>RBKR01000001.1:0-1200000 GCA_004835665.1 Phoma sp. XZ068
ATAATAAAAAAATTTATGAATATTGATTTTAAACCCTAACCCTAACCCTAACCCTAACCCTAACCCTAACCCTAACCCTAACCCTAACCCTAACCCTAACCCTAACCCTAACCCTAACCCTCTCTCTCACTCTCTCTCTCTCACTCTCTCTCTCTCCCTCACTCTCACTCTCTCTCTCACTCTCTCTCTCACCCTCACTCTCACTCTCACTCTCTCCCTCACCCTCACTCTCACTCTCTCTCTCTCTCTCTCTCTCCCTCACCCTCGGACGGGCTCCCCACCCACATCCCCTACTTGTAACTAACTAATAACTGCTCTCTTTAAACACCCTACGGGCCTACTGCCTACTCTTTCTTTTCTTTTCTACCTTTTTACTTGTTTACACCTCCTCATTTGTTTACACCTCCTCACTTGTTTACACCTCCTCACTTGTTTACACCTCCTCACTTGTTTACACCTCCTCACTTGTTTACACCTCCTCACTTGTTTACACCTCCTCACTTGTTTACACCTTTTCTTTGTATCTATACTCGCCTCTGCTTGTATTTCTTTCCGTGTTTTTTACCCCTACTTAAACTTATTTGTACTTCTTTTTATTCTGTCTTTTATCTACTTTATTACTTCTTTCCTCCTTTCTTCTTATCTCTTTTTCCTTATAACTATAAAACCCTAACCCCGCTCTTCTTTTCCTACTACTTTTTGACAATACTTTGCACTTTCTTTCTTTTGTATCTCTAAATCTATTCTAATCTGAATCTCTTTTCTACTTATTCTACTTATTCTTCTTTTCTTTCTTACTCTTACTATTGTCTCTACCCTCACCCTTTTCTTAACTAACCTTTTTTCTTTCTCTTTTACCTCTGTCCTAATTCTCCCTCTATCTTTTTCATTTCAATCTTTCCTCTCTTTTCTTTACTACTTTCTTTATCTTCTTTCTTTCACCTCCTTTAAAACACTCTCTTCTATCCTCTTTTGCTACTTTAACCCCTGCTTATTCTTGTCAACTTTCTTTTGAAACCATTAATCCCCCTTCTTGCTTTGTTTCTACCTTGCCTTCTCTCTATTAAACACGTTTTGTAACTCTTTAACTTTTTCATCTTCCCTTGATTTTTTTTTTATAACTACTAAACTACTTGTTTCTTCTGTTTGCCTGTGTATTTCTATTTCTTTTCTTATTCCTCTTTACTTCTTTCCTATAACTTTACCTCTTTTCTTTGTTATTATTTATTTCTCAACACTTACTTGCTAACTCTTCTTTGAAACTCTCTTTATCTTTGAAAAAAATCTTTCAAATCCTTTCTACTGTGTTCTCTAATCCTTTTTTCTTCTCTTTACTGATTTCTCTAAACTACTAAACTGCTTATTTTTTCTTTTTACCTTTAACGTTTCTTTTCAATTTTACGCCCTCTTACCCACCCGCTTTCTTTGATCTTTTAACTTCAACTCTCTTCTTTACTCCCTTTCCTCTGCTTATCTTTTCTCTCTTCTCGAACTTTCCTTGAACTTGACTTTTCTTGAACTTCTTGAACTTCTTGAACTTTTGAACTTTTCAACTTTTGAACTGCTGAACTTTTGAGCTGCTGAACTTTTGAACTTTCCTTGAATTCAACGGTTTGCGCTTGCGGACTGCCGAAACGGATAACGGCTAACGGGATCCGGGTTTCGGCCTCCGCGTTTGCTTCTGTCCTGTTGTCTACTTTCCCCAAATACGGATAACCCTAACCCTGACTTGCGTCCGGCCCTGAACCCAACTTCACGCTGTAAACACCTTGCCGGCTCTCCGCTCACCCTCTACCTTCTACTTCTCTTCTTGCCCTCCCTGACGCCTTGATGATGTGATCCCTGCTGTCTGCTACTGACCGCAAACCTCCTCGGCTTGCGGGGCCTTGTAACTGCGTCCTACCCTCTACCTGCGTCCTACCCTCAGCTACCGGTTGCCGCTCTTTTCTTCTTTACTTCGCTCTTTCCTACCCTTGCTGCGCTCTTGAACCGCTCTACGTTACGCTCTTTGCGCCTCCGGGGCCTTTCTACGGGCTCCTGCCACTCGGACGGGTATCTGCTGCACCCTCTTTTACATGTCACTATCGCACGGGTTACGGGGGCCTCTTCACGGGTTGCGGACCTCTCGGTAATACCTCACCACGACTTCGTCGCCTGCCTCTTCTCTTTTCTCAACCGCGGCGCTTCTTGTGCCTCCCCACGGGCCTTCCGCCCACCCCTTCTACTTCACCGCTGCGCTCGGCTTCTCTGTGACACCTGACGGGCCCATCGCCCGCCCTCTTCTGCCTTCTCCTCAACGACTCTCTTCTCCCTTCTTGCCTCCCTCACCCTCGGCTCGTGATACCTTATCACGGCCCCACCCACCTCCCCTCTTTCTCCTTCATCCTCTACCGCCCCGCCCGCCTGCTTTGTGACACCTGACGGGCCCACCGCCCACCCCTACATTCTTACATCTTCACACTCGCTAACGGGTCTTCGCCCTGCTCTTCTGTCTTGAACGGGGCCCACCGCAATCCCCTTTCTCTCTAACCCTTCTCCTCGCACTCCTTAACACTTCTTAGCCCTCTAATCACCTACGGGTCTTCGCCTTGTTTTTCTGCCCTGACGGGGCCCACCGCCAACCCCTCTTCGTCCCTCTGATACCTCTCTACGGGCCTACCGCCCGCCCTTTTGTCTCTACCCCCTCTGATACCTTGCCACGGGCCCACCGCCCACCCCCCCTTCTCTCTCTTACCCTCGCATTACCGGTCTCTTCACCGGTTCGGGGGCATCTTCGCGGGTTGCGGCTGTTTCCTGCCTGTTGCCTGTCTTTCTACGCGTTCGGGGGCACCTCCACGGGCTACGGGTCTCTCTACGGGCCTCTGTTCCTTTGTCGGCTTGCCCCAAATACCGGTAACCCTAACCCTAACCTGCATCCGCTCCTCCAACCAACTCTGCACCTGCCTCTTCGCTCTCGTGTGACACCTGGCGGGCCCACTGTCCACCCTTCTCTCACGCACTACGGCATCTACGGGCTTGGGAATGCCTTTCTGGCTGCGGCACCACAATCGGGTTTGCCAAACTTCCCCTAGCTTCTGTTCTATCTTGTGACAATCCTCTCTAAACGCCCAAAACACCTTTTTACATGTTGTCCCCATCCCGATCCATCTGCCTAAACCCCCTGGTGACCTTTTCAAATGCCTCCTCTCCGCATCTTACTTTTCCCAAATTTTCGCTGTCTTGATCCTGCGCTTTCTTTTCAATACAAACGGGTGCTTTGGGTTGGGGACTCACTTGGTTTCGGGTGCTCTGCCTGGATTGTGGGCTCTTCTTGGGTTGCGCGCTCTTTCTTGGCTGTTGGTTTTTCTTAAATAATCGGCTCTTACTAATTTGGCGTCACTGATGTGGACTCACTTGGTTGGGCGGGGGACCACTTTCGGGCCACTTGGGCTGGTGGGACTACTTTCGGACCACTTGGGGTGGCGCGCTACTTGGGGAACCACGTGGGGAACTACTTGGGGAACCACTTGGGGAACCACTCGGGTTGGTGGGCACCTCTTGCTGGCTGCTGTGTTCTTTTACAATGCTGTATGCTGTTGCCCGCTTGACCAAACCACGTATAACCCTATCTCAATCTTGACTTGCGTCCTGGCCTGACTGCAAGCTCTAACACCTCCTCTTGTCTCTACTGCCCTCTCTGCTCACACTCTCTGCGCTCGTATGCGCGTTGTCTGCGCTCCCTACACACTCAGCTTCTTTGTCTGTCTTGTTGATAATCTGCGTGCCGTAAACACCGGTAACCCCACCCTGACTTGCGTCCGGGCCCAACCGAAACTCCACTACCCCAACTTGCGTCCCGGCCCGAACCAAACTCTGCTGCACAGCGAATCGCGAACGGAAAATCTTTCATTTGCTACTACTGCGCCTACTCAGCCAACAGCCGTGTAATCCAACAAAACTCCTTTACCAAGTTGTTGCTCTCCACGTTGTCCAGCGGCTGCTTCTTCCCTAAATATTCGATTAACATCCTACCCGGTCCTGCATCGTCCACCCCAAACTCCGCTAATCGGGCCTGCCATCGGGCGTTTGCCTCCGTGTAACCGAATACTATGCCTGTTAATCCTGCGCTCAACACCCCGCTGTATTGACAAGTCCCTCCCCCTACCCTTCGATACTTCCCTTTCTCGTTCGGCTCCCAGCTGTTGCAAATTTCCTGCGGTACGCCACCACACGGGAAGCAACCTGAAAACATGTGGAACCGAACCTGGTCGTCTATCTTCTGTACCATCTCCTTCGCTGTTTTGCTTTCTGCCCTCCAACACTGCCGTATGTCGTGTCCGCTCTGTGGATCGCCTGCTCCCTCGCAAATCCCGCAGCGATTCGCCCACCACGCCAACTGCCTGCGCACCCACTCTACGTCGGCAAACTCCTGCTGTCGATGCTCAGTCAACGTCTGCCACGGCCCCCGGCGCGCCTGCTCCTGCTGTTGAAACACCCGCCGCATCTCTTCCCGCTCCGCTTCGACGACGTCCATTTCTTCTCCATCGTTACTGTTGTCGTCTGTCTCGCTCTCTTCTTCTGTTTCTTCTTCAACCACCTCCTCCAACTGCCCATCTATCCCTCGGCACACGTCGCACATCTCCTCGTTGTCCTCCTCTCTACACCCTGCTCGATCCTTCCTCCCATCCAAATACCCGTCCAACACCTCCCTCCTGCAGCTAGCCGCCCCGCTCTCACCACCTTCAACATACTCCCTCACCAACTGCCGCTCGGCTTCTGTCTCGTTGTCTTCGGTGCGTTGTTTCCCATCCTGAACGATCAAAACCGCCTCGCTTCGCAACCCGTCCCGGCCTGCCCTGCCGCTCTCCTGTGCGTAATCCAACATGGTGAACGGCCAATCGATGTGAATGATGCACCGTACATCCGGTATGTCCACGCCCATTCCCAACGCGCTCGTTGCCACGATCACGCGCTGCTTGCCTGCCATGAAGTCCGCTAACATGCTCGCCTTGCCCACGGCATCCGCGTGATACGCGTGACAATCTAATTGCTCTGCCAACGCCTTCACCTTCGGCTTCGAATTGCCGTACACGATGAGCTTGCCTGTCCTGTACTTCCGCATTTTCTGCCACACTGTCTTGATGACCATCGACTCGACGTCCTTCTTCTTCACGGACCGGCTGATCTTGATGGTCTGATACGCCACGTTCGTCCTTGTGGTCGGTTGTCTGAACATCTTGACCTGCCCTCGCTGGTAATGCATCCGTCGATACAGCTCGTCTTCTTCGGTCGGCGGCAACGTTGCTGTCAACAGCACCATCTGCGTCTCGGCTGCTGCCAGCCTGCCGAGCTGTTGCATCTGCTTGCGGAATGTGTATCGACGGTTCAACACAATGTGACACTCGTCGATCACGATACGGTCCAGCTGCCGCGTCGCTCGCAGCCGGTTCAAAAATGTCGCGAACGCTTCTCCCACGGCCGACTCGGGCGTTACGAACACGATGGCTGCTGCGTCGGGCGGGCAGCGACTCTCCCACTCGGCGCACGATATCCCCAGCTCCTTGCACCGCCGCATCATGTCTCCACGCAGCGAAACCAACGGCACGACGACGACCGTCGTTCCACCTTGCTCTGCCCACCCCGGCAACATAAACAACATGCTCTTGCCTGCGCCAGTCGGCATCACGGCCACGACGGGGCTCTCGCCGGCAATGATCGCCTCGATGGCCTCCTTCTGCACGCCTCTGAACTTTGCTTTCTTGCCCTTCATTCGCTGGAGTTGCGCTGCCGGGTCCATCTTCCTCAGCCGCTCCAGCCTCTCTATCCTTGCCTCGTCCGCCTCGCTCTCGAACGGCGCCTTCTTCCGCTTCTTGACGTCTGCCACTGCGTCTACGGCGGACTGGAAACCCAAAAACCGGTGCCAATCGGTGCTCGAGTTGCGGAACAACTGCCGCCTGTCTGCTGTGACGCCTGCCATCTCCATGATCCCGCGCGCGTATACCATGCCGGCTACGTGCGCGCTGTGGCCGGCCTGCTCGTCCTGGATGGTGGCGAGCATATTCTCCTCGTTCCACTCCTCGTTCTCCTCTGCCTCCTCTGCTCGAAATGCCGACGATGGCCGCAAAAACCTCCGGCTGATGCCGATGGCAATCTCACGGTATGCTGCAATCGTCAACTCTTGCTTTAAACCTACTCTGCTTTCACGCTTCAATATTTCCCGAAATCGGTCGCTTGTCCACTTCCGTCCGCTGGGGTCGGCTGGCCACATGTGCGATGATATCGCCTCCTTCTCCCACACCATCGCCTCCAACCGCTGCTGGAACGGCAACACCAACCACATGTAATACACCACCAGCTCGCCCACCTCGCGCGGCAAGTACCGGTGGATGATCTTGACATCGCCGCTCACGGCATACCCTTTGTGATACCGCGTAACGAACGCGACCATGCCGTCCTCGATGAAAATGTTTCGGTGGCCCCCCTTGATGGTGTTGCTGTGTCGAACGCTGCCCAGCTCTGGCCACCTTGCGGGTTGCCCTTCTGCCATGTGCACCAACGCGGCCAGCTTCTCTCGAAACGCAATCACTCGATCCATGTACCGCTCCACCTCTTTCCGGTCGATGCCTGAACGGCTTCCTGGCTTGATGAACCTTTCCCTGACGTTGGCGTCCTGCCCCGCGCGCTCAAACAACCACTTCTCCCCATCTACGGGCATGCGCGTGCGGTGGTCTTTCAAAAAGTTCCACCCTGGCCGCTCATCGGTCGGGTTGTCGCGCAGCTGCTCCCACGGGATCTGGGGCACTTGGCCTGCTGTCTGCTTGCCGCAAAACAGCAACTCCTCCACCAGTAGCCGCTTAGCCTCCGCCTGCATACCGTGCACCATCCCGCGGAACTGGGCCATGGTGAAGTGCAAGTTCTTGTACAGCAGCTCATCCTTCCCCATCCACTCGACGTGGCCACGCGACGTGGTGTTGTAGTGCACCTTCAGCCCGTACGTGCGTAAGTCGAGCATCCACTGCATCGGGCTGTGGCTGCCTCGCACCATGAAGCTGTCCATCATCTGCTGCACAAACTCCAAGCAGCCTTTTGGTCGACGCGGGCTGGGGGGACTGCTGCCGCTGTCGCTCCCCCCGTACGCGCTGTCGTCGTCGAACACCTCCTCTTCAAACGGCTCGGACAGCTCCAGTGCGTGCTGCACGACCATGAAACGGGTGATTTTGATCACGGACGACAAGATCGGCGGGTACAGCTCGGGGCCCTTCCAACCGTCCTCCTTGACGCCAAGCACAGCCAACGCGCACACCAGCGCGCAGTCGTACTCCTTGCGGCGGATGGTCTGTTTGAGCAGCGCCATGCAAAAGTCCAAGCACGCTTTTTCGACCGGCCCCAGCTTCGCGTGCTCGGGCTCATTGTCGCGTTCGGACGGGTCCTGCTCGTCGTCCAGCTCATCGATCATCATCTCGTCCTCCTCGTCCTCCCCGTCCTCGTTCTGGTCCTCGTCGGCTACCCCCATCTCTACCCCACCTACGTCTCTCTCTGCCTGCTCGATCAATGCCTCCCACGCCTCGCGCTGCTGCTGTGTGAAGCGGTACTTGGGGCTCTTCCAACGGTGCTCCCTCTGCGTCCGTGCAAAAAACATCAGTATCTGCTTCCACGGGCGTGATCGCTCTTTGATCGACTTGTCGTCCATGTACGCCTGCAGCGGCGTGTACCTGGTCTGATGCTTCTCTGTCCGGATCGCCTCCATACGCACGAATATGCCCGTCCGTTCGATGACCGACGCCTGGCTCACGCGGGCCAGTCCGTCCATGGCGTTCCAAATTGCAGCCTCGACGGGTTCCTCGTCCTTCTCCGGGTCTATGTTGGGCTCCTCAATGCTCGCCAGCAATTCGGGACGATCCAGTTTGTTCAAGTACGGCAGCCACCCAGTCCGCTCCAGCCATGGGGCCGCCTCGTCCTTCTCCCCGTCTTCGATCGTTGTCTTCGCCCGGTCCTCGACGTTGGCCCACGTCTTGGCCATCTCCTCGCCCACGCGCGCCCACGCCGCCTCGCCCTCTGTGGGGACGGGTTGCGGACCGCTGTCTGGGTTGTGACGCACCTCGAAGTACTGTGATCCGTGCCGGCTGCCGAAAAGTCGCTGGCAGTGTACGCGCTTGCAGCCGTCTTCCATCTGGGCTTGCAACGCCCCTGCCCGAGTTCGGCTGGGGCGTCCTTGCCTTTTTCCCAGCGACCAGCCGTTGTGGTCTTTGCGCCAGTGCTTTTTGATCGAGTCGATGGTTCTTGCAATGTGCCGGCATTTTTCGGGCTCAAGTTGGCACAGCAAGCCGTCGTCGTATACTGGCAGCTGGGGGATGGGCTGCACGTTGTTGTCTGGTACCGTCCACTCGCTGGGGTACTGTAGCAAGCCCGCCCACTGACGGACGGCATCCCCTACAGCTCTAACGTTTTTTGGCGGCCTCTTGTGTTGCTTCTGCAAGTGGCTCTCGATCTGGTCCGGCCATACTGCGTACCGGCACTCCTTGCACACTGCTACCTGGTACTCAGCCAAGTGCTCAAAGTACTGATGCTCAACGGTGGCTTCTGACATGTTAGCGGTCCTCTGCGAGCCTCTGTGTGTGTTTTTTTTCCTTGAGGCGACTGCTCTTATCTCTGAATTATGTTGAGTTTCGCACCCCAGCTTGTGCGCCCGCTCATGTTGTACGGGCTGATCTCCGTTCGGTCCGTTACCCTGGTCAGGGGCTGAACCCAACGAACATCCTTCTTCTTCCGCCGTATCTCCTACATCAACAAACAAACAGTTATGTCACCATCTAATCTACCCTGGATCTCCGCGTTGGAAGATGCCGCCGAGCAATTCGATGGCGGGCCCCGGAGCTTCCCGCTAGCCAGCGAGTCGAGCTTTGCCCACAGGCTCGCATACGACCCGCCGAACCTGGACTACCGAAAGCTGTTTTGGAACAAGGCCACTGTCTCGGACTCGCAGCGTGATGCTCTATTGCGCCCGCACAGCGCAGGCTGGCTGATTCCGGCCGAGACGAGTGTCTGCAAGCCTGTCTTTGTCGCCCACTCCGCGCTGTCGGCGATATGGCTGTTGAAGGAGACGCTCGACGAGGACGCGCTGCCTGCTGATGCTTGGGCCCGGCTGGTCTCTGCAGCGCAGGATCTTGCCAGCAGCCCGAGCGACGGCTTCCAGAAGGAACCCCCTTCAGCGCAGCGGCCCCGCGATTCCCCACCACCGTCGACAAAGCGTGCTGCTGCATCCAGCTCAGCGCGGCCGTTGAAGCGCCTCCGACAAGCCACCGAGCCTCCCAGCCCTGCGACGCCGCTGGAAGCAGAGGACGAAGCGGAGGAACCTGAGCAGCTTGCGCCGCCCTGCGAACCCGAGGCGGCCGAGGACCCCAAAGAGCCCGTCCATGGACAGGTTGGACAGGAGGAACCCGCCCAGATCACAAGCGTCTCTAACAAAAACCGCCGTGCTGAGCGGGAGCGCGCCAGGAAGCTGGAGCTCATACGAGCGCAGAAGAAACAGGACCTTGGGTTGGTACCGCCGCCCGACTCAGCGTCTCGCAGGGAACACGGTGCCTATGCCTCCATCTCGCGGCAGGATGAGCCGTTCATCTCTTGGATCCTCAAGCAGCCGGTCGATGATGGCGACAACCTGTACAGCAGTGCCCCAGCGCCTTACCTGACAGCTTCTGGCATGCTCGACAAGGCCCGCTCCATCGGCAATAATACCTCCCAGGCCTCTGCGGCTGCCTTTCTGCGGAGCTGGCGCACACAAGGTTCACCCTTTGCGCAGGAGTCCGTGGAGGATCGCCCGCCCGCTTCCTCGCGCACCCGCTGGTCGCTGTCGCAGAAGAGCAGTGCCTCGACGGTGCCGAAGAGCGCGCTCGCCTCCGCCTGGAGCCTGTGCGATCGCTACGAGCAGGAGCTGGATATCATCCATATCAAGTACCGCTGGGCCATGGCTTTCCTCGGCAAGGCGTACACCGAGAGGATGGACCAGATCAAGGAGCAAGACGTCGCCCGCAGCAGGGATGCCAAGAACCGAGGCGGCAGGGGCAAAGTCAGCTCCGAGGCCATGGACGCCCTGCTGCTGTCCGTCACCGCTACGTCGGGGCGTCAGCAGCGTCAGCGATTCAAGAAGCGGCTGCACCAAGCGCTCCGCTGGTACGAAGCAGCCAAGCAGCTTGGCTGGGGTATGCTCTGCCTGATGCCGCACGACATCATCTCCAACTCGTGGGTCGAGAACGATCTCCGCATCCCCTTCTGGCACATCTGGCTCACGTTGGTTGCGAAGGCGAATCCGGTGGCCCACAAAGCAAGCATGGCCTTGGACGCCTGGCTAGGCTCAGAAGGCATCTCTGGCGGATCCATCAGCGAGAAGGCAACGCTGTCGATCGAGGCAAACACGCCGACATCAGCGACGCAAGTGGAGGAGATTGAAGACAGCGAGCTGGAAGACGGCGAAGATGGTGACAACCACAGCGTCAAGCCTGCGCCCTCCCAAAGGACTACAAACAGCCCTGCGGCCGCCCGTGCAATGCGCCAGCTTACCTTGATCGAGCTCTGTAAGCCTTTTGCAGGCACATAGTGTGCTGTAATCAATTGCTCTGTGCTGTGCATTTAGTGTGTTACTTTCTTGCGTTGGTGTTTACAGTGTTGATGTTCTGCTGTGTTGATGCAGTTGTTGTCCGCGCGCTAGCGCAACCCTAACCACAACATTAAACCCTACCCCCATGATTTACAAAGCCGATTTCGCTACAACTTGCACAGGTAATGCGGGTTATTGTCGCAAAACATATGTCCAAGTTTGAAGCAGATCCAATCTGTTGTTGCAGAACGACCGTAGTTGGGAGAAAAACCAACCGTACCCATGATAAGATATCCGCGGCAAATCTGTAGCCCTGGTCCCTAACAAATCCGTACCCCTAAATCAACCATTGGAATGGTTGGCCTACCCATCTGGGTTAGAGATACCTCTAAGCAGCCCTTAGTAGTTAAAGTATAGTAAATAATTTATATAGTATACTATTAGTATTACTAATAATAACTACTATACTAAGTAAGTATATATAAGGAAACTAGATAATACTTACTATAAGAACTAGCTTAGTCTTAGCTTAAGAGAGCTAGGTAGTAAGGCATTCTCTATAGAGTATATAGTATATACTTCTATCTTATAATAAGATAAGGCTCTTATTATATAGATTATTAAATAGCCTATTATAGAGTATACTAAATTTTATAGTACTACCTAGGTACTTTATACTAAGGCTTGCAAGCTTCTAGAGAAGGCATGCGTGCTAGGTAACCTATCTTCTTACTACTATACTACTTAGTTTCTATAAACCTAGTAGAAGTATAGTTTACTCTTTAGAGGTAGAGTTACTATATAGTATAATATACTTTACTACTTATAGTAAGAGCGTAATATACCTTTATTATAGTCTGCCTACTCTAGTATAATAGATAGAGAGTTCTACCTAGCTTAGAATAGGTATAGATGCTATATAGGTATACTAGCTACTATAAATATTAAGTATAGGTAGGCTAAAGTGCTGCTAGGCAAGGTATATACTAATAAGATTCTTTAGATTTAAGAGGATAACTATATAATTAGTAGTAGTAGTAGTAGATTATATAGCTATAATAGTAAGAGGCAGGTCTATACTAAGGCTATTATAGCTCTACTAGTACTTATTAACCTATATACTACTTCTAAGGATAGAAAGGCTATCTATAAATACCTAATAGTAGCTATATACTAGTATAGAGTTACTAAGAGATTAGGCTAGAGTATACTTATACTTATACTATATAATAAGATTATAAGCTTCTAGATTAAGTTTATAGTCTATACCTAGGGCCTAGATACCTAGATTAAACTAGTAAAGAAGATCTACCTAGATATCTATACTACAAGCAAGGCACTTAAGAACTAGCTAAGGCTAGAAGGTATTACTAGGTATCCTATTAGTAAAAAAAAAATACTAAGTATTAAGGTAGATATACTAATAGTAAGCTATATAATTAAAGAGATTCTTAATAGTAAAGAGGATAATAATAGTATTATTAAGCTATTATAAGTATATATAAGCCTAGTAAGCTCTGTTGCAGATATGCTACTATACTAGATAATATTACTAAAGCTATTCTACTCTATAAATAAAGTATAATATTCCTCTAGTATAGGTTACTTACTATATAGATATATAATATTAGTAGGCTTTTTATATTTAAAAATTCTTACTATAGGTATTATATTTTTATAGTAGTTATAGCTTTATATTAGTTTAGTATAATAATAGTTAAACCTCTACCTTACTAAAACTATACTAATAATATTATATAGTACTTCTATATAAACCTAATATAAAACTCTAATTTTAAGTATACTAATTAAATCTATAGGTATAGGTTAGAGTCTAATAACTTTTTATATTAAGTTACTACTTTTTATAACTCTAACTAATTTCTTTAAGATTTTAAAATTAGTAATACTCTTATTATTTAGAATACTTAGGCCCCTAGAAAATCTATAGAACTATTACTATTTATTCTAGAAAAGTTAGAATAACTCTATCCTTATAAAGGAGTATTTCTATATTATATTTTAAGATATTATAGCTAAAAGTAAAGAGTTATATAATCTTAGTAGAGTAGCTAGCTTACTTACCTAGCTAGTTTACTTACTATTTATATTACTTATATAAGCTACTCTAAAGTATAACTATACTAAAAAGTTAGAGTTAGAGTTATAAGGACTTTTCTCTAGTTACTATTTATTATTCTAAAGAATATACTAATCTAGTTATACTATATTAATAGTATATAGTTAGTTACTAGCCTAGCTATTTTAATAGCTTTATATATTAATATTAATACTAGCTGTTAGACACATAGCTTATAGGAGTTAAATACTTATATTACTATGCTTGGGTAGGGCGTAGTCACTAGAGTTACCTCTGTGCAGAGTAACTAGAGTATATAGAGCCTAGCTTAGCTGTTTGTTACAAGGTAGTAAACAGTCTACTATTAATTAACCTTGTTTAGGACTATTATAGTCCTGCCTGCTTGTATTAATACTTCTCTCCCTAGTGCCCCTAGCTATCAAGCCTAACATTCTATTTGCTCCCTTTACTAGGGAGTAGATTATAGTATTATAGAATAAGTAACTAATCAAGCCCTATTATAGAGGAACTTACCCTAGAACTACTAGAAGCCTCTTTTCCTGTAGCAATAGGGGAGTCCTTAACCTCAAGGACAGCAGGAACTCAGGACATAATGCCAAGGGACAATTAACCTATTATCTCCTTAAATACAACAAACAAGGCACGAGGCTTGCTAGTACAAGCTAGTAGACCCTCTAACAGGTTATAGCAGCCTATAGAGGCCTAGAATACCCTAGTAGTAGACAGTGTAGAATAAGAGCTATAAGAGTTAGAAGCTTAGTATAAGAGGGCTACAAAGATGCAACAAGTAGCTTGCCTTAAGGAAATAAAGGCTAGATACCTTGCTAGAGATGTTAATGCCCTACAAGCTATCCCTAGTAGAGCTCTGTTGGCTATAGCAGTTCCTGTAGTCCTAACTTTAGGTTTACCTTACCCTAAGCTACTATATATATTTACTAAGTAGACATATATAGTATATAACTGCTAGAAGCAAGATTATAAGTAGTTTTTTAATAGACTGCCTGCTAACTTCCTACAGGAGGTGTAAAAGGTTGATTTTAGCATACAGTACCTATTAGAGACTATAAAGACCTTATAGTTAGTATACTATACTAACCAACTTTATACAAATCCCTTATAGAAACTAACCTAGGAAGCTATAAAAGCTATAATACTAGGCTCCCTAGGCACTATCTTAGAAAGGAGACAAAAAGTATATAAGGCCTTAAGTTGTGCTAAAATACTTCCTTATAGCAGTCCTACAGATTTACTAGATTATATAAGGCCTTACTAGGAAGAACTAGGCAATACGTATAGAGCAAACCTCCAAGTAATTAGATATATCTATATATTGCCTGAAGAGATACAAAGGCAGCTATTTATATACCTAGAGGAGCATTGTATAACACTTAGCTAGGTAGAAGAGGTTACCAATATAATTTATTAACAGAGAGGCTGTCCTAAGAGCTTAAAGGAAGAAAAACCTCCTAAGAAGTTAGGGAAGTAGAAAGGCAACTTAAAAGATACAAAGGGGTCTAAAGAGGCTACAAAGCATAAGAAAGAGGGTAGTCCTAACTATAGTAGCCTAAAGAGGCCTAAGGGGTTGAAGCCAAGAGCAGACTACTCTACAGTAACCTATTATAGGTGTAGAGAGGTAGGACACATTAGACCAAAGTGTCTAAACCCTAATAAGTCTATAAAACCTAAAGAAGGGGGGGACTTAGGAAAAAGCAAGAGGTAGAAGGATTAGATCTGCTCCTTCTTGCCTATATCTCTTATATACAGGAGAGTAAGGATCTTAGCACCCTTTGCGCAGTATTACACCCTTAGCTAGTACAGCTACTTATAGTAGAAGTAACTATAGGATCTTCTAGACTAATAGAGGCCTTAGTAGATAGGGGCTCCTAGCTTAATTTGCTCTCTATAATTATAGCAAAGGAGTAAAATCTCTATATAGATCCCCTGCCTGAATTCCTTGCAGAAAGGGTAGATAGGTCTATAATATAGATATACAGCACTATAACTATAAGAATAACTATAGTTAACTTACAAGGCTGTAAGGAGGCAGGTAATATACTATTTATAGTTACTAACGTAAACCACCACCGAGAGCGACAACCCACCGAGAGCGACAAAATCTGCCAAGACCACTCCTCCTCCTTTCATCCTAACATGTCTCAACAACACAACGCGCAATATCAACAAGACGAAGGTAGGGTCCAGCTTGCCCTTCTAGCCTATCGTTCAGATGAATTTCCAAGCCTGCGACGCGCTGCTGCAGCATTCAACGTTAATCATCATACCCTATCTAAACGTGCCAAGGGAATACCATTTCGACTCGAAACACGCGTGAACTGCCTCAAGCTTACTGCAATAGAGGAAGAGACGATTATCCAATACATACTTGACCTTGACGCGCGAGGCTTTGCGCCCCGGCTGTGTGAGGTGGCAGATATGGCTGATAAACTGTTGGGTGTGCGTGATGGAAAGCCAGTTGGCAAGCACTGGGCTGCGCGCTTTGTGACGCGCTCAGATAGGCTCAAGATGGCGTTCAATCGAGCAAAGGATAGGCAGAGGATAATGCAGGAAGATCCTGAGGTCATTGGCGCGTGGTTCAAGTTGGTAGAGGATACCAAAGCCAAGTACGGCGTCCATGACGACGACGTGCACAACTTTGACGAGACTGGCTTCCAGATGGGCGTCATTGGGTCCATGAAGGTCGTCACAGGCTCTGATAGACGTACTCGACCAGAGCTCGTTCAGCCAGGAGATCGCGAGTGGGTTACAGTCATCCAGAGTATCTGCGCTGCTGGCCACGCAACCCCGCCATTTATCATCTACAAAGGGCGTGTCCACATCTCTGCATGGTACGAGGAGGCAGATATACCGCGTAATTGGAAGCTCTCTGTCTCAGAGAACGGATGGACAAACAACGCGCTTGGCCTGGAGTGGTTGAAGCACTTTGACACGCATACAACAGCGCGTCAGGTGGGGGTATACCGGCTGCTCATTTTGGACGGTCACGAGAGCCACCTTAACCAGGAGTTCAAGGACTATTGCTTGGAGAACAAGATCCTTACGCTCTGTATGCCTCCCCATTCATCACACATCCTCCAGCCACTTGATGTGGTCTGCTTCTCGCCATTGAAGCGGAAGTACTCCCAACGCGTCCGAGACTTGGCACGCCGACGCGTCTTCCACATCAACAAGGAAGGCTTCCTACCTGCCTTCAAGGACGCGTTTTTTGACGTATTCACACAGGCTAATTGTCGAAAGGCCTTTGAGGCATCAGGACTAGTCCCTGTCAACGCGCAGGTAGTGTTGGATCGCCTGGAGACACGGTTGCGTACCCCGCCTCAACCCCCACTACCAACAACCCCGTGGCAGTCGAAGACTCCAAGCAATACGCATGAATTTGGGTCTCAGTCAAAGCTTGTGAGCGAGTCTTTTACTCGGTCACCAGTTGCTGCCCAAGCTGGCTTCTCACAGCTTGTAAAGGGAGCTGAACTAATGCTGCATCAAAATGCGCTTCTTGCTGCCCGCAATACTGAGCTTGAAGAGCAATTGGCAGTGATGACCAAGCGGAAAGGGCGCAAAAGGAAGCAGATTCAGCATGGGGGTACATTGGAGTATGGAGTAGGGTCAGCGCAGGTAGCTGCTGAGGCGTCTGTGGTGGCTTTGTCGTCCAAAAGGACTCGAGGTGGTGGTGATCAAGAAATAGCACAACCAGCTCTACGGCGCTGTGGGAACTGTGGAGGGACTGGGCACAACGCTCGTACGTGCAAAAAGGATTCAGAAGACACTTCTGAATCAGATGCGAGCACAAGGTTCATAGGATCCTTGTTTGATAGCGATGAATCTGATAATTCATAACTAGTGTTAGTCGTGCCAAGAGATTTTGTCGCTCTCGGTGGGTTGTCGCTCTCGGTGGTGGTTTACGTTAACCTTAGAAGGTACTAAATATATTTAGGCCTGCCTTAGATTAACATGTGTTAGCCTAAGATTAATTATGTAACTTGGCGTATGCTCTTTAGAGGGACAAAAGTCAAGAGTATAGCTAAATTCTCTAAGGTAGCGTTAGAAGATATAGAAGAGTTTAATTGCACTATGCGTAACCCCTAGACAGATATATATACCTGTCTTGTAGCCTTTACAGGCTAGAACAGGCTAGATCAACCTAATGTAGACAAAATGCCTATATACTATACTAATTTTGTAGATATTGTATTAGAAGATAACGCACAGTGTTTACCCAACTACAGCTTGAACAACTTGGTAATTAATTTAGCTAAAGGAACTACACCCCTGTATTAGCCCTTATATAGTCTATTAGAGGCAGAATTAGTAGTGTTGCAGAAATACCTAGTTAACTATATAGCTAGAGGCTGGATTTAATGCTTAAGATCCTCTGCTAGGGCCCTAATATTATTTGCAAAGAAGAAGGATAGCAGTTTGCGCCTTTGTATAGACTTTAGAGGCCTTAATAAGATAACTATAAAGAACTAGCACCTATTACTCTTAATCTCTAAATCCCTAGATTGCCTCTTAAAGGCAAGGGTGTTTACTAAACTAGATATTAAGGACGCCTATTATTAGATCTAAATAAGGGAAGGAGATAAATAGAAGACTGTATTCTAGACTAGATACAGTTATTTTAAGTACACTATTATACCCTTTAGCCTAATAAATATACCTGCTTAGTTCTAGGCATATATAAACAAAGCCTTGGCAGGACTAGTAGATGTTACGTGCATTGTATACTTGGATAATATCTTAATATTCTTAAATATAGAAGAAGAGCATATTACCTATATTTAAGAAATTCTAGAATGATTATAGCAATATAAGCTGTATATCAAGCTATTAAAGTGCAAATGGCACATACAGCGCACAGAGTACCTTGGATATGTAGTATCTCTACAAGGGGTTAGTATTAACCTAGAAAGGGCCAAAACAATCTAAGATTGGCCATTACCAGCCACAGTACGCAATATACGCGTTTTTGTAGAATTTATAAACTATTATTAACGCTTTATTAAAGGATTCAGCTGTATAGTACTCCTACTTATAACATTAACAAGAAAGAACCTAGGTTAGGCCTAGGCCGGGCTAGCTATAAAGAGGGAGAAAAGCCAGCTGCTGCGCTTGCCAGAGGCAGCAAAGAAAGCCTTTAAGTAGCTAAAGAACGCCTTTTTAACAGTCCTAATCCTTACTTACTTTAAGAAGAGAAAATAAACTAGATTAGAAGTTAATGCTTTAGGTAGAGCAATTTTAGGCATACTAAGCTAATATAGCCCAGGATAGGGCAAGGTAGACTAATAAAGGCCAATAGGCTTTTATTTGCGCAAGCTTATCCAAGCGGAGTATAACTATAACATACACAATTAGGAATTACTAGTAATTATAAAGAGTATAAAGTACTAGCAATATTACCTCTAGAGGATCTATTTTAAAATTCTTACAGACTATATAAACCTAAAATAGTTTATAGAGACTAAGGTGTTAAACTACTAGCAGGTTTAGTTATACTTAGTACTAAGCTAGTATAATTTTACCTTAACTTACTAACCTAGGAAAATAAACCTAGTAGATAGGCTATTAAGGAGACCTAATTATATAAGTAAGGCGCAAAAGCCCTCCTAAAAGTATAATTAGGCATTTGTACAACCAATAAAGGACCTCTTGAATAGGAAAAGAGACCTAAGCACTTTAGTAGCTGCAGTAATAATATAGTTAAAGGCAATATATACCCTACTAGAGGAAACAAGCACAGCTCTTTAGGAATTCTAGAAGGCCAATAAGCAATCTCTAAGGGAACCTAGAACTATAGAAAAGGAGTCTAACACAGAAATAGACACTAAGACAGATACTAGTGTTGTAGAGCCTAAAACAGCCTATAATAGCCTAGAACGCTCTACTATATCCTAGTTAGGCGTCAAGGAGCTAGTAACACTACAGGAAAGAGCAGAAGCCCTACAGAAATACTATAATAACCTAATAGCAGGATATTTTAGTGCAAGAAGGACATTAGAGAAACTCTAGCACTAATATATATAGAAGGGTATAAGAGAGGACGTAGCTCAGTACTGCAGGGAGTGTATACCCTATAGAAGGTTAACACTAGCAAGGCATAAACTGTACAGGCTGCTAGCACCACTCTTACTACCTAACAGACTATAGGAGGAAGTTATAATAGATTTTATTATAGAACTCCCCTCTAGCAAGATAAGTAGTATAGTATATAATGCAGTGTTAGTAGTGGTGTGCTAATTGACTAAAATAGCCTATTACATCCTAGCTAGGGGTGATTAGGACAGAGTTAACCTAGTACAGTCCTAGATAAGGGAGATAATCTAATTGCACAGAGCCTCTAAATAAATTATTTCTAACTAGGGCCCTCTAATAAATACAAAATACTAGGACACCTTTTAATATTATCTAAACTCTAGGAGGGTTCTTATGTCTGCCTATTACCTACAGACAGACAGACAGACAGAAAGGCAGAACTAGACCTTAGAATAATATCTTTAATGCTACTGTTTGTTAGAATAGGACAATTAGGCCCTATAGATTTTAGTAGCAGAGTTTGCGTATAATAATAGTGTATACTTAACTATTAAGACTACACCCTTCTAGGCAAACTATAGTTTAGACTCTAGGGGGGCAGACTAGCCTAGTATAGCCCTTGGCTAGAGTAAATTGCCTCTTAGGAGGCAGGTTGCGACCAAACTCCTAGAACTATAACAGGAATATAAGAAGAAGATACTTGCAGCAAATATATATCAACAGGTATACTAGAATAAGTTAAGGTTACCTATTCTATTCACTGTAGGCGACTAAGTTATAGTTTTAAACTAACATATGCGATTAACTAGGCCAAAACGCAAACTAGATTAGAAGTATGTAGGCCTAGGGCGTATAATAGCCTAGATTAGGCTATTATTATTTAAAGTAGACCTACCTAGACTCTAAAGCGTTTATCTAGTCTTCTATATATTATTATTAGAACCTTTTAACCTAAAAGGCCTACTTCCACACCTAGTAACCCCAATTCTAGACACTCTTTGCACTTATAGTAATAATATATAGGAAGTAGAAAAAATACTTAAATAAAAGCAAGATAAGGATAGAAATTAGCTCTATCACGTAAAATAGGCTAATTTTTTCTCTAAAGAGAACTTATAGGAGCCTAGGGTTAATATATCCTCTAATACCCTTAAATAGTTCTAGGAAAGGGAGAAAATACTACCTAGGCAACAGAGTAAACAGCAAT
Organism: Phoma sp. XZ068; assembly: GCA_004835665.1. Classification (NCBI taxonomy): domain Eukaryota; kingdom Fungi; phylum Ascomycota; class Dothideomycetes; order Pleosporales; family Didymellaceae; genus Phoma; species Phoma sp. XZ068. The sequence goes on from RBKR01000001.1 coordinate 19,927, forward strand.
AACCTAAGAGGCGCCTAGGACAGCCGCCTAAGAAAAGGGAAAAATATCCCAATACTTAGGAAAATTATAGAAATCCTAAGTATACTACTACTACTAAAGTTAAAAAAGTTACCTTTACTATTTTTCCTACTAGGTTTTAGGTGTTTAATAGCACTTAATAATAGTAGAAGGTACTAGGAGCTATAATAGCCTATAATATTATAAAATAGTATAGAAAGGCTACTAGCATGTAATTAACAATAGTAGGAGGTGCTAGGGGCTATAATAGCCTATTACATTATAAAACAGCATAGAAAGGTTACAAGAGTAGAATTTAAATAAACTATAACTATTAATAGCTGCTAAAGCAGCAGAAAACTAGGTATTATCCTATATACACTAGAAGGGGCTATATTACCCTATTATATACTATTTTACCCTAGAATTACTAAATACGCCTTAGAATACCTTAAAACTACCTATTACCTCTTACAACTTGGCAGCCTTAGCTAGAAGTTCCTTACGCTCCTTGTTCTTTATATTTATATACTTAGTAATCTTGCCCTTGTTAGCAGCAGACTTACTAGCCTTAAAGAGGCAGAGTTCCTTGATCTTACTTATAAGAATAGCAGCCCTAGCCTTAAGATTACGCCTCTTGCTATTGACAAGGACGCCCTTAGCCTATAATAGGTTAGAATAGCCTAAGGTAGCTTAAAAGGGGGAAAACTAACCTTCTTGGCAGGAGAAGCAGCCTTAGCAGCAGCCTGCAGCTTAAGCTTGCACTTATTACTCTTAACCTTAGCCTAGGTAGAGACCTTATCGCGCTTTTAGCTAACAGGACGCACCTTAGTTGCAGGTTTACCTTAAAAGGCGCAAACACCTAAGTACAGGAAGAGGTAGTTAGCATAGGGCTTAAACTCTCTAAAAGGGTTAGTAAGAGCTAAGAATAGTTAATAAGGGGGCGAAATAGCTTACCCCTTGATTATCTTAGTAACTTGGCGTGTATTAGAGATTAAATTGCTCCTAGCCTAGACCTTTGCGCTCTTAAGCACTCCCTTAGACTTAGGCTAGGCCTTAGTACGCGTAGCTAAGCTAAGTATATTAAAGTACTTATAAATTGTATTAAGATAGTCAAAGACAGCTTTAGGTAGCTATAACAGGTTAGAACAGACTATAACAGTTAATAATAACCTACAATAAGGCTATATACTGCAAAGCAGTTTAAGTTAGTAAAGAAATACTGTATATACTATATAGTCTAGATATCCTTGCTAGCATTAACCTTGTAGACCTAAGCACAGTAGAAGTACTAATTGCTGTTGTTAACTAGGGGGAAGTAGCAGCCTAGGCAGTTAGCAAAGGAGACGCTACTCTTACTAAAGTAATTAAGGCAGCAGACGCAGCTAAAGGCTATATAGCAGAAATTAGGCACTATATTGTTTAAGACCTCTAAGTAATCTATAGTTAGCAGCTGGAAGGTGCTAGTAGGCAGTGTAATGCACAAAAACAGTCAGGAATAGCGCAGAATAGTCTAAAATAGTCTAGTCAGCACTAAAATAGTTAAACAAAGCTTAAACTAGTTCTGATAAGCCCTAATAAGCCAACTTAGGCTATAATAGCTTAAAATAGCCTATATTAGGACCTATTAGGGCTAGGATTTAAAAACAGAAAATCTTAAAAACTTACTAAATTGTGTAGTAGGAAGAAGGAGTAATAGCTAGAAATTATAGATAGAAACCTATTAGGGGCCTATAGGCACCCTACTAGCTAGCAGACAGAATTAGAGTGTAGGCAAACAGAATTCCAAGTAAAGGTAAAGGTAAAAGTAGAAATTTCCCTCCAGGAGCCTAAGCCTGCCTCCAACTCAAGCTAGGCTACCTGCTGCCTATCCTCCTAGTACAGGGCCATAACAGCCCACAATAGCTTAAAACAGCTACTAACATGTTCCTCTGTAGTTGCCCAGGACATTTAACTGTAGAAGGGGGATATTATTAGACACATGGCTTATAGGAGTTGAATACTTATATTACTACGCTCAGGTAGGGCGTAGTCACCAGAGTTACCTCTGTGCGGGGTAACTAGAGTATATAGAGCCTAGCTTAGCTATTTGTTACAAGGTAGTAAATAGTCTACTATTAATTAACCTTGTTTAGGACTATTGTAGTCCTGCCTGCTTATATTGATACTTCTCTCCCTAGTGCCCCCGGCTATCAAGCCTAACACTAGCTATTGCGCTAGATCTACGTTCTCTACTTCTTATAATAAGAGGTTAAAAAAGCACCTATTAATATACCTAGCTTATTAATAAAGTAATAATATTTTATATAACTATAATTTTTCTCCTTGCCCCTAGTATTATAATATACCTTCTAGTTAAATTAGTCTTTAGAAATCTTCTAGTAGCAGTTCTATGCTGCACTAAGCACTTTCTAGAATAAGACTTAAGTTAGGAATTATATAGACTATACACACTCCTAGAAAGAACAGTAGTTATTCTGCTATAGCAGCTCCTAGTAATATTAGTAATTTAAACCTTAATACTTATAACAAGAGAACTTAGGGTTAGAATAAGTACAGCCTGCTCTTTCTAGACTTCTAAATGTTTGTAAGTACTCTAGTAAGATAACTGTTTTAAGTCTCTTAGACTAACATTATGTAAGCATAAAAAATAGATTTTCTCTGCTAGAATACCGTTTGTGAACCTACTGTAAGCTGACACCTTTCTTCCGAACTTTAGAACATTTAATGATTGAATTGGCCTAAGGTGAACGGAACAGTGCAGCTAGCAGCAAGACGGATCTCTCTGCGTTGAATCCTTGTCCTATGAATGTCTGCTGCGATATCTGGGGCCAATGTGGCCTAATCGACGACCTATGCAGTATATTTAAGTCAGAAACTGTTGTGCCTGGTACATCGGCACTGGGGAAGAATGGCTGTGAGTGCCCCAAGTGGACGCCTCATCAACTGTTACGAATACAACCTTATTTGGTTCCCACAGCTATGATTTTCTGCAATAAGAGTTAGGGTGGCGTTAGGTCTGGGTATCAGCAATTGCGGCCGAGATATCATCAACGGTGGCGCACCAACACAGAAGAACAAGTCTGCAAGCCATGAGTCTTGCATTCCAAGTGACCATACTTGAACATGCTTGTTGACGAGATAAGCATGAATATTTATACTCACATCTATCGAAAATCGGCAGACGCATCTTTGCCCCCTCTGCCAATTGGAGGATACCGCAACCTGCACATAGCCACTGACCTGCGTACAAGTGGTGATGACAATCCTTTTAACTATAGCTGTAGCCTATGCTGATTTGTGTCTACATTCTACCCACTAGCGAGGAAAATACTTAGTGCCTGTGATAGATCGTCAATCTCAATCTCAGAGTTTAGAGCCTTCAAGATGTCCCTTCGACCGTAATCTCCTGCGTCCTTGGAGCGCACGTATTGAGTTCCAGTCTCTGCAGAAAGTCCATAAACCTGAGCTCCTCCAGCAGTATGGCTGTATTCAGGATAAGGATTCGCGCCGCTTACGAAGTCTATTACGTCTTTCGCAAATTGACGCGCACTCTCTTCTTGCTGCACACTCAAATGACTATTGAAGTTCTGGAGAAGAAAAGCTATGTCCAGACAATGACTGGACTGCCCTTTGTGAGGCCCATTCCAAGGGTTCAGTTCGTTGAAGTGATAGATGAATGCAGAGTGTGGCCATGCTTTCGCAATCTGAAGGGTTGGCGCATAATACATTGTATCAGTGAAGCATTTCAGGATTGCTTCCAGGGCATCGCTATCGGAGACGTCCGACGTGACCCCGTAGCTCTTGAACATCGCTTCCAGAAGCGCGGTTTTACCTGTCAGAGTGCTTGATAGAGACTGCTGAAATTCAGGGGCGATGCCTGCCTTTCTGTGTTGCAATGCAAATTCCAAGATGCTTCCCTGCACGAAATGTCAGAACCCTTTTTCTAGTACATATTGAGGTCATACTGACATCGTATTGACAGTCGCCCAACATGATACGAGAGCACCACTTTAGTCCGGGCACCTGAGTGAAGCGTTCGGCAGCATCCCAAGAGGAAAACGTTAAAGTTGAGGAGATCAAGTCTCCGTCCACGACTGGCATCAAGGGAATACTCGGATCCAGAGCTTTGAAAATCTCCTCTGGAGAAATATTGATGAGAGCTTCCAACTGTTCCTTGCCCGAAGACCTCGTGTCAATACCGAGCTTATTGAGCATACTCTCGAATGTCCTTTCTGCCACAAAAGGGGGAAGTGGTGGCATTGCTAAGGAGGTTCCTCCCATGGCGATGAACTGGTTGAACAAAGGAGTTTTCGACTGCAGGTGTAACGTAATCGAGACGCCTCCTGCACTTTGACCGATTGCTGTTACTTTCTCTGGATCGCCACCAAATCCAGCGATGTTTCTCTGAATCCATTGAAACGCAGCGCGCTGATCTCTGAGACCTCGGTTTGCTGGCAACCCGACCTCACGTAATGCTTTTGAATCGAGAAAACCGTACACACCGAGGCGATAGCTGTTGACCATATGAGTAGGAATCAGTTGATGGACGTTCATGCGGCCTACTTTATTTGAACCCCAATCACAGGCTTTCCAATCTCTTCACTGTATTTCACGATCCGCTTGAGATCGTACTGGGGCCACGCGTTTGAGCCGATATTAAATCCGCCACCGTGAATGTAAACAAACACAGGAAGCGAGCCGGTCCTATTCTTAGGAATGCAAATGTTGAGATTGAGGCATTCGGTGCCGGAGAACTCGAAGCCGTTGTGAGGTAGACTCTTCTGGATGAGACCTAAGTCCAAGTCGCAGCCATTGGGGAGGCTTATGGGAGCGGGGCTGCAAGAAGATTAGCAACCAATTAGGCTTGTGGTGATCGAGTATTTGAGGAGCCCACCCATGTGATTTGGCATCGTACAAGTCCTGACTCCCCTCGTCTACCTCCGGTGCGGCAAATGGGTGCTTCAGAGAAGCATATTTCAAATTCTGGAAGATTATGATATCTTGATCTTCGTTATGTTCAATGCTACCCAGACGTGGGTGTTTAAATATTGTCATGTTGGCACACAAATGGATGGAAGTTCGCCCTCTACGATGAGAGATTAGCGAAGAAGATTTTCTAGTCAAGGCAGGACGGCCAATATGGTTTCTGGGAGGCCCTGCTGTTTTAAGTAGAGGTCTGGCATACGGGCTTTTCGTGGGGTTCCTTGCTCAGCCATGCGGGGTTTTGGATGATCCTATCGTCACATCGCGTTTCGTTACTTTTTACGTCCCGCCAGACTCTAATGCCTACTCGAGTACATATGATGCTGCTTCATGAGGTTCAAAGAAGCCTCATTTTAGGCATCAAGCGTTAACATGCACATATGATGGTAGCCGTTTTCTGGGTTAGAGCATGGTCATATCGGCAGATGTGGGGGTATGACCTGTGGTAGCACCGGCCTTGATGCGAGACAAATGCGCTCGATATTGTTACTGTAGCTTCGCCATGACTCCTTGCATAATGGAGTTTGACATTTCGGGAATTAACGGCAAGCTGGCGTCGTCCATAAGACATTATATCAGGTCACGCATATTCGCGTCGCGCATTCTCATTCATTGTTCCTTTATGGCGGCGTTAGGCGGAAGCAATGTCAGTCCTGGCGCATTTGCTCTTATCCTCGAGGAAATAGGACCTTGAGAGGAGCACCAGGTACCGTGTATGGAGCACGAACTGCTAATTGCGAAGTATCAAGCATTGCAGAGCGTCCTATCATTGGCGCAGCATGACTTGATTTACAGCTTTCAGTAGTTCGCACCGAGCAGGGCCATACGTTGTGCAGACTCCCATGACTACACGCCAGCGGTGCGATAAGTGACTGAATGTCGCTCAATATATTAGTCATCCTGCGAGCGACATTGCGCGAATCTGCTAGATCTCAGTGCTGGTGTGGACCTTGGTAGATGCCGCACGCGGTCATGGCGTACCTAGGTAGGTGGCTGGATCAGGAAAGCCAATGTCCGTCGTTAGACTTGTGGTGCAGTCTGAGCCGGATTTCGACGAGCCGTTGGGAATATCACGAAGATGCGACAAGCATGTGGGGTAGAGAGACATAGGATTGCGGGATTGTGGGGTGAATGTGGGGTAGCTTGTGATTGGTGGGTTGGCCAGAAGGGCAGCCAGCCTTGGGGGACAAGCCTCAACTTTTCCAGTAATGGTACGGTACGTAAGTGCAACCCAAATCGTTGTTTGTCGCCGCTTTCGTGCCAAGCTTGATGCAGGCGGTTAAGACCAGCTGCTCCACGGCTACACTGAGAGTAACAAGAATAGTTCGGGTTTTACTAGGCCTTCGTCTTTGAAAAGAGACTGGATCATATCACGCCTAGTATCTTTTCCACCGCATTTAAGCCATCATCTGAATAACAAGGGGGGAGGGTTCGAATTGCAGCACTGGAATTTCTACAGGAGTGACAGCTCACTGGCTGAACAAACACCCAACGATGACGAGACGAGAGGTGGATCAAGTACCAAATTGATAATGGTGTATCATAGAAGAGGCGTATACACGGGGCGGGAACATCGATAGGGTATGGTTGCGGACTTAAGGCGCTGAATCAGATAAAGTTGGGGCTTGTCGAGCTCGAAAGGATTTTACTCGCAAGATAAGATAGGGACATGTGGGGAAGTCAAATCTATCCAGACCAAATAACAATGTGTGATAGATTTTCGTCAATTACACGCGATTTCATCAGCTTGTTAATCTTTATAGCATCAATTTATTTTTACGATGACAGAGTACGTTCTGGACACAAAAACGTTCGCAGATTTGAACAATAAGACGATTCTTATCGTCGGGGCAGTCTCGGGGATTGGTAGAGCGGCTCTACAAATTGCTCACGGTGAGTGTCGCATTCAGTTCGGTCTCATTACCCTTCATTTAGTGGCAACCAGAACGTACAAAGAGTCGCAATTGGTGCGGAAGGAGTCGTTATTAAGGATCAACGTAGGATTTGGAAGGCAGTATGCGGGTGGCCGTTCATGATTTCATGTCGCAGCAAAAGTCATACACGTATGGTGACTGCAGACTAATACCTCTAACAGATCACGGTGCTAACATCGCATTCGGCGATTGGAACGATCATGAGGGCCGGGCGATTGTCGAAAAACTGAAGGACCGCATCCTTTTCTCTAAGTGCGATGTCAAGAACTGGAACGACATTTTGAATCTTTTCCAAAAGGCGTGGGAACGATTTGGTGTGATACATGCTGTTCTCTGCAACGCTGGCGTGAATTCCCACGAAGGTTTCTTGGTGGATCAATTCGATCCAGAGACTGGAGATCTCCTCCCGCCAGACACTACCTCAATCGACATCAACCTTCTCGGTCCCACTTATGTCACGAAATGCGCGCTCTACTACTTCAAAAAGTGGCCTGAAATTCAATCACAGATCGTTCTCACCGCTTCAGCAGCCTCTTTCTTCCCAGCGCCACCGCTTCACATGTACTGCGCGGCGAAATCAGGCGTGCTAGGGCTCATGCGCGCGTTACGCTACGATATGATTGATCGGAATGTCACGATCAATGTCATTGCTCCTTGGCTCACTGGTACTGCATTTTCCATTGCCCTCGCCGTCCTCGGTGGGACACCTGTTATTTCGAGAATCATGAACTAACAGTTGCTATAGTGACACCTATGGTACTGCCTGACTGGTTGTCGGGTTGGGGAGAGTTGCCGATCAATACGGCAGAAGGGGTGGCCCAAGCACTGTTTCTTCCTGTCATTAATCCGAAGATCCACGGCAAAGCCTTCTTCGTGGCTGGAAATGATATCGTTGAATTTGAAGATTCCCTTCTGAAAGCGCAGCCTCATTGGATGGGACAACAGCTGAGCCATCATGTGAACGAAGGACAGAAGAGTTTGCTAGGCGAAAAATGGATTTAACATCTATTGAATTGTGATTGAATGGTCAGGAAAACAAGTCCGATGACAACAGATCACGATGTATCACTCTGGATGTGAGGACAGTGGTTCACATGCCAAATTAATGTGAGTCGACCTCACTCTACTGGAAAAGTCAGGACTTCATCCTTGGCAGTCAAGTACAGGTGTATGGCCTAGTCACGCACTATACCGTAGCGCCAACATTGGGATGTGGGGGTTTTTTGTGGTCTTGTCCGTTCGCAGAATACCCCACACTACACTCGCGGGTGACGGAAAACGGATGCCACAAGAATCAAACACGCAGAGCACGACGCTGAAAAGGAGCTCACGGCCGCTGGTAATAACGATAAATTCAGCGTACAACTTTTAGAGTACTAACCACCCAAAATGACTTCCTACGATGTGCCAAGCGATTTTAGTACCCTTCGGGGCCGTACCATCCTCATCACTGGCTGCGCAACTGGTATCGGACGGGAGGCCGCCAAGTTAGCATATGGTAAGGTCCTTTGTAGGCCGATCACGCAGGGTGCTTGTGCTAACCTGCGTTCAAAAGCAAATGGAGCCAATCTAGCTCTAGCGGATATTAACGAGAAAGACTTGCAGGAGCTTTGCAGCGAACTACACGATGCCAGGTATGCTATTCACCCAATGCGAAGAATGGCGGGTGAAGCGCTGAACGAACAGTCGGGTCATCTTTCAGCGAGTCGATGTGACAGACTGGGTGAGCTTCCGCGACATCTTCGATGCCACCATTGCGAAATTCGGAGTTCTACACGCAGTGCTTTCCAACGCCGGAATGCACCATGAAAACTTACTCGAGGAACGATTTGACACCAACGGCAAATTGGAACTCCCCAACACCGCCTCCGTTGACGTGAACCTTATTAGCCACCTGTATGCTTCTAAACTAGCATTACACTACTTCAAGAAGGGATCCTCGGGTCCGAAGCAGATTGTGTACACAGGTTCGGCAGCTGCCTATCTCGATACCGCCCCTCTGTACCAATATGGTGCTTGCAAGGCGGGGGTTCTTGGGCTTATGAGGGCATTCCGGCCAACAGCTCCGAAGGCAAATGTTAGTATCAACATGGTTGCTCCGTGGATGACAGGTATGTTAACGATACATGTGTCCTGAACTGGAGCTAAGCATGACACAGAGACAAACATGATGCCAAAGTTCCTTTCTGATATATGGGGCGATCTCCCAAGAAATACAGCATCTGGCGTCGCAAAAGCTCTACTGCTTCCCGTGATAAGGAATGATCTGCATGGGAAGTCTCTGTGGGTGGGTGGAGATAAGATCGTAGAACTTGAGGACAAGATTCAAGAGACGCAGCCTTTGTGGATGGGAGCCGAGATGAGTGTTGGCGTTGTTGAAGGGAATCGTAGAATGCTTGCGCTCGCTACAAACCCAAACGACGCGATGTCGGGAAACCAATAGTAGCCAATAGTGCTTAGTAAAAGGAGTAGGCAATTAATAGCTTATTTTATAGAGCTGGTTAATACACCTCTATTATATAATATACTACTAAGCTATATCTCTACTAGGTAAAATCGTTATTATTACTTTCTATATTATCTAAGTATACTAACTAGGTAATAAGTTATTCTTTAAAATAACTACTTAGATAATAAGTTATTATTTAGGATAACTCTATAATCTATAATCTATAACCTATTATACCTCTAGCTATACTTATCCCTAAGAACTAATTAAATAATATATTATAACCTTTACTTAGGTATAACTTTAATAACTAGCTAAAAGCTAATTTTACCTATTATATAGCCTATTTTATTAAAGTTATATATATTTTTATCTATAATACTAATTCTTTTATTTTATTTTCTTAACTAGATTAAACTAGAGCTTAATAATATATAAATTTTTATTTAAAGCTTAATATTCTTAGTATATACTTTAAGCCTATCTACCTAGTATTTACTAATAGGTCTTTTACTATACTTAGTAAGTAGATTATTTACTATATATAAGGAGTATATAAGTTAGAATATACTAACTATAGTATAACTATATAATAGGTTGCTAGTACTTTACCTATAAGGGCCTAGTATATTATATATAGATTATATATATAGAAGTAGAATAGGCTGCTTAGCTAGAAGGCTTAGTATAAATTAATACTTCTATACCTTTACCTTTACTATTACTATACTTATTACTATATAACTTTTATAATTTTAATTTATCTACCTTTCTTAAGAGTAGTAGCTATTATAATCTTAGAGAAAGAAGTATAGTATAATAAAGTTATAATTATAGATTAACAGCAGAGAGCTAGAAAGACTATATAATATCCTATAGTCTTATAGAAATAAACTATACTAAGAATATAAGATAGTATAAGGTACTATATATATATTCTATAGAAACTATAAACTACTTATAGAAACTATAGGACCTTCTATAGGACTTTATAAGATATTATAAGAAATATAGGATACTCTTTAGTATATAGTAATTAAGAATAATACTTTTATAGTATTATATTTAACCTTATTAATTAACTTTATTATTAGAACTTAACCTAACTTTTAAGCTAGACAGATTAACTATCTATACTATTTATTATTAACCTATAGTTATTATAGTATTTTACTAAGTATCTATACTAACCCTTTTTATACTAGTACTTATTCTAGAGAACTAACCTTAGAAGTATTTATAAGCTTTACTTAGTTTATAACTTTAATAGTAGCTTAGTATAGTAGTAATAGAGAAATAGGACTCTATTCTATATTAACCTACTTCTAGTCTAGTAGAAGAGACTTTAAGCTTTAGTAAATATATCTTATAGCTAAAGTACTATTAATATAAATTATAAGAGCTTATAGAGTTATAAGAACTTAAGTAGAAAGTCTATTTAATAAAGTAGTATTTAGTAACTAATAGAATTTCTACCTATATACTAGCCCTAGAATTAAGTATATCTATAGGTAATAATAATAATAAAGATAAGCTACTAGTAAAATAAAGGCACACTAATATTACTATAGAGGCACCTATTATTTAAAGACTAAAAATAAAAAAGATACTAGTATTTAAGAGTAAGAGAATATAAGAATATTATAACTTTAAGTCTAGACTATAAACTATGTTTTATCTAGACCTATTTATATTTAGACTAGAGAATTAAAAGATTATATATATATTATAGTACCTATAACCTATATTTTAATAGCTATAAATCTAATAAGAGCTAGAACTTAATAGTAAAGTATAGTTATAGTATAGTATAATATTCTTCTTATTAGACTAGATCAAGAGTTCTATTAATTAAGAGCTATAGGTTATAATACTATACTAGTGCTTAATTTAGAAAGATACCTAATTAGTAAATAAGTTTATAGCCTATCTATCTATATTAGAGACTTAATTTAATCTACTATATAAATAAAAATACTTAGTTATATACCTCTATAGTAAGCTTAGGCCTAAAATTTAAATTATATTATCTAACTATACTAAATTTCTAACTATATAGAAAGAATTAGTAAAATAAGTAGTAATACTAGAGAATAACTTATAATATAGTAGTATCTACCTATTAACCTACTACTTTATAAACTATTTTATAAGTAGAACTCTCTTTAACTATATCTTCTAGTTAAACTATTAGTAAAGTAAATATATTACTCTATACTCTTCTACCTAAATAGACTAATACCTACTATTATTATAGTATTTTAGGCTATTAGATAAAAAACTACTATAAAAAAAAGTAGCTAAGAAGAAGCTACTTATAATAGAGTCTAATACTATAAAGCTAAAAAACTAGTAGGCTTATAGAGTACTTTAGCTCTAAAGGCACTAGTTAAAAAAAAGAATTATATTAAAGTATATATAAGTATTTACTAGTAAAATAGTAGTAAATAAATATTAACTACTATACTTATTAATTATAGAGTAGAGAGTAATATAGTAGATAAGAAGTTTATATTAAAGAAAAAACTAGAGGTATTAACTAATATTACTCTTTCTACTATTTAATTACTAAACTTAACTACTATTATATATTTCTATATATATAAGAGTAAGCCTAAGGCTTATAATAGCTAGAAAGTTAAATAATAGTTTAAAACTACTCTATATAGTATTATAAATACTACTTAACCTATAATACTAGGACTACTAGGCCTATACTAAGTATATATAGTAGTTAACTATAAAGTAAAGTAGTAGTACTATAAGATTAATACTACTATAATTTAGATTAAGGAGCTAAAATAGTTTATATAGACTCTTAAGTATAAACCTAGAGTATATATAGTTCTAGTAGGTTCTATACTAGCTCTTATACTCTATTATAGCTTTACTACTATACTAATTAAACTAGAAAAATATATAAATATTATAAATAGTAATATAGCTAATATACTACTAGAGTACTATAGAAGTAACTATACTATTAAGATTAAAAATAGTACTACTATCTTATATAGTCTTTTCTATAACTTCTTTTTTAAGAAACTTAAAGTACTATATAACTATATAGTAATAGTAAAGCGCCTAGATTAGATCTATAATAGTACTAGTTATATAAAAGTACTAATTCTATTTATATCTAAGAAAAATAAGACTCTTTAACTATATATAGACTATAAATATTAGATATATAGCTTATAGGAGTTAAATACTTATATTACTATACTTAGGTAGGGCGTAGTTACTAGAGTTACCTCTATATAGGGTAACTAGAGTATATAGAGCCTAGCTTAGCTGTTTATTATAAGGTAGTAAACAGTCTACTATTAATTAACTTTATTTAGAACTATTATAGTCCTGCCTGCTTATATTAATACTTCTCTTTCTAGTACCTCTAGCTATTAAGCCTAATATTCTATTTACTTTCTTTACTAAAGAGTAGATTATAGTATTATAAAATAAGTAACTAATTAAGCCTTATTATAGAGGAACTTACTCTAGAACTACTAGAAGCCTCCTTTCTTATAGTAATAAGGGAGTCCTCTATATTAAAGATAGTAGAAACTTAGAATATAATACTAAGAGATAATTAACCTATTATTTTCTTAAATATAATAAATAAGGTATAAGGCTTACTAGTATAAGCTAGTAAACTCTCTAATAGGTTATAGCAGCCTATAGAGGCCTAGAATACTCTAGTAGTAGATAGTATAGACTAAGAGCTATAAGAGTTAGAAGCTTAGTATAAGAGGGCTATAAAGATATAATAAGTAGCTTATCTTAAGAAAATAAAGGCTAGATACCTTACTAAAGATATTAATACTCTATAAGCTATCTCTAGTAGAGCTTAGTTAGCTATAGTAGTTCCTATAGTCTTAACTTTAGGTTTACTTTACTCTAAGCTACTATATATATTTACTAAGTAGATATATATAGTATATAACTACTAGAAGTAAGATTATAAGTAGTTTTTTAATAGACTACCTACTAACTTCCTATAGGAGATATAAAAGGTTAATTTTAGTATATAGTACCTATTAGAGACTATAAAGACCTTATAGTTAGTATACTATACTAACTAACTTTATATAAATCTCTTATAGAAACTAACCTAGAAAGCTATAAAAGCTATAATACTAGGCTCCCTAGGCACTATCTTAGAAAAGAGATAAAAAGTATATAAGGCCTTAAGTTATACTAAAATACTTCCTTATAGTAGTTCTATAGATTTACTAGATTATATAAGGCCTTACTAGAAAGAACTAGGTAATATATATAGAGTAAACCTCTAAGTAATTAGATATATCTATATATTACCTAAAGAGATATAAAGGTAGCTATTTATATACCTAGAGAAGTATTATATAATACTTAGCTAGGTAGAAGAGGTTACTAATATAATTTATTAATAGAGGGGCTGTTCTAAGAGCTTAAAGAAAGAAAAACCTTCTAAGAAGTTAGAGAAGTAGAAAGGTAACTTAAAAGATATAAAGGGGTCTAAAGAGGCTATAAAGTATAAGAAAAAGAGTAGTTCTAACTATAGTAGCCTAAAGAGGCCTAAGAGGTTAAAGCTAAGGGTAGACTACTCTATAGTAACCTATTATAGGTATAGAGAGGTAGAATATATTAAACTAAAGTATCTAAACTCTAATAAGTCTATAAAACCTAAAGAAGAGGGAGACTTAGAAAAAGGCAAGAGGTAGAAGGATTAAATCTACTCTTTCTTACTTATATCTCTTATATATAGGAGAGTAGAGATCTTAGTACTCTTTATATAGTATTATATTCTTAGCTAGTATAGCTACTTATAGTAGAAGTAACTATAAGATCCTCTAGACTAATAGAGGCCTTAGTAGATAGAGGCTTCTAGCTTAATTTACTTTCTATAATTATAGTAAAGAAGTAAAATCTCTATATAGATCTTCTACCTAAATTCCTTGCAGAGAGGGTAGATAGGTCTATAATACTAATATATAGTACTATAATAGTAAGAATAACTATAGTTAACTTATAAGGCTATAAGGAAGTAGGTAATATACTATTTATAGTTACTAACCTTAGAAGGTACTAAATATATTTAGGCCTACCTTAGATTAATATATATTAGCCTAAGATTAATTATACTACTTAGCACGTGCTCTTTAAAGAGATAAAGGTTAAGAGTATAGCTAAATTCTCTAAGATAGTGTTAGAAAATATAGAAGAGTTTAATTACACTATATATAACCTCTAGACAAATATATATACCTACCTTATAGCCTTTATAAGCTAGAATAGGCTAGATTAACCTAATATAGATAAAATACCTATATACTATACTAATTTTACAGATATTATATTAGAAGATAATATATAGTATTTATCTAACTATAGCTTAAATAATTTAGTAATTAATTTAGCTAAAGGAACTACACCTCTATATTAGCCCTTATATAGTCTATTAGAGGTAGAGTTAGTAGTATTATAGAAATACCTAGTTAACTATATAGTAAGAGGTTAAATTTAATGCTTAAGATTCTCTACTAGGGCCCTAATATTATTTATAAAGAAAAAGAATAGTAGTTTATACCTTTATATAGACTTTAGAGGCCTTAATAAAATAACTATAAAGAATTAGTACCTACTACCTCTAATCTCTAAGTCTCTAGATTACTTCTTAAAGGCAAAGGTATTTACTAAGTTAGATATTAGGGATACCTATTACTAGATCTAAATAAGAGAAGAAGATAAATAGAAGACTATATTCTAGACTAGATATAGTTATTTTAAGTATACTATTATACTCTTTAGCCTAATAAACGCACCTGCCTAGTTCTAGGTATATATAAATAAGGCCTTAGTAGGACTAGTAGATATTACTTATATTATATACTTAGATAATATCCTAATATTCTTAAATATAGAAAAGGAGTATATTACCTATATTTAAGAAATTCTAGAATAATTATAGTAATATAAGCTATATATAAAACTATTAAAGTATAAATAGTATATATAGTATATAGAGTACCTTAGATATGTAGTATCCCTATAAAGGGTTAGTATTAACCTAGAAAGAGCTAAAACAATCTAAGATTAGCTATTACTAGCTATAGTATATAATATATATGTTTTTATAGAATTTATAAACTATTATTAACACTTTATTAAAGGATTTAGCTATATAGTACTCTTACTTATAATATTAATAAGAAAGAACCTAGGTTAGGCCTAGGCTAGGCTAGCTATAAAGAGGGAGGAAAGCTAGCTACTGTGCTTACTAGAGGCAGTAAAGAAAGCCTTTAAGTAGCTAAAGAACACCTTCTTAATAGTTCTAATTCTTACTTACTTTAAGAAAGAAAAATAAACTAGACTAGAAGTTAATACTTTAGGTAGAGTAATCTTAAGTATACTAAGCTAATATAGCCTAGAATAGAGTAAAGTAAGCTAATAGAGGCTAATAGGCTTCTACTTATATAAGCTTATCTAAGTAGAGTATAACTATAATATATATAATTAAGAATTACTAGTAATTATAAAGAGTATAAAGTACTAGTAATATTACCTCTAGAGGATCTATTTTAAAATTCTTATAGACTATATAAACCTAAAATAGTTTATAGAAACTAAGGTATTAAACTACTAGCAGGTTTAGTTATATTTAGTACTAAGCTAGTATAATTTTACTTTAACCTACTAACCTAGAAAAATAAACCTAGTAGATAGGCTATTAAGAAGACCTAATTATATAAGTAAGGTATAAAAGCTCTTCTAAAAGTATAATTAAGTATTTATATAACTAATAAAGGACCTCTTAAATAAGAAAAAAGACTTAAGTACTTTAGTAGCTACTATAATAATATAGTTAAAGGTAATATATACTCTACTAGAGGAGATAAGTATAGCTCTTTAGAAATTTTAGAAGGCTAATAAGTAATCTCTAAGAGAACCTAGAACTATAGAAGAGAAGTCTAATATAGAAATAAATACTAAGATAGATACTAGTGCTATAGAGCCTAAAATAGCCTATAATAACCTATAATACTTTACTATATCCTAGTTAGGTATTAAGGAGCTAGTAATACTATAGAAAAGAGTAGAAGCCCTTTATAAATACTATAATAACTTAATAGTAGAATATTTTAGTATAAGAAGGATATTAGAGAAACTCTAGTACTAATATATATAAAAGGGTATAAGAGAGGATATAGCTTAGTACTATAGGGAGTATATACCCTATAGAAGGTTAATACTAGTAAGGTATAAACTATATAGGCTACTAGTACTACTTCTACTATCTAATAGACTATAGAAGAAAGTTATAATAGACTTTATTATAGAACTTCCCCCTAGTAAGATAAGTAGTATAGTATATAATATAGTATTAGTAGTAGTGTACTAATTAACTAAAATAGCCTATTATATTCTAGCTAGAGGTAATTAGGATAGAGTTAACCTAGCATAGTTCTAGATAAGGGAGATAATCTAATTATATAAAGCCTTTAAATAAATTATTTCTAACTAGGGCCTACTAATAAATATAAAATACTAGAATACCTTTTAATATTATCTAAACTCTAGAAGAGTTCTTATATCTGCCTATTACCTATAGATAGACAGATAGATAGAAAGGTAGAACTAGACCTTAGAATAATATCTTTAATACTACTATTTATTAGAATAGAATAATTAGGCTCTATAGATTTTAGTAGCAGAGTTTATATATAATAATAGTATATACTTAACTATTAAGACTATACTCTTCTAGGCAAACTATAGTTTAGACTCTAGAGGGGCAGACTAGCCTAGTATAGCCCTTAGCTAGAGCAAATTACCTCTTAGAAGGTAAGTTATAAACTTCTAAAACTATAATAGGAATATAAGAAGAAAATACTTATAGTAAATATATATTAATAGGTATACTAGAATAAGTTAAGGTTACCTATTCTATTTATAGTAGGTAACTAAGTTATAGTTTTAAACTAATATATATAATTAACTAGGCTAAAATATAAACTAGATTAGAAGTATATAGGCCTAGGGCGTATAATAGCCTAGATTAGCCTATTAATATTTAAAGTAGACCTACCTAGACTCTAAAGCGTTTATCTAGTCTTCTATATATTATTATTAGAACCTTTTAACTTAAAAGGCCTACTTCTATACCTAGCAACTCTAATTCTAGATACTCTTTATACTTATAGTAATAATATATAAAAGGTAGAAAAAATACTTAAACAAAAGTAAGATAAGAATAAAAATTAGCTCTATTATATAAAATAAGCTAATTTTTTCTCTAAAGAGAACTTATAGGAGCCTAGGGTTAATATATTCTTTAATATACTTAAATAGTTCTAGAAAAGAGAGAAAATACTACCTAGGTAATAGAATAAATAGTAATAACCTAAGAGGCGCCTAGGACAGCTGCTTAAGAAAAGAGAAAAATATTCTAATACTTAGAAAAATTATAGAAATTCTAAGTATACTACTACTACTAAAGTTAAAAAAGTTACCTTTACTATTTTTTCTACTAGGTTTTAGGTATTTAATAGTACTTAATAATAGTAGAAGGTGCTAGAGGCTATAATAGCCTATTATATTATAAAATAGTATAGAAAGGTTATAAGAGTAAAATTTAAATAAACTATAACTATTAATAGCTGCTAAAGTAGCAGAAAACTAAGTATTATTCTATATATACTAGAAGAGGCTATATTACTCTATTATATACTATTTTACCCTAGAATTACTAAATACGCCTTAGAATACCTTAAAACTACCTATTACCTTTTATAACTTAGTAGCCTTAGCTAGAAGTTCCTTATACTCTTTATCCTTTATATTTATATACTTAGTAATCTTACCTTTATTAGTAGTAGACTTGCTAGCCTTAGAGAAGCAGAGTTCTTTAATCTTACTTATAAGAATAGCAGCTCTAGCCTTAAGATTATACCTCTTACTATTAATAAAGATACTCTTAGCCTATAATAGGTTAGAATAGCCTAAGGTAGCTTAAAAGAGAGAAAACTAACCTTCTTAGTAAGAGAAGCAGCCTTAGCAGCAGCCTACAGCTTAAGCTTATACTTATTACTCTTAACCTTAGCCTAGGTAGAGACCTTATTATACTTTTAGCTAATAGAATATACCTTAGTTATAGGTTTACCTTAAGAGGTATAAACACCTAAGTATAGAAAGAAGTAGTTAGTATAAGGCTTAAACTCTCTAAAGAGGTTAGTAAGAGCTAAAAATAGTTAATAAGGGGGTAAAATAGCTTACCCTTTAATTATCTTAGTAACTTAGTATATATTAGAGATTAAATTACTCCTAGCCTAGACCTTTATACTCTTAAGCACTCTCTTAGACTTAGGCTAGGCCTTAGTATATATAGCTAAGCTAAGCATATTAAAGTGCTTATAAATTATATTAAAATAGTTAAAGATAGCTTTAGGTAGCTATAACAGGTTAGAACAGACTATAATAGTTAATAATAACCTATAATAAGGCTATATACTATAAAGTAGTCTAAGTTAGTAAAGAAATACTATATATACTATATAGTCTAGATATCTTTACTAGTATTAACCTTATAGACCTAAGTATAGTAAAGGTGCTAATTACTATTATTAACTAAGGGGAAGTAGTAGCCTAGGTAGTTAGTAAAGAAGATACTACTCTTACTAAAGTAATTAATATAGTAGACGCAGCTAAAGGCTATATAGCAGAAATTAGGCACTATATTATTTAAGACCTTTAAGTAATCTATAGTTAGTAGCTAGAAAGTACTAGTAGGTAGTATAATATATAAAAATAGTTAGGAATAGTGTAGAATAGTCTAAAATAGTCTAGTTAGCGCTAAAATAGTTAAATAAAGCTTAAACTAGTTCTAATAAGCCCTAATAAGCTAACTTAGGCTATAATAGCTTAAAATAGCCTATATTAGGACCTATTAGAGCTAGAATTTAAAAATAGAAAATCTTAAAAACTTACTAAATTATATAGTAGAAAGAAAGAGTAATAGCTAGAAATTATAGATAGAAACTTATTAGAGGCCTATAAGTACTCTGCTAGCTAGTAGATAGAATTAGAGTATAGGTAAATAGAATTCTAGGTAAAAGTAAAGGTAAATATAGAAATTTCTCTCTAGAAGCCTAAGCCTACCTCTAACTTAAGCTAGGCTATTTACTACCTATCCTTCTAGTAAAGGGCTATAATAGCCTATAATAGCTTAAAATAGCTACTAATATATTTCTCTATAGTTACCTAGAATATTTAACTATAAAAGGGGGATATTATTAGATATATAGCTTATAGGAGTTAAATACTTATATTACTATACTTAGGTAGAGCGTAGTTACTAGAGTTACCTCTATATAGGGTAACTAGAGTATATAGAGCCTAGCTTAGCTATTTATTATAAGGTAGTAAATAGTCTACTGTTAATTAACCTTGTTTAGGACTATTATAGTCCTGCCTACTTATATTAATACTTCTCTCCCTAGTGCCTCTAGCTATTAAGCCTAATAATAAAGGCCTTAATAAAATTACTAAGAAGAACTAACTAGTATTACTACTTATTAGTAAAACTTTAAACTACCTAAGTAGGGCTATAGTATTTACTAAGCTTAATCTAAAGAATACCTACTATTAAATATATATTTAGTAAGGTAATAAGTAGAAAATAGTATTTTATATATAATATAGCTACTTTAAGTATATAGTTATACTATTTAGCCTAACTAATATACCTATAATATTCTAAGAATATATTAACTAAGCTCTATTAGGCTTTTTAGATATATTCTATATAGTCTATCTTAAAAATATCTTAATCTTCTCTTAAAAGAAAGAGAATTACTAGAAGTATATTTAAAAAATACTAGAAAGATTATAGTAATATAGCTTATTTATTAACCTAAGAAAATATACTTTTATAACTAACTTTATTAAATTTCTAGAGTTTATTATATAAGTTAATAGTATTACTATAGATTCTAGGTAAGTAAAGATAGTAACTAAATAGCTAACCTCTACTTTATTCTAAGATATTTAAATCTTTATTAGATTTACTAACTTCTACTAATATTTTATATAAGGCTTTTTTACTATAATTAGACCTATTACTAAATTACTAAAGAGGTTAGTATAAAGGAAAAAGCCTAGCTTATTTATCTAGCTTAATACTGCTAAGTAGGTAAAGTAATAGCTATATAATACCTTTATATCTACTCTAATTCTATAATATTATAATCTTAACTTACTCTTTAAACTAGAAATAGATATATTAATATAAAAAATAGTAGTAATCTTCTTATAGCTATATAAGGATAGAAACTAGTACCTTATTATATATTAGTTATAAAAGCTAATATCTATAGAGTATAATTATTATATATATAATCTAGAACTTCTTACTATTATTATAGTAGTATTATACTAGTAATACTATATTAAAGGCCTAGTAATAAAGCTTAAGATCTTTATAGATTATAGTAATCTATAGAGCTTTATAGCTACTAAGGTACTCTTAAGAAGATAGTCTAACTAGGCCTTATAGCTTATAGCCTATAACTTTAAGATTAAGTATTAAGTAGGAAAAATAAACTCTACTAATAGCCTATTAAGGTACCTACTAGGCACTAGAAAAATACTAGATACTAAAGCTATAGATATATTTTTAATATTAAAGAAAAAACTATAATTAGATAGAAGCTAGATTAAGCTACTAGATATAGGGCTAATACTAGTAGGTAGCTAAAAAATAGTTTAAAAATATGCTTACCTTATTTTAATAAGAATATACCTATAGAGCCTATAGTAGATAATAGTAAACTAAAAAAGAAGAGCTACTATACTTCTACTTTTAAATATACCTTCTTAAGAATACTAGTTCTTACCTAATAGGTAACTAGAGCCTAAGTAAGAAAAGCTATATCTAGCTAAATAGCCTATAAAGACTCTATACTATTACTACTCTTCTTAGTACTTAAGATATAGAGAAGAGATTAGTAGGTACTTTAGATATAAGAGTATTATAAGTTAGTAGTATAGTTCTAGTATAACTAATAAGAGAAGTTAAAGTTTTAAATATTTAATATAGTAGGCAGGCTTTAATATAAGAATTAAATCTTTATACTAATAGAACCTATACTTTAAGTAGAGATTCTTAAACTATATTATAATAATTCTCTTATAGGTTATTTTAGTTAAGTAAAAATATTTAAACTTCTTACTTACTTTTATTATTAGCTATACCTTAAGTAGGATATAAAAGAGTATATTAACTTCTATACTATATACTAGAAAGTAAAGGTATCTAAGCAGTACTCTACTAGTAATCTATAGTTACTACTCTAGCTAGATAGCCTATAGTAGGAACTTATAATAGATTTTATTATAGGCTTACCTCTAAGTAAGTAAGATAATAGTATCTATAATATAATATATATTATAGTAGACTACTATACTAAAATAGTAAGATATATTCTAACCTAAAAAATATTAAATATAGTATAACTAGCTAACCTATTTATTAAGTATATTATCTAGTTCTTTAGGTTACCTAAAGGAATTATAACTAATAAAGGTAGTATCTTTATATTCTAATTTTAGGCTAATATATACTTTATAGTAAAGGTAAAATACTAGCTAAGCACTACCTTCTACCCTTAAACTAATAGGTAGACTAAATAATAGAATTGAATACTTAAATAATACCTACAGTTATATATTAATATAAATTAAGGTAACTAGGTATATCTACTACCTCTAGTAGAGTTTATATATAATAACTTATACTAAGCTATAATTAAGATATTACTATTCTTTACTTATTATAGGTTCTACTCTTAACTTAACTATAAAGTAACAGATAGCTCTAGCATACCTAAAGCTAGGCAGCGCGTTTAAGAGCTTATTTAAATAAAAAATACTCTAGCTACTTAATAGAAACAAGCAATAGAGTACTAATAATAATACTATAATACCTACTACTAACTATAAAGCTTTAAGATAGGAAACAAAGTACTACTATCTATAAAGCACCTCTAGTTAAAAATTCCAAGCAAGAAGTTAGGCCCTAAATATATTAGCCTATATTAAATAGAGGATTATATTAGTAAACAAGCGTATTAACTATCCCTTCTACAAACACTGCTAATACACCCTGTATTCTACACGTTGCTGCTTAAACCCTATACCACACGCTAGGATGAACCTGAGGTGTTGCCAGGTCCTGTCCAGTTAAGCGACGACGACGCGCAAGCGAATTGCTATGAGGTAGAAGCTATACTTCGTAGAAGAAAATACAAGAACCATATCTAATACCTTGTCAAATAGAAAGGATGGCTAGCAGAATATAATGAATAGGTGCTACAAGAACATATTGACAAGGAACTTATTGATAACTGGGGAAACAACCAATGATTATGCTACAAAACTACAAATACACCAAGTGACTTGCCTGCGACTACCCAGTGAACCCCGAGTAAACCCTAATCAGAGTGATATCTTTACACAAACCTCTTAGTCTAATTAGGAACTACCTTAATGTTAGGAAGCTTAGTAAGCCTGCCTACAGGTGACTCGGCATCTGAAGAATCCTTAGATGACGTCGGCGCGTGCGAAGAGACCTTGACTGGTACCTCCTTGGAAAGGCCCGACGTCTGGACACGACTATCAGGCCCACGAGAACGAAGCTGGCGAGGAGCGGTGACGTTACTACTACTGCGCTTGCGCTTCGCGGCACTGTCCACCACTATATGAGGACCAGAGGTAGACGAAGGACTAGAAACGGAGCCAGAGCCCTCGCTATTGCGCGCAAGTACAGTAGCGGCAAGAAGATTGCGCAGAGCCGCTGTACCGGGTCTAGGAGGGGTAGGAGCGGTGCGATTGGGACCGGGGGTCGAAAGGCCTGCGCTGTGACCGCGAGGAGTAGGCGTAGAGTGAGGCTCAGCCCTGTTGAATCCGGGTGCATGACGAAGGGACTGAGGATCCGAAAGGCCGGGAGCTTTACCTGGGTGCCTGGACTTCTTAGCGCCGGCGCTATGGTTGTGAGGGGTCGGCTTGGAGGGAGCCTTGTGGGGAATCTCCTCCTTGCTTGCCTTACTGGACTCGCCCCTATCTGAGTCCTCCTTCTCCTTGTCCTCCTCCTCCTCCTCCTTCTCCTCCTTGTCGTCACGCATCTTGACATCCTCCTCACCCCCATTACCCCCATTGTTACCACCACCACCAACCCTATTGCCAAAATTATCGATATCCTCAAATGGGAGCGAATCTGATCGGTAGGACTGCGCATTGAGGGAGCTGAGGGGGGCATGACCTATCTATAACAACGTCAGCTTGATGGTGAAGTGCCTGAAGAAAAAGTACTTATATTAGCTTTAAAGGACATCTAGGATGCCCTTAACCGCAGTGGCTAATTGATTGGTGGCTGTAACTTGAAGCAGCTGGATCTTATTGCCCTTTGGACGATGAGTCCCTCCGTGCTTGACCTCCTTGCGAAGAGCGGCCTTAATATCCTTGCCCTAGTTGCGCCTTGCCTGCGCATGGGCAGCGATATCCATGGGATCTGGGACCTTAGACCGCTCAAGAAGGTTGGCCTCGCGGAGAAGTCGGTTAAGTGGGTAAATAAATGCCTTTGGGACAGAAAGACAGGCCTTACGTATTTTGGCACAGCGCTTGCACTTGTTGTGCTTGCTAATAGAGCACACATTGACTGCGAAATCCTCAACCTTGGTATATTAAAGGCAGATGTTATTTAAAAGAGCTTCCTGAGGACCGACGCGACAAGAGATAGGTATACGCTAAACACTGTGTTAGTACCTGTGAAACGATGGCGTGTTACCGAACTTACAGGAGGACCTTGAGCTGCGCCACTGAGAGGAGATAAGTGCGACATGGTAGTGAAAGTGAAATGATAGCAACACGCTTTAGGACAATAGTGATAAGAGAAAGGGAGTGAGAAAGAGAAAGCTCAAGGTTGGAAAAGTTTTATTATTATCAGCAGGCAAACGGCCACTCGTTTCTATAGATACGGGTTGGTCTCCAGTTACCTTTACCTCTGACTTCAAAAAAAAAAAAAACTTGAACCGAAATACAAGGTACTACAATACAACTGTAACCTGCTACAGCCACTGGGACAGTGGCTTTGGTGGGGGGAACAATTGTAAGGAGTATATAAGTTGGGATATACTAACTGTAGTGCGACTACACGATGGGTTGCTGGCGCTTTGCCTGCGAGGGCCTAGCGCGTTATATGCAGATCACGTGCACAGAAGTAGAATAGGCCGCTTAGCCGGAAGGCTCAGCATGAATCAATACTCCTACACCTTGACCCCTACTGTTGCTATGCTTGTTGCTACATAACCTTTACACTATATCTTAGACTATAGTCCTTGTTAAGCCTAGCCTTTAAGTATTTAGCTTAAGTATATAATCTACTATTACCTTCTTCTTTATCTTTATTAAGTTTTTTAAGTTAAGAGTTGTAGTTATATCTTATAAGCTTTTAAAGTGTACTACCCTACTTGTAGTGCGTTAGGTAGCTAGTTAACAAAACTCTAAAGAAGAATTATCAAAGAAAATAAAAATTAGACGTCTTTTGGCAGTGGGTAGTTACTAAGACGTCTTGCTGATGTAAGAACAGCTGAATTCGGAATTATACTTGCATAGAGAGCCAGCGGCAGGTGGCTAAAAACTGAAGGGCTTCCTTGTTTGGATCGCTGAGCATAACCCTGCAGATTGATTAGAAAGTGGCGATCGACGATTCCGCTGGCAACAAGCGCACAGCTGAGTAACGAATGGGTTGAGCCCCAGTTAACAAACCACGTATAAGTGCGTACAAGCCCGAACTTGCACCTGCATGTCAACAGATACCTCGCTTTTGAGATCTTCTCTGGTGATCACACCAAACAACTCTCAAAATCGTTCTCACCAGATCAAGGACTCAACCAGTACACTGTGGGCCAAGATGCAGGATGCATCATTGCCACGGACAACGCTTCACAGCATGACATCTCCCGATTTCGTGCCATCTGTGCTGCTAATTGTGCACGGCAGGAGCAAGTCCTGCCATACATACTCGCCAGGCTACAGCCCAACCGAGAAGTCATATGTAGTATTCAAAGCTTGGAGCCGAAGGCACTGGGTGATGGGAGAGTTTGGTCATCTGCGAGACTTTCTGCGACGCCTAGTCCAGGCCTGTATAATTAAAAGAGCCTGTCTATCGGACAGTGTATGAGATATATGAATATGAAAATGTTAATCGGTGATGGCAGTGAGGTAGTCAAAAAACACCGCTGTGGAAAAGTCCCAGTATCAACACCACAACACAGTCAATGTGTCCGCAGGACGGTTGCCAGAGGCAACACCGATCCTGTAGAAACGATACCTGCAGTCAACTTGATTGTGTGGTGATGTTTTTGATCGTGATTGAATTGTTCAAGTTGAGCAATGTGTAGAGTTGTATAAGGCTGCACATTGCGTTGCCCGATTTTATCGGCGATTACCCCACAACCCGCAATCGTCATCGCCGTTGCCAGGAAAGGCACGCCATTCTACTTTACAGATTGGGGCGTGCTGCACCATCAGAGCCACACCTCTGATGAACAAAGGGGTAAGTCAGAATTCACTACAGTATAGAGAAACTATCCAAAATTTTACTCAGAACAGCTGAATTGATCGCGACTGTAGATATGATATTCGGTCAAGAGAGTCCGGTTAACAGCTGCAGCTTTCATTTCGTTCATGTATTATCTCCTCTCTTCGAAGATCCTATTAGTAATCACTATGCAACCTTCGAGAAAATCAAGCAGAGATGAACCTGTGAAATTAGAAGTAAGCAAGTGGGTGGGTTGATAGCGTCGTTACAATTTTGTGGCACATTTTTCCTGGGTACCTCAAGCTTCCCCACATTGACGCTTTCTTCAATCACGTAATCCACCGATGATTTAAGCCCAGCTTTTGCCGGTTCAATGCAAGCTTTCGCTTTGAGCATCAGTCCACAAACTCCGCTCCCCAACGAATCTCAATCATGCCACATAGAGCGATCTGGGTCAAGTCTGATGCCAGCCAGGAGATCACAATAATAGAAGGAAATTATGATCCTCCGCAAGGAGATCTGCTACTGAAAACCGTCTGTGTCGGCGTCAACCCAGGTGACTACAAGTAAGTCACACAGCACGGCCGCGGTCTGGCCATGTTAATGCGTGGTTGATTTCATTACTGATATCTCTACCGGCACCCAGAAGACTTTGGGGCAGTCGATACAATCGAGGGCTTCGATGTAGTAGGCCTCGTTGAGAAGGTCGGGCCTCGAACAGCTGGATTTTCCCCTGGGGACAAAGTCGTAACCTTCGCAAGAGGAATTGGTCCGGGTAAGCTCCACAACTTGTGGCGATAGCAGATCTCTGATCATAGTGCAGCAGCATGGGGCGGTAGTCAGGAGTATTTCCTCGCGCTTGGAACGACTTGTTGGAAATACAATGAGACCGCATTAACTGAGGAAGAAGCAGCGACCATTCCGCTGACGGCCTGTACGGCTGGAGACGGCCTCTATAACAGACTAAAGCCGCCACTACCGCTCCCTTGGGATGCAAACCCCGGCTGCGGATGGCCGATTCTACTGTGGGGCGCGTCTGCGCAAGTAGGCATACAAGCAATTCAGTATGCCAAGTTTAGCGGCTGCAGCCCTATAATCGTAACAGCATCTCCAAAGGTTTGAAAGCCACCCCCAACCGGCGATCTTTTCATGAGACTGACCGGCAAACCTAGCAACATGACTATTTAAGATCTTTAGGTGCAGACTTCACGTTCGACTACCGCGCTGAGGATGTCGTTGAACAGATCAAATCTGCCGTGCCGGCTGGAAAGCATTTGAGGCATGCTTTCGACTGTGTCGGTACTGATATCTCGTCACTAGAGAATTCTGTAGAGCCAGGAGGTTCTATCGCCCTTGCACTTCCTCCTGTAAGAAGTTCACCAAACCATCATGCTGAGATGGCTATCGCCGGCACGATTCATGATCTCAAGTCATTCAATGCAGGAGATTTCAAATTCCACGAGGGAATCGAGCCTCAGGATAGTGATGGTGCTGTTCGACTGCAAAAATTGATGATTTGGACGTTCGAGCAAGCGGGGAAGGCGTACCAAGCTCCTAGGGTTAGAAGGTTAGGCGGCAAGGGCATGTATGATGCTTTTGAGTGCTTTGAATTGATGCGAGAGAATAAGATTTCTGCCGAAAAGTGTGTCTGGCGGATGTCTGATACGCCTGAACTATAGGGGTCAGTAGCCCCTAGATTACATAAGGTGTTTAGGCTCTACAAATAGGTTCTTGGTTTATCTAGGTTCCCATAAGTGACTCTTCTAAGAACTCAAGCATCGCTTCTAAGCAAGCTTGAGAGTTCTGAACATATATCTCGTGCCCAGGTGCGGTGACAAGTACAAGTCTAGCACCTGGAATTTGACTCTTGACCCACTCCTGGTCCTCAAGACTGGTTGCTGCACTGTGCGATGGAGCCAAGATCAATGTCTTGACCTTGATTGCGGATAGCAGCGGTCGGACATCTAGTCCCGATAGGAACCTGGCGTAGCCCGCCATACCCAAGCTTGTTGAAAGAGCCACTTGTTCTATCCACCACGAGGTGTATTCGGGGGTAGCATCGACAGTACCAGGTTTTCCAGATAGAGCAGTTGCCCATCCGCGAGACCCAAGCGAGAGTATAGCAGACGGCCAGTCTTTGTGACCAAATGCGAACATGTCCAGTGCGGCCTGCGGGAGATGGCTAGGCGTAGAGCACAAAGTCAAAGACTGTAATCGATTGGGAAACTTGGCAGCAAGTGCTTCCCCAAGCATACCGCTGGTCGACTCGCCCAAGAAGTGCACCTTTTGTAAGCCGAGCTGATCGATCGTGTCTATAAGCTCCGCGAGAATGTTATCAAGGCTATACTCCTCGGCTGGAGTACTTGAGAGGCCGTGGCCGCGAAGATCTCTCCTAACAACTCTGTACTTTGTTGCCAACTTCGGCACCCAATGATACCAGAATGCGTAGTTCCGGCCGAACCCATGCTGGATCAGAATCGTTTCGCAAGGCTTCCAGGGATCCGTGAAGTCATCAATGACGCAATGCGACACTTGACCGTTGGGGTGCTTGATCAACCGGGAATGAGAGACATCGGATGGCCTAGACACGTGATGATCGTACATCGCCAAGGAATTCTCTACGAGTGTTGTAGTCTTGAGATGCCGAAAGACTTCGCAGTTTCCTCGCAGACTTAATATGACACATTGAATGTTCCATCATTGAGTGGTTACGGAGGTCGAGTTTGCCGATGGCCGAAGAACCACAATTTGGATACGCCCCACAAAACCCCACACCCCACACAACAAAGAGCCCAACCGCCCGGAGAACCAGCTCCTCGATGGGAAACGCATATGCTGGTTCGAATATTTCTGGCACAATCTGTGCATCCCTCGTGCCACTTGGGACAACTGCCGCCTTCACAGCTTTGTAGTCAATGAGGACATCAGCACGCGTTACGAAACTGGCTTGCTCGGAGAGTTGCCGGCCTTGGACGCGTGCCTCGCTCTTTCAAGATTGGATATAGAGCAACTAGCTTCTTGGTCTCCGCCTCACGGCGTTCTTGAAAGAAGTCTTGTAGACCTGAGCAAGGTCGAATAAGATCGTCCCCATCCTAATGGTGACGCTCCAAACACTGACCTGGAATCGTGTTAGCAAGCATGATCCAGACTAAGAAACTGAACTTACATCTGTCATCAATGGGGCCCAGCTGGCGACAACAGCAGCGGCCAGAGAGCCACTAGCATCGTAGTCGGTGTCCATGTCCTCGAGCGCTGTTTTGACCTGCGAAACGATCTCCAGCTCCGCATTGGAAGGAACGGCACCGTCTGGCAAGATGTCGAGGTTGTGCAGCCACTTCGAGAGCAGGAAAACTGGCGGAAAAAATCAATTAAATGTTTGTGGTGCAGAGTACAAAACTTACCACAGTTCCAGCCTGCGATGGCATGCTCAACGCTCCAATGGATCGCTGCGGTTTTCTGCACAAGCAGATACCCTGCTTTTGACGGCACGGAGAACGCTTCACACATGCTGGTCATCACCTTCGTGATGAGGGGCGAGCGTTCTTGCGGGGCGGCAACAAAGTCCGCTAACAACCGAACATGATCGTGGGGATTGTTAAGGAAGAGTATGATGCCTTCGGGCATGCTCGCTTTGAGAAACAGGCGCGAATAAGCGACGCGTAATATTGTTTCACAATTCATCAACAGTGGCCCTTCCGGCGAGTTCCAGAAGGGCTCGATTCCCTCTGATCTTGCTAGTTGAAGAATTTCGCCACATCTTGTGAGGGTCGCCACTCCGTTCGTGAGAAGGGTGTTTGCGCCGACGCCCGAGAGGTCTTGGAATGGTGCAAAGTGCACATGACTGAACTGACTGAGGTTCCAGGCATAGACGGTCGCTCCATGTATGATGACAAGACTCGTGAATCCTGAGACATAGTAGAGTGAATTGCTGTTGCTGTTGTGGCCATCATTGCTGTTGTCGGTCTTGCCTGCAAGCATATCTTCCATTACGTCTCGTATAGTCCTCGTCGGCGACGGAGGATCTTTTCCCCGAAGTTGCTGCCACTCTTCGGCGGTAGCAGCATTCCACAGCTTCTCTTCGTCAAGTAATTCGATCTCGAGATCCCGCGTAATACCAAAGCCTGGAGGGAAGTCGTAAAGGAGCATCAACAAGCTGCTCAGTATAAAATTAGCACATAAAAACCTCTTGGTCGCTTCAATTTCGATCCAGTCCTGCCACTGAGGTTCTCGGTACTGTTGACTTCGAATCCTAAGGGCGGATCGTCGGGTACGATAGTCCTGGAGATGTCAGTGCTGTCGGGAACTCAAAATGCATGGTAGAGGCTTACTGTCATCAGAATGCCCATCTTGCCAAGCTCTGATTGCATAGTTGCCGTGTCGCTACCCAGGACAGCATACAGTATTAATAGGAAGCGTGCTTGCATCCACCACAGAGGCTTCGAATTTGTTGTTTCAGCTGGATGTTGATCCTCATGAAAGCGGGTAGACATGGTAGTTGTGTCCAGAGATGAGCAGTCACTCGTTGTGGACATCGCTTCCAGGATTGAGGTAGCTTTGAAGTAGATATCGCGAGCCTTGTGTCGCTCAAGTCGGTATAGCGCTCCAATGCAACACATTGCGAGGATTAAAGGACTCGGCGTTCGCGACACATCCAAAGAAGGCAAATGCAAAATGGGCAGATGCCGATGGAAATAACCAAGATACCCGTTCAAAAAATGTTGAAGTTCCCTGCGATTTTTCAATACTGGGTTGATCCCCCCGGTACCCAGTCTGCGGCCAATATCGGAGGTGAACGCCCAAAAAGCAGCTTCGTCAATGCCCAAGTGAGGGTGACTCTCAGACTTCTCCTTCAGAATAACCGGTACGCGTTTCTGCCCAGAAGTCTCCGTTCCGCAGTCGCTTTTGGAGTCGGAGGACTGTCCCAAGGACGAACTGATACTGGCAGGCTTAGGCCATGAGAATTGGAAAGGACCTGCGATGTTGAACTCGGCATTCCCAAGGGTATCTATGAATCTGTCGTGCTGCTCCACGAGTTGTTGGAGAAAGAGA
This sequence comes from Phoma sp. XZ068, assembly GCA_004835665.1. Taxonomy (NCBI): domain Eukaryota; kingdom Fungi; phylum Ascomycota; class Dothideomycetes; order Pleosporales; family Didymellaceae; genus Phoma; species Phoma sp. XZ068. The sequence continues at coordinate 50,918 of RBKR01000001.1, forward strand.
TCATCGCAGGCATCTTCCGTCGGAAGAGCAAGAATCTCCAAGTCTGAAGGGAGAAATAGAGATTCTGCGTCATCGGTGAAGTTTGACATTGGAGCCGATTCCTGGATCGTTCGGTCGTTCTGATCTGCCTGCATCGATGACTCGTCGTCACACCGCCGCTGGCGCTTACTCGGTGGTTCCCTGGGTGCCGAAATGTCAACATGGCTGTGCGATGCTGCAAATGAGTCGTAACATAATGGCGTCAGAAGGTCAATCATAGTGGTACTGCGCCGCTCGAAATCTGAGCTTCGGACTAGTGGTAGCGGCGGTTCCGGATTCTGCGAATCTACTGCCGAGTTGATCTCAGGTGCTGCGCCCGTAGATGCGATGTTAGAATGGCCGAGGGAGACCGGACCACCGGCGAGGAAGATCGGTAATGGGTCAGCGCAGGACGCTGGATCAAGTGCGTCCCCTCGTGTAACACCGGGGTCCTCAAACGATGCGCCTCTCCTGGAGTCAGTCATTGTCTGATTCGGAGATCGCAAGACCTCGTCGCTGACAAGGGAGACATCTCCGAAGTGGGCGTCATGATCGTTAATCTGGCCCACGGGTGATACAGCTTCGGGCGGCGCTGGATCGTGTTGTTGAATCGAGGGTTCTCTAGCTGTAGCAGACGTATTATTCTTGGGATCCTCAGACTCTGTGAGCGCGTTGTACAGATCGACATGAATTGTGCGCTCATGTCTTTTGACAAGGTCTCTGGAAAGGAGGACTAGATCAGCTGGAAACACCGACGAGAGGATGTAAGGGGGGACGTACTTCCGCGCGTATTTTCTGTGACAAAACTGACACGAGAACGGTCTTTCGTTCGTGTGCGAAAGCTCGTGTCGCGCGCAATGCTCACTTCTCTTGAAGACCTTGGGGCAATGTACGCATTTGATGCTGTGCGCAGGCTTTGGCCGGCTGAAAGAATCCAGTTTGGCTGGCATCCTTCCAGCACAACTAGCGGCCGTCGTAGGCACGTAGAAGGTGCGAGGGACTGATGTAATCCAAAGGCTATTTTGAGACACAATAATGGATGAACAGTGCATGCAAGACGAGAAATGTACTGCAGGGCGGTTGAAGGAGCGTTTCGCGACACTAACGAGATGTCATGCGGGGTATCGAAAGTCTGGGGTGCCACGCGATCGGAAAGCCGCGGACACGTCGACTTACGATGAACCAGTGACAAGCCTCCAATTGCTTTCAGCTCGCTCCAGAAGACGAGTGGTTCCGTCAGCCAAAGACACAACTGGGCATTTTTATTGATCTTCCAACGGCAACAAGATTATTGATAGAGAAAAATAACGTGGCATTTGTGCTCAAGCGTGCAATGACGATCCCATTAGCGATACAGCCGCCAGCACGTGATCTATCTTGCGTACACGCAATACTGAGCGCCTGCATTTACATCCAGAGCAGTACCCCCTGTGCTAGCAGGACCAAACACTTGCTCGGCCGAATAAACTACTCCATCCAACAACAGTGTATACCAGGATCTTGATGACTGTAACTAGGCGTTCACGCTCGAACGGTACCATGAAAAGCGAAGTCTCTTGCCGAAAACGTATACTGCAATGGTGGATGCACACAGTGCTACCTGTATAGCCCCTACGGTACAGAAAAACTTGACAGGGCCCCAGCGCGCGATCCAGTCATTCACAAAATCTGCCATGAGTTGTCAGCATCGTTTCCTGGCCTAGAATCGAGCCATCAGCGTTGAAACTCACAAGAGAACCCGTAGAACAGAACGTTCTTGACAATCATAGTCAGGGTGAACACTTCGACACTTATGTCTCGGTATGCGTCAATGACATACCCTCCTACTACCGCCATACATACTTGTGCCGAGGCGGTGGCAATCCCGTACATCGCAGAAATTGCTACAGGACTTCGCCCATCCCTGATCATGAAACCAAATGGGAAGTAGGCCACGACAGTCAAGATCAGTGCTAGGGGGATTAACAGTAGTCGGTATTCGGGCTCGTGAATGCCTTCGTTCTTGCGTGCAAAGAACTTGATCATAGGATCTGAAACAGCACCGCAAGCAATTGCAGAGACTAACCCACCGACAACGGTACCTGTGGACATGTAGCCGAGTTGAGCGGTGTTGAGTAGATAGGGTGGTCCTGCGAAGATCTGTGCGATGAGAAGGTTGAAGGCTACAAGCCAGATTACCGGAAACGCGAATAACACAACGGCCCATATGGTTATCGGGTTCCATATCACCGTAAAAGGTTGAAAGACCAGCAGCCAGAAAGGTTTCGAGGAGTATGATCCGGACCACGGCTTCAAGCGGGAGGCAAAAGACGTTCGAGGAATTGCGCTTTCGCGAACGACTTCAGTTTGGCCAGCGCTGGTTTTTCCCTCGACGTGATCACTCTGCTGGAAACTGTTCTTCCCTTCGAGACGTTGCAGGGCCTAGTGAGAGAAATGCATGGTCAGTTTCCATCTGTGCCAGTGGTACAAGCGAAATGATTACACACCTCTTGGGAGCTTATATCCGTGTTGTAAGCAGGATCACGGACGTAAGCGGTCTCAAAGCCAAAAAATGTTGCCCAAATGAGGACGAGGCCCATGAAGATTGAGAGGAGCCAGAACATCCACCTCCAGCCTAGCGTAATAGCGACCTTACCAGCAATGACCGGTGGTAATGCACCCACTCCCATAATGGCCGTGGTTATCAAGGCGACACGGACACCGCGCTCGTGGACGAAGTACAGATCTCCAACGATGACAAAGTTGAGGGATTCAAACATGGAAACACCAAGTCCCTGCAGAACTCGAGCACCTAGGAGAGAGTCGTATGAGTTCGCATACCCAGCCCAGAGACAACCAGCAAACGCGCAGGAGATGGAGATCAGTAGTGGCAATCTTCTGCCGAACTTGTGGGCTATAGGTGACACAACAACTCCGAAGCATGCAGTCGCAAGCAAGCTATAACCGGTGAGAAGGGAAACCTTGGTGAAAGACACGCCAAATATCTTGGTGAGCTCGAAAGCAATTGGTGAAATTATAGGCCCAATACTGTATAATATGAGTTTGACTTCGTAAATAGTGCGACAAGTGGCATACAGACCCGCCAACAGTGAGGATGGTAGCAGTTGCATAAAGCAGAAGGATCAAATCCCTCTGCCAGAGTGGCCAATTCAACGGATCATTGGGATCCTCCGAAGGTTGAGGTACTAAGACGACAGTCTCGCCTCTATGTACAGTGCTGTTGAGGTGTTCCAGGTCGGTATCAGATGCCTGTTGAATGCTGCTTTCCAGCAACACAGTACCTGGTACATGTGACGGACGGGATTCAGGTTCAAGAATTCCCTTAGCCATCTTGATCTTTAAGGTGGATGGTTGTAAGCGTGGCCGAAGTGGGACTCGGTAACGTGAAAAGAGATATCAAGCAGAATGTCCAGGATTTATTGTCTTCAAGTTATGTGCGCAGGTGGCCTAGATTCTCGAAGACCAGATGTGATTATATATATTCTTATATAGTCCAAGCCGGAGGAAGCAAGTCTGGGGTAATGTGGGGACGCCCCCAGGTTCTCAGCCTTAGGTTCTCGGTAGTTGGAATCTTTCACCTGTGCGAGACCCGCGTGCGGGGTGATACTAGCTCCATTAGTTTCTTCACTTCCAACCCTGACTTCTAATGTAGCATAGTGCGGGTGAACAAGTCAGTCAAAGAGGAAGAGATGTCGAGTGATATCTAGCATTGGACACAGATCATTCGGAAGGCGTTGATGGAGTAGCATTGAAATAAACTCTATAGTTGCCCAGGCCAAAACTTGGATTTATTCTCAGGCGCTGCGAACCATTCCTCATCATGCGCCAAAATGACTTCAACCTCATCGCCATAGCACACCTCTAAATCGCGGATCGCACGCAATGTCTCTCTAGCTCGCTTCTTGTCGGTATGAATGCAGCATAATGTACCATGCTCGTTCCTCCACTCAGCGATGTCAAACTCCCCTGTTAACAATCTGCGATCGTGGCAGGCGTCTCCAGCCAGGTAGACCCATGTTGCAGGTCCTGTTCTTGCAAGCAGATTTATGTGGCCTTGCAAGTGGCCGGGTGAATCTACTACAAATAGACTCTGGTCGCCGAAAATGTCGATTCCAGCCGCAAAATGAAGTAGTGGTTGCCATCTCGCATCTGCCAAGCGCGCTGTTCCAAGACTAGCGCTCGCACTCACAAATTCGCTTGATATGAGTTTGGCAGGGGAACCTAATTCGATAGTTCTGTCGGCAGGTAGCAAGTCGGATTCAAAATGAGAATGAGACCCTCCGTCGCGTTTAGGGACAGCGCTATCTTGAAGAAGATCGACTGTGCCGTGACCGACAACGAACATACTTTGTTGAAAATCTTTGGGCCTTCCAACGTGATCCCAGTGTACGTGCGAGAGAATGACAATATCAATGTCTTCAGTTCTCAATCCGCCTCTTTCAATGCTTTCTCGTACATCAGGGGCGGTTCTGAGCGGCTGTCGCGTGAGCAGGTGTTTCTGAAGCTCTGAAGGGTATTCGCCAGCTATCCGACGAATCCCTAGATCGAATATGAGGCGAGTGAGTCTGCCTGTGTCATCTTTGTGCTGAATTAAGAAACTCAGTGATGGTTTAGTCAGGCGCAGGTCTGGCGCACACGGATGAAGAAACTGCGCTGCTGGTAAAGTAAGTACTCCCGCTTCGAGTGCATGGACAGTCACGTATCGGTCTTTCGTGAATATCTGAGACAAAGACGACATGGTCGCTAAATTTTTTGAGTGTGCAGCTGTCATTTCAAACAGTCCCTTGTTGGTTGTGCTGTGCTTCGCAGAAAGATTTCCAGCCACGTGACTATAGCCCATACATGATACCCCCACATAGTGCTACCCCACATGGGCCCTTTACAGCACTTACTGCAGACATGCACCTCAACAGTAGAATTTACGTACGATCCCCACATGAAGATTAGCTAGATTGACATACTGCCAACCTCTGCAGACTAGGTATGACTGTTGCCTATTTTGAGGTGCTCAAAACTTCCCTCACTGCGCAAAATCCACGTCGCAGCAACGTAACCGAATAGCGAACATCAATCCGAGGACATGACTACCCGCTACATGAACATTGGCTTCGTTGGCCTCGGCGTCATGGGCTTACCCATGGCAGCCAATCTTGTCGAAAAATTGCCTAAGCACGTACAAATCTTCATATATGATGTGTCTCAAAAGCCCATGGAACAACTTTGCGCTCAGGGTGGGAGTAGAGTTGTAGCTTGCACCAGCTGTCAGAACGTCGCGCAAAAATCGGTGGGTCTGCCTTCACCTCTTAGTAGTTTATGCTGACCCTAAATTTGAAGGACATCATCTTTTCCATAGTCCCAGAAGGTGCTCATGCATGTGCTGTATATTTGGAACCTGATAACGGTGTTTTGGCAGCCCCGCTAGGTTCGAAGATTCTTGTCGACTGCTCAACGATCGACACCACTACGTCCTTGCACATTGCAGCGCAAGTTAGGGAAAGATTCCCCAACACTTCTTTCTATGATGCACCAGTGTCAGGTGGAGCTTCTGGGGCAAAAGAAGGATCGCTGACCTTCATGTTGGGATGCGCAAAGACGGATCCGAACTTCACGTTGCTCCAGGAGTTGCTTGGAATGATGGGTACGAATATCATTCCCTGTGGTGCCCCATCTCTAGGATTGGTTGCAAAGCTTTGCAACAACTATTGCTCTGGTATTATTGCGATAGCGACTTCGGAAGCCATGGACATTGGAATTCGCTCTGGATTAGACCCTCGCACCCTCAAGAGCATTTTCAGCACGAGTACCGCACAGAGTGCGATATTGGACAAATTCTGCCCAGTTCCTGGCCTCGTAGCGAGCGCACCTTCTAGTCAGGGATATGAAGGGGGCTTCAAAGTCCAGCTCATGCGCAAAGATTTTGCTCTAGCATGCCAGGCTGCAGAAGCAGTAGGTGCAAAGCCAGTGCTGGCTAAGGCTGGACTAGATACCTATACTGCCGCATCGGCCGATCCGAGATGTATCAATCTAGATAGCCGAGTCGTATTCAGGTTCCTAGGAGGTGATGAGAATTGGAGATGTAAATTTCCGCTTTAAAGTCAGCTCATGAGAAGCCAATGTAGAGTACACACATTATCGATTAGCACCTCATTTACTTGTTGTTCTACATGTCTGCCCTTTTTTCTCGTTTTGTGTTGTGCGAGCCTACAGTCCCCTCCCTTAATAATTAACGTTTCATGGATAGACTCTAATGATTATCAATCTACTAACGAGAGAACAAACAGAGGGTAGGGTGTGAAAGCTACATGACCCAAAAAGTAAAATTTTATGCCATCCCTCTGAGGGCATGTGAAATCTCACTATCGGCCAACGACTCATCTCTGGAAACATATCCATCCCTGCAATTTATTTCCGCAACAACGCGGCTCCGCTTACACCATGAACAGTGTGCTGGGCTGGCAACACAGGGAGCTGACAGTCATTCCACTGCAAACTTTACTTGTCCATTATCCATTGCGATACTAGCTGTGAAAGCGACTCCTGCGGAGCAACCACGGGCCCTCTACCAAACGTCTTCCTACAACTGTGGTTAGTATGTATATTCCGGCTGCTGTTCGTTTGGGGTGATAACTTACCTGAAGTCGACCACTGGACTTCATGTCATCGATAACTTTCCGTGCCGCATCTGTTGAGCACTTCCGATATTCTACTATAATGTCCATTAGTGTCATAACGACATCCTTAGCCATCTTGACATCGCCACAGATGTATACCGTGGCATCTTGACGATCTAGAAGGTCAAATATTGACTCTTTCTGCTCAGCCACACGATGCTGAACATATACTTTTTGGGCCGTCTCCCGCGAGAATGCTGTGTGCAATTCAAAGGTTCCCTCTAGTGTTTGGGAGTACCTCAGCCACTCTTCCTGATACAGAAAGTCATCCTCACGACGTCTGCAGCCGGTAAAGAGCAAGCATGTGCCAATCCGGACGGTTTTCGATTGGTGCTCCTTTTCAGCCATGAAAGCTCTAAACGGCGCAACTCCAGTTCCAGGACCTATCATCATGATTGGCTTGCTCGGATCCTTTGGAAGTCGAAAATGGGATCGTCGCGTATGGATTGCGATACGGATGTCGTCGTGCTGGCTACGGGATAGCATGAGCTGGTGGCTTCTGCAATTGTAGCGTTCAAGATCAAGATTGGCTGCAGCCATCAGATACTGTGAAGTCAGACCTTTGAAAGGGGACAATCCTCCACAGTCCTCGTGAACTATAGCCATGGTTATGTGAATTTTGTCCGGGGAAATCACAGAGGACGAAGAGATGGAATAATAGCGAGGTCGTAAAACTGGCGTTTCGTCAAGGAGATATGTGAATGGGATGCTGGGCCATGGCTCGCCGTTGCTTACAAGCTGAAGGAGTTGTGCCAAGTTCAGCTTATGAGCGTGTACCGTGGCTCGGAAATCATCTTTGTCTTGGGCGAGGCTCAGCATACGCTTTTGAGCGGCTGGAGAAGGAGCAAAAGCAGACAGACGGTCTAGGGAGGATCGTGAGACAGGACCACATATATCCAAGTAGTACCGAACAGCCGACTCGTAAGTAGTCGGTGTAGGCATACTGAGAGGTCCTACAGAGCTTTGACATGTTTTTACGTCAAAAACGGTCGTTCGTTTTGTATGTAAACCGAGCATGTAAAGAAGCCTCTCAACGTCAGCCTCAGGATTGACTGGCAAGATCGCCAGGTGGTCTCCAGTCTCGTATTCCAAGTTGGTCCCTGAGGTATCAAACTCAACATGAAGGCATTGCCTTTCACACATTGGGCTGAACAGCTGTACAACCTTGGCCAAAGGAGCGTAAAAAGGATTTGAGGCGCCAAAAGGGCTTATCGTCAGACCATGATTGGTTAGTTGGGCTTCATTTCGCTCCCCTAGGTACACGTCCACGTTGAACTCCGTTTTGACGCTCTCTAAGACTGTGAACCTGGACGTCTCCGGCGAGACCTTATGAGTCTGGATGGCTAGTTTGGAAGAGATGGCATCGAGCAAAGCAGCTTTCCATTCCTGGAAATCCTCATCGGTTGTTCCGGTGCTGTCATCTGCCGCACCGATCATGCAGATCCTCGAGCCACCCAATTTTGACAAATATTCATCATAATCCAGAGCTTGCTTATTGAACAGCTCATAACTGCTGTTACCGAGGCCAAAGACGGCATAATGTAACCCCTCCAACGTTGCCGGGTTCCCACCTTCCGTAACACTCTTGAAGGCTTCATGAAATGCTATAGCGTTGTCGGGCGGCTCGCCATCTCCATAGGTTGATGTAACGACTATGAAGATGATTGGTCTGTTGGAGGTCGACTGCTGATGTGGCAACCTCAAGAGCTTTTCCATATGAAAATCATCCATGTCGACAATGTTAGCATCCAGCCCACACTGCTCAGAAAGAATCCTGCCAATGTTTCTTGCATATTCCTCAGCAGTTCCGGTTTGAGATCCAAAAATAATGATGGCGTCTTTGTTGATAAGTTTTACCTCGGAGGTTGTCGAATGATGCTGCTCAGCCAAATGATCACCAGCAAGGACTGCAGTCGTTCCTAAGCAGTTGAACGCCCAAAGAAGAAGCACACCGGTGACAGCGACAATCGCTAAGAAGAGTGGTGTGGTCAAGATGCGTAAGCTTGATCCACTAGGTGTCGGGGAGAGGACGAGAAATGATCGGTTATCAAGGACACTCATTGTCAAAGCCAAACCCAACTTTTCCTGATGGTGGCTAGAGTGAGACTACTTGCGAACCTTTATTGCAGAACGCAAATGTGGGCACCAAGAGTTCTCCTCGCACTACGCCCATGACTCGGGAAGTCGCCCGCGCTGCTGTACCCCACATTCTGTACATGATGCGCACCATTCAAGTGCTCTACGCAAAACTTCTCCACATCAGTTGAGAAGATTGCTGAATCCTTCCAGACGGAACCCACTTCCTCACAGACATTGAGAGATAGTCATTGCACCGCAGTTGTTTCGTGAAGATAACTAGGTTGCCTATCTGATCACCCGTTACCGTATGCAACTGTACCACACCGAAATGTACAGAGCAAACAAAGCACATTATACTGTTAATAGCGACAAATGTAAACGATCATATTGAACACATGATCTATGAATTGTTGAGCAGATCTGTGATTCACATCTCACTCAAGAAGCCCGTTTCTCTTCCTTGACGCTTTCGATAACTCGCTCTGCAACCTTAAAACCCTCAATACCTGCGGGCATACCGCAGTAGATAGCTGCCTGTAAAAGTGTCTCTCGGATTTCTAGATCCGTGGCACCGTTGTTTTTGGCTCCACGAACATGCACACCTAGTTCTGCGGAACGATTAAGAGCGCAGAGCATTGCAATATTCAATAAGCTGCGCTGCTTGCGCTCAAGACCTGGCCGTGCCCAGACTGATCCCCAGCATGCCTCCGTCACAAACTCTTGCATTGGCCGTGCAAAATCGGAAGAACCAGCTTTCAGAGCAGCGTCAACGTAGTCCTTTCCGGCAACATCATATCGGATCTTCAACCCCTCCTCGTATAAAGCTTTGTGGGCAGCGGCGTTGGACATTGGCAATCTCGATCAATTGATGGAAGTTGTCTTGTGTTTTGAAAACGACGACTTCGGAGTCAGAGTGATAGAAGCGCAGCTCTCGGTGTGGTGTGCCCTGGTGTGGCCTTCGCTGGTGTGCGTTGGTGTTGTGGGCCGAACTCCTAAGGTGGGCGGACTCTTACGGTGGCGGAAACGGAGAACGTTAAGTAGTATAGCGTCCTGTCGCGTATCAAGGTCGTGTGGGACTCGAAAGCTAGGGCTCTGTACAAACTGCAGCGTTTCAGTCGCCAAAGTGAGGGTGATTGGTAATGTGGGTAACTTCAGTCAAACCCCCACCTGCTTTTTCAGATACCTGCACCAAGCGAATTTTGATTTAACTCCAGAGTCCGATGATCAATTTTGACAAATAACGCTCTAAACGATGTCTTCTTTTACCTATCGTCTCGAATCGAATCGGGTGGTCTTCGGATTCGACACCCTGAAAACCTTGACACAGGAGTTGTCACGACTAGGTGTTGGAGCAGCCGTCATACTCTGCACCCCACAACAGATCAATCTGGCGAACAATATAAGTCAGTTGATTGGTAAGCATACTGTCGGTGTCTTCACAGAGGCGGCAATGCACACTCCAACAGACATTACCGACAGAGCTGTCTCTTATGTGCGATCGCAACACGCGGACTGCATCATTGCAGCTGGGGGTGGGAGTACGATTGGACTTGGGAAAGCCATATCTATGCGCACAAAACTCCCCCACATCTGCATACCCACGACGTACGCTGGAAGTGAGATGACTCCAATTCTGGGCGAGACCGAGAATGGCAGAAAGGTCACACGTCGTGACCCAGCCATTTCACCTGAAACAGTAATCTACGATGTGAATCTGACGATGACACTTCCTGTAAGAATGTCAGCAACAAGTGGTGTGAATGCCATTGCCCATGCTGGTAAGTAAGCTGAGGATTATGTCTGTACAATACTCACATTATCGTAGTGGAAGCCCTCTATGCGTCGAATGGTAATCCTCTTATGGACTTGTTGGCACTTGAAGGAATCAGAGCCTTATCGAACGCGTTACCGATTCTGATGACGACTCCCACAGATTCAGATGCACGCTATATGGCTCTCTATGGTTCGTGGATGTGCGGTATTTGTTTGGGCAACGCAGACATGGCGCTTCACCACAAGCTCTGCCACACCCTAGGAGGCTCCTTCAACCTACCACACGCTGAGACACATACTGTTATGCTACCTCATGTCCTCGCTTACAACGCCCCAAACATCACCCAGGCGATGGCAAAGCTTGCCACAGTCATCCCGGACAGCCATGGCGATGCTATCCAAGGGTTAAACAACCTGCTTGAGAAGCTAAAAGTGAAGAGAGCTCTAAAGGACATTGGTTTGATGGAAAAGGACATTGAAAAGGCGGCAGAAATTGCCTCATCCAGCCCATACCCCAATCCGATGGAAATCACATATGCTGGACTAGAAGTTTGTCTCCGGAAAGCTTGGGCTGGGGAGCCTGCAAGCCGAGATGTTCACCCGGAACTATCTGTTTAGGCGTCGCATATCTACTCTACCAGCGTCTCATGGCACGTATTTCCATAGAAATACCTTAACCTTCATTTCTTTCACTACGATGGAAATAAAAGATCTTACACTCTGTCTAATGGTGCTCAATGTTGCATCACGAATATGTACTGCACACACCTCCATGACTAGATAGATGTCACCGTTCTATGTAGGGATGGTGTACATTTAAGGGCTGCTACCCTTGCATCCTTCGAGGGTGGAGCTAGACGTCCCAATGTACGCTACGATCTTCGCCTGATCTTGCACATGCGCGTCCAAGGTTGCGCTCAGCAGCGTTGAAGTTACGCGCATAACGCAATCATGAATTCACGCTCTTGGTGTTTACCAGAGTCACAGTTCACATAAGAGCCACTGTTCAGCCCTCAAAGTCGTCAGTGGCCGGCCGTCTTGTGTGGGGGTTGCTATCGCTCAAAGCGGTTAGAGCCTCCCCACATTCTGGTGAGATGTTGGTTTCCTTATGATTGTTATAAGAGCATTTTAACACCTTGGGCCTTGTCTGGTTCAAAGAGATTCCCTCGTAGTTACTATTACACACGACGACGTCCTTCAATATGCCAGAAATACTTCAGAATCCGACTGAGTACCAGAGCATCTTTCATTGGGCGGAAACTCAGAAAGATGGCACGATTCCTTCCTTCCGTACCCGCAGAAACGATCCGTACAGGTACATGCCCGGCTTCAACAATGTTTTTGAATCAGAGGCGGTTCCTGGGACGATCCCTCAAGGCCAAAACAGCCCTCGCAACGTGCGATTTGGGTTGTACGCAGAGCAGATGACAGCCTCAGCATTTGTGGCTCCCAGACATGTCAACAAAAAGGCATGGCTATATAGAGCCAGACCAGCGATTGCTCATGAAGGCTTTGTATGAGGCTCCATTGCTCCTTGTTGGTCTGATTTTTCAATCTGCTGACCTTGTCAGGTGAACCTTCCTGACAATCCAGACACTGAGTCCAATTTCTTGCCTATCAATCCTCGAGTCCACGTGTCTCCGACGCAGCTTGCTTGGAGCCCATTCGACATCCCTACCAAGGAGGATGTTGATTTCGTGTCCGGTTTCAGGACGATTGCTGGATCTGGAGATCCAACTCTACGTGAGGGTATAGCAACCCACGTCTACATGTGCAATACGAGCATGGAAAAAAGAGCCTTCGTCAACTCTGATGGTGACTTCTGCATTGTACCGCAGCAAGGGGCACTTGACGTGCAGACGGAGTTTGGACACCTTTACGTCCAACCCGGAGAAATTTGTGTTATCCAGCGAGGCCAGCGTTTTAAAGTCAAGGTTGAAGGCCCCACTCGCGGCTACATACTTGAGATCTGGGGAAGTAATTTTGAGCTTCCAGAGCTTGGTCCATTGGGCGCAAATGGCTTGGCTAATGCTCGAGACTTTCTCCACCCTGTAGCTGCATACGAAATAACGCACCAAGAGCCCTGGGAAGTTCTTTACAAGCTAGGTGGCAAATTCTTCAAGAGCACTCAACAGCATTCGCCGTTCGACGTTGTAGCATGGCATGGCAACTACGTGCCTTACAAGTACGATCTGACGAAGTTTGTCAACGTGGGTTCCATCTCTGTCGATCACATCGACCCATCCATCTTCTGCGTCCTAACAGCAAAATCGCGCGATCCGAGCGCTCCTCTTGCGGACTTACTTATCTTTTCACCACGTTGGGATGTCTCGTCGCATACGTATCGACCACCCTACTTCCATCGCAACGTCGCATCCGAGCTCATGGGTCTCATCTATGGAGACTATGGAGGTCGCTCAGACCAATTTCAGCCGGGCAGCGTCTCCTTTGAATGCGGCATGGTACCTCATGGTGTGGCTTATGAGGACTACAAAGCGGCAACACAGGAAGATCCTCCACAGATGAAGATTTCTGGCGGTTCTATTGCTTTCATGTTCGAAAGCAACAGGCCTTTCACAATCACAAGTTATGCCTGGAACAGTAAGCACAAGCACGAACATGATCCCCAAATGTGGAACAACCTCGTCGACAACTTCTCTGCGCACGCTGCCGAAGTGGAGAGCATTATGAAAGGGGCCTCTCAGTAATCCATCTCATCGGCGGCACACCAATAAGTAAATCGAATTCAGAGACAAGATTGATCGATACTGTTAAGCCCATGTGATATCCACTTTTACCGTTCAGCGAAAAATTATTTTTGAATCATCTATGATAAAGTTTGTGTATGTAATGGAGATTAGTCTAAAGAACAATCTTCAACGGGCAGCCAACAGTCTGGCATTGTAGATGGAATTATGCGCGCTGCAGGAGCTCATCCACGAAGAATGGGGAGCGGAAACGTGTTTCCTCGTGCGGGTGCGCCTGTTTGTTTGGTGCGGGGTACGCGGAGTCTATGTGGGGTAGAGATACCGCTGTGATGATTCCAGTAACAGACGGGCGGGTGCTCAGCCACGGAACATGTGGCGGTCAGTTGTGTCATATATATCTATGGGCAAGCTCAATGCCCGAACGTAAACACACCTCCACCACCACCTAACTTCCAGAAGAAGGTACTATGCTCAATTCTTTTGTAACGAGTGACTTTGTCACGAAGACCACAATGATGGTTACTGTCGTACTACTGCTCTTGTGTGCAACCTTCCTGTGGGGGGGTACACACGGCATTTTTGTAAGCTTAGGATGCATCGCACGACGAAACAAGTGATAATAAGTCTATAGGATACAAGAAGACGACAACTACCACCAGGGCCAAAGGGTCTTCCATTCATAGGAAATCTGCTCGATCTTGCAGATTCAAACAACGTTCAAAACGTAGTTCGTAAATGGCACAAGGATTTCGGAGATCTTTTCTACACAAAGATTGGCGGGACAGATTATGTGTGGCTTTCATCTCCTAAAGTCGTGAAAGATCTCATGGACAAAAAGTCCAATATCTACTCATCACGACCTCCACTTCCAATGGCGCAAGATGTTGCCAGCGCAGGATGCCGACAGTTGTTCATGGAATATGGTTCCAAGTGGCGCGGGATACGTAAGCATAGTCATGCTTTGCTCAACCTCAACTCATCCATCAAATATCAGCCAGTGCAGGACTTCGAATCGAAACAAGTCCTACGTGATCTTCTGGACTCGCCTAAGGATTTTTACACGATTACTCGTCGCTATTCCGCGTCGGTAATTATGCTTGTTGCATATGGTTACAGAGTGCCATCGTTCAACGACCTACTCATTAAAGAGATCTACACGGTACTAGATCATCTGACTGACATGACCGCTCCGGGAGCATACGTTGTGGAAAGCTTCCCATCGCTAGCGGCCTTACCTCAATTCCTCCTGGGCAACTGGTTCTCAATCGCGAGAAAGTATTATGAACACGACAGTGAGGTGTACTTAAAACTATGGAACCGACTGAAGAAAGAGGTAGACGAGGGAAAAGCTCGAGACTCCTTTTGCAAGCAGTTTTATCTGAGTAACCCAAGTAAATTTGGTATCGATGATCTGCAGGCTGCTTACACATGTGGTGGTTTGATAGAGGCCGGATCAGAAACCACAGCCACTACAATCAACAACTGGATCCTTGCCATGGCACTCTATCCAGAGACTCAAAGGGCAGCTCAGGAAGAGATTGATAGCGTCGTGGGTGACTCGAGGCTTCCCAAATTCGACGACGAAAAGGATTTGCCATATGTCAGAGCAATGATTAAGGAGGTATTACGTTGGCGCCCGGTCAACAAGTTCGGAATGTTTCATTATACCAGTGAGGATGACTGGTACAACGGTCATTTTATCCCCAAGGGCACAGTCGCAGTCCTGAATTGGTGGTAAGCCTCTTTATTGCGCCTGATCCTGACGTAGACTCACGAGATGTAGGGCTATCCATCGCGATCCAAAGTTGTTCCCCAACCCAGACGAATTTGATCCAACCCGTTACCTTGACAAACCCTTGCCCGCCGCAGACTATATCAACTCTGCTGATCCGTACGAACGTGACCATTTCACGTATGGTGCCGGTCGCCGAGTATGCCCGGGGGTGCACGTTGCTGAGCGATCGCTTTTCATCAATATTGCTCGTGTCCTTTGGGCTTTCAACATCTCAAAAAGCAAGGATGCAGATGGCAAAATCGTGGAACCAATAAACGAGATGGTCCCTGGCTTTCTGTCTATACCGTTGCCGTTTGATTGTGACATCAAGCCACGCTCCACAAAGTGCAGCGAGGTTGTACGGCAAGCGTTTTCAGAGGCAGAGAAAGATGCCCTTTTTTAGGTTTTATCATACAGATAGCGACAATCCACGTCGGGATAGAGCAGATACAACAGAAATAAGCCCAACGAATATAACCGAGAAGATGATTTATCATTCCGTAAGAAAAGTGCTAAAATCGTTCCCATTGTTTGGGTGGGTCTGACTGGGTTAGAAGCGCCACAGTTGATGGTTTTCTTTGAGCTAATCGCTGCTTGGTTTCTCCGTGCGTGGTTTGTCAATAAGAGACTTTCTAGTCTCTGGTGAACACATTCTGTTAAAGAAAGATCATAGCTTGTCAGTGCTCATCAAGAATTGATCCTTACCCGAGAGCGAAAGCAGAAATGCCCATGAACAGAATACCATCACTGCTTCTATTAAGACTGTTATCAGCTTTCTATTGCACTTGGCTTCAATTTTCTAAGCTGATGTGACCGCCAGCCAAAGCTGTCCATACTTCATCCACTTTCTGAACACCATATGTCTCAATAGCATCACAATGCTTCATTCTTCTCCGTGCATGGAACCCGTTGCCATCGATGCTCATACTTTCGCCTAGTGGCCCGAATGCAAAATAGCTATCTGAGTCCCACGGTTCCAGCCCGGCGACGAATGTAATCCATTTACGACACATAAGGGAGGAGACCGCGCATGCGCTTGGACTGAAGCTTAAATCAAAGCTCCCAAACAATAGGGGCAAGTCTACAGCGTGATGAGCCCGGCTAGAAGGCTGCCAGGGATTGGCTTGATCCACCAGGTACCGGAACACCTGTTTATTCTGACGGCGCCATTGCTTAACAATACGCTCAGTGGCAATTGTGAAGCGAACATCATGGAGCAAGTCCAAAGCCCCAAGTTTGCATGAAGTTGGTCTGCTAGGAACAATTCCATAGAGAACTTTCAAATACGAACTATTGTCTCCAAGCAGATCAAATTTGTTGCAAATGGACTCCGCTGTCAGCGCCTCGATGCCGTTACGCAAAAAAGCTGACTTCATTTGACTTGTTAGCCATTTGAGATCTAATCCGATCGTTCTGCCTTACCTCGTATTCACAGTCTCCAATCAAAAGACGTTCAGCAGCCCCTAGATTGTTCTCCCAATTTTCAAGGGCGGGTTCCATCTGAAGGAAAAGTGAAGTGACACCTTCGCTTGCCTGCGCCTTGATAAGTTCGCTAGGCGGTGCAGTCTGCAAGCTGTAAGAGCTGTGCATTGACAGACAATTTTCAATTCTATCAATGACATCTTTGGCTTTGCTCTCACCCAATGGAGGGGACAGGTAGAGCGATCCAGACTGCAATATAGCTTGCCGGATCGGTAAACCCATGACCATATGAGCATGCACGTACACGGCACCGGCACTCTCTCCAGCGATTGTTATGTTGTTCTAGTGATAACGCTGTTAGTATTCATTGTTCTTTGTATTGGCATTGGAGGAGTGCATTACCGGATCCCCACCAAAGTCACTGATATGCTTTTTGACAAAATGAAGTGCAGCCCGTTGGTCTGATAGGGCGAGATTCTTCTTGCCTGAACCATCACCAAAAGCGAAAATATTTAACCTGTAGTTGAGTGTTACGACTATGATCGGCTGATTGTTCTTAACCGACGTCCGAATTAGATGTGTGGGATCTTTGGTATGTTAGAAAAAGCCACACTTTTACAGTACCCATTGCTACCTACCACATAATTTCGAGGCACTGCTTCCAAAAGTCACCGTCTGGGAACCGCCTGCAATGTAGAGTTAGGCTAGCAATGGCGCGAAGCGAGAAGGGCTGCTCACCATGTATCCAGACAAGTACAGGAAGAGGTCGTTCTGGGGTCACCTCAACCGTTGGTTGCGCAGGCATTGTTATGTCCAAATTCAAACACTGGAACTCGTCTTCAAGTACGTCGTGTGATTGGATATGTTCCGGAATCCGCAAAAGATGGCGGAAGTCTACATATCTCTGCGGACAACGTGGACTAAAGCTGATGAGTTATCCTTGATCGCCGAGTGAAACAGAATGCTTACCCGTAAGAGATGCATTGCAGAGATGCGGGCCTAGATTTCAACGGTATGGCTTCTGCGAAACGAGCTGGAATACATGCGTACTGTATACCTCTAAACTGCCAAACATCCCTGTCGCCAACGGTTAAGCCATGCAGCGTAGTGCCTAATGAACGGTGCTGCAACTTCGCCATACTTAGGTGGATTTGATCTTTCCAATAGCCTCGAAGAACAACAAACAAATCAGCTAAGTAACTGGCTCATATTAATCGTCCAGAATGAAGATCGGGAAGCTGTGTGAGAATGTGGGGCAAGTGTGGGGGAAGCGGGGGTCGAGGAGCCGGCGAACTTCAGGGACAGCTGGAAAGCGCTCTGCAGTGGTGTGGGGAAAACACCAACCCTGGCCACAACAAATTTAGCTCGAGTTGTTTGTATATGGCCAGCTCCAGTCGTACGTAGGAATCTCGTCAAATCCAAGCATCTCATCCTATTCTCCATATTTTATCCACATCAACTCAATTGTCAACCAGTGACAAGACACAAGACAAGGCCACCAGAAAGCCATTGTGTCGCCTCCTCGTTTGCCTCACTATCACAGTAGGCAGCATGTCGAATAAGGAGCCGTTCGTCATTGTGGTTGGTGCTGGGCCAGCTGGCCTCTTGCTGAGTCTTCTCCTGGCGAAGAAGAACATAGCGGTAACTTTAATCGAAAAATCGAAACATTTGGACAAGCAACCTCGAGCGACCCACTATGCCGGCCCAGCTGTCAGTGTGCTGCACCGAGCTGGAGTTCTTACCGACATAGATAACCAGGGATTTATGCCCGACAAGCTTGCATTCCGGACTTTCGACAATGAGCTCTTGGCAGTCATAGACCACACCAGCCTGCCAGAGGATACGAACAGGCTTAGATGCTTGCCTCTGGACCGGCTTGGTGACATCTTGCTTTCACATCTCCACAAGCGATCGAATGTGACCATTCTTTGGGATCATGAAGTAACCCATATCATGAATGACGATGGCATTGGAGCTGTTACGGTAAACAGCCCAGGTGGTTCAAAACACCTGCGGGCTCGATACGTAGTCGGATGCGATGGCGCTAACAGCAAGATTCGACGCCTTTTGTTCGGCGACTGGGAGTTCCCAGGAAGAACCTGGGATACTCAAATTGTAGCAACCAATGTAAGTAATGAGCCGCACATCTCATATAGATCTTCATCAAATGCTAAGAGCAATTTCAAGGTCTACTATAACTTTCAGGAGTATGGATACTATGACGCCAACTTCATTATCGATCCCGAGAATTGGTACATGGCTTCCAGGATCACCAGAGATGGCATGTGGCGCGTCAGCTACGGTGTCCCTGTCGACCTGACCATCGAAGAGCTACGGGCGCAGCAACCAGAAAAATGGAAGCAAATGCTTCCGGGCAGTCCGTCTCCTGCGGACTATCAAATTACAAACTTCAGCCCATACAAAGTACACCAAAGACTCGCGGCATCTATGCGGGTTGGACCTTTCCTGCTTGCCGCAGACGCGGCGCATTGTAGGTCTTTAAGGACACTGCTGGGCCACCATGTAAGCTAACAACCTGGCAGTGTGTAATCCATTCGGTGGCCTCGGTCTTACTGGCGGAATTGTAGATGTTGGCGGCTTATCCGACTGCTTGATCGGACTGTATGAAGACAAGGCCGACGACAGTATTCTAGACGTCTATTCAACCGTGCGACGCGAGAAGTATCAACAATTCGTCGACCCGGTATCGAGCGCGAATCTTGTACGCATGTCGGACAACCAACCCGCCACGATCTTGCAGCGAGATGAAGGTCTACGAATGATGAACGGTGCTGCAGACGACCCAGCTAAAATGAAAGAACTTATCGATGGTATCAGCCTCATTGACTACGACTTCACTAAGCACTACAGTACGCCGGTGGGCATGATGAAAACCCCTTGATACCGTCAGGTTCCTACTGTCAACCTCTAGGGACTGCAGTGGCTTGCTAGGCAAGGTTTTGAGGACGCTATTAGCCTGCAAAAGGAGGATTCTCACTAATCGTGAAGGCAATGCTGCAGCACACTAATGGCCATGTAAATTGTCTTCGCTGTTACAAAATGTAGCGCTATTCCACTACTACTACTTCCTCTGCCTATGTGATGTACCTCCGGTCCTCAAGCTACATATTTATTCACGCTGTGCTAATGAAGCACTGCTGTACCTGAAGATATGATGCCATAAAATGGGATGCGTAATAGTATCATAAAGATACTCATATGCAAATCTCAGAATTCTCGTGTCTCACAAGTATAATCATAAAGTGAGATGTGATAACTGTTGCATGGAGCTTATTTAGACCGGCAATCTCCACCAAGAGCTAACCCGCTTAGGTCCAGTTCCATGGCATGTACCGCTTTAGATGCAGCGAATAGCTTGTGTGGCATCCACCACATCTAAAGAGGTAATTGAAAGCCCTAGAGCTCGTTAAAAGACCATACATAGGCCACTTAACTGAACCAAGAGCTGTGAATATCCGCACAAGCGAACCTTTACAACAGGATATCGGGAAGGAATGACTGTAGCTGTCTTGTCCAAAGTTGTACCACTTCTCCACTCACATGACATTAATATACATGTCAGGCTCGGCTTGTAAGCTCATCACTGATCAGCGCAGTGCTCTGCAACCAGACAGCGTCTCGTCAACAGCCGTGATTGCCATCTTTTCGCTACTATAGCCGAGTTGTTTGCTAGTAGACTACATTGATAGCGTCTGAACAGTCTCTGCGAATAAGATCCGCATGCTGTTTGCTCCTAACCTTGACCCGTACCGAGAATGGTGCCTTATGCTTGGTGATTTGGGGAATGGCCATGGTGTCTATTTCCTGCCCAGGGATCTGCTCAAAATCGAAGCAATAAAGCAGACGAGCAATGGCAATCCAGACGTTCATCTCGCCAACTTTCCAACCCGCACATACCCTACGACCTAGTAAATGGTGTTAGATAGCTGACCCGAGCGAAAAGGGATATCAAATTACTGACCTGGTCCAAATGCCCAGTGCCCTTTCAAGACGTTCTCAACATCGTCGTTCATGAAGCGGTCCGGCCAAAACCGCTCAGGCTCTGGATATTCTTTTGGATCAAGCGCAATTGCCCAAGCATTCCAAGTAAATACAGTGCCAGCGGGAAATCGGTACCCCTCGTATTCGTCATCCTTAATCAACATGTGTGGGGCGCCAATCTCTGCGATATTCGGTCTCCATCGGAACCCTTCCTTTACCACCGCAGATATGTATTTGAGGTTCGGCTTATCACTCCACTGAGGCAATCGTTCGGCATTGTAGCCGCACACTGCATCCAGAGCCTGTCGCGCCCTTTGCACCCAGTCTGGGTAAGTCGCTGCACCAGCAATGATCTGGCCAATTGTCACACGGGAGGTGTCGCTGCCCGCTTCCATGAGAGACCCAAAAGTGAAGAGTCTCTGCGTCTCATCCATATCAGTGTATGTCTCACTTTTGATAAAGTCTGTTGCAAAGCACTGGCGTTGGGTGCCGTCTTTGATTTTTGCTTCACATTTCTGAAGCTCGCGTCTATAAACCCTGTCGACCCAAAATTAGCACTGCATTTAGCCTAGTGGTAGTAGGAACATACTCAACAGTCTTCTCGAAGATAGCGGTGCCACGTGGGCGCCACCATTGCAAAGCTTTTGGGAGTTTTGCAAGGAAATGAAAACCATCGACAATATTGACTCCAGGTTGCTGGTTCTCAAGAAAAAGCTCAAGAGTTTCGAACAAATCGATCACATCCGGATCATCCAGCAGGGAACGACGCCCAAAGACGACGCTCATAATGACTGAATTGGCGAAGCGTCCGTTGGCGGACCACCATCTGTCAGGATTATCCAGGTAATCGCAAAGTAAATGCTTCGATTCCAAGTCTTGGAATGGCATGAAGACATCCTGCTGACGCGCCATCAAGACGTTATGCATGATCTTTCTTGACAATCGCCATCTTTCGTTGTACGGCATGAGTACGATTCGAGAACCTCCGGAAATGATGTCTTGCGTCATCGGGAAGTTAGGTCTTGAACTGTAGATTGCCGCACGACGTTCTAGCAGGTCATTGACGGTGCGTGATGAGTTCAAAAAGACCCAAGTAGTGCTTCCGAACTTGCAAGTAAACCTGGTAGAGTCAACTATAGCAAGAAAGTTGCTCGCAAGGCACGGCAAAAGAAAGGAGGGGTGTGAACAGATATATTTAAGAGACTTACATCTCTCCATATTTTGCAGCCATTGTCTTGCCCCATGGGCCTTGCTGCAGTGGTGGCAACTGAAATGAGTTGCCAAAGAAGGGTATCCCAGGTATTTTTGCTGGCAGCTTGTATTTCCGGTTGAATTGCGCTCGCTGCACAACAGCCACTAAGAGTAGGAGCCCAACAGTCACGCACGCAACTATTACGCCTGTACCGGCCTGCGTAGGGGTCGAAATTTCCGATGACATAGTTACGTTCAACATTAGGCGTTCTGAAGGTCGGTAAGGGATAGTCTTGCTGTCGTCGATGGCGCCCGGGTGATGTTAGAACGAGATGCAAATAAAGAAAAGGTGAAGCACAAGGAGTTCATTCTCGTATGCTTCAAAGGCGCCTATAGTTAAGACTACCTGCACGGAAGACTTCAGGTCTGACTGATGCGATGTGGGGAGTTGCGACGGGTTTGGAGATATGTGTGGGGGCTGAGGAAGCTCGGACTCCCCGCACTCATTCGACCCGACCCCGGAAGAGCATGACCAGAAACTGTCTCGATAATTACGGAAATCCTGTCAGCAAGGAACACAGATCAGTGTGGGGTAAATGAGAAGATCACTATGCGTGATACATACGGCTCAAAAAGCCTTCAAATTGACGATACATACCGAGCTCGAATCTTTCATCCAATTCTTTCACCCGATCAACCTCCGCGCCCAGGATTTACGACCTCAGAGGCGGCCTTTCAACCGGCACCATGGCAACACAAGCAATTTGGGAGACGCTTCAACGCTACTATAATAAAGCCGACGCTACTTATGTCTTCATCCCCACTGCCCTAGCTTTCGTCACACTCGTTGCATTTCTTCTCCTTTACCGTTTATTTTTGCATCCCCTGGCCCACATACCTGGTCCGTTCTTTGCAAAGATTACTGGTCTCTGGCGAACTGCAGCTTATATCCGTGGCAAATGGCATGAGGAGATACTCCAACTCCACGAGAAGTACGGACGCGTTGTACGGATTGCTCCTAACGAGGTCTCGGTTGTGGACGAACACGCGATGAGGAATCTTTTCGGCCATGGACACAACGCAAAGAAAACTTCATGGTATTCAATCTGGGACCCTCCTCAAACAGCGCCCCAATTATTCTCAGAGCTTGACAAGAAGGCGCATAGCTTCCTGCGAAAGCGCGTCTCAAGCGCTTACTCGATGTCCTCGATCCTGAAGTATGAGCAATACATCCAGTCTTGTCTTGACCTTCTACTGGAAAAATTGCAGTCTCACGCGAAACGCGGCCCTGTGGACATGTCGACTTGGACCAATGCCTTCGCCTTCGACGTAGTCGGCGAGTTGGGATACGGATCTGATCTGGGCATGCTGAAGACAGAAACTGATGTCAATGACCTCAGAAAACAGATTTTTGGCATCTTCAAAGTTTTGTCATGCATGGGACATTTTCCGGGTCAAATGTGGATATTGAACAACGCTTTTTCGACTACGATGGCCAAGCTCTGGGGATCGCGGCCACCAATGGCAACCTTCCGGGAATGGACATTCAAACAGGTACAAGATCGATTGGACCATATCGATGAAGTGAAACGTGAGGATATGCTTCAGCATTTTTGCCGGATGAAAGATGCGAATAGTAATCCTGTACGCATAGAAGAGGTGGCCATTGAGGCGATGAACCTCATGTAAGTACTAGCACCTCCCATCTCCTTGCAGAAGTCACTACTCACAGTCCATGTAGAGGAGCAGGGGCGGATACGACATCCATCGGCATGCGAACATGTCTGTTCTATGTAGCTTCAAACCCTGAATGTTACCGACGGTTGCAACAAGAAGTCGACAACGTTTACACGAACAACAATCTCGAAGGCCCCTTGACATATCTCCAATCGCAGAAGATGCCATACCTACAAGCTGTGATCAAAGAAGCTACCAGGCTGTTACCCTCTATCGTGTTCCAGCTTCTGCGGCATACTCCCCCCAACTTTAACGTCCGAGGTATTCACATTCCAGAAGGCACAACCGTCGGCATCAGTCCGATAGCACAAAACAGGGATGAGGATATCTGGGGACTGGATGCGAATGAGTTCCGCCCAGATCGATGGCTAGAAGACGAAGAGAGAGCCAGGTCCCTGGAAAGCGCCTTGATGACGTTTGGGGGAAACGGGCCCAGGATGTGCGTTGGCCGCAACATTGCGATGGTGAGCAGCGCCTAATCTCTAAATCTCTCTTATTGGGGTCTCACCAACTAACACGTGTCATAACAGGTTGAAATACAAAAGTTTTTGGGACAGTTTGTACACAACTTTGAGTTTGAGTTTGTAAATAAGGATCGGCCATGGCATATCACTACCTACTGGTTTGCTTATCAGAAGGAGCTACTAATGAAGCTTACACCTCGACTCCTATACAAGCTTACAAGGCCTAAGATAGAATATAGCCTCTAAAGAAGTTATTTATTAGTAAGTAGCTTTTAGCTCTATATACCTTACTAGTTTTTATTATTTAAATATAATATAGTTAGAGAATATATAAATCTATATTATAACGTTATCCTCTTTTTTTTTTACCTTCTTCTACACTCTCTAATAATATCCTTTTTTTTGCTTTCTCTTATACACTCTATATTACCCTTCTTACTCCGCTCCTCACTTCTCTCTCTACTACTGCTCTTCTTTTCTCTAAACTATGCCTATCTTTATCTATCTTTGCACTAACCACTTTCCTCTCTACTACTCTTCTTCTCTTTACACTTCTTCATCTAACTACTATTATACTCTCTGTATTTCTTCTTATTCTTACTAATATTCTCTACTTTACTACGCAACACAGATTGTTCTATGACTATCTTCTTTATCTATATAACAGCCTCACTCTCTAGCTGTACTTCTTGCAGAGCAGTATCACCCGAATAGCAACCACCATCGCGTTGCTGAAATATTCCCCCCAAACTCGCCCATGATGCCGCCTCCCTAGCCACTCTGCATACTCCTTCCACTCCCCGCCAAACTCTCCTGCGTACCCACACTGCCGAATCATCTGCATCCCCTTCTCCTGCCCTGCTGCCGCCCTCGCCAGCGGCACAACCACGTTCGGCCACTGACACGCCTGCTCCACGTCTTCTCCTGTCGCGCAGTACTTCTGACTGACCCAGCACCGCCGGCAGCTGTGACTCCCCCCTCGATCCCACACGCCCCGTCGAAACGCATCCAGCTCTCTCCCCGTCAGCCCGGCGTGCGCAGTGCAATTCCTAGCCGTGTGCCTCTGCCACAACCCTGCCTCCATCTCGGCCCCGATCAGCCAGCACACCACGCACCCTTCGCGCACCTCGTCCAGCACCTCCTGCACCTGCTGCCACTCCGCGCTCGCCTCCCTCTGCTCGTCCTCCCACCCCCGAGCCCCCTCTCCGCACCGGTCACAGCCAGCCGTCTCCAAGTCGTTGCACTCCACCCGCTTGCCGTCCAAGTAGCCGCTCATCAGCCCTCGTCGACACCCGCTGCTGACGATGAAAATATCCATCGCCTGCACGTCCAAGTCGTCGCTCTTCTGCTTCATTGTCCGCTCCACTTCGCCCTTCTCCACTAGCACCACCGAGTCTACTCTCTTGCCAGCTCGTCCGCCCCGCCCGCTCTCCTGCACGTAGTCGATCATGCTCCACGGATCCCGACGTGCACTACGTACATGACGCTAAGTAGTACAAGATCCTTTTCATGTGTTCTTTCCACTGTCCTTATCTTCCTCGCTGCTGCTGCTATCGTTGCTCAAGGCTTTGTTACTGCGGACTGCTCTTCTTGCTTGTTCAGCAGCTTCTCGTGCCCCTCTGTTGCGGCCAGAGCGGCGCGCCTAGACAACCAAGGACGTGTAGCTACAGTCTCTAGCGTTGTGCCCACTCTGCTTACTGCAAGCGCTATTACACAGCCTCTGTTTTTTGTACTCCTGCTTGAGCTTAACCAGGTCTGCATGTAAGGCATTAATCTTCCTTTAAGTCAGACTAATGCTTTCTTGCCTGTGTTTATGCTTACTTCGTTGTTTACCTTCTCTAACAGATAAAGTTTGCCGGATTATATTATCTGCAGAGGACACTTCCACTTTATCAATTACCTCCAGTAATAACATCCCAGCATCATCCAGACAATAGCCAGGTGCGCTAAGAGCAGGTTTAGATAACAAGTTTCCTGCGTCGGAGTCTACGTCTACAGTAATTAGATCTTCTTCAGTAACAGCGAGGAATCAGTGCTACACACGGCTATTCTAGAAATACTGCTCTACAAGCTTAGGTTGCAGCTTAGCCGGGTACGCACAATCAAGAGCATATACACTAGCATAGGTTAATAGATTGTAACCTGTCTAGAAGGAGAGAGGTCATAGGAAGCTATTGTAGTCTTTTAGAGCGTTAGAGTCAAAAGGCTGCACAAGGCTAGGAAGATACTTTTTACTAACAGCTGCCGCCACCTGCCAATAGGTCTTAAAGGAGAGCTGTATTAGGCACTCTACTATAGACTGCTGCAGGGTCTTTAAGCAAGATGCTAAACTAAAACACGCAGAGAGACTATTATAAACAGTAAACAGATATAGGTTAGTTAGAGCAGTTGCGCTAATAAGCTTTAGTCAACAGCTAAGAAAGTTGCTAAACAGCCTAATATAGGCTAGGTAGAGGAACAAACACCTCTTAACAGCCGAGCAAGGAACCCAAACAATAAAAAACAAGTTGTTTAAGTTCTAACTAGCCTTGTTATACAAAAAGACTAGCATAATTCAGCTTTGGCAGATGAAGACGTTGCGCTGCACAGCCGCTGTATCTACCTATCTCAAAACCCAAAGCTCTTCGCCTCTTACAGGCATGCCGCTAGGTGTATGCACACCGCTAAACAATAGTTTAACTAGACAATTACACTGCTTGAGGTACAGAACTGCTTGCTCTCAGCCTTTGCCCTTTAAAGCGAACTGACCACCATCTTTAGAGAAGGCCCGTCGACTAAGGTTCCTAAAGCTAGATTGTAGCTAGTTTGCAGGATCTTGGAGGAACGAATATCCTAGTTAATACTTAGCAAGATCGTCTCGAATAGCACTAAGCTCGACTTTCGGCCACCAGTCAAACATAAGTCTGCGCGTAACCTGTTCAGTCCTAGCGAGGAGGAAGTAGACTGTCTGCCGAAACTCGTGCATAGTGATGCGAGAGCCTGCAATATCCAAAGTCTAACCATCTAACAACCAGGACATGTTAGTGCGTAGTCCTTCGCGTTTCACAATCGCCCTGCCGTGCTGCAAACGCTCAATCAAATAGCCCATTAGGGATAGGCTACCTCGTTGCAAGTACCTTGGTCAAACATCAGCACAGAGTCGTCTGCCTTGGTCGGCGTAAGATGCCCATACTAGCTCAGAAATGTCAAGAGTAGTATATGCTCGCAGCGGTAGGGCATACTCAAGAATAACGAGCCTACCAATCCACATAAGCGCAGCTAGATATAGGGTGTAGTTATATGCTGTTCAATACGCCAGCTCGCAAGGATAGATGCCCAGCACTCTAGAGAAGTAGACAATAGCTTTGCCCTCTAACAGGCTAATAGTTAACAGATTTGTCCAAAACATTACAAGTAGTTAAAAGAAAGTCTCTAGTATTAAGCTATCTAGATCTTTAACAGCAAGACCTGCCTAGATAGATTCTATTGTTTGCACCTGCATCTCTAACAGCATAAGGCTGTATACTTCGCCTAGGCTCTAATTAAGGGCTTTACAGACCTGCCAGGCCTAAAATACATAGTATAAAAACTAGTTAAAGTAAGATTAGTACCTAGCTTGTATAGCCTGCCACTGCAGTAGTTTAAAGAGATATATATAGAAGTATAAGCCCTAGCTCTGCAGCTAGCAGTATATAACCTATAGTATCTGTTAAAGCGTCTCCTTATACTAATCTATTATAAAAGCAACTACTCTAAGTAACTTTTAAAGTCTTATCTTAGTAGATATATAGTAGACCTATTCTATATAGTTCTAGATACTAAGGTAAACCCCTTTACTAGTAGAGGAGGGTAGCCTTATAGTTATAATAATTAAATAGAGTAGTTTATATATAAACTAGCATAGCTAGCTGCAGCTATATAGCTAGTTAGTCTTTTTATTATACTTAAGTTTATTACTTAGAGATATAGACTCTTACTCCTCTTTATTATAATCTTAGAGGAAAAGGTATAGTATAACAAAGTTATAGTTATAGATTAACAGTATAGGGCTAAGAAGACTATATAACATCCTATAATCTTATAAGGATAAACTATACTAAGAATATAAGATAGTATAAGACACTATACAGGTGTCCTATAGAAAACTATAAACTACTTATAGAAACTATAGAGCCTCCTATAGAACTTTATAGAATATTATAAAAAATATAGGACACTCCTTAGTATATAGTAATTAGGAACACTGCCCTTATAGTATTATATTTAACCTTATTAATTAACTTTGTTATTAGAACTTAACCTAACTTTTAAGCTAGATAGATTAACTATCTATACTACTTATTATTAACCCTATAGTTATTATAGTGTTTTACTAGGTATCTATACTAACCCTCTTCTATACTAGTACTTATCCTAGAGAACTAACCTTAGAAGTATTTATAAGCTTTACTTAGTTTATAACCTTAACACTCTTATAGGAGCCTAGCTTTTTTTTTAGCCTTTATTTATAGAAGAGTAATAGTAGTAAAATTATTAATAATAGACTAGTTATAACTAAGTATAATATCTATTCTATACTATATAATAGGTATAGTTATATCTATATACTATTTTATTTTTATAATCTTTTAAATAGATATCTACCTTTAGAGGAAGTATAAAAGATTATTATAAGTTATATACTCTTTATTATAAAGTATTTTTTAGAAGTAGTATAGGAGTAAGCCCTAATTAATAGTTATATAATTATAGTATAAGTAGAAGTATCTAGGCTCTAGTAATAGTAGGTAGTCTAATAGAGGTGTTCTAGCTAGAAAAGGTATAATATTAGTATTAGTCTAGAATATATATATATTCTTATACTTAGAAATAATAGCCTTATAAAATATATAATAAATATTATAATAATAGTAGAAATAGTAATAGAGTATCTTATATAGTATAATACTCTTATATAGGTTATATAGTAAGTACTTAAATTATATAAAATAGAAGATAATACTTAAAATTTCTAGCTTAGCTACCTATAGGTTATTAGTAATAAGTAATATTAAAAATAAAAGCTTTACTCTAGTAAGGCTATATATTTACTTATTTTTTTACTAGATTTTTAGTATAAGTAGTATAAGAGAAAGATAAAAGTAGGCTTTTAAGAAGTAGGCTCTTAGCTAAATTAGTTATATAAATAGTTTACTAGGAACTAGTAGAAATAAACTTTCTAGATATAATAGAATAGGTAAACTAGAGAAAGTATAGCCTTCTACTTAAAGACTTATAAATATATATAAAAATAGTTAGAAGGTAGTATTACTACTATAAGTAAAGTTCTTAAGTATATCTAGTAGTTCTACTTAGAAGTTAAACTAAGCCTAAATAAAGAATAAAAAAAGTAGAAACTAAACTAAGGCCTAAAGTAGAAATAAGAATAGGCTAAACTATAGAAAAAATATAAGTTAGGTCTTAAATATAAGTATTACTTAGAAGTAGAGTAGGATAGAAAGACTATAATAGTAATCTTATAATATATTATTCTACTAGATAGTATAGTATTCCTACTTTCTAATTTATAGAGAGTTTAATACTCTATTCTTCTTTATACTTAGTATTCTTTAAGCTAGTTAAAATATATTTATATTCTATCTATATACTCTTTCTAGCTACTTTCTATACTTTTTTACTAATAAAAATAAGATTTTATTATTAAAATAAGGCTTATAAAACTTTATACTTCTTTCTAGACTAATATCTAGTATCTAGAAAGTAAAGTTCTATACTAAGCTATATAGCTTCTTAGTAGAGAAGCCTATAGATACTATTAAGTAAAGAAAGTTAGCCTAAGAGATTTCTCTAGGTATATCTAGGTTATTAGGTAAGTAAAATAATATTTAAAAAACCTTATAAGTATACTTATTAACCTTAAAAAATACTATAACCTTACTAGACTTACATAGAATACTAGGTTATATTTTATTATTTAGAGCTATGCTACTATAAGTCTTTACCTTTAGTACCTTATTAATAAGGAATATATAGTTAAAAGTTCTAGTAAATTATTTTATAGATTTATAGTAAAGTATAGTAGAAAATAGCTAATATATATACTAATTCTTATTAAGGGGTAATTTAGTCTTCTTAGGCTTAAACTACTTAGGAGTTCTTTAGATTACTTAATTACTATATAGTAGGTAAGCTACTAGGTCTTACTATAACTTTCTAAGGCCCTATAGTTTTTATAAGTAGTTTATAGTTTTTTATAAAATATATATATAGTATTTTATACTATCTTATATTCTTAGTATAGTTTATTTCTATAGGACTATAGGATATTATATATCCTTCTTAGCCCTATACTATTAATCTATAACTATATCTTTATTATACTATACCTTTCCCTCTAAGATTATAATAGTAGTCTAGATAGTAAGAATACTAGTAATAAATAGAAGATTCTTACTAATAGAATTAGATAACTTATAAAGAATCTAGAGTTAGAATTTAATAAAAATACTAAACTAAAGGTTATATATAAACTAGCACCTATAAGGTTATAGGTCTATAAATACTCTTCTAGCCCTAAATATATAATTATATAAATATTAAAAAAAAAGTTCTTTAAACTCTTAGAAACTTTTAGTATAACTATAATATTATACTATAAGTTCTAAGCTACCTAGACTTTTAATACTAAAGATAATATACTATAACTACCTAGATAATACCTAGAGGATAATAAGGACTAGGATAAATTAGTATACTCTACTACTATATAATATAAGGTATAATATAATATATACTATAAAAAATATAAGTAGTA
Source organism: Phoma sp. XZ068 (assembly GCA_004835665.1). Taxonomy (NCBI): domain Eukaryota; kingdom Fungi; phylum Ascomycota; class Dothideomycetes; order Pleosporales; family Didymellaceae; genus Phoma; species Phoma sp. XZ068. The sequence continues at coordinate 81,550 of RBKR01000001.1, forward strand.
TAAAGTTAAAAAAGCTAATAATAAAGCCTATACTAAGTTATATTAAGACCTAATTATCCTCTCTATTAAAGTAGATAATAATAAAGAAAATTAGTAAAATAAGTTATATAAAAAATACTAGTAATATTATTAATTAGAAGTATATTAGAACTAGAATTATAATTATCTAGAACTTAATTATATCCTAGACTCTAGAAACCTATACTATAAAGTACTATTATAGATAGTATACTATTATAATAGATACTAGATATATTACTTAGAAAGGCTTAATTTAGGATAGTTTCTAAAGAGATATCTATATAAACTATAATAGAAAGATTATAAGGAGGACTACTATATACTATACCTAATAGATAAATATAATAATAAATACTTTTCTAGCTAGAATAAGTCTAAGTATAGATAATAAGGACTAGTAGTAAATAAGTAATACTTTAATTAGTATTAGTAGACCTACCTTAATCTCTACTATTAAACCTATAAAGAAAAGAAATAAAGTAATAGCTTTAGATAAGTAAATCTTTTTTTAGGGTAGTGCTAGTAGGTACTAGAAATTAATCTATCAATAGTATTAAAAGTAATTACTAACTAATTAAGTTACCTATTAGAATAAATAGATAATAGATATATATACTCTTAGACTCTAGAGTATAATCTAATTATATCTCTTTATAAGTAGTATAGCTAGCTAGACTATACTTTACTTAGAAGGTAATACCTTATCTACTTAAAGTAGCTAATAAAGAACTAATACTAAAAGAATCTAAGATTATATATAAAGTAACTATAGTACCTTTCTAGATTTATAGATACTATAAAGAAATAACTCTAGATACTTTTAGAATAGCTACTTATAATATTATATTAAGACTTCTATAGTTAAGAAAGTATAATCTAGATATTAATTAAAAGAATTAATAGCTTTTACTAAGCTAATATAGATATAGTAATACTATATTATAGCCTATATAGTTTATAAGATAACTAGTAAATAAGAATAAGATTAATAATATTTCTTTAATATATAAGATATACTAAGATAGAGTAGTTAACTATATAGATATAGAACACTCTACTAATTATAAAGTAATAGTTAAAAAAAAAAATAGTATACCTCCTAATATTCTAGATAAATATAAGAGTTATAGAGAACTTTTTTATAATAAGAAGATAATAAAGGTATTACTATAGTATAAACTCTAGAATTATAAGATTAAGCTCTAGAAAGGAAAGAAACTACCTTTTAGGCCTATATATAGAATATCTAAGAAAGAACTTAGTATACTTAAGAAATATATTAATAAGAACTTTAAGAAGAGATTTATATAAGAATTAGAATTACTAGTAGGATTTCTAGTTCTCTTTAGACTAAAGAAAGATAGTAAATTATATATATATATTAACTACTAGAAACTTAAAAATATTATAATTAAGAATTAGTACCTATTACTAAATATTAAAGAACTATAAAATTAGTTATCTAGAGTATAATACTTTACTATACTTAATTTATATAAAGTATATAACCTTATATATAAAAAGAAAGGTAAAGAATAGAAGACTATATTTAGAATATACTATAGTTATTTAAAGTATCTAGTAATACTATTTAGGCTTACTAATATACTAGCTATATATTAGGCCTTTATTAATAATATATTAAGAGTATATTTAGATATTATAGTAGTAGTATACCTTAATAATATTCTAGTATATTTAGTAATACTAAAAGAATATATTTACTATATTAGGGAAGTATTAGAATACCTTAGAAAGGTAGATCTTTAACTTAAACCTAAGAAGTATAAATAGTATAAAGAAGAAGTAGAATTTCTTAGCTATATTATAAGAAGATATAAAGTTAAGATAAGTAAAATAAAGATTTAAGTTATAAAGGATTAGCTAACTCCTACCTCTCTTAAGAGAATTTAGAAATTTTTAAAATTTATTAACTTTAACTAATACTTTATTAAGAATTATTTACTTAAGGCCTTACTACTTATAAAACTTATATAGAAGAATATACTATTTAAGTAGAAATAAGTATAAAAAGATACTTTTAAGTTACTTAAATAGTTCTATATTATACTACCTATAATAATTATATTTAAGAGTAGAAAGCTACTTTAAATTAAAATAAATAATTTAGATTTAGTATTAGAAGCTTATACTATATAAAAATAAGATAAATAATAGTACCTAATTATCTACTACTCTAGAAAGTTCTTAGAACTAGTAGAATAATATAATATATATAATAAAGAATTACTAGCTATTATATTAGCTCTAGGATATTAGAGGATTTATATAGAAAGCTACTTAGAACTTACTATTTATACTAACTATAAGAACCTAGTATACTTTACTACTACTAAGATACTTAACTAATAATAAGTATACTAGTCTAAGCTATTAGACTAGTATAAGTTTAAAATACTATATACTCTAAAAAAAGATAATAGTAGAGCTAATATACTTAGTAGATATTATAATCTAGCTAGAGAAAAAATAATAAACTAGTTTACTATACTTAGAGTTAATATAAATAGGTTATTAGGACTATCTTAGTAGCTTAATAATATAATATAAGTTTAATAGGAATAGTATATACTTATAAAGGTACTAAAGAAATTAGAAAATAAAATTATAAAGTATTATTATAATAACCTACTTTATAAACACTTTATAATATAAATAATAGAACTTATTAGATAATACTATAGGTTTAGGTATATAAAAAACAAGGTTACTAAGTTTATTAAGAACTATATTAATTGCTAATAGAATAAATATAGTATATATATAAAATATAGAGAAATATAAGTAATAGAGCTACTAATAGCACTATAGATAAATATTATAATAGATTTTATTATATAACTACTAATCTCTAAAGACCCTATTATAGAATATACCTATAACTTAATCTTTATTATAGTAGATAGGTTTACTAAAGTAGTAGAAATAATACTATTTTAATATAGTTATACTATAGAGTAGCTTATATAAGTATTTCTAAATAGGATTATCTATTACTATAGTATACTAGAATTAATTATTAGTAATAGAGATAACCTCTTTATATTAAATTATTAGACTATATATATAGTAGATATTAGTACTAAGAAAAAGCTATTAACTATATATTATTTATAAATAGACAGATAAATAGAAAGAATAAATTAGACTATAGAAATATACCTAAGGATATATAGTAACTAAAAATAAGATAACTAGGTCTTACTATTACCTAAAGTATAGATTATATATAATAATAAATTATTAAAAGTAATAGGTATAATACTATTTTTTATAAATTATAAAAGATACTTAAATCTCTTTATAAGATCTCTTAATAGTAATATCTAAATAGATTTAGTAATAACCTTAGTATAAAGACTAAAGGAAGTATACTAGAAATTACTTAAAAATATTAATAAAGCTTAATAATAAGTAATCTCTTATATTAATTAGAAAAGAAAAATAGCACCTTAGCTAAAAGAGGGGGATAAAGTCTATCTCCTTATAAAAAACTTATAAATATAAAGACTAATAAAAAAACTAGATTATATTAAAGTTAGACTATTTTTTATTTCTAGGTAAATTAGCTCTATAAACTATTAACTTAAACTACTATAAAATACTAGAATATACTTTATATTCTATATATTACTATTAGAACTAGTAGACCTTAATATCTCTATCTAAAAGAACTTCTACTACTAGGTTAAGAAATAAACTAAGTAGGAAGTTAAAAAAATAATATAATATTAAAAGAAAGGATATAAAGATAAGTACCTAGTTAAATAGTTAAAATACCTTAACTTAGAAAATTTATAGGAGCTATTAATAAACCTTATAAACTACTACTAATTAGTATATTTATACTATAGTTTAGTACTAACTTTTTAATAAGACCTATAGTGCCTTAGGTAATAGGTATAGTACTAATACCTATAAATACTACTAAATAATTAACTTTTTTAGCTATATTAAGGTTACCTACCTTAGTTATCTTATTTACTATATATAGTATCTTTTACTATATATAATTATTAGCTTATTTTAGAGTCTTCTTATTTCTTATTAACTATATAATTATAGTTACTAGGAGACTTTTATCTTATTCTACTTTCCTTTTATACTCTTTATAAGTTTTATCTAATAATACCTAAGATATATTTATATATAGCTTACTAGCCTTAGTATACTTAGTATACTTTAGATAAGTTAAACTACTTAGTATAATATAGTACTTATAGCCTTTAAAGAAATAATAATTATAAAGAACTTTAGAAGGTATATTAGCTTAATAGATTTTAGAAGTAAGGTATAAGTTATAAGTATATAAAGATATCTTAACTTATAAGTTACTAGATATAGAAACTATATATTATTTATAATACTAAAATATAGTTATATAGTTTAAAGACAAACCTAGAAGAAAAGGGGATAGTATTATAATTCTATATAAAGAAATAGTATAGTAATAAGTATCTACTAACTAGAATCTCTAACTCCTTTTAAGAAATATTTTAAGTAGAGAAGAAATAACTATATAGTCTTATTATATAACTACTTATTAATAAGTATAATATATATACTTAGAATACTTATTTATAAGTAGAGTATAATATACTTATTAATAAGTACTTTTATATATCTTATTAGACTAACTCTAGTTACTTATCTATAAGTATCTCTATCTCTTAAGTATATACTACTTAGAAATACTACTATTATAGTATTATATTTAACCTTATTAATTAACTTTATTATTAGAACTTAACTTAACTTTTAAGCTAAATAGATTAACTATCTATACTACTTATTATTAACCTTATAGTTATTATAGTGTTTTACTAGGTATATATACTAACTTTTTCTATACTAGTACTTATCTTAGAGAACTAACCTTAGAAGTATTTATAAGCTTTACTTAGTTTATAACTTTAATATTAGGTTACTAGAGTAGAATAAGTTATATAATTAAGGGCTAACTTAATAGGCTATTAGGCTTATTAGATTAACTTTAACTAATATACTATACTTTATATTAAGTATAACTTTCTCTAATACTATACTTAGTCTAGTACTCTAAACCTTTTATATATTACTTTTTAAATACTTTACTAGTTATTAGTATTATATACTTCTTTAAAGTTAATTATACTTAATTTTATAATATTCTATCTAGTATAGTTATAGTAACTATTAAGGTTATAAACTAAGTAAAGCTTATAAATACTTCTAAGGTTAGTTCTTAGAAATAAGTACTAGTATAGAAGGGGTTAGTATAGGTGCCTAGTAAAACACTATAACAACTATAGGGTTTAATAATAAATAGTATAGATAGTTAATCTATCTAGCTTAAAAGTTAAGTTAAGTTCTAATAATAAAGTTAATTAATAAGGTTAAATATAATGCTATAAGGGTAGTATTCCTAACTACTATATACTAAGGAGATATATATAGTACTTAGTATTATAATAGCTACTAATTATACTAATTAGTAATTATACTAATTACTAATTATACTAATTATACTAAGACTAATTATAATATATAACTTTATATTATTACCTAAGTAGTAACTAATAATACTTATTATTTATACTTACTTATAATACTTCCTCCTATATAGTTTAACTATACTATACTTAGCCTATAATTATTAACCTTTATTTAGTATTCTCTAAGATTATAATAGTAACTAAGAAGTTAAAAAATATAGTCTCTAATAGTCTATTAGTAGAAGCTAGACCTTTATTTAAATTTTTTAATAAATAAAATTATATTTTTACTATTAAATACTAGGGGGATATTTATATAGAGAGCCTTCTTATTAGTATAAGTATACTAATTATCTTAAGTAATATAGCTAATACTACTTATAATAACCTATAGAATCTATTAAAAATCTAAGTTTTCTAGTAGTAAGTTTTTATTTATACTTAAAAGAGTATTTTATTCTAGTAGCTTATTAGGTCTAAAGTAGCCTATAGTTACTTTAGCTTCTTAGAAGGTTACTATAGTTTCTACTTACTAAAAGCCTTTAGTACTTTAGTATATATTAAAGTTTAATATCTTTATAAGTTAATCTAGTTAGGCTTATATTAGAATCTAGTATATAAGGTATAAAATTATAAAAAAAAGTATTATAGTATTAAGGTTATAAACTAAGCAAAGCTTATAAATACTTCTAAGTTTAGTTCTCTAGAATAAGTGCTAGTATAGAAGGAGTTAGTATAGATACCTAGTAAAATACTATAATAACTATAAAGTTAATAATAAGTAGTATAGATAGTTAATTTATCTAGCTTAAAAGTTAAGTTAAGTTCTAATAATAAAGTTAATTAATAAAGTTAAATATAATACTATAAGAGTAGTATTTCTAAGTACTATATACTTAAGAGATAGAGATACTTATAGATAAGTAACTAGAGTTAGTCTAATAAGATATATAAGAGTACTTATTAATAAGTATATTATACTCTACTTATAGATAAGTATCCTAAGTATATATATTATACTTATTAATAAGTAGTTATATAATAAGACTATATAGTTATTTCTTCTCTACTTAAAATATTTCTTAGAAGAAGTTAGAGATTCTAGTTAGTAGATACTTATTACTATACTATTCCTTTATATAGAATTATAATATATAGTTACTAAGATAATTAGAATATAGGCTACTTATATAAGTAGCTAGAGAAGAAAAAGCTAGTATTATATCTTTTAAAAAACTATCTTAATAGTATATTAGATATAATACTATATTATTATACTATAAAAGAGTTTTATTAACTATAATATACCTATATAGTTATTAGGCTATACTCTAATAGCTTATTAGCTCTTTTCTTACTTAAGTCTACTATTATATCTACTTAGTCTATATTTTAGAGATCTATAGTCTAATTACTATATAGCTTTATATACTTTCTTATTAATACTAAGCTACTCTTATAGTAGCTATCTTATATACTATATAAGTACTCTTAGCTTTATTTCTTCTACTATTACTCTTACTACTAAGTATTCTACTCTTTCTTATTAAAGGTCTTACTATTACCCTTACTACTAGGTATCTTACTATTATTTTTACTTATAAGAAAAAAAAAAAAAAAGATAAGCTTAAAGAAAACTTTTTTAATAAAGAAAATATACTTACTACTAGCTAGGTATAATACTTTATTAGAATCTAAATTATAAGGTTTAAATAGCTATTCTAAGGCTAAAAGCTATAAAGTTTAAGTTATATATTAGTTACTATTTATTAGAGAAGGTTATACTTAATATAAAGTATAGTATATAAGTTAAAGTTAATCTAATAAGCCTAATAGCCTATTAAGGTTAGCCCTTAATTATATAACTTATTCTACTCTAGTAACCTAATAGCTTATTAGATTCTAGCTAGAGTATTATATATAAAACTATACTTTACTCTACTATAATATATAATACTTATACTTAGTTATAGAAATAATAGATAGGTAGTATATAGAATAATATTTTAAATAAATATAACTCTTATAATACTTACTACTAGAAGTAATAATATAGTTTAAAGAGAACTTCTTATAATAAGAATATAGTAGTATTTCTTTACTTTAATATAGTATCTAGTTAGCCTATATAAGATACTTAGCTTTAGAAAATAAAAGTATAGAGAAAAAATATATTTACTTTAAACTAGTAAAGTACTTTATTTTTATTAAAAATAAAACTCTAGAATAGACTTACCTTTAAGCTAAAGGCTTAAAGAAAAAAAATAGTATTATAGATATTCTAAAAGAAATAAGAATACTAGAACTTATAGAAAAATATAAACTATTAAAGTATAAAATAAAAGATATAAAGGTATAGTATAGCTATAATAAGAATTATAATCTAAAGTTAAATACTAATTATAATCTAGATATATAACTAGTTAGTAGGTGTTAAGGTTATATTCTAAGCAAAGCTTATAAATACTTCTAAGGTTAGTTCTCTAGAATAAATAGATATATAGTAGATTATAGAGGGTATAGATACTTAGTAAAACACTATAGTAACTATAGTTAATAATAAGTAGTATAGAGTAGACTATCTATCTTAAAAGTTAGGTTATAGTAAGGAGTATAGATAGTTAATCTATCTATCTTAACGTGTAGGTAGAGATTCTAATAATAAAGTATATTAATTAGGTTAAATATAATACTATAAGGGTAGTATTTCTAATTACTATATACTAAGAAGATATATATAGTGCTTAGTATTATAGTAGCTACTAATTACACTAATTATTAATTATACTAATTACTAATTATACTAATTATACTAAGACTAATTACTATATATAACTTTATATTATTACCTAAGTAGTAACTAATAATACTTGTTATTTATACTTACTTATAATACTTCCTTCTATCTAGTTTAACTGTGCTATACTTAGCCTATAATTATTAACTTTTATTTAGTATTTCTAGAATTATAATACTATTCTCTTTCTATCTTAGCTTAGTTTTTTAAGCTTAGTTTATATAATATAGGTCCCCTCTTATTTAATAGTATATTCTTTTAATAATACCTAAATATCTTACTAAGTTAAGTTTAGCCTATTATTACTACCTATATAAATTTATTAAGTCTTTTAGAGAGATTATAGTAAAGAAGTATTTAACCTATAAAAAGTATAAGTAAGTATATAAAGTTTATATTTACTCTAAGAAATATAGTAAATGTTTAAAGTATAGGTAGTGTTATAATATTTATATAATATAGTTAGAGTTTAAATGTCTAGAGACTAAGAAAGAAAAGCTGCAGGTATAGATAAAAGAAAGTTATAAAGTATAAAATAAAGCGCTTAAGGCCTCTAAAAAGGCATTAAAAGAGTTATAGGTTATATGCATATATAAAGAGTAGTTATACTAATAAATAGATTTACTTAATTATTATATAGAGGAAGTAATTATAGTAGAGAAGTAAAGTATTATTATATAAGAGCTAGAGGAAGAAATAATTCTTTTAGAGGGTCCTTTAGATAGACTTAGCCTAGCCTTATTACCTAGTATATAGAGTACTTTTAAGAAGTAGCTAATTAAGGCTTAGAAAGCTAATATAGCACTTCCTAATTAGTCTTAAATTCCTTTAATAGCTACTAGTAGTTTATAAGGTTTATAGAAGGTTCTTATATATTTTCTAAGTTAGGGTATTCTAACTACTTAACTAGGTATTTATCCTTATATCCTTTCTTTTAATATTATATTATTTTTTTAACTTTCTACTTAGTTTCTTTCTTAACCTAGTAGTAAAAGTCTTTCTAGATTAGTATATTAAGGTCTGCTAGTTCTAATAGTAATATATAGAATATAGGGTATATTCTAGTATCCTATAGTAGTTTAAGTTAATAGTTTATAGGGCTAATTTGCCTAGAAATAAAAAATAGTCTAACCTTAATATAATCTAGTTTTTTTATTAGTCTTTATATTTATAAGTTTTTTATAAGGAGATAGACTTTATCCCCCTCTTTTAGCTAAGGTGCTATTTTTCTTTTCTAATTAATATAAGAGATTACTTGTTATTAAGCTTTATTAATATTTTTAAGTAATTTCTAGTATACTTTCTTTAGTTTTTATACTAAGGTTATTACTAAATCTATTTAGATATTACTATTAAGAGATCTTATAAAGAGATTTAGATATCTTCTATAGTTTATAAAGAATAGTATTATACCTATTACTTCTAATAGTTTATTATTATATATAATCTATACTATAGGTAATAGTAAAACCTAGTTGTCTTACTTCTAGTTACTATATATTCTTAAGTATATTTCTATAGTTTAATTTATTCTTTCTATCTATCTGTCTATCTACAGATAATATATAGTTAATAGCTTTTTCTTAGTATTAATAGCTACTATAAGTATAGTCTAATAGTTTAATATAAAGAGCTTATCTCTATTACTAATAATTAATTCTAGTATACTATAGTAATAGATAATTCTATCTAGAAATACTTATATAAGCTGCTCTATAGTATAACTATACTAAAATAGTATTATTTCTACTACTTTAGTAAACCTATCTACTATAACAAAGATTAAGTTATAGGTATATCCTATAATAGGGTTCTTAGAGATTAGTAGTTATATAATAAAGTCTATTATAATATTTGTCTATAGTGCTATAGGTAGCTTTATTACTTATATTTCTCTATACTTTATATATATACTATATTTATTCTATTAGCAATTAACACAGTTCTTAATAAACTTAGTAACCTTATCTTTTATATAGCTAAACTTATAGTATTATTTAATAAGTTCTATTATTTATATTATACTAGAGTGTCTATAAAGTAGATTATTATAATATTATATAATAATTTCTATTTAAAGTTCCTCTAGTACTATTATAGGTATGTATTGTTCCTATTAAACTTATATTATATTATTAAGCTACTAGGATAGTCCTAGTAACCTATCTCTATATATCTATAGAATAGTATATTCTTTAATTTTTCTTCTATAAGATTATATTATTAACTTAGTATATTAGCTCTTGCATTGTTCTTTTCTAGAGTATATATTATCTTAAACTTATATTACTCTAGAAACTCTAACTATTATACCTGTTAGCTGTTAAGCTTCTTAGTTATAGTAAAGTATACTAGGTTTTTATAGTCTATAAAGATAGTAAGTTCTAAGCAGCTTTCTATATAGATTTGCTAGTACTTTAGTATATCTATAATTACTATTAGTTTCTTATTATAAATATTATACTATTCTTCTAGTCTAGAAAACTTTTTTAAGTAATAAGTAATTAGGTGCTATTTACTATTATATTCCTATAATATATATACTCCTAATACTAATTCTAAGGTATTAGTTTTAATTTATAGTAGTTTATTACTTCTAAAAGTAACTAATATTAGTAGCTTAATATATACTTACTTAAGTAATTAGAATATACCTTTTTATTTCTTCTTCTAATAGAATAGTATATTCTTATATATAAGCTTTATAAGTAGCAAAGCTTTCTTAGAGTAGTCCTTAATAAAGTATTAGTTAAAGTTAATAAACCTAAGGAATTCTAAGATCTCTTTAACTATTATTAGAGTTAGCTAGTCTTTAATAACTTATATTTTCTTTTTACTTATCTTAACTCTATATCTTCCTATAATATAGCTAAGAAATTCTACTTCTTTCTTATACTATTTATACTTCTCTAGTTTAAGTTAGAGGTCTGCTTATCCTAAGCAGTTAAGAACTTCTTTTATATATATAATATATTCTCTTAATATCTTTAAGTATACTAAGATATTATTAAGGTAAGCTACTACTATTCTATCTAAGTATAACGTAAACCACCACCGAGAGCGACAACCCACCGAGAGCGACAAAATCTCTTGGCACGACTAACACTAGTTATGAATTATCAGATTCATCGCTATCAAACAAGGATCCTATGAACCTTGTGCTCGCATCTGATTCAGAAGTGTCTTCTGAATCCTTTTTGCACGTACGAGCGTTGTGCCCAGTCCCTCCACAGTTCCCACAGCGCCGTAGAGCTGGTTGTGCTATTTCTTGATCACCACCACCTCGAGTCCTTTTGGACGACAAAGCCACCACAGACGCCTCAGCAGCTACCTGCGCTGACCCTACTCCATACTCCAATGTACCCCCATGCTGAATCTGCTTCCTTTTGCGCCCTTTCCGCTTGGTCATCACTGCCAATTGCTCTTCAAGCTCAGTATTGCGGGCAGCAAGAAGCGCATTTTGATGCAGCATTAGTTCAGCTCCCTTTACAAGCTGTGAGAAGCCAGCTTGGGCAGCAACTGGTGACCGAGTAAAAGACTCGCTCACAAGCTTTGACTGAGACCCAAATTCATGCGTATTGCTTGGAGTCTTCGACTGCCACGGGGTTGTTGGTAGTGGGGGTTGAGGCGGGGTACGCAACCGTGTCTCCAGGCGATCCAACACTACCTGCGCGTTGACAGGGACTAGTCCTGATGCCTCAAAGGCCTTTCGACAATTAGCCTGTGTGAATACGTCAAAAAACGCGTCCTTGAAGGCAGGTAGGAAGCCTTCCTTGTTGATGTGGAAGACGCGTCGGCGTGCCAAGTCTCGGACGCGTTGGGAGTACTTCCGCTTCAATGGCGAGAAGCAGACCACATCAAGTGGCTGGAGGATGTGTGATGAATGGGGAGGCATACAGAGCGTAAGGATCTTGTTCTCCAAGCAATAGTCCTTGAACTCCTGGTTAAGGTGGCTCTCGTGACCGTCCAAAATGAGCAGCCGGTATACCCCCACCTGACGCGCTGTTGTATGCGTGTCAAAGTGCTTCAACCACTCCAGGCCAAGCGCGTTGTTTGTCCATCCGTTCTCTGAGACAGAGAGCTTCCAATTACGCGGTATATCTGCCTCCTCGTACCATGCAGAGATGTGGACACGCCCTTTGTAGATGATAAATGGCGGGGTTGCGTGGCCAGCAGCGCAGATACTCTGGATGACTGTAACCCACTCGCGATCTCCTGGCTGAACGAGCTCTGGTCGAGTACGTCTATCAGAGCCTGTGACGACCTTCATGGACCCAATGACGCCCATCTGGAAGCCAGTCTCGTCAAAGTTGTGCACGTCGTCGTCATGGACGCCGTACTTGGCTTTGGTATCCTCTACCAACTTGAACCACGCGCCAATGACCTCAGGATCTTCCTGCATTATCCTCTGCCTATCCTTTGCTCGATTGAACGCCATCTTGAGCCTATCTGAGCGCGTCACAAAGCGCGCAGCCCAGTGCTTGCCAACTGGCTTTCCATCACGCACACCCAACAGTTTATCAGCCATATCTGCCACCTCACACAGCCGGGGCGCAAAGCCTCGCGCGTCAAGGTCAAGTATGTATTGGATAATCGTCTCTTCCTCTATTGCAGTAAGCTTGAGGCAGTTCACGCGTGTTTCGAGTCGAAATGGTATTCCCTTGGCACGTTTAGATAGGGTATGATGATTAACGTTGAATGCTGCAGCAGCGCGTCGCAGGCTTGGAAATTCATCTGAACGATAGGCTAGAAGGGCAAGCTGGACCCTACCTTCGTCTTGTTGATATTGCGCGTTGTGTTGTTGAGACATGTTAGGATGAAAGGAGGAGGAGTGGTCTTGGCAGATTTTGTCGCTCTCGGTGGGTTGTCGCTCTCGGTGGTGGTTTACGTTACTCTTAGTATATTATTAACTAGTTCTTAATATATAGCTAGTATATTAGTTAGCCTAAATAGTATAACTATATACTTATAAAGACTATAATAGGTTCTAAATACTATCTTTTATTCCTTGCCTTTCTTTATATATATAAGGTTGTATGCTCCTTATAGGTCTAGTATAGTAAAGTATTATACTCTAGCTAAGTAATCTTATAACTTAGATATATTTAGTAATAGGTACCTATTCTTAATAGTAATATTATTAAGTTTCTAATAGTTAATATATAGTTAGTTGCTACTATTTTTCTTTAGTATAAAGAGAATAAAGTATTCTATAGGTAATTCTAATTATCTAATAAATCTCTTCTTAAGGTTCTTATTAATATACTTGTAAAGTACTTAAAGTTCTTTTTCTAATAGTCTATATATTAGCCTAAAAGTTAGTATCTTTCCTTTCTAGAGCTTAATCTTATAATCTTAGAGTTTATACTATAGTAATACCTTTATAGTTTTCTTATTATAGAAGAGTTCTTTATAACTCTTATATTTATCTAGGATATTAAGAGGTGCACTATTCTTCTCCTTAACTCTTACTTTATAACCTATAGAGCGTTTAGCGTCTATAGAGTTAACTACTCTATCTTAGTATATCTTATTTAAAGAAATATTACTAATCTTCTTTTTATCTACTAGTTATATTATAAACTATATAGGTCTTAATATAGTTATACTATATCTATATCTAAATAAAAGCTTAAATATCTTTTAATTAATTCTTAGGTTATACTTCTATAACTAGAGGATTCCTAATATAATATTATAAATAGCTATTCTAAAGATATTAAGAGTAAATACCTCCTTATAGTTTTCTAACTTTAATAGCGTGTTAGTCTTATAAGTAACTATAAAGTTATCTAGTATTAACTACCTATTAGCTACTCTAAGAATATAAGTAATCTCTTTTCTATATAACTAGAGTCTAGCTTATTTTACTATAGCTTCTAAGATATAGCTACCCTCTACTCTTAAGTTTAATATTACTATAAATCTTTATCTATTAATAAAGATTAGTAGTTTAGTAAGTAAGTCTACTCTAATAGTATTAATAGTCTTATACTAGGAGCTAGTTAGCATAGGCCTAAAAAATACTACTCTAGTCTAAATCTATAGACTTTCTTCTTACTAGTATAGTATATATATTTCTTATTTATATATAGCTGCTACTAATATTCTTTATAGGCTTTATTAATAATTATCTATATATCTAGAATATCTTTAGGGCATATATACTCTAGAAAGTATAATTATATATACTTATTAAATAAGTAATCTAAGTATTATACTTATATATACTAATACTATTTCTCTTTATATTATTATATATTAATAGGGAATATTTAGTATCTAACTTTCTTATTATAATATTCCTTGCACCTATTATATAGATATTGCTCCTATAATATTTTATAATAGAATAGGTTTTATTTATTAATTTTATATAATATAGTAGTTTGTGTTTATAAGGCAATTACTAGTTAAGTAAAGTCTAGTTTATCTTTTTATAGTAGGTTGCAATTCTAGCGTTTAAGTTTAGCTACTATTATATAGTTTTATTCTACCTATTCTTAGAATATTTCTTTAGCTTAATCTTTATCTTATAGTATACTATTTATTAGTTATTACTTAAAGTAGCTTAAGGTATTAGGGTTATATAAAAAGTAGGCTTATATATACTTAGCTTTTATTTCTTATATAGCTTATAAGAGTATAGGATACTCCTTACTATTATATTATAGGTATTCCTTAAGTAGTTCTAGAGTAAGTTATCTATAGATAGTATTGTATAATTTATTATTACCTTGCCTAATATTCTTATTATACTCCTATATTATTAGCTTGTTCTTAGAATCTAAAGTCTATATAGTGTAATATTTATAATATAGTGTCTTAGGTCTAGTATAGATTTTTAGAATTCTAGGTATAGTCTTGTATATATATTCTAGTATAGGGTCTATAAGAAGTTATCTAATTTCTTTAGTAAGAATTTTCTATTTACTAGTATCTATATCTTTATTATATAAGGCATAGGTAATAATATTAATCTATTAGAAGACTTTATTCTTTAAATAATAGTTCTTAGCAAAATATCCTAGCTTACTATAGTTATAGCAGTTCCTGCTCTTATTTCTATTATTATATTCTTTATTCTTTTTATTCTAGTATAGTATAGTAGTAGGTTCTTTATAAATATTAGATAAGTCTATTACCTTAGGTTTATAGTATCTACTCTAGGTATTACTATAGATCCTATATTCTATATTAGGGTAATAACTATTTCCTTAGCCTCTATAGTAGGTGTTACTACACTATTAGTTATATAGTAGTTAAGGTAACTAGGTTATAACTTAAGTATATAGGTTATTATATAACTCCTGTTAAAGTTTATAAAGTTAAATATTAATATTAATAGCTTTACTAGTAAGGTTATTAAAGGTATTAATCTTTATACTAGTGTATATAAGTTCCTCCTTAACCTTAGGCTTTAGTCCTTATTAAAATATAGTTATTAGTATAGTATTATTCTAGTCTATATTATAGGCTAAAGCCTAGAACTCTGCAGCGTAGTTAGCAGCTAAAGTAGTCTAATAAATATACTATATACTACGTCTAGTAATAACTAGTATGTTAGAGACTTTAAAGATTTATTAAATCTTATCTTTAAAATATCTAAAATTATTAAGCTATATATTATCTTTAATAGATATAGTATTAATTATCTTATTCTATATAAAGGGCTTAATCTATTTAAATATATTACCTTATATATAGGAGGCTACTAGTTTAACCTTCTAATTCTTATTAATAGTTATACCTTAGAAAGTAAAGAATAGGTTAAACTAGAGCAGCTAGTCTTTAAGCTTAGATTAATCTCTATAGTAAAGGTCTAGTTTAGTAACCTTAAGTCTATAACTTACTAGTCCTATATTAGTTATAGTAGAGGTACTATTAATAATATAATCTTCTAATATATTACTTATTTTAGAGTATTTAAAATATTAAGGTTATATCCTAAGTAAAGCTTATAAATACTTCTAAGGTTAGTTCTCTAGAATAAATAGATATATAGTAGATTATAGAGGGTATAGATACTTAGTAAAACACTATAGTAACTATAGTTAATAATAAGTAGTATAGAGTAGACTATCTATCTTAAAAGTTAGGTTATAGTAAGGAGTATAGATAGTTAATCTATCTATCTTAATATATAGGTAGAGATTTTAATAATAAAGTATATTAATTAGGTTAAATATAATACTATAAGGGCAGTATTCTATTAAGGTTATATCCTAAGTAAAGCTTATAAATACTTCTAAGGTTAGTTCTCTAGAATAAATAGATATATAGTAGATTATAGAAGGTATAGCTGCTTAGTAAAATACTATAGTAACTATAGGTAATAATAAGTAGTATAGAGTAAACTATCTATCTTAAAAGTTAGGTTATAGTAAAGAGTATAGATAGTTAATCTATCTGTCTTAATATATAGGTAGAGTTCTAATAATAAAGTATATTAATTAGGTTAAATATAAACTATAAGGGTTATGTTTTTAAGTACTATATACTAAAGAGATATATATAGTGCTTAGTATTATAATAGCTACTAATTATACTAATTATTAATTATACTAATTACTAATTATACTAATTATGCTAAGACTAATTATATATATAACTTTATATTATTACCTAAGTAGTAACTAATAATACTTATTATTTATACTTACTTATAATACTTTCTTCTATATAGTTTAACTATGCTATACTTAGCCTATAATTATTAACCTTATTTAGTATTCTCTAGAATTATAATACTATCCCCTTCCTATCTTAGCTTAGTCTCTTAAGCTTAGTTTATATAATATAGGCCCCTCCTTGTTTAATAGTATATCTTCTTAATAATACCTAAGTATCCTACTAAGTTAAGTTTAGCCTATTATTACTACCTATATAAATTTATTAAGTCCTTTAGAGAGATTATAGTAAAGAAGTATTTAACCTATAAAAAGTATAAGCAGGTATATAAAGTTTATATTTATTCTAGAAAATATAGTAAATGTTTAAAGTATAGGCAGTATTATAATATTTATATAATATAGTTAGAGTTTAAATATCTAGAGACTAAGAAAGAGAAGCTGCAGGTATAAATAAAAGAAAGTTATAAAGTATAAAATAAAGTGCTTAAGGCCTCTAAGAAGGCATTAAAAGAGTTATAGGTTATATACATATATAAAGAGTAGTTATATTAATAAATAGATTTACTAGATTATTATATAGAGAAAGTAATTATAGTAGAAGAGTAGAGTATTATTAAGTAGGAGCTAGAGAAAGGGATAATTCTCTTAAAAGGTTCCTTAGATAGGTTTAGCCTAGCTCTGTTACCTAGTATATAGAGTGCTTTTAAGAAGTAGCTAATTAAAGCTTAGAAAGCTAATATAGTACTTTCTAATTAGTTTTAAATCTCTTTAATAGCTACTAGTAGTTTATAAGGTTTATAGAAGGTTCCTATATATTTTCTAAGTTAGGGTATCTTAACTACTTAACTAGGTATTTATTCTTATATCCTTTCTTTTAGTATTATATTATTTTCTTAACTTCCTACTTAGTCTCTTTTTTAACCTAGTAGTAGAAGTCCTTCTAGATTAGTATATTAGGGTCTGCTAGTTCTAATAGTAATATATAGAATATAAAGTATATTCTAGTATTCTATAGTAGTTTAAGTTAATAGTTTATAGAACTAATTTATCTAGAGATAAAAAATAGTCTAACCTTAATATAATCTAGTTTCTTTATTAGTCTTTATATTTATAAGTTTTTTATAAGGAGATAGACTTTATCCCCCTTTTTTAGCTAAGGTGCCTTTTTTCTTTTCTAATTAATATAAGAGATTGCTTATTATTAAGCTTTATTAATATTTTTAAGTAATTTCTAATATACTTTCTTTAGTTTTTATACTAAGGTTATTACTAAATCTATTTAGATATTACTGTTAAGAGATCTTATAAAGAGATTTAGGTATCTTCTATAATTTGTAAAGAATAGTATTATACCTATTACTTCTAATAGTTTATTATTATATATAATCTATACTATAGGTAATAGTAAAACCTAGTTATCTTGCTTCTAGTTGCTATATATTCTTAAGTATATTTCTATAGTTTAATTTATTCTTTCTATTTATCTATCTATCTATAGGTAGTATATAGTTAATAGCTTTTTCTTAGTACTAATAGCTGCTATAAGCATAGTCTAATAGTTTAATATAAAGAGCTTATCTCTATTACTAATAATTAATTCTAGTATACTATAATAATAAATAATCCTATCTAGAAATACTTATATAAGCTACTCTATAGTATAACTATACTAAAATAGTATTATTTCTACTACTTTAGTAAACTTATCTACTATAATAAAGATTAAGTTATAGGTATATTCTATAATAGGGTCCTTAGAGATTAGTAGTTATATAATAAAATCTATTATAATATTTATCTATAGTGCTATAAGTAGCTCTATTACTTGCATCTCTCTATATTTTATATAAGTACTATACTTATTTTATTAATAATTAATATAGTTCTTAATAAATTTAGTAACCTTGTCCTTTATATAACTAAACTTATAGTATTATCTAATAAGTTTTATTATTTATATTATACTAGGGTGTCTATAAAGTAGGTTATTATAATATTATATAATAATTTCTATTTAAAGTTCCTCTAGTACTATTATAGGTATATATTATTCCTATTAAACTTATATTATATTATTAAGCTACTAAGATAGTCCTAGTAAACTATCCTTATATATCTATAGAATAGCGTATTTCTTAATTATTTTTTCTTCTACAAGATTATATTATTAGCTTAGTATATTAGCTCTTATATTATCTTTTCCTAGTATATATATTATTTTAAACTTATATTACCTTAGTAATTCTAACTATTATACCTATTAGCTATTAAGCTTCTTAGTTATAGTAAAGTGCACTAGGTTCTTATAGTTTATAAAGATAGTAAGCTCTAAGCAGCTTTCTATATAGATTTACTAATACTTTAGAGTATCTACTATAGCTATAAGTTCCTTATTATAAATATTATACTATTCTTCTAGTCTAGAAAACTTTCTTAAGTAATAGGTAATTAGGTACTATTTACTATTATATTTCTATAATATATATACTCCTAATACTAGTCCTAAGGTATTAGTTTTAATTTATAGTAGTTTATTACTTCTAAATATAACTAATATTAGTAGCTTAATATATACTTACTTAAGTAATTAGAATATATCTTCTTATTTCTACTTCTAATAAAATAGTATATCTTTCTATATAAGCTTTATAAGTAGCAGAGCTTTCTTAGAGTAGTCCTTAATAAAGTATTAGTTAAAGTTAATAAACCTAAAGAATTCTTAGATTCCTTTAACTATTATTAAGGTTAGCTAGTCTTTAATAACCTATATTTTCTTTTTACTTATCTTAACTCTATATCTTCTTATAATATAGCTAAGAAATTCTACTTCTTTCTTATACTATTTATACTTCTCTAGTTTAAGTTAGAGGTCTGCTTATTCTAAGCAGTTAAGAACTTCTTTTATATATATAATATATTCTTTTAATATCTTTAAGTATACTAAGATATTATTAAGGTAAGCTACTACTGTCCTATCTAGGTATACCCTTAGTATATTATTAACTAGTTCTTAATATATAGCTAGTGCATTAATTAGCCTAAATAGTATAACTATATACTTATAAAGACTATAATAGGTTTTAAATACTATCTTCTATTTCTTACCTTTTTTTATATATATAAGGTTGTATGCTCCTTATAGGTCTAGCGCAGTAAAGTATTATACTCTAGCTAAGTAATCTTATAACTTAGATATATTTAGTAAAGAGTACCTATTTTTTATAGTAATATTATTAAGTTTCTAGTAGTTAATATATAGTTAGTTGCTACTATCTTTCTTTAGTATAAAGAGAATAGAGTATCCTATAGGTAATTCTAATTATCTAATAAATCTCTTCTTAAAGTTCTTATTAATATACTTATAAAGTACTTAGAGTTTCTTTTCTAATAGTTTATATATTAGCCTAAAAGTTAGTGTCTTTCCTTTCTAGAGCTTAATCTTATAATTCTAGAGTTTATACTATAGTAATACCTTTATAGTCTTCTTATTATAGAAGAGTTCTTTATAACTCTTATATTTATCTAGAATATTAGAAGGTATACTATTCTTCTTCTTAACTCTTACTTTATAACCTATAGGGCGTTTAGTATCTATAGAGTTAACTACTCTATCTTAGTATATCTTATTTAAAGAAATATTACTAATCTTCTTTTTATCTACTAGTTATATTATAAACTATATAGGTCTTAATATAGTAGTGCTATATCTATATCTAAATAAAAGCTTAGATATCTTCTAATTAATTCTTAGGTTATACTTTTATAACTA
Organism: Phoma sp. XZ068; assembly: GCA_004835665.1. Lineage (NCBI taxonomy): Eukaryota > Fungi > Ascomycota > Dothideomycetes > Pleosporales > Didymellaceae > Phoma > Phoma sp. XZ068. The sequence goes on from RBKR01000001.1 coordinate 102,265, forward strand.
GAGGATTCCTAATATAATATTATAGATAGCTATTCTAAAGATATTAAGGGTAAATACCTTCTTATAGTTTTCTAACTTTAATAGTATATTAGTCTTATAAGTAACTATAAAGTTATCTAGTATTAACTGCCTATTAGCTACTCTAAGGATATAGATAATCTCTTTTCTATATAACTAGAGTCTAGCTTATTTTACTATATTTTCTAAGATATAGCTACCTTCTACTTCTAAGTCTAATATTACTATAAATCTTTATCTATTAATAAAGATTAGTAGTTTAGTAAGTAAGTCTACTCTAATAGTATTAATAGTCTTATACTAGGAGCTAGTTAGTATAGGCCTAAAAAATACTACTCTAGTCTAAATCTATAGACTTTCTTCTTACTAGTATAGTATATATATTTCTTATTTATATATAGCTACTACTAATATTCTTTACAGGCTTTATTAATAATTATTTATATATCTAGAATATCTTTAGGGCGTGTATACTCTAGAAAGTATAATTATATATACTTATTAAATGTTAGACACATAGCTTATAGGAGTTAAATACTTGTATTACTACACTTAGGTAGGGTGTAGTTACCAGAGTTACCTCTGTGCGGGGTAACTAGAGTATATAGAGCCTAGCTTAGCTGTTTATTACAAGGTAGTAAACAGTCTACTGTTAATTAACCTTATTTAGGACTGTTATAGTCCTGCCTGCTTATATTAATACTTCTCTCTCTAGTGCCCCTGGCTATTGAGCCTAACATTCTGTTCGCTCCCTTTACTAGAGAGTAGATTATAGTATTATAGAATAAGTAACTAATCAAGCCCTATTGCAGAGGAACTCACCCTAGAACTATAGGAAGCCTCTTTTTCTATAGCAACAGGGGAGTCCTCTACCTCAAGAACAGCAGGAACTCAGGACACAATGCTAAGGGACAATTAACCTATTATCTCCTTAAATACAATAAATAAGGCACAAGGCTTGCTAGTACAAGCTAGCAGACCCTCTAACAGGTTACAGCAGCCTATAGAGGCCTAGAATACCCTAGTAGTAGACAGTGTAGAACAAGAGCTGCAAGAGTTAGAAGCTTGGCATAAGAGGGCTACAAAGATACAACAAGTAGCTTGCCTTAAGGAAACAAAGGCTAGATACCTTGCTAGAGATATCAATGCCCTGCAAGCTATCCCTAGTAGAGCTCTGTTAGCCACAGCAGTTCCTATAGTCCTAACTTTAGGTTTACCTTACCCTAAGCTACTATATGTGTTTGCTAAGCAGACATATATAGCATATAACTGCTAGAAGTAAGATTGCAAGCAGTTTTTTAATAGACTGCCTGCTAACTTCCTACAGGAGGCACAAAAGGTTAATTTTGGCATATAGTACCTGTTAGAGACTATAAAGACCTTATAGTTAGCGTACTATACTAACCAACTTTATGCAAATCTCTTGTAGAAACTAACCTAGGAAGCTATAAAAGCTATAATGCTAGGCTCCCTAGGCACTATCTTAGAAAGGAGATAAAAAGCATATAAGGCCTTAAGTTATGCTAAAATACTTTCTTATAGCAGTCCTATAGATTTGCTAGATTATATAAGGCCTTACTAGGAAGAACTAGGCGATACGTATAGAGCAAACCTCTAAGTAATTAGATATATCTATGCATTGCCTAAAGAGATACAAAGGCAGCTATTTATATACCTAGAGGAGCGTTATATAACACTTAGCTAGGTAGAAGAGGTTGCTAACACAATTTATTAACAGAGGGGCTGTTCTAAGAGCTTAAAGGAAGAAAAACCTCCTAAGGAGTTAGGGAAGCAGAAAGGCAACTTAAAAGATATAAAGAGGTCTAAAGAGGCTACAAAGCGTAAGAAAGAAAGTAGTCCTAACTATAGTAGCCTAAAGAGGCCTAAGGGGTTAAAGCTAAGAGCAGACTGCTCTACAGTAACCTATTATAGGTGTAGGGAGGTAGGATATATCAGACTAAAGTATCTAAACTCTAATAAGTCTATAAAACCTAAAGAAGGGGGGGACTTGAGAAAAGGCAAGAGGTAGAAGGATTAGATCTGCTCCTTCTTGCCTATATCTCTTATATACAGGAGAGTAGGGATCTTGGTACTCTTTGCGCAGTATTACACCCTCAGCTAGTATAGCTGCTTATAGTAGAAGCAACTATAGGATCTTCTAGACTAATAGAGGCCTTAGTAGATAGGGGCTCCTAGCTTAATTTGCTCTCTGCAATTGTAGTAAAGGAGCAAAATCTCTATATAGATCCCCTGCCTAAATTCCTTGCAGAGGGGGTAGATAGGTCTATAATATAGATATACAGCACTATAACTATAAGAATAACTGTAGTTAACTTACAAGGCTGTAAGAAGGCAGGTAATATACTATTTATAGTTACTAACCTTAGAAGGTACTAAATGTATTTAGGCCTGCCTTGGATTAATATATATTAGCCTAAGATTAATTATATAACTTGGCGCGTACTCTTTAGGGGGACAAAGGTTAAGAGTATAGCCAAATTCTCTAAGGTAGTGTTAAAAGACGCAGAAGAGTTTAATCGCACTATGCGTAACCCCTAGACAGACATATATGCCTGTCTTGTAGCCTTTATAGGCTAGAACAGGCTAGATTAACCTAATATAGACAAAATACCTATATACTATGCTAATTTTGCAGATATTGCATTAGAAGATAACGCATAGTGTTTACCTAACTACAGCTTAAATAACTTGGCAATTAATTTAGCTAAAGGAACTACACCCCTATATTAGCCCTTATATAGTCTATTAGAGGCAGAATTAGTAGTGTTGTGGAAATACCTAGTTGACTATATAGCTAGAGGCTAGATTTAACGCTTAAGATCCTCTGCTAGGGCCCTAATATTGTTTGCAAAGAAGAAAGATAGTAGTTTATACCTTTGTATAGACTTTAGAGGCCTTAATAAGATAACTATAAAGAACTAGCACCTGTTACCCTTAATCTCTAAATCTCTAGATTACCTCTTAAAGGCAAGGGTGTTTACTAAACTAGACATTAGGGACGCCTATTATTAGATCTAAATAAGGGAAGGAGATAAATAGAAGACTGCATTCTAGACTAGATATAGTTATTTTAAGTACACTATTATGCCCTTTGGCCTAACAAACGCACCTGCTTAGTTCTAGGTATATATAAACAAAGCCTTGGCAGAACTAGTAGATATTACGTGCATTATATACTTAGACAATATCTTAATATTCTTAAACATAGAAGAGGAGCACATCGCCTATGTTTAAGAAATTCTAGAATAATTGCAGTAATATAAGCTATATGTCAAGCTATTAAAGTGCGAATAGCACACACAGCGTATAGAGTACCTTGGATACGTAGTATCCCTACAAGGGGTCAGTATTAACCTAGAAAGGGCCAAAATAATCTAAGATTGGCTATTACCGGCTACAGTACGCAATATACGTGTTTTTGTAGAATTTATAAACTATTATTAACGCTTTATTAAAGGATTCAGCTGTATAGTACTCCTACTTACAACATTAACAAGAAAGGACCTAGGTTAGGCCCGGGCTAGGCTAGCTATAAAGAAGGAGGAAAGCTAGCTGCTGCGCTTGCTAGAGGCAGCAAAGAAAGCCTTTAAGTAGCTAAAGGACGCCTTTTTAACAGTCCTAATCCTTGCTTACTTTAAGAAGGGAAAATAAACTAGATTAGAAGTTAATGCTTTAGGTAGAGCAATTTTAGGCATACTAAGCTAATATAGCCTAGGATAGGGCAAGGTAGACCAATAGAGGCTAATAGGCTTTTATTTGCGCAAGCTTATCTAAGCAGAGTACAACTACAACATATATAATTAGGAATTACTAGCAATTATAAAGAGTGTAAAGTACTAGTAACATTACCTCTAGGGGATCTATTTTAAAATTCTTATAGACTATATAAACCTAAAATAGTTTATAGAGACTAAGGTGTTGAACCACTAGCAGGTTTAGTTATACTTGGTACTAAGCTAGTATAATTTTACCTTAACCTACTAACCTAGGAAAATAAACCTAGCAGATAGGCTATTAAGGAGACCTAATTATATAAGTAAGGCGCAAAAGCCCTTCTAAAAGTATAATCAGGCATTTATACAACTAATAAAGGACCTCTTGAATAGGAAAAGAGACCTAAGTACTTTAGTAGCTGCAGTAATAATATAGTTAAAGGTAATATATACCCTACTAGAGGAGACAAGTACAGCTCTTTAGGAATTCTAGAAGGCTAATAAGCAATCTCTAAGAGAACCTAGGACTATAGAAGAGAAGTCTAATATAGAAATAGACACTAAGACAGATACTAGCGTTGTAGAGCCTAAAATAGCCTATAATAGCCTAGAACGCTCCGCTGTATCCTAGTTAGGCGTTAAGGAGCTAGTAACACTGCAGGAAAGAGCAGAAGCTCTATAGGAATACTATAATAACCTAATAGCAGGATATTTTAGTATAAGAAGAACATTAGAGAAACTCTAGTGCTAATATATATAGAAGGGTATAAGAGAGGACGTAGCTTAGTACTACAGGGAGTATATACCCTATAGAAGGTTAACACTAGCAAGGCATAAACTGTATAGGCTGCTAGTACTACTTCTACTACCTAATAGACTATAGGAGGAAGTTACAATAGATTTTATTATAGAACTCCCCCCTAGTAAGATAAGTAGTGTAGTATATAATATAGTGTTAGTAGTAGTGTGCTAATTAACTAAAATAGCCTATTATATCCTAGCTAGGGGCAATTAGGACAGAGTTGACCTAGCACAGTCCTAGATAAGGGAGATAATCTAATTGCACAGAGCCCCTAAATAAATTATTTCTAACTAGAGCCCTCTAATAAATGTAAAATACTAAGACACCTTTTAACATTATCTAAATTCTAGAAGGGTTCTTATATCTGCCTATTACCTACAGACAGATAGACAAATAGAAAGGCAGAACCAGACCTTAGAACAATATCTTTAATGCTACTGTTTATTAGAACAGGACAATTAGGCCCTATAGATTTTAGTAGCAGAGTTTGTGTACAATAATAGTGTACACTTAACTATTAAGACTATACCCTTCTAGGCAAACTATAGTTTAGACCCTAGGGGGGCAGACTAGCCTAGTATAGCCCTTGGCTAGGGCAAATCACCCCTTAGGAGGCAGGTTGCAACTAAACTCCTAGAACTATAACAGGAATATAAGAAGAAGATACTTGCAGCAAATGTATATTAACAGGTATACTAGAATAAGTCAAGGTTACCTATTCTATTTACTGTAGGCAACCAAGTTATAGTTTTAAACTAACATATGCGATTGACTAGGCCAAAACGTAAACTAGATTAGAAGTATGTAGGCCTAGGGCGTATAATAGCCTAGATTAGGCTATTATTATTTAAAGTAGACCTACCTAGACTCTAAAGCGTTTATCTAGTCTTCTATGCGTTATTATTAGAACCTTTTAACCTAAAGGGCCTACTTCTACACCTAGCAACCCTAATTCTAGACACTCTTTGCACTTATAGCAATAATATATAGGAAGTAGAAAAAATACTTAAACAAAAGCAAGATAAGGATAGAAATTAGCTCTATTATATAAAATAGGCTAATTTTTCCTCTAAAGAGAACTTATAGGAGCCTAGGGTTAATATATCCTCTAATGCCCTTAAACAGTTCTAGGAAAGGGAGAAAATACTACCTAGGTAACAGAGTAAACAGTAATAACCTAAGAGGCGCCTAGAACAGCTGCCTAAGAAAAGAGAAAAATATCCTAATACTTAGGAAAATTATAGAAATTCTAAGTATACTACTACTACTAAAGTTAAAAAAGTTACCTTTACTATTTTTCCTACTAGGTTTTAGGTGTTTAATAGCACTTAACAATAGTAGAAGGTACTAGGAGCTATAATAGCCTATAATATTATAAAATAGTATAGAAAGGCTACTAGCGTGCAATTAACAATAGTAGGAGGTGCTAGAGGCTATAATAGCCTATTATATTATAAAACGGCACAGAAAGGTTATAAGAGTAGAATTTAAATAAACTATAACTATTAATAGCTGCTAAAGCAGCAGAAAACTAGGTATTATCCTATATATGCTAGCAGGGGCTATATTACCCTATTATATACTATTTTACCCTAGAATTACTAAATACGCCTTAGAATGCCTTAAAACTACCTATTACCTCTTATAACTTGGCAGCCTCAGCTAGAAGCTCCTTACGCTCCTTGTCCTTTATATTTATACACTTAGTAATCTTGCTCTTATTAGCAGCAGACTTGCTAGCCTTAGAGAGGCAGAGTTCTTTAATCTTACTTACAAGAATAGCGGCCCTAGCCTCAAGATTACGCCTCTTGCTGTTAACAAGAACGCCCTTAGCCTATAATAGGTTAGAATAGCCTAAAGTAGCTTAAAAGGGGGAAAACTAACCTTCTTGGTAGGAGAAGCGGCCTTAGCAGCAGCCTACAGCTTAAGCTTGTACTTATTGCCCTTGACCTTGGCCTGTATAGAGACCTTGTCGCGCTTTTAGCTAATAGGATGCACCTTAGTTGCAGGTTTGCCTTAAGAGGCGTAAACACCTGAGTGCAGGAAGAGGTAGTTAGTATAGGGCTTAAACTCCCTAAAGGGGTTAGTAAGGGCTAAGAATAGTTAATAAGGGGGTGAAATAGCTTACCCCTTAATTATCTTAGTAACTTAGCGTGCATTAGAGATTAAATTACTTCTAGCCTAGACCTTTGCACTCTTAAGCACCCCCTTAGACTTAGGCTAGGCCTTAGTGCGCGTAGCTAAGCTAAGCGTATTAAAGTGCTTATAAATTATATTAAGATAGTTAAAGATAGCTTTAGGTAGCTGTAACAGGTTAGAACAGACTATAACAGTTGATAATAACCTACAATAAGGCTACATACTATAAAGTAGTCTAAGTTAGTAAAGAAATACTATATATACTATATAGTCTAGATATCCTTGCTAGCATTGACCTTGTAGACCTAAGCACAGTAGAGGTGCTAATTACTATTGTTAACTAGGGGGAAGCAGTAGCCTAGGTAGTTAGTAAAGGAGACACTACCCTTACTAAAGTAATTAAGGCAGCAGATACAGCTAAAGGCTGTATAGCAGGAATTAGGCACTATATTGTTTAAGACCTCTAAGTAATCTATAGTTAGCAGCTAGAAGGTGCTGGTAGGTAGTGTAATGCGCAAAAACAGTTAGGAATAGCGCAGAATAGTCTAAAATAGTCTAGTCAGCGCCAAAATAGTCAAACAAAGCTTAAACTAGTTCTAATAAGCCCTAATAAGCTAACTTAGGCTATAATAGCTTAAAATAGCCTATATTAGGACCTATTAGGGCTAGGATTTAAAAATAGAAAATCTTAAAAACTTACTAAATTGTGTAGTAGAAAGAAGGAGTAATAGCTAGAAATTATAGATAGAAACCTATTAGGGGCCTATAGGCACCCTGCTAGCCAGCAGACAGAATTAGAGCACAGGTAAATAGAATTCCAAGTAAAGGTAAAGGTAAAAGTAGAAATTTCCCTCTAGGAGCCTAAGCCTGCCTCTAACTCAAGCTAGGCTACCTGCTGCCTATTCTCCTAGTACAGGGCTATAACGGCCTACAATAGCTTGAAACGGCCACTAACATGTTCCTCTGTAGTTGCCTAGGACGTTTAACTGTAGAAGGGGGATATTGTTAGACATATAGCTTATAGAAGTTAAATACTTGTATTACTATGCTTAGGTAGGGCGTAGTTACTAGAGTTACCTCTATGCAGGGTAACTAGAGTATATAGAGCCTAGCTTAGCTGTTTATTACAAGGTAGTAAATAGTCTACTGTTAATTAACCTTGTTTGGGACTGTTATAGTCCTGCCTGCTTGTATTAATACTTCTCTCCCTAGTGCCCCCGGCTATCGAGCCTAATATTAAATAAGTAATCTAAGTATTATACTTATATATACTAATACTATTCCTTCTTATATTATTATATATTAATAGGGAATATTTAGTATCTAACTTTCTTATTATAATATTCTTTACACCTGTTATATAGGTATTACTCCTATAATATTTTATAGTAAAATAGGTTTTATTTATTAATTTTATATAATATAGCTATTTATATTTATAGGGTAATTACTAGTTAAGTAAAGTCTAGTTTATTTTTTTATAGTAGGTTATAATTCTAGTATTTAAGCTTAGCTACTATTATATAGTTCTATTCTACCTATTCCTAGAATATTTCTTTAGCCTAATCTTTATCCTATAGTATACTATTTATTAGTTATTATTTAAATTAGCTTAAGGTATTAGGGTTATATAAGAAGTAGGCTTATATATACTTAGCTTCTATTTTCTATATAGCTTATAAGAGTATAGGATGCTCCTTGCTATTATATTATAGGTATTTCTTAAGTAGTTCTAGAGTAAGTTGTCTATAGACAGTGTTATATAATTTATTATTACCTTGCCTAATATTCTTATTATATTCCTATATTATTAGTTTATTTTTAGAATCTAAAGTCTATATAGTATAAGATTTATAATATAGTGTCTTAGGTCTAGCATAGATTTCTAGGATCCTAGGTATAGTCTTATATATATATTCTAGCTTAGAGTCTATAAGAAGTTGTCTAATTTCTTTAGTAAGAATTTTCTATTTACTAGTATCTATATTCTTATTATATAAGGTATAGATAATAATATTAATCTATTAGAAGACCTTGTTTTTTAAATAATAGTCCTTAGTAAAGTGTCCTAGTTTACTATAATTATAGTAGTTTCTACTCTTGTTCCTATTATTATATTCTTTATTTTTTTTATTCTAATATAGTATAGTAGTAGGTCCCTTATAGATATTAGATAAGTCTATTACTTTAGGTCTATAGTATCTACTCTAGGTATTACTATAGATTCTATATTCTATATTAAAGTAATAACTATTTCTATAGCTACTATAGTAGGTGTTACTATACTATTAGTTATATAGTAGTTAAGGTAACTAGGTTATAACTTAGGTATATAGGTTGTTACATAATTCTTATTAAAGTTTATAGAGTTAAATATTAATATTAATAGCTTTGCTAGTAAGGTTATTAAAGGTGTTAATCTTTGCACTAGTATATATAAGTTTTTCCTTAACCTTAGGCTTTAGTCCCTATTAAAATATTATTATTAGTATAGTATTATTCTAGTCTATATTATAAGCTAAAGCCTAGAATTCTATAGTATAGTTAGTAGCTAAGGTAGTCTAATAAATACGCTATATACTATATCTAGTAATAACTAGTATATTCGAGACTCTAAAGATCTATTAGATCTTATCTTTAAAGTGTCTAAAATTATTAAGCTATATATTATCTTTAAGAGATATAGTGTTAATTATCTTATTCTATATAAAGGGCTTAATCTATTTAAATATATTACCTTGTATATAGGAAGCTACTAGTTTAACCTTCTAATCTTTATTAATAGTTATACCTTAAAAGGTAAAAAAGAAGTTAAACTAAAGTAGCTAGTTCTTAAGCTTAAATTAATCTCTATAGTAAAGGTCTAGTTTAGCAACCTTAAGTTTATAACTTACTAGTCCTATATTAGTTATAGTAGAGGTGCTATTAATAATATAATCTTCTAATATATTACTTATTTTAAGGTGTTTAAAATATTAAGGTTATATCCTAAGTAAAGCTTATAAATACTTCTAAGGTTATATTATAATCTTAGAGGAAGAGGTATAGTATAATAAAGTTATAGTTATAGATTAACAGTATAGGGCTAAGAAGACTATATAATATCTTATAATCCTATAGAAATAAACTACGCTAAGAGTATAAGATAGTATAAGATACTATATATATATTCTATAGAAACTATAAACTACTTATAGAAACTATAGGGCCTTCTATAGGACTTTATAGGATATTATAAGAAATATAGGACACTTCTTAGTATATAGTAATTAGGAACACTACCCTTATAGTATTATATTTAACCTTATTAATTAACTTTGTTATTAGAACTTAACCTAACTTTTAAGCTAGACAGATTAACTATCTATACTACTTATTATTAACCCTATAGTTGTTATAGTGTTTTACTAGGCATCTATACTAACCCTCTTCTATACTAGCACTTATTCTAGAGAACTAACTTTAGAAGTATTTATAAGCTTTACTTAGTTTATAACCTTAATATTTTAAATACTCTTAAGATAAGTACTACTTTAGGATCCTATGCTACCCCTAGCAACTCTAATGTATTATACTATATAGCTAATAATAACTTTAATATAGAAGAGGAGGCCTAGGCCTCTAACTATAGCTTAGTCTACCTAGTAGCTAAACCTAAGACCTTTAATAGTACTTATAAGAAGCTAGAAGACTAGCTTATAAAGCTTAATCTATTCTTTATATTCTAAGAAGAATATATCTCTAAAGAAAAATAAGTTACCCTTATAGCTATATTTATAAAGAATTATACCTTTACTTAGATTAAACTCTTTATCTGCTGTTACTATAGAGAAGGCAGATTAACTAATATTAACCTATAGATAGAGGACTTTAACCTATTTAAGGAATAGATTAGATAAGTATTTAGAGTATATAATAAACTAACTATTACTTATTATAATATTTAGTATATTTAATAGACTGTGTCTGCTACTAACTATGCTGCTAAGTTTTAGCAGCTAGCTATATTTACTAGCTAGGATAACACTATACTAATAACTATATTTAGACAAGGCCTTAAACCTAAGGTTAAGGAAGAGCTTATATAGACTACTATAGTAACTAATATATTTAATAAACTTATTAACAAGTCTATTAGTATTAATATTAAGCTCTATAACCTTTAATAGGAACTAAAAGAGGACCCTTATGTTAAAGTTATACTAAGCAAAGCTTATATACTTATTCTAATTAGTTCTTAGAGATAAATATATTTATAAGTAGCTTGTTAGGGAGAGGTTATAGTTGCCTAGTAAAATACTATAATAGCTATAGGTAATAATAAGGAGTATAGATATAATCTATCTATCTTAAGAGTTAGGTTAAGATTCTAATAATAAAGTAGATTAATTAGGTTAAATATAAACTATAAGGGTTATATTCCTACATGCTATATACTAGGAGTGTTCTATACTTGTTCTATTATTCTATAGTTATTCTAAAATAGTATATTATAGAATATTATAGGATTCCTTAGGATGCTTATAACATGTTCTAAAGTAGTGTTCTGCTAAGTTCTTTAGAATAAGTAGAGTTGTTGTTATTAGTCCTTAATGCTAACCTTCTTAAAGGCCTACAGTTAACCCTTTAAGTGTTATTAATTCCCTTCCTTATCTTCTACTATGCCCCTTTCTAAGGTTTATAACACTATTCTTCTCTTCTAATCTTTATATCCTTATAAACTAACTTATAGTTTCTAGAAGTACTATATACTGCTATTCTATTAGTAATTGCATTAATAGCACTAGACAGCTAGCAATAGTGTCTTGTTAATATTACGCTAGGAAAGGCCTTAAGTGTTAGATATTATTATTAAAGAAGGAGTATAGGAACTGTTATTATATAGGTGGCTAAAAGTGTATTCTAATAGAAGTTCTAGTTCTAAACTTTAATTGCATAGATTAGGAAATAGAGTGCTTAGAACAGTAGGAGGCTAAAGCAGATAAAGCAGAATCTGCTATACTATAAATAATTCTAGCTATATATATAAAGAAAGATTATCTTTATAAATAAAAGAAAATATTAAAGTGTTAGGAGTAGTAATAGATAGACAAGGTAGGCTGCTATATAGAGGACATTAAAGCTCTTAAGGCTGTTAAGGGCATTAATTAAGAGGTTACTTAACTAGAGAATAGGCTAATACCTAGTTCTCTTGCTCTTAACTAGAGCGCTTTTATGCTATCTGTTTTAGAGGGTAATCTAGGCTTCCCTTTGCTTAATAATACTAAAGTAGGAGTTGTTAGTAGTTTATAAGGTAAGTCTCTAGTTTCTAAGTGTTTTTAGAGTCTAGGTATCCTAACTACTTAACTAGGTATTCTTTGTTAGGTCCTATTCCTTAATATATTATTATTTTTTTAACTTCCTATTTGTCTTTACTATTAGCTTAGTAATAGAAGTCTTTCTAGGTTAGGGTCCTTTAGTCTGCTAGTTCTAAAAGTAAGATATAAAATACTAGATAAATTTTTGCGTCCTTAGGCAGCGCAAGTCTAAAGTTAACTAGGCTAATTTGTTTAGAAATAAAAAATAGTCTAACCTTAACTTTGTCTAGTTTTTTTGTTAGTCTGCATATGCATAGATTTTTTATAAAGAGATAGACTTTATCCCCCTCTTTTAGCAGAGGTGCCTTTTTTCTTTTCTTGTTTATATAGGAAATTGCTTATAACTAAGCTTTAGTAATATTATTAAGTAATTTCTAGTATACTTCCCTTAGTTTTATTACTAAGGATATTGCTAATTCTATTTAAATATTACTTTTAAAACTATATATAAAGAGATTTAGATGTCTTCTATAGTTTGCAAAGAAAGGCGTTGCACCTATTACTTCTAATAGCTTGTTATTATAAGTAATTTATGCTATAGGTAGGAGTAAAACCTAGTTGTTCTGCTTTTAATTATAGTAAATACAGAGATACATCTCTATTGTCTAGTTTACTTATTCTATTTATCTATCTGTCTGCAGATAGTAGGCAGTTAATAGTTTCTTTTTTATTCCTACTACTGCTAGGAATATTATCTAAAAGTTTAATATAAATAACTTATCTCTATTACTAATAATAGATTTAGGAATACTATAGTGTTAAACAATCCTGTCTAGGAACACTAGAGTAAGTTGCTTAGTAGTATAGCTATATTAGAAAGGCACAAACTTAGCAGCTTTTATAAATCTATCTACTATAATAAATATTAAGTTATAGTTGTAGCTAGTAACAGGGTTCTTAGAGATTAGTAATTATATAATAAAATCTATTATAATATTTGTCTATAGTACAGTTAGTAGTTCTATAGCCTGCATTTCTCTATACTTAGCATGTGTGCTATGTTTGTTTTGCTAGCAGCTAACACAGTTCTTAATAACTTTAGTAACCTTGTCTTTTATATATAGAAACTTATAGTGTTGTCTAATAAGTTCTATAGTTCTTATAATACTAGGGTGTCTGTGCAACAGATTGTTATAATGTTTGCTAATAACCTCTTCCTAAAGTTCTTCTAGTACTTGCTCTAGTATGTGTTGTTCCTGCTAAACTTATATAATAAGGTTAAGCTGTTGCAATAGTCCTAAAGACCTATTCTTGTTAACTCTAAGTATAGTAAACTAGTTAATTATCTTCTTGCCTACTAGGTTGTGTCTTCTGCTAAGCATGTCTGCTCTGCTATTGTCCTTGCCTAGGGTATATAGTATCTTAAATTTATATATACCTAGTATTTTAGACTAATATACTTGTTGTTAATTTAGAACCTTAGTAGTTATAAAGTATACTAGGTTCTTATAATCTATATAGATAGTAAGCTCTAAACAGCTTTCTGTATATAGTCTCTAATATTCTAGTACTAATATAATTGCAAGTAGTTCTTTATTATACACATTGTAGTGTTCCTCTAGTCCTATAAACTTGCGCAAGTAGTATATAATAGAGTGCTATAGTCTATCTTTTTCCTGTATAATATATACGCCTAGTGCTAGATCTAAGGCATCTATTTCTATATGCATTAGTTTACTACTATAAAATGTAATTAATGTAGGTAGTACAATACACGCGTTCTTAAGCGTTTTAAAGGTATTATCCTATTCTTTTCTCTACTTAAATAGTATATCCTTCTGCATAAGCTTTATTAGCAGGATTACAATCTTAGAGTAGTCCTTAATAAAGCATTAGTTAAAGTTAATAAACCTAAGAAACTCTTAAATCTGTTTTACTATTATTAGCATAAGCTATAATTTAACTACTTTAGTCTTTGTTAGACTTATCTTAACTCTGTATTGTCCTATAATATACCTAAGGAATTTAACTTCCTCCTTATACTATTTATACTTCTTAGGTTTTAGCTATAGGTCTGCTTGTTTTAAGCATTCTAGCACTTCCTTAACGTGTTTTATATACTCTTCTAGTATTCTAGAATACACTAGGATATTATCTAAATATGCTACTACTATTCTGTCAAGGTGTGCCCTTAGAATGTTGTTAATTAACTCCTAGCACGTAGCTAGTGTGTTGGTTAGACTAAACAGTATAACTAGGTACTTATAGAGCCTATATTATATCCTAAAAGCTATTTTCTATTCTTTGCCTTCCTTTATATAGATTAGGTTATATGCTCCTTGTAGATCTAACGCAGTAAAGTATTATACTCCTTTAAGCTAGTCCTACAACTCTATAATATTAGGGAGCAAGTAGTAATTCTTAATTATAATCTTATTAAGCTTTCTAAAGTTAATATAAGGTTATAGCTTACTATCTTTCTTTAGAATAAATATAATAGGGTACCCTGCAGGTAATTCTAATTGTTTAATAAATCTCTTCTTAAGGTTTTTAGTAATATACTTGCAAAGTATACTAAGTTCCTTTTCTAATAGTTAATATAGCCTTTTAAATATTAGTATCTTTCCTTTCTAGAGTTTAATCTTATAATCCTAGAGTTTATACTTAGGCAGGGCCTTTGCTATAAGCTCTTCTTTAAATATCTATATATATTATTAATAAATATTAGGGATAGCAGGAGTTGCACTTTTCTCCTTAACTATTAGTTTCTTGTCTGTTACCTTTGTAGTAGTAGAAGCACAGTTAACTACTCTCTATAGGCGCGTCTTGGACAAAGCTATGCTATTAATAGTCTTCTTATCTGCTAGTTATATTATAAACTACGCAGGATTAGGTTATAGTGTGCCTTAGCTATAATACTCTAATAAAAGCTTTCCTTTAGCCTAATTAATTGCTAGGTTATACTTTCTTAACTATAGTAACCCTAAAATAATGTTATAGGCAGCTATTTCTAGAATATTAAAGGTTATTAATTTATAGTAGCCCTATATTTAGAGTAGTTGTTGCACTACTTTGTATATAACCTTGTTTTCTCTAGGTATTAGCTCTCTATTAGCTACTTGGATCTAGTAAGGGACTTTTTTTAGTTGTAGGCAGATTCCTGTTTTCCTAATTGCCTCTAGTAATATATAATTCTATTATAATTCTAAGTCTAGTAATACCTTTAGCTGTCTACTATCTAGCATAATAGTAAGCTAGATAAGGGAAGGGGTCCTATTAAGATTGTTGTATTAACTCCTAGTGCTCTATATTAAATTAATATAGCGCGTCCTTGCGTGCCTTTCTTATAGTTATCTAGGGGTAGGCCTAAAAAAGCCTCCTTAAATACAGTAAAGCTATAAATCTCTTTTAGGCTAAAGTGTTTCTTATATTTAGGATTAAGGCATTTAGCCTAATTGTTACTGTTGTATTCCTTATTATACACTAAGTGTATTATAAGAATCTTATTAATATCTATTGCGCCTAGAAAGTAGAGTATATAGTATTTATCCTAGATATGCTTATTGCATTTTGTATATAGGCATTTAAACTATTAGCTGTTATATTCCTTAAGTTTGTTTAGGAACTAACATACTTCTAGCTTATCTTCCTTATATACCTTATATTAGTTATAGGTGCAGTAAATCTAGGATAGTAGATAATGCTTATTATTTTAGATATCTTAGAGTATCCTATTAGTATTATTAGATAGTGTTAGTGCAAGGTCTTAATCTATAATTTTAGCTAGGATATAAAGAGAAGTATTTCTTAGCCTAGCGCTGTAGCTGTTGTTTTCCTATACTTGCTATATAAGTTTATGCTATTCTTTGTCTATACAGCGCAAATTAAGTATCTATTATTTAAATCCTTTAAGTGCTATAGAGTCTCCTTCTAGATAGTTCCTAGCTTAAGTAATAAGTTTAGGTTATTAGTACTAACTAATCTTGTCCTTATATAGGTTCTTAGTTATTTCTTCTATATTGTCTTTAGTAAAATCTCTATATTTCTAGGTGTATAGTAAGATGCAGTTATATAATATATTATATTCTTGTTTCTAATTACTTATTAGTAAGTCTAGAACTTGTGTTTCTAGAATAGTAGGATTATTAAGTTAATATAGTATTAGAGCCCTGCTGCATACACTACGTAGGTTTTTATTAGGTGTAATATAGTTATTATTCCTAGAATTAGTCTCTAGATCCTCTATAAGACGTCCTATGTCTTTAGTAATAACTTCTTAATTACTAGTGTTAATATTGCCTAAGGTCCTAATAATTATATTAAGTTATTATATTATCTTATTCTTATTATAATAGTCTCTAGTATAGTAGCCTACCTTACTATAGCTATAACAAGTTACTATAGACTTGTAGTTCCTATTACTACCCTTGCTCTTGCTGTTCTATCTCTTAGGTCCTTTATTAATATTAGAAAGGTTTATAGCTTCCTATCTATAGTAACTACTATTGGTACTGTTATAGATACAGCGCGTAGTGTTGGATAAGTAACGTCCTCTATATTGCCTGCAGTAGAAATTATTGTTTTGCTAGGGTTATTGTTGTTAAGAGGTAAATGCGTTTTAACTATTTATATAAGATGTTTAACTAAGCTCTTAATCTAACTTGTAGAGTTAATTATTAATATTAATAGTTTCTTTTATAAGCTTATCTAAGGTTTTAAGTTACGCACCTAAGCGCATTAATTCCTCTTTAACTCTTAGCTTAAGGCCTTGTTAAAATATAGTAATAAGAGTAGTATTATCCTAGTTAGTATTAGCTATAAGCTGCTAAAAGTTAGCAGTATAGTTAGTAGTAGATTGCTTCTAATAGATGTGTTAGATCTTGTATTATATAATAGTAGGTTTATTAATAACTCTAAAGATAGTGTAAATCTTTTCTTTAAATTAGTTTATATTACTTATCTAAGCGTTAACTTTGTTAGGAGCTTCTCTAGTAGTAAACTACTAAAGGAATAGCTTAATCTATTTTATAGCTTGGTTATATATATAACTAGCTATAAGAGAAACTTACTAGACTTCTAGAATATTCTAGCCTTAGAAGGTAAAGAACAAGTCCTACTAGAGTAGCTATTTATTAAGCTTATTATAGTCTCTATAGTAGAGGTCTAGCTTAGCAACAGAGATTGTGTTGCTTCCTAGAGCTGCCTTATACACAGGTAGAGCTTTGTTAGAGCTACTAGAGGTAGTATAAGTACCTAAAGTTATAGATATCTTTAGGGTGTTTAAAATGTTAAAGTTATACTAAGTAAAGCTTATATACTTGTTCTAATTAGTTCTTAGGGATAAATATGTTTACAAGTAGCTTGTTAGGGAAAGGTTATAGTTGCCTAGTAAAACACTATAACAGCTATAGGTAATAATAAGGAGTATAGATATAATCTATCTGTCTTAAGAGTTAGGTTAAGATTCTAATAACAAAGTAGATTAATTAGGTTAAATATAAACTATAAGGGTTGTGTTCCTACGTGCTATATACTAGGAGTGTTCTATACTTATTCTATTGTTCTATAGTTATTCTAAAATAGTATATTATAGAATATTATAGGATTCCTTAGGACGCTTATAATATATTCTAAAGTAGCATTCTACTAAGTCCTTTAGAATAAGCAGGGTTGTTGTTATTAGTCCTTAATGCTAACCTTCTTAAAGGCCTGCAGTTAACTCTTTAAGTGTTATTAATTCCCTTCCTTATCTTCTACTGTGCCCCTTTCCAAGGTTTATAACACCTTATATATAAACTATAACTTATATTATTTGCCTACCTATAGCTCTATATAACTAATAGTATAATAATAACTTTTACTGCAGATAATATAGTCCCTAATACTAACCTAATATAGGACGCTATATCTATAGTAACACTTATAGTAGCTACTATAGACCTAAGGCTATAGACCTATCTAATATTAATAAGGGACTAATAAATATAAAGCTATAATAGAATAAGAAGAAAGAATATAGTAATAATAAGAGTAATAGAGATAGAACTTATTATAACTATAGTAAACTAGGCTACTTTACTAGAGACTGTTACTAGAATAAAGTATTCTAATAGATTAATATATTAGTTAACAGACTAGATAGCAAAGACACTAGTAATAAATAGGAAGTTATTACTAATAGAATTAGATAACTTATAGAGGACCTAGAGTTAGGATATAAGCAGGATATTAAGCTAGAAGCTATATATAAACTAGTGCCTACAAGGTTGCAGATATAGACTTATAAGTCTAGGGTAACCTAGATATTAGAAAATAACATGCTATAACTACCTAGACAATACCTAGAAGATTATAATAAGGATTAATTTAGTTAAGCACGTTCTACTAGAGAATAATATAAGGTATAATATAATATATACTAACAAGACTATAAGCAGCGCAAAGCTAAGAAAGCTAATAATAAGGCTTATACTAAGCTATATTAAGACCTAATTATCCCCTCTATTAAGGTAGACAATAAAAAAAATTAGTATAATAAGTTATATAAGAAATACTAATAATATTATTAACTAAAAGTATATTAGAACTAGGACAATAATTACCTAGAACCTAATTATAGCCTAGACTTAAGAAACCTATACTATAGAGCACTGTTATAGACAGCATGCTACTATAATAGTTACTAGATATATTACTTAGAGAAACTTAATTTAGAATAGTTTCTAAAGAGATGTCTATATAAACTATAATAGAAAGATTATAAGGAGGACTACTATATACTACACCTAATAGATAAATATAATAATAAATATTTTTCTAGCTAGAATAAGTCTAAGCGCAGATAATAAGGACTAGTAGTAAATAAGTAATACTTTAATTAGTATTAGTAGACCTGCTTTAATCTCTACTATAAGACCTATAAAGGAAAAAAGTAAAGTAATAGCTTTAGATAAGAGAATCTTTTTTTAGGGCAATACTAGCAGGCACTAGAGATTAATCTATTAATAGTATTAAAAGTAATTACTAACTAATTAAGTTACCTATTAAGGTAAATAGAAGATAGATAATAGCACTCTTAGACTCTAGAGTATAATCTAATTATATCTCTTTATAAGTAGTATAGCTAGCTAGACTATATCTTACTTAGAAGATAATACCTTACCTGCTTAGAGTAGCTAATAGAGAACTAATACCTAAGGAATCTAAGATTATATATAAAGTAACTATAGTACCCCTCTAAATCTATAGATACTATAAGGAAATAACTCTAGATACTTTTAGAATAGCTACTTATAATATTATATTAGGACTTCTATAGTTAAGAAAGCACAATCTAGATATTAATTAGAAGAACTAATAGCTTTTATTAAGTTAATATAGATACAGTACTACTATATTATAGCCTATACAGTTTATAATATAACTAGTAGATAAGAAGAAGATTAATAATATTTCTTTAATATATAAGACGTGCTAAGATAGAGTAGTTAACTATATAGATATAGAATACTCTACTAGTTATAAAGTAATAGTTAAGGAGAAGAATAGTATACCTCCTAATATTCTAGATAAATATAAGAGTTATATAGAACTTTTCTATAATAAAAAGACTATAAAGGCATTGCTATAGTATAAACTCTAGAATTATAAGATTAAGCTCTAGGAAGGAAAGGAACTGCCTTTTAGGCCTATATATAGAATGTCTAAGAAGGAACTTAGTATACTTAAGGAATATATTAATAAGAACCTTAAGAAGAGATTTATATAAGAATTAGAATTACTAGTAGGATTTCTAGTCCTCTTTATACTAAAGAAAGATAGTAAATTATAAATATATATTAACTACTAGAAACTTAATAATATTATAATTAAGAATTAATACCTATTACTAAATATTAAGGAATTATAGGATTAGTTATCTAGAGTATAATACTTTACTGCACTTAATTTATATAGAGTATATAACCTTATATATATAAAGGAAGGTAAAGAATAGAAGACTGCGTTTAGAACATGCTATAGTTATTATAAGTACTTAGTAATACTATTTAGACTTACTAACGCACTAGCTATATATTAGGCCCTTATTAATAATATATTATAGGTATACTTAGATATTATAGTAGTAGCGTACTTTAATAATATCCTAGTATATTTAGTAATATTAGAAGAATATATTTACTATATTAGGGAAGTATTAGAATACCTTAAAGAGGCAGATCTTTAACTTAAACCTAAGAAATAT
Organism: Phoma sp. XZ068; assembly: GCA_004835665.1. Taxonomy (NCBI): domain Eukaryota; kingdom Fungi; phylum Ascomycota; class Dothideomycetes; order Pleosporales; family Didymellaceae; genus Phoma; species Phoma sp. XZ068. The sequence goes on from RBKR01000001.1 coordinate 122,500, forward strand.
AAATAGTATAAGGAAGAAGTAAAGTTCCTTAGCTATATTATAGGAAGATATAAGGTTAAGATAAGTAAAATAAAAATTTAGGTTATAAAGGATTAGCTAACTCCTACCTCTCTTAAGAGAATTTAGGAATTTCTAGGATTTATTAACTTTAACTAATGCTTTATTAAAGACTATTTACTTAAGGCCTTACTGCTTATAAAGCTTATATAGAAGGATATACTATTTAAGTAGGAATAAGTACAAGAGGATACTTTTTAGTTGCTTAAACAGTCCTATATTAAGCTACCTATAATAATTATATTTAAGAGTAGAAAACTACTTTAGATTAAGACAGATACCTTAGATTTAGCATTAGGAGCTTACACTATATAAGAATAAGATAGACAATAGTACCTAATTGCCTACTACTCTAGAAAGTTCTTAGAACTAAAAAAATAATATAATATATATAATAAAGAATTACTAGCTATTATATTAGCCCTAGAATATTAGAGAATCTATATAGAAAGTTGTTTAGAACTTACTATCTATATAGATTATAAGAACTTAGTACACTTTACTACTACTAAGATACTTAACTAATAATAAGTATATTAGTCTAAGCTGTTAGGACAGAATAAGTTTAAGATACTATATATACTAGGAAAAGATAATAGCAGAGCTAATATACTTAGTAGATAATATAATCTAGCTAGAGAAAAAACTATTAACTAGTTTACTATACTTAGAATTAATAAGGATAAGTTATTAGGACTATCTTAGCAGCTTAATAATATAATATAAGTTTAGCAGAAACAGCGTATACCTACAAAGATACTAGAGGAATTAGAAAATAAAATTATAAGCTATTATTATAATAACCTACTTTATAGACACCCTAGTATAATATAAATAATAGAACTTATTAAATAATACTATAAGTTTAGCTATATAAAGGATAAGGTTACTAAGTTTATTAAGAACTATATTAATTACTAACAGAACAAATATAGTATATATACAAAGTATAGAGAAATATAAGCAATAGAGCTACTAACAGCACTATAGACAAATATTATAATAGATTTTATTATATAACTACTAATCTCTAAGGACCCTGTTATAGAATATACCTATAACTTAATCTTTATTATAGTAGATAGGTTTACTAAAGTAGTAGAAATAATACTATTTTAATATAGTTATACTGCAGAGCAGCTTGCACAAGTATTTCTAGATAGAATTATCTGTTACTATAGTATACTAGAGTTAATTATTAGTAATAGAGATAAGCTATTTATATTAAACTATTAGACTATACTTATAGTAGCTATTAGTACTAAGAAAAAGCTATTAACTATATATTATCTATAAACAGATAGACAAATAGAAAGAATAAATTAGACTATAGAGATATACTTAAGGATATATAGTAACTAAGAGTAAGATAACTAGGTCTTGCTATTACCTATAGTATAGATTATATATAATAATAAATTATTAGAAGCAACAGGTATAATACTATTCTTTATAAATTATAGAAGATATCTAAATCTCTTTATAAGATCTTTTAACAGTAATATCTAAATAGAGTTAGTAATAACCTTAGTATAAAGACTAAAGAAAGTATACTAGAAATTACTTTAGAATATTAATAAAGCTTAGTAATAAGCAATCTCTTATATTAATTAGAAAAGAAAAATAGTACCTTAGCTAAAAAAGGGGGATAAAGTCTATCTCCTTATAAAAAACTTATAAATACAAAGACTAATAAAAAAACTAGATTATATTAAGGTTAGACTATTTTTTATTTCTAGGTAAATTAGCCCTATAAACTATTAACTTAAACTACTATAGGATGCTAGAATATACTCTATATTCTATATATTACTATTAGAACTAGCAGACCCTAATATACTAATCTAGAAAGACTTCTACTACTAGGTTAAGGAAGAGACTAAGTAGGAAGTTAAAAAAATAATATAATATTAAAAGAAAGGATATAAGGAAGAATATCTAGTTAAGTAGTTAAGATACCCTAACTTAGAAAATATATAGGAACTATTAACAAACCTTATAAACTGCTGCTAGCTATTATACTAGTATTAGTAGTATTAGAGTCTAGAGGTAGAAGATGCATTACCTAGTCTAGTATAAGTAAGCTAGGTATTAACCTATTCTTAAGTATAGTAATATTATTAAGTAATAACTCCTATTGCTCTAGGTGCTCTATATCCTTAATAAACTAAGCACTTATATTAAACTATTACTATTTATAATACTTTAAGAATTTCTTTTATTTACACACCTAGTTTAATTTAGTATAAGTAGCCTATAAGGCAGCTATTATAGCTTCCTTAGCTTTAGCAGCCTTATCTTCTATTTCTTCTAGACATAATATCTTGTTATTAATTTTAGAGAAGTTAGGAACAGGTAAATCTATAAGCTTATACTTCTTTATTCTATTATATTTATAATTTCTATACTTTTTATATAATAAAGATATCTTATAAGGCAAGTTCTTCTTTATACAGTACTTGCAGGTAACTATAGCAAGATATCTAATATTATTAATTTAGGTTCCTATTGTATATTAAGCTTAGGTACTTTAGGAAACTATTTATTAGTTTATAAGGATATAAACTATAAAGAAGGAGGATAGTATTATAATCTTAGAGGAAGAGGTATAGTATAATAAAGTTATAGTTATAGATTAACAGCGCAGGGCTAAGAAGACTATATAACATCTTATAATCCTATAGAAATAAACTATACTAAGAGTATAAGATAGTGTAAGATACTATATATATATCCTATAGAAACTATAAACTACTTATAGAAACTATAGGGCCTCCTATAGGACTTTATAGGATATTATAAAAAATATAGGACACTCCTTAGTATATAGTAATTAGGAACACTACCCTTATAGTATTGTGTTTAACCTTATTAATTAACTTTATTATTAGAACTTAACCTAACTTTTAAGCTAGACAGATTAACTATCTATACTACTTATTATTAACTCTATAGTTATTATAGTGTTTTACTAGGTATCTATACTAACTCCTTCCTATACTAGCACTTATCCTAGAGAACTAACCTTAAAAGTATTTATAAGCTTTGCTTAGTTTATAACCTTAACAGGTTAGTTCTCTAGAATAAATAGATGTGTAGTAGATTATAGAAGGTATAGCTGCTTAGTAAAATACTATAGTAACTATAGGTAATAATAAGTAGTATAGAGTAGACTGTCTATCTTAAAAGTTAGGTTATAGTAAGGAGTATAGATAGTTAATCTGTCTATCTTAATATATAGGTAGAGTTCTAATAATAAAGTATATTAATTAGGTTAAATATAAACTATAAGGGTTGTGTTCCTAAGTACTATATACTAAAGAGATATATATAGTGCTTAGTATTATAATAGCTACTAATTATACTAATTATTAATTATACTAATTACTAATTACACTAATTATGCTAAGACTAATTATATATATAACTTTATATTATTACCTAAGTAGTAACTAATAATACTTATTATTTATACTTACTTATAATACTTTCTTCTATATAGTTTAACTATACTACACTTAGCCTATAATTATTAACCTTATTTAGTGTTCTCTAGAATTATAATATATTCCTAATTACTATATACTAAGGAGATATATATAGTACTTAGTATTATAGTAGCTACTAATTACACTAATTATTAATTATACTAATTACTAATTATACTAATTATACTAAGACTAATTACTATATATAACTTTATATTATTACCTAAGTAGTAACTATAGAGAAATTAGGGAGCCTATAAGTATATATTTAGGTAATTAATATATTAGACTACTAATCTTATATAAGATTAGATAAATTAACTATATATATATATAGAGTGTTAGAAGATAGTCTACCCTACTCTAGGGAGTATAGCACCTTTATATTATATAATCTCTAACTTTATATATGTGCTTAGTTAGAGCACCCTAAGTTAGTATAAGGTGCTTTAACTCTATTCTACTATAACAGTAACTAATAATACTTATTATTTATACTTACTTATAATACTTCTTCTTATATAGTTTAACTATACTATACTTAGCCTATAATTATTAACCTTTATTTAGTGTTTCTAGGATTATAACAGTAGGTTAGTAAAGTCTTATATAACTAACTCTACTAACTCTAAGAATTATTATATATATATAAATACTTTAAAATAGATAGTTAATATTCTTATAGTTAAGATTATAATTTTCTAAGTATATATTATTTATACTCTATTAGTATTAATACTCTATATAAAGTACTTAATTATAACCTACTTAATTATAATACTTTTCTATAATCTAATATCTCTATAGCTTATATTATTTAAGACTAGCTACTCTAGGTAATATAAGAAATACCTATTATATAATCTATATATATTATATAGTAAATATAAGTAATATTATTATTAAATCTTTACTCTAGATATATTAGTAATAGCTAGTTTAGGTGGGTAGAAACTACCTCTAGGTAGAAAGTACCCTAACTAGCTTAGGGTGGGTAGAGGCTACTACTAGGCGGAAAGTACCCCGACTAGCTTACGTGCGCATCTATACTATCTTTGGCAAGGAGATGCGGCCCGACCCAAGGATCGTGCCTTTGCATATGCATGGTACCACTCCAAGCAGGCATTGGTCAACAACCCTGCCGCTCTTGTGCCCCACCCAATCCCGCTAAACAGAGGCCACGCCGACGTCCACTTTGGTCTCGACTCCATGCGCCAGGCGAGACTCCGGGGCACGAACCTCATACATCAAGTAGACATAACACAATGATGACAGTGCTGCTCGCCCCTCGCTTCTTCTTAGTACAATGCTTGGCAAAAGCTCAGTCCAGCCGATTGGCTTCAACACCCTGCAACTATTTACAAGGACTCTGAGTCAAGCCTTGTGGTTTCCAATTGCACACTTCGCCGCCCTAACCACTTTGTACTTCTAATTTGTCTGGCTCTGCGCGCTGCAAGAACGAAATGATGTATCAATATGTGATGATTTGCATATTCAGAAGTTGAAAAGATGCAGCAAGCTACATACTAGTTACCCCACATTCCCATAGTCAACCAGACTTACCGGTCCTTATCGTGTGGTTGTCAGCTCCAGATAATGGCTCCTTCCATGCATCGCTATCTCAAACATCGATAGATACGTACCTCTGGCTCATGTGGCCTTTGATAGCCCACCTGGGTCTGGATCTGTCTGAGCAAAGCGCCGAGTCTTGATGCCTGTAGGCATACCTGCCACAACAAGTCGGACAGAATAATTATTCAGCGACGTGGCTTGTAAGAACAAGCTCAGTGCCTTATTGTTTGATGGCGAAGTGGACCTCATTAAAGACATAACCACGTTAGGCTTCATGTGTCCGACTTGGCTATCCTGACGACAGACCCAAGCTTCGCACGTCTGATATAAGAGGAAGAGAAAATATCACACATATTGCATGGGTTTGCACAACCATAGATTCATTTGATGTTTCAAATACTATAGTACAAATTCCGAAACATCACCTCGTAGCTTTGGAAAGAATCCCGCCATCTACTATGCCGCGCCCCCGTCCACAGTGATGATCTTTCCATTGACCCACTCGGCCTCTTTACTAACCAGAAAGCCGACTACATTCGCGATATCCTCGGGGAATCCATTTCGATGCAGTGGGCTTGCATGAGCGGCCATTGCCTGCCTCTCCTCCGCAGTATACTTCTCTCCGTTCGGGATGTAGTGCTGGCTCACATCATTGAACATGTCGGTAACCGTACCACCCGGTGCCACGGCATTAACGGTGATTTTCTTGTCTCCACAGTCCTTGCTGAAAACACGAACGAACGAGTCGATGGCGCCCTTAGAGCCCGAGTATAGCGAGTGCGCTGGAACGCTGAAGTCCTTGGCCGTGTTGGAACTCATCAGCACAATGCGGCCGCCCTCACGTAGATTGCGGTACGCCTCGCGTGCCACGAAGAATTGGCCGCGTGTGTTGAGACTGAAGACGCGGTCAAACTCTTCCTCGGTAACATCTCTCAAATGCCCGAAGCTGACGACACCGGAGTTGCTGCAGACAATATCGAGCCCACCGTAGTGCGCAATTGCAGACCCGAAAAGCTGCGCAATCTGCGCGACTTGGCGTACGTCGGCCTTGAAGGCCACAGCGTCAGAGCCTAGGCTTTTAATGGTACTGACGACTTTTTCGGCGTGCGCGGAGGAGTTGGCATAATTGACAACGACTTTGGCTCCTAAACGGCCCAGCTGTATGGCAATGGCTGCACCAATGCCACGGCCGGAGCCAGTTACAAGGGCAACTTTACCGTCGAGACGGCCGGGTACATAGGAAGTCGTCATGATGAAGAAAATGTGTGGATGAACTGATGAGAGAGCCAGGCACTCAGCTTTTCACTTGTTCATTGCGAGTTTCGGAACGGAGCATTCGCGATGCGAATTTCGGGGTCGGTACAATACGCAACGCTAGATGATTCCGAAAGGCATACACAATCGGGTCCCGCTACGGATGAATTTGCTGGCTAGAGGACTGCAGGCAATCATAATTTCGGTAGTGCGTCTTGACAGTGCGGCCGACAATCTCTGCGCGAAGTGAACGATTCGTATAGGCATGAAGTGACAATAAGCCGATTCATGTGCCGAGTACAGCTTGGTTTTGCTTTGTTGAGCTAGAAAATCTGACGGGATGAAGGTAAGCCTGATGAGGTGTATCTCACGAAACGGGCTAAAGCAGCTATCTCAGAGGGCGATCGTAAGTGAAATATGAACTTGTGGTGGATGTGAGTGGATTGATCATATGGATGTTAAGTCGTCAAACACGTGACCATGAAACAAAATCATAAACTGTTAATGATAGTCTAGCCAAAGTATCAGAGATGAAGACATCACGTTGTATGAAGCTCGTTGACGGTGATGTTCTGTACCGGAATCCAATTCAACAGAGTAACAACAGTCTCCAGGAATCCGTAGCCTAGCTACCGAGAAAGGAACAACAATAAGAAGTAATCAATTGAAGTTGCTGGTGTTGCGAATGTCTTAGGGGCCGCATTAATTCGACTTCCAATAACCGTCACAGTGGTCGTCAAAGCTACAACACCACCTCACCAGCTAACACATGTATCACATGCTATATGCGCATGTTGAGACATCACGCCCGTGCAAATAGGCTGTAGGGGGGGGGGGGGGTCTGTTGTATCTGGTTGGAGCAGGATCCCTTCTCGTTCCCTGTTGATTTCTATAAAGTTCGACTTTGCCCCACTCCTAAACTGCCTCTAATAGATTTCTATAAAGCTCAACTTTGCCCCACTCCTAAACTGCCTCTAATAGCAAAGCAACCTTCCCTTCATCGATGCCTCAAATTGTGAATAATGCCCAAAGACAACGCGCTGAGGCTCTTGCAGACATCGCTCCCTATCTGGTCCATGGTGTCGGCCGAGAAGGGTGTGGTTGGCGTGGTGCAACTGTTCATTATCCCAAGATTTCCAGTCCCAATGCCACTGTCCTCAATTCCAATGCCCAGGTCTTGTGATGCTTTCAGTCGCGGCGTCAGTTGGTTGACGAGACGCTGTACGCGGTGCAACTCGCCAAGTACTGACTGGGCAGCCATCCGCTGCTCGCCATGTTCGGACGGGCCAAGCGCGCCGTCCGGCCCGCTCTCCGGCCCGCTCCTGCCTTGGCCTGCGGCAGCCCCATAACGCCGCAAGAGCTTCAGCACGATCATGGATAGCACCGTCAGCAGGAAGCCATCCTCAGTGCAAGAACACGCCAGCATGCAAGTGACCGCTTCCGTGCTCAGCTTGTTTTCTAGCAGCAACTGCTCTTGGAGCAGGCTGCTTGCACTCACTGAAACTAACTTGAAGAGGTCGAGCGCGCGAGTCAAGCATCCGCCAGGGCTTCCCTCAGAGCACGGGACGCATTCCAGGCCCGTCGACGGTATGTACAGGCTCTCGTCCGGCGCAGGCGTCGGAAAATCGAAGTACGTGTCCATGGACGTCATGAAGCAGTCCATGTCGGTCAGGTCGGCGCTGAAGTCTGGCATCATGCCCGGCGACATGTCAATGTCGACGTTGCCCAGCGCGGAGAAGGCGTCTGAGAGGTCAGTCTGCAGTGCCATCATAACCTGCATGGCATCGTCGGTTTGGTCGGTTGTCGTTTCGTGCGCGATGTAGTTTGTGGTGTCGTCGACAATGCCATTACTGTTGCCATTACCATTACTGGTACCGATGCTGGTGCTGTTGCTGTTGCTGGTGCTGGTGCTGGTGCTGCTACTGATGCTGCGGCTGGTGCTGCTGCTGGTGCTGCTGGTGCTGCTGGTGCTGCTGGTGGTGCTGGCGCTGGCGCTGGCGCTGGCGCTGGTGCTGGTGATATTATTGCTGTTGCTGTTGCCACCGACTGGACTGATGCTCCGTGTGCTCATACGCCGGCGACCCGATCGCTTGACGATAAGATACTGGCAGTTAATGCCCCGTGTCTTGCACCGGGAGCACGATGGCTTCTCCTTGGGGCATTTCACCTTCGACAATGCACACGTCTGGCAGCTGTCGCGCAATCTGGGGCTTACTCCAACGGGCCCTGGGCTCTGGTGAATCTCCGGCATAGTTTGTTTGAATAAGTTGGTCACGAAAAGAGCACTGTTGCAAGTAGACTTCGTTGGGATATGTTTGATGTTGTTCTGGATTATAAATATGGGTTATGATAGCGGAGCAGACATCGGTCTAATACACTCTCTTCTGTTACATTTGAACAAACATCTGAGGCCGAGTTTGATTCTAGCTTATCATATCGCGTTGGCGCGCAGCAATATCACCTACCCTGCTAGCCTAGAAGCTAGGCTAGTGTAACCCGGAGTAATATGACTCGGATTGACCCACGTGTGGGCCAAGAACGGGCTAAGCCACGCCTCATGCATGAATTCCGATCGCCCAAGACCAGACCCTGTTTGTTTTAGCTTTGCATGTGTTCTGGTGCTTCCTGCATGTAATATGGCAATAGTCGTACAGTTTAACCTAACAATAGATGGCGGGCAAAACACTTCTATCTCTTCTTATACGGTAGCGCCCAGCAAAATGCAAATGTAGCCAGCAAACGTATAGTTCACAACTGGTGATCAAAAGCTGCGTCATTTTGCGTGCATTCACCCCAACCCCTGCCATGCCGGGCCGAACTTCCTACATACCACACCCCGGCACGTCCGATGGGCCACCTGGCACTCTTGAAGGATTAAGCGTCTCTTGATAAGGGATGAAATCCGTTAATTACCAGCCAAATCTGCACTAGCTTGCAGCGACATGCAGCATTTGAGAGTTGAGAAAGCACCAAGTTTACTCAACCTGACTCATTTGCAGGTTGGGTTAGATTATTCAACCATTGAGTAGAAACACATAACATGATCAATCATGTTTCGCTTCTCGTTCAGATCCTTATCAGGGGTGCAGTGTGCCAAGTGGCTCATCGGACGCTCCTAGGTTCGGTAGTATCGGCAGAGATCTCAACAAGCAAACCAAGTCTCGCGAAGGGCCCTACTTTGGGGATATGCAGGCATATCCCCAATCTGCATATCCCCAAAGTAGGGCCGTTCGCGAGACTTGCCTTACGTGTTGAGATCTCGAAGTATCGGAGCCTACAGTCTGATACACTCTCGCTTAAAATGAACCATGCTATTAAAGCAATGTAACCAACGATGCCTACCTGCAGCGCACCATTAGCTCCTTCCGCTGTTCGCCATCGCTTTCCCTTGTGATTAGCCAGTCTCTCTAACACCGTCTACTGATAATAACGGTGTGTTGGGGATTTGTTGAATGTGCTAGTTATACGATAACTTGATCTCGAACTGTTACTACAACACTTCTAAACCTAAAATGCCCTCACAAGGTCTTCCAAGAGAAGGCTTGCAGAAGGTAGTGATATGGAAGTAGAACCGCTTGCTTCCCTAAGAAGCAAGTAATAACTCTGCAATCCTACGCTGACCTGGACTAAGCTATATTGGTAGACTAATGCAGCGATCAAGTTTCAAGAGGAAGTTGAAAACCGGTGATGCACAGCACTCGGTGCTTCTTAAAAGTAGCATGGGTATGGCAATAAAGCCTTCATGTCCGATAGCCCGTAACACGTCAGCTCTGATAAGCCGTCCGTTCTATGTTTTGCTTAGGCGCCTACCGATGTAGGATATACAATATTTATACCACTTAGTCAGGCATCCCTGGCATTTATTGTCTTGAGAGTTACGCTCACTCTTTACACCTTGGTCGCATATTCTATCAAAGCGGTCGTGATGGGTAGCATTACACAGCTTGAAGACTATACTAGCGAGCTGGTAACGGCCATTGAAAAGCTGACAGATTACCACACGAACACCTTTGATGTGGAAAGTACTACTAGTAAACTACTAGCAGACCCTGAAGCTTTAAAAGGGGAACAAAGAGTCCGTCACAATGTACTTAGCAGTATCTGTAAGCTTAAGGCATTATTACAGGAGCCTGTTGATCTCCTAGAGCAATTGTCTTGTCAGGTTGGTACTTCCACGAAGAATACTTCCCCAACCAACCCGTTGTTAACGATATGCAGATTCAGATTCTCGCCTGTATACGGTGGTTGGGGGAGTTCCAGATCTTAGCTTGCATACCATTGACGGGGAGTGTGCCAATCAAGGACCTGGTCGATCTGGCAGGCGTCCCTGAGATACAACTGTGTCGCGTCATTCGCTTGACAGCAACATCGGGCTTCCTCCAAGAGCCGCATCCGGGATATGTGGCACACACACCGCTGTCAACGTCCTTTGTCACCAACCCTTCTTATATCGATGCCGCAATGTTTCTTGCGGAGGTCGCGGCACCGTCCGCATTACAAATGGTTCGCGCTACAGAGCGATTTGGGGACTCACGTCGTCAAGATGAGAGCGCATACAACCTCGCCCTAAATACAATCAAACCGTTCCATGGTGCGCTTCAAGAGGAGCCCAAGCTCAGTCGTCAATGGTGTTCTTACATGAAGAGCGCAGGCGGGTCCAATGCAGTCGGTAATGTAGCTGACGTACTCTTTCAGCTCAAACTCCCCACAACTAGTAATGGTTGTATCGTTGAGGTAAGTCTCTTTCCCCTGTTTCTCCCGCAGTTCATCCAATCAGGCATAGTAGTCCGGAGCTGATATAAAATCACAGATCGGGCCGGTCTCCGTAGAGAGCGCCATGGACCTCGCCCAAGTATACCCATTAGTAAAACTCAGTGTGCAACTTTACGTTGGGACAAGAGGCAACTCCAATCCAAACTGGTCCAGGACCCTTGGGAGTGGAGCCAGTCATTATCCTTCAGATGCCAGTACCCGTGTCAGCGTGATAGACCGGGCACCTGGTGCACGCCAAGTTGCCACTGACGCTGAGATCTACATCCTTCATCTGCAGTCGTCCCCACATAGCACCCTAATGGCGGAGCTACGGGCTCATCTTGGTGTACTACGGACGAATGGGAGCACTATGCTCATTATGACAGCTCATTTGTTGCCAGAGCCGGGCGGTTCCACCGACGTCGGGGTCGAGGCTGTAGCCCGTTCACGGGATCTCACACTTCTGCAGCTTGCAAACGAGAGCGAAATGGAAATTTCGGAGCTTCTGGATATAGTTGATAGCACACGAGATAGTACAGGAAAGCTTGCTGTCCTGAAGACACTGACAGATTGCAACGGTCTAGTAAGCGCTTTAGTCATCAATTACACGCTGCTGTAACTCATGTAGTAACAGGCGTAAGCAGCAACATATAAGTAGAATTGGAAGACACAGAGAGATAGAGGTGACGTCTAACAGTTTGAGAATTAAGTTTATTAAAAGTTACAGCATCTTTTTTACAATTGCCAGCTTTTGTTGTAAGCTGTAGCGAACAAATGTCGGTCGCCCGTTTGTAAGCATCTCTTGGGACCTTTGCAAGTGGAAGGTAGTGCATGCTAGGAAGGAGCTGTGGTCTCTGTTTCAGTCTCCGTCTCCGTCTCGGTCTCAATGGTTTTTTTCCTGCCATGGCCAGGCAGTCTTACCATAGGAATGATGAGAGGTAAAACTGCGGTCAATGCAGCACCAGTGATGGAGAAAGCAAAGACACTCTTTATGCCCACCATATATGCTTCACGCATCGCATCTAAATCAGCACCCTGAAACACATGAGAGATCTCCGAAGCGCCCGTGAAGAGGACCTTCTCCCGGTCAATGTTTGGCGCCACGCTGACAACCTCCTGCAGCATAATGTTTGCGAATATTGTCGATGCGGCCGTTACAAAATAAGCGCCACTCATTCCGTTCGTCATGAGCATGATTCCGGTATTTACCTGGACGTCCTTGGGCTTAGAGAAAAACTGGTAAGCAGTCATGGGAATCTGATTCCCGAGCCCGATACCAAGACCGATAATAATTTGGGGTCCAATATAGCGAGCTTGATTAGAATCGATGTCCATGGTGTAGAGGAGAGCGGCGCCAATTGTAGCCAGCAGACCGCTAACCAACTGTAGAGGCTGTAGGTAACCGGTTTTCGAGACAATTATGCCACTAACAATGGAACCAAGAGCGAACAGGGCCACAAAAGGGATGGTGTTGACACCACTCGTGATGGCCGACTGTTCATGGATAGACTGGAAGTAGATCGGAAGATAGAATAGAATTTGAAATTCTGCTAGATTCACACTGTAGGTTACGAATTAGCTCAGCCGACAATAAGGTGCGGAAAGAAAGCAAAGCTGAAGGGAGCACTCACAACCAGCCGTACAAGGCATTGGTCCAGAAGAGGCGCGGCTTCAGGTTCTTCAATGGGATCATGGCATGTTGGCCTTGGAACCATTCAACTGCAAAGAAAGCAATAGTCAGGACAAGCCAAACCACCAGCAGTGCAATGACAGAACCATCACTCCACTGCTTCCTCTGACCGCCCCACTGCATGGCTTGCGTGAAGATGACGAGTGAGGCGAGCAAGAGCAGAAAGCCTGGCAAGTCAAGTTGCTGAAAGATTTCCTTCCAAGTTGCTTTGACGGGTTTAATATGTTTAGGCACATGGAAGTAGATAAGGGCCAGGATGAGGATAGGGCCGCCCAGTGGGAGGTTGATCCAAAAGCACCATCGCCAGCTCACATAAGTAGTGAAGGCGCCGCCTAGAAGAGGACCTAAAACTGTCGAAATCATAAGTACTCCCGTCCAGAGACCGATCAGCATAGGGCGTAGTTTTGGCTCAGCGATATAGGTGATCATGAGGACAGAACCGCCAAGTACTCCGGCCACACCAACACCCTGAATAGAGCGTCCGACAATGAGGGCCGTACTGTTCGGCGCAGGGGCAGCGATGAGGCTGCCGATCAAAAAGACGACCACGTTGCCAATATAGACCCAGCGTCCCGAGAAATATTTGTATAGTTTTCCCATGATAGGCGCTGTGGCACCAACGGTTATGAAAATGGCACCGCCGTACCAACCAATGGCGTCGAGGTTGTGGAAGTCGCTCGTGATGCCTGGAATGGCCGTGGCGACGATGCCTAGATCCAGGGCGGCTACCAAGGTGGCCAAACAAATGCTGCTCATGATGGCCCAAAGTTGCAGTCCTGTGGTGTATTGGGGAATTTCATTATCATGGCCGGCTTGCTCGTTGGTCGTGTCATAGTTGTCGCTAGTGTCCACTGCACTGTTGCCGCCGTCGGTCGAAATTGGAGGGGTGGGGGTGTTGCTAATGGTGTGTTTCTCCATGATAGAATCGTACTATAATCTGGCAAAAGATACTGAGCTACTGCATCATGTCGAATGGATTCTGGGTGATCTAGTACTCTCAGTACTCTCGTACTGTCATATCACGTGTAAGGATGTGACAAAGCAATCGGGGGTGCGTTAAGGCCGAAGCGCGAGATAACCAAACACCAAGGGCCGACGGAAACTAAAATTCGGCAATCGGCCCGTCCCGGTGCCCGATCTGTATACCCCGATCCCTGCAAAGGCTCGCGTAATTACAGGTAACACCAAGGCACTACTGTTAAAAGTACAACACCTAGGCAATATTAAAGAGCTAGAACTATACAGTATATTATATTTAATATATTAGTAAGGACTTTATATATTAGTAGTACTTTTAATTCTTTCTTTTCTTTTACTAATATATTTTTTAACTAAGTCTAATACCTAAGTAAGTACTATACTCTTACTATTAAAAAACTTTTATATTAATAATTTATAATATCTTAACTATAATAAGCTATTATACTTTATACTAAAGCTAATATATAGCTTACTATATCTAATATACTAAAAAAGTATATAAAGTATTTAAATAGATAATATAAAATAAATATAATAGAAAATACTTTTAATATAATTATAAAGTTAAGCTAAATCTAAAGTACTTTATAAAAAAAATTATATAGTATATATTAGATTAGTTTTTATATAGTATACTACTTTTAAAGCCTTTATAAATAAGATAGTAAATAAACTTTTATAAAATTATAACGTAAACCACCACCGAGAGCGACAACCCACCGAGAGCGACAAAATCTCTTGGCACGACTAACACTAGTTATGAATTATCAGATTCATCGCTATCAAACAAGGATCCTATGAACCTTGTGCTCGCATCTGATTCAGAAGTGTCTTCTGAATCCTTTTTGCACGTACGAGCGTTGTGCCCAGTCCCTCCACAGTTCCCACAGCGCCGTAGAGCTGGTTGTGCTATTTCTTGATCACCACCACCTCGAGTCCTTTTGGACGACAAAGCCACCACAGACGCCTCAGCAGCTACCTGCGCTGACCCTACTCCATACTCCAATGTACCCCCATGCTGAATCTGCTTCCTTTTGCGCCCTTTCCGCTTGGTCATCACTGCCAATTGCTCTTCAAGCTCAGTATTGCGGGCAGCAAGAAGCGCATTTTGATGCAGCATTAGTTCAGCTCCCTTTACAAGCTGTGAGAAGCCAGCTTGGGCAGCAACTGGTGACCGAGTAAAAGACTCGCTCACAAGCTTTGACTGAGACCCAAATTCATGCGTATTGCTTGGAGTCTTCGACTGCCACGGGGTTGTTGGTAGTGGGGGTTGAGGCGGGGTACGCAACCGTGTCTCCAGGCGATCCAACACTACCTGCGCGTTGACAGGGACTAGTCCTGATGCCTCAAAGGCCTTTCGACAATTAGCCTGTGTGAATACGTCAAAAAACGCGTCCTTGAAGGCAGGTAGGAAGCCTTCCTTGTTGATGTGGAAGACGCGTCGGCGTGCCAAGTCTCGGACGCGTTGGGAGTACTTCCGCTTCAATGGCGAGAAGCAGACCACATCAAGTGGCTGGAGGATGTGTGATGAATGGGGAGGCATACAGAGCGTAAGGATCTTGTTCTCCAAGCAATAGTCCTTGAACTCCTGGTTAAGGTGGCTCTCGTGACCGTCCAAAATGAGCAGCCGGTATACCCCCACCTGACGCGCTGTTGTATGCGTGTCAAAGTGCTTCAACCACTCCAGGCCAAGCGCGTTGTTTGTCCATCCGTTCTCTGAGACAGAGAGCTTCCAATTACGCGGTATATCTGCCTCCTCGTACCATGCAGAGATGTGGACACGCCCTTTGTAGATGATAAATGGCGGGGTTGCGTGGCCAGCAGCGCAGATACTCTGGATGACTGTAACCCACTCGCGATCTCCTGGCTGAACGAGCTCTGGTCGAGTACGTCTATCAGAGCCTGTGACGACCTTCATGGACCCAATGACGCCCATCTGGAAGCCAGTCTCGTCAAAGTTGTGCACGTCGTCGTCATGGACGCCGTACTTGGCTTTGGTATCCTCTACCAACTTGAACCACGCGCCAATGACCTCAGGATCTTCCTGCATTATCCTCTGCCTATCCTTTGCTCGATTGAACGCCATCTTGAGCCTATCTGAGCGCGTCACAAAGCGCGCAGCCCAGTGCTTGCCAACTGGCTTTCCATCACGCACACCCAACAGTTTATCAGCCATATCTGCCACCTCACACAGCCGGGGCGCAAAGCCTCGCGCGTCAAGGTCAAGTATGTATTGGATAATCGTCTCTTCCTCTATTGCAGTAAGCTTGAGGCAGTTCACGCGTGTTTCGAGTCGAAATGGTATTCCCTTGGCACGTTTAGATAGGGTATGATGATTAACGTTGAATGCTGCAGCAGCGCGTCGCAGGCTTGGAAATTCATCTGAACGATAGGCTAGAAGGGCAAGCTGGACCCTACCTTCGTCTTGTTGATATTGCGCGTTGTGTTGTTGAGACATGTTAGGATGAAAGGAGGAGGAGTGGTCTTGGCAGATTTTGTCGCTCTCGGTGGGTTGTCGCTCTCGGTGGTGGTTTACGTTAGTTACTATAATAAGTATAGTTATTCTATTAGTTATATTATAGTTAAGATAGCTAGCCTATAGCTTAAGTATATAGATTATTATATAGCTCTTATTAGAGCTTATATAGTTTAATATTAAGGTTAATTGCTATATTAATAAGGTTGTCTAAGGTTTCTATACTTATACTAGTATATATTAGTTCTTCTTTTACTTTAGGTTTAAGTTCTTAATAAAATATTATAGTTAATATAGTATTATCCTAGTTTATATTAGCTATAAGTTGCTAGAACTTAGCAGTGTAATTAGTAGTAGATTAAGTTTAATAAATATATTAGATATCTTATCTAGTAATAGTAGGTTTATTTAAAACTCTAAAGATTAGGTAGATCTTATTCTTAAAGGCATTAAAGTCTTCTATCTATATATTAACTTTATTAGGAGTATTATCTTTACTATAGAGTTAAATAAAAGGTTTAATCTAGGTAAATACTTTTCTATATATATAGCTTGCTACTAGAGTAACCCTCTTCTTAGCCTCTACCTTATCTTCTTAGAATATAAAGAATAGGTCCTATTATATTAACTAGTTATCTAGCTTGCTATAGTCTCTCTTATAGAGATTAGGTTACTTAATATTAATAGTATTAGTAGTAATAGTTCCTTCTATTATATTAATATTAGAGTATAAGCTAGTAGGAGTAACTCTAGTTCTTAAAGTAGTACTTATCTTAGAGGTATTTAAAATATTAAAGTTATAAACTAAGTAAAGCTTATAAATACTTCTAAGGTTAGTTCTTTAGAATAAGTACTAGTATAGGAGAGGGGTTAGTATAGATACCTAGTAAAACACTATAACAACTATAGGTTAATAATAAGTAGTATAGATAGTTAATCTATCTAGCTTAAAAGTTAGGTTAAGTTCTAATAATAAAGTTAATTAATAAGGTTAAATATAATACTATAAGGGTAGTGTTCCTAATTACTATATACTAAGAAGTGTCCTATATTTCTTACAATGTCCTATAAAGTCCTATAGGAGGCTCTATAGTTTCTATAAGTAGTTTATAGTTTCTATAGGATATATATATAGTGTCTTACACTATCTTATACTCTTAGTATAGTTTATTTCTATAGAATTATAGGATATTATATAGTCTTTTTAGCCCTGTGCTGTTAATCTATAACTATAACTTTGTTATACTATACCTCTTCTTCTAAGATTATAACAGAAGATAGTATTATAATCTTAGAAAATACTAAATAAAGGTTAATAATTATAAGCTAAGTATAGTATAGTTAAACTATATAAGAGATAGTATTATAAGTAAGTATAAATAATAAGTATTATTAGTTACTACTAGGGTAATAATATAAAGTTATATATTATAATTAGTCTTAGTATAATTAGTATAATTAGTAATTAGTATAATTAATAATTAGTATAATTAGTAGCTGTTATAATACTAAGCACTATATATATCTTCTTAGTATATAGTAATTAGGAATACTACTCTTATAGTATTATATTTAACCTTATTAATTAACTTTGTTATTAGAACTTAACCTAACTCTTAAGCTAGACAGATTAACTATCTATACTACTTATTATTAACTCTATAGTTATTATAGTATTTTACTAGGTATCTATACTAACTCCTTCCTATACTAGTACTTATCCTAGAGAACTAACTTTAGAAGTATTTATAAGCTTTACTTAGTTTATAACCTTAATAATAGGGTAGGCAGAAAATAACTCTTTAAAGTTTATAGTATTCTACTATAGACTTATACTATATATTGCGCTATTAATATGTCCCTCTACCTATAGCTATGCGTATATTTACTTTTAATAATAGCTAGTTATTATCTTAGAACGCCTCTAAACCTAGCAGTTAGAGTATTATAATATTATAAACCTAACTCTAGCTATAAATATAAAACCCTAGTACTATTAATACTATTAGTTATATTTCTATAAATTAGCTAGAACGTGTAACTCTATATACTAATATAGTTACTTAAATTTAGAATAAATTAGCCTTTAAGAACATAATAACACTAGCTCTTAAATATAATAATATAGGGCCTATATGCTATAAGATACGCTAGCTGTAGGATATTTTATCCCTAATAAAAAAATTCCCCTAACAATATAGAGGGCTGTATGTTATTAGAGCCCTAGGATAGAATATACACTAACGTGTTTAGATATTATAACTATTTAAACTATATATTTATTAACCTTAGTGGCTCTAGATAATGCCTGCGTAGCAATTAGCAAGGGTAACTGCAAATCTGCTATTGTAGGCAGTGTTAATCTAATTCTTACACCGGCAATATTCTAGGCTATGTAGGAGCGGGGAGTTCTGTCTGCTAATAGATTATGCAAGGCATTCTCTGCTGATGCCAATAGTTATTCACGCGGAGAGGCTGTTATAGTTATTGTTATTAAGCTCTGAGCTAATGCCCTGCAGGACGACAATCCTATACAGGCTATTGTAAGAGGCACGTCTTACAATAAAGATAGAAAGACCCTAACGTTATTGCAGCCTAGTATGGATATACAAGAGGCTTTGGTGAGGAGAGTATACGCGGCTGCGGGTATTGACGACTTTTCTGTGACGGCTATGGTTGAGTGCCACGGCATTGGCACTGCCATTGGCGATCCTACTGAGACGAAGGCTGTGGCTTGGGTCTTTGGAGAAAAGGGAGTCTATATTAGCTCTGTCAAGTCCAGTCTAGGACACACTGGAGCTGCGTCTGGTCTGGTATCACTGTTGAAGATGGTTAAGGCCCTCCAACGTCGCACCATCCTACCCAACATCAAGTTCACTAGCCTAAATCCCAGCATTTGTTTTCAGGACGTGAAGCTCGTCGTGCCGACTGAGGCGATGACTTGGCCGGAAGATCGACTCGAGCGCGCGAGCGTCAATTCCTGCAACATTGGTGGCGCAAGTGGCCGGGCGGTCGCCTTCGGGGCTGTTCTTCTCCAGCGTCACTGCCGGGCTTAAAATTTCTTTCAATAAGCTACTTTAAGTCTATAAACTCTATAAACTCTATAAACTCTGTAAACTCTGTAAACTCTGTAAACTCTGTAAACTCTGTCAACTCTGTAAACTCTATAAACTCTATAAACTCTATATAAAATATACATGGAGCTATATGTAAGACTTATTTAATCGAAATCTTAATTAAGTTACTTACTTTCCTACCACTGGCGCTAGGTGCAGGGGTAGTATCACCTGCACCACCAAGAGAGAGCTTCTCCATTGTTGCACCCGCGTTCCAGGTCATAGAGATACTTGGTCCGCCGTCAAGGCACACGGCCTGAGTCGACAAGCTAATCCTTTTCCCAGTCTCTCCCATCTTCAAGAAAAAGAGATCAATGATCTTCTTAAAATCGTTCGTGTTGATACCACATTGTCTAAGACCTGGGACCTTCTCCTTGCATGTGTACGCTATGCTATAGTAAGTAGTATCGAAGCGTACGAGAGCTAGACGCTCGTTCAGCTGACTGGCGTGGCTCAAACGTCCAACTAGGATAGGATCATTGTCATTGTAGTTCCAAATCCCGCTTTTGCTGTCAATTTCAGGGATATCCTTCTTAAGATTCGGTCCGGAATGTACCCTGGTATTCTCGAGACCGTCAATCTGATCGTAGAATGGAGTATAGTCTGCAGGCAACGGGAAGGGCTCCTCGTATCCCATAACAGTTCCATCCGCAGTCTTTACTACTGTGTCTTCACCTGCTGGTTCGAACGACCGTGGCTTCATTTCCATGTGTTGGAAGAAACCTCCATTTGTCAGGAGATAGTTTCCACCCTTCTTGGTGAAAGTGTTAGGGTCGGTTCCTCGTTTCGTTGCCACGATGATGTCCTGATCATTAACATTGCCCACCACCGTGAGGTCTCCGCTTGACACCTTGACGACATCCAATTGACCGTTTTTGTTCATTTCTTGGAGGACTAACTTGGCGTTGACATCTGCGTTGTAGGTGTTGACATCTCCCATGGTGTTAAACTTCCAGTGAGTAACTTTGCCAACAATGAGATCCCTCTTGTTGTAGAACTCATCGCCTGCACATCTTCGCTGGATAGGTTTTCCATTTTTACCCTTCCTGGGAAGAGGGCATGCTGAGGCACTTGGGGTGGCGCTGCCAGAGGTCTTGGAGGTTTTCGAGGGCTTCCCAGTTATTGATGGTTTCCCAGTCTTGGTTGAGGAGGTTTTCGAGGAAGCAACCTTGGAAGAAGTAGACTTTGCGGCTTTCGAACTAGTGGCCTTTGCGGCTGTCGTCTTGGCTTTGGTCGTTTTGGTGGCCTTAGTTTTTGCGCGCTTCTCTTGTCCCACAGGCTCGCTATCGTCTTGCGCAGAGATCTCATACAAAGCCTCCTCAGTCTGGGAGGTACTACTTTCAGTTTCTTGGGCGATTAGGTAGCTAAACTGGCTCACGCATTCTTCTACAGAAGATAGAGCTCCTGGGTGGGTGATGGTCACAACGACTCGTCCACATTGACCTGTGGTTTGTTTTTCATCCCCCTTTGCAGCGCAGAAATTCCTAATGCAAAGAGTAGCTTCTTCAGCAATGAATCCATCACTGTAGCCTACTCCGCGAATCTCGGGAATAGCACTGGAAAGTACTCTTGGTGCCCCTAGGCTGAGTACAGCCGCTAGGGCTGGGATTGAGTTGATTCGCATTGCGCAAGAGAGTCGTAATGGAAGTCTAAAGGTCTAGTATGCAATCCAAATAGAATTTTTTTGATAAATGAATAAATGAATGCAATGATGTAACAGAGAGTGTCTTTAGTGGAGCGGACGAGTAAATGTATGAGAGAAGAGACTGTGATGCTTGATGGAATGATGAGAGCTGTTCTTGTTTATATTCCTCGAGACCATACCGAGTTTGCTCAACTAACTGCACTACAGCATCCCTACTCCGAGACTCAACTTACCCTGCTCATCTGCGAATGCACTGTAGTCCGAGCCCCAGAACACAGCGCCTCCCAATGGTCGTTGGTCATTGCATCTCCTACTATATCATCCCATTTAGCTTGTCCGACCTACATACACTCACACCTAGGTACGTACAAAAGAACCATTAACCTACTGTGCCACTGATCACACCCCCGAAGTCCATAGCTTGGTGTTGCATGCCTCGTTCATCGCACGACCTTTGGCGGGGCCTCGTAGTCCGAAGGTGAAGAGATCTCCACAAATATTGCAGCCTCTCGACATAGGATTATGGGAACTGTTACGGGCTTCATCAGGTTTCTGTGCCGCTTCGCAACTCCGGACAATGGGCGCACGGGCATAGTTAATACTAGTGCGTGCACGGACACCAAACTGCGTGCAGGATTCTGATTTGAAATAAATTGGTGTTAAGGTATACATCTCTCAACGAGCACAATATCCGTGCAAACTTCTATCGCATCTCTTTTCTTAAACAACATCTCGAGTTCAAAATGACTTTGGCAAACTTCATGAAAATGCCGCAAGAACTGCGAGATCAGATTTGGGCTGAGGCTGCTGCTATTCAATGTCAACAGGTACGTAGCAAGTTCTTAAATGCAATAGCCTTTACTTCTTATATGAAACCGCTTGTTAACCGTTACAAAGTCAGTAAAATCAATATAATTGCACATTTACGCATCTGATCTTCCGACTACAGCATTGTTGATAGCCAACCCGAGTCATGCACTACTCCTCACGCTGAGCGTCAGCGACAAGCATTATTAGGCTACGACAATCTACCAGATTCGAAAGAAAGACAGCATCTAAGGCTTTATATCCATGGTTCCAGCCATACGGACGAGTTGCGCCTTGGTGAGAATGAGTTCCAGACACTAGTGAACCGCCTTCCGATGGCCACCGTCTGTAGCGAAGCGCGCGCGAGCGCGATCAAGTTTTGTCGCGCGCAAATCGAATTTGTGAATTTGTTCCGCGTTGTGAAAGATCCGATCCCCGATGGAAAACCGATCCTGGAGCCAGTCTTTACGAACATGACAACGGTCATGGTAACCACCTCCAGGTTTCACCCAGAGGATGGTCCGGAGGGATTCGGCTCTCCAGATGCACTTATCGATGTCATTGTTCATTTATTTGGCAACGGCGTCAAGAAGATTATCTGGAGCGCTTGGTGCCAAAGTGGGTTTGTGATGAGTGATATTTATTGGCCTCATACTCCACAATTGGGACAACTGGAAGAGGAGTAAGAAGGCACCCAGAGCCTTCTCAGTGTTTTAAAGCTACTAACCCACGAATAGTCAATTCGCTCTGATCGACAGATCCGGTCATAACGAGACCACACATTTCATGTCACCTGACCATGTTTTGCACATCGAACCAGAGCTCTACAAAACAGAAATCCCCGACGGAGAAACATTTTATGATCTGCGACTAATGCATTGGCATGCTCTCAAAGTTTCTGAGCTTTTCGGTGCTGCGCCCCAACTTTTGCCGCAGCTACGATGTGTTGAGGTCGAGTTGCGCACCTATTGTTGGGCCAAAATACTCATGACACACCTCGAAACAACATACAAAGATGACATGGTTCGGATCGGCAAGCACAATCTAAATACTGCATTCTTTCATCGGTTTTCTCGTTAGAATTAGAGTATATCAAGGTTAATATTCTTAAGAGGCAACAATAATTATCTTGCAACGAGCTTTAATATACTTTATTGTATTATAGTTATATATAATTAGGCCTTATTAATCTTACTAGATATAACGTTACATGTAATTATAAATAGGCCTAATAGAGGCAGAGGATATAACTAGATTAGGCAGATAACAGGGCTTACCTAATTGCGCCCCTCCTAGCTTAGGCCTCGATAGCAAGCTAGGAGATAACCTCCGGTCTTGATCCCTTGAACCAGCCCCTGTTCAACATGCTCTCTTATTGCGGTGGATATACCACAATAGTATTGAACCGCCTTACATCTACAAACCTTCCGCGCAGTGTCCGCATTACCCGACCCTTCAGCACGGCGTTCTGCACTACGTACTGTAAATCCTTGGACCGAGGTCGCAACGCTTTCGGTACTTCAAAACATCGCAACTGGGCTTCATTGAGCCATCCACGTATTCTCAAACCTGCATGCAACATGGGCAGCTGCGGTCACATCACGATTCAAACACAAGCTCTTGATGCACCGCTCACGCCATGCGCAACCTTCCTTGTGTTATCAGTAGCTTCTACCC
Organism: Phoma sp. XZ068; assembly: GCA_004835665.1. NCBI lineage: Eukaryota > Fungi > Ascomycota > Dothideomycetes > Pleosporales > Didymellaceae > Phoma > Phoma sp. XZ068. The sequence goes on from RBKR01000001.1 coordinate 146,015, forward strand.
CTGGAGCGATTCGTACTGTTCGCTCCACGATCGCAGCTGTGCAGGATCTGGTGAAAAATGTTGGCTTTCGCGACAACAAGGCTGCTCTAACGTGCATCGTCGGCATCGGTAGCGATATATGGGATAAGCTCACCTCCATGCCACGGCCATCCGAGCTACATTCCTTTCCCATCGTACGTGGTGCTGTTCACACGGCCATATCTACCCCGGGTGACATATTCTTCCACATCCGCTGTGAACGACAGGATTTGTGTTTCGAGCTCGAGAGGCAATTGATGGACCGCTTGGGCGAGTCGGCGTTCGTGAATGATAGGACAGTCGGATTCCGATATTTTGACATGCGGGATCTCCTTGGGTTCGTCGATGGAACAGCTAATCCAATGGGGCCAGACCTGAGTTCTAGCGCCTTCGTTGGGGCGGAAGACGCTTCTGCAACCGGCGGCAGCTACGTCGTTGTACAGAAGTATGTGCACGATATGAAGAGATGGGGCAGCCTCTCAGTTCCTCAACAAGAGGCCATCATTGGCCGCACAAAGGCGGATAATATCGAATTGAATGATGCACATGACGGCCAGCTTTCACACAAGTCATTGGCCACCATTGAGAGGGATGGAAACGAATACGATATACTCAGGCACAACATGCCGTTCGGTGATCCGAGTCATAACGAGTTTGGAACCTATTTCATCGGATATTCACGATACCTATGGACTATCGAGGAGATGATACGGCGTATGTTTGCTGGTGACCCATCTTCAAAGCACGACCGGCTGTTGGACTTCTCCAAACCACTAACGGGAACAACATTCTTTGCGCCTACTCCCCACCTATTGGCTCGTCTTGATTTTGACTGATCTTTTGTGCAAGGCTTTATGTTTGTCTTTCTTAGAAAATCTATTTACTATACTGGAAATGCAAGTGAAACTTATTGCAAAATTGATCTGTTTTTGATCTTTTGGACTTATCCTGATTATTTGGCTCCCTTCTATTGTATAATGTGAATTGAAGTTCGATTTTGAATTCACCTTTCCCGACACAACTAGGTACCTAGACAGTTTCAGGAGAGTTGTTTTAATGTCTTCGTACCCTGCAAAGCTTCAGCAATTTGGCAACGAGTAATGATGTCAACCATCTCTAGATACGAAATTGGCTTGTTGATGGGCCGAGCTAGATCAACCGCTCCTCGATTCGCGTAAAAATGCGGGGTTGATGTTGCTCTTTGTGTTGTCAGGGAAGGCCAATAGGAACGAAGCGGATCTTCGCGTAGAAAGCATAATACAGCCATGCCGCATTTTAGCGGAACGGCAGCGAAAGCCTAACGTGACTGTTGCTTATGTCTTGCGGCCTAATTTTTATCGGTGTAAGTGATGATTGCATAAGCATCACCCCTCTCTTTGAACCTTCTGTACCCATGTGTCTGCAGAACGTCCCTGCTGTATCCCTGTTACCGGTTATCAGCTCAACGTGCTCCCTAATCATGAGATTGAACTGGGTCTGGCAAGCTTGAAATTCCGTGATCGTAGTTTGTGCACTTCCCAGTCCCACACTATTCTAGGTTGGCCGTTGTTCATAGCCTTTACTCATTTAACAGGACACTGCGGTAGTCTCAGCACACCAACTCATTCCTTGATTGTACTATCAGCAAAATGGTCAGCCCCCCTGACATGATAATGGCTAGAATGCACGACTTACTCTTTGCAGACGACACCGAACAACCCAGTGTACACCCTTGCCAATGGTGAGTACTCGGTAAAGCCAGCTTTTGTTCAGAAAACTGCTAAAAGCATTATCGCAAGGCCAACCCAGCGAGAGTCCTGGTGCTGTAGAGCAGATTCGCTACGGTAACACCAATGGTGGATTGGTTAGTTTGAGCGATGTTCAGCTAGTGGAAGTCCTTGCCCATTTTGCTCGTGAACGCATTCCTGAGCGGCATGTTCTCCCCTTTCACAAAGCCCTATTAACAGGACTATCGTTAACGTAGTTGCAGAAGCGTTCATGCCAAAGCGGCAGGCGCTTTTGGGGAGTTCGAGGTGCTGGCAGACATCTCTGATCTCACTGACGCCGACTTCCTTACTGGCATTGGGAAGAAAACAAAACTACTCACGCGAATTTCCACCGTCGGTGGCGAGAAAGGATCCAGTGATACGGTTCGGGATGTACGGGGGTGGTCCATCAAATTCTATACCGATCAAGGCATCCAAGATTTTGTCTTCAATGATCTCCCGGTTTTCTTCATTCGCGATCCGATAAAGTTTCCCTCGATGAATCGCAGCCATAAAAGACACCCTCAGACCAACGTACCGGATAACAATATGTTCTGGGACTACCATGTGAACAACAAGGAAGGCATTCATGCTTTGATGCATCTCTTTGGACAGCGAGGTATCCCGGCCTCCGTGCGAAACATCAGCGGTTACAGTGTGCACACATATACATTGAACAACGCTGTAAGTGTCTCTAACCCCTAGTCAAGGATATTACTGACTATGCTTAGGATGGGAAATATGTATACGTGAAATGGCACATAAAACCTGACGACGGAGTCAAGACAATGGACGCAGACACGGCCCTTCGCCTGGCTGGATCAGAGCCTGACTACCACATCAAAGATCTCTTCAATGCTATCGAGAAGAAGGACTATCCCACTTGGTCAGTGTACCTTCAGGTAATGACACCTGAAGAGGCTCAGGTGGCTTCAATCGACATTTTTGATGATACTTATACTTGGCCGCACGCAAAATATCCCTTACGTCCCGTTGGTCGATTGACTCTGAACAAAAATGTTAGTTATCATTCACATAGTGAGGTTGGTTGACTACTGACTTGCAAGGTATAGCCGAACAATTACTTTCAGGATATAGAGCAAGCCTGTTTCTCTCCGTCCAACATGGTACCAGGTGTAGGGCCTTCAGCTGATCCAGGTTCGTATGGAAAATCGGAGATATTCGGCCTCACTGAAACTTGAGAATGCAGTCCTTCAAGCCAGGATGTTCAGTTACCCTGATGCCCATCGTTACCGAGTGGGTCCAAATTACTTCCAGCTGCCTCCCAATAGGCCCATGAACAACGTTTACTCTCCATATGTTCGAGACGGGCCCGGCACGGTGAACGGAAACTACGGTGGAGATCCAGATTACATCTTCTCCGAACTTCGCACGGTAGCGCTGAGCAAGAGAGTTCGAATTCCGACTCACGAGACGTGGTCCGGACGCGTTACTGCCTTTTCTACGACGGTCACAGACAAGGATTATGTTCAAGCTAGAGATCTCTGGCACATTATTTGTGCTGAGCGGAATGGAAGAGAGGATTTCATTCGTAACATCTCCCCAACCTTGAGCGATGTTACACCTCGAATCAAGGAACAGGTTTTAGGTAAGTCATCATGTAACTTAGCGTTATTAGCACTAACGATGTGAATCATACAGAGTACTTTGCGCTAGTTGATAAGGATCTAGAGGAAACTCTTCGCCAAAGTGTCAGGAACTGATCTCTTTGATTGTGGGAAAGACTAAGGTCACCATGTCTACATTAGGGAACGCTTTGTACTTGTGAAACAAAACCAAAAGTGAACTCTTTGCACTTTGTAACAAGCGATAGAACGTCTGCGCGACAGTTCTTTTGGAGCCGTTGGTTTTTAGTTCTGCAATTGAAACCATGTGTCGCGTTTGAATACTACCCATACAGTCAGACTAATTCTTCTTTGGCTTGGAATAGGACCAAGTAAGCCCAGACCCGTTCATTATGACTCGATGTCCTGGAGCTAGGTTTATTCGTTGTTATCGCGATCGTGTGGACAAGATTTCTTGTGACAACAGCTAGGCTCCCTGTGAGGCCTGCTGATCAATTTGACACAGATGAATCGAACTACGAGCGATGGGGTGAATATCGGCAAACATGCGGTAGGTACTGGGCATCACCAAAGGACTCTTAGTATGGCGATCAAATGCTATGTGCTCTCAACAAGCTGCTGCACTCTGCAGTAATCGATATGAATACATTCTCTGTATATAGCACGACACTAATTACCTGACTTGAAAACGGTGCCAACAAGCAATAGCGGCTTTTCACTTTTCATAGATAAGATCAAAACGTAAGTACTACTCCCTTGCATCACGAGGATCGTGTTTGGCCCAGAATGCTTCATAGTCTTCCCAGCTTTGTGACGGAAACTCAAGCGGAACAGTTATCGGACCAAATGGGATGCCCTTCTGTTCGAACTCGTCCAGTCGAGCCTTAGTGAGAGGCCTTGACTTGTTGACACTGTAGACGGAGATGCGATGACAGGAGCTAGTCACATGAAGACCCCAGTTCCAGCTGGTGCGAACCTCAGAGGGTTGTGTGTTGAGTGAGTTGTCCCAACAACGGACTACAATCTCGACCCATCCTTCAACGTCACATGGGAGATCGTACTCCCAAGTACGCCAACTCCATCTGCGTTTCTCAGAAAGGTTTTCGAGGGGAACGGTATACCAGTTGAATCCGCCGTCCATGGAAAGCTCAACACGCTCTGGCCATCTACCACCGCCGGAGTACGCCCATCCCTTGCAACGAATCTTGCCATTGTGAATGATAGCCTGTTTCGTCCATGGGGACATGATGGCAGAACTGACAGGCATCTCCTGAATTTGGATACCGTCTGTCATCCTGAGGTTGTGTTTCCCGACTTGTTGTGCGAAGTAGAGGTATTCCTTGCTCTGAACAGGAGCCCTGGTTGGATTTTTGATGGCTTTGATTCGGTACAGCCATTTGACGCTCCTTGCACCAATATAACCCAGGACAACGACGCGGAGAGGATAACCATGGATTCTTGGCAGAACCTCCCCATTCATCTCCCATGCAAGTAGTACTTCGTTCGCCTTGACCTTCGTCCAAGGAACACTGACAAGATAGTTCATGCAGTTGTCGTCCTTGAAATACGTGTCCGCGCCGTAGAACTCAAGGTGCTCAGCGCCGTCTATCAAGCCGCCACATGCTTTAATGACTTTTTTTAGGCTGACGCCTACCCAGCTGGCAGTACCAATAGCTCCCTCAGCCCAAGGAGCTTGAGGGACCTCATCGCCTTGACCTGGATACTTGAGGATCTGCTCGATGCGACGCGTTCCAGAGCACTGGATGGTTGCAAGTTTCTCGACGCGAGGAAACCTTGACTCATCCATTAAGTCGTCCAGTGTGAATGATTGAGGATTCTTAACCAGGCCGTCCATGACAAAACTAAATTCTTCCTTCTCAATGATTGGAATACCTCCATGATTCCGCACGAAATGTAAGTCATTCGGCGTGAGCACCTTGTCTGTCACCAGTCGCTTCGGGGGCTCCCCATTGTACGGGAACTGTAGCAGGTGCAGCATGTCAGGATGCTTCTCCTTGAGAACCAGGTTCCATGAGTCGTCTGGAATTTGGGTGAGTTCACCTCCGACCTCATGATGCCACATCTTCCAACGAGTTCCTGGAAGGACTGGATTGGTAGCGGGGATAGGACCGAGCTGAAATTCGGGGTTCGGAGGGAATGTTTGCGAGGTCAGGATTTTGTGCGCAGCAGCTTTTTTCTCAGGATAATTCTCCCATTCTACAAAACTACAGACTTCAGTTAAGGCGTCCTTGCATGAGTGTCAACTGTAAAGCGACTTACCCAATCCAACCTTTCCGTTCACGAGCAAAAAGCTCATCACGATTACCCACCGCCTTGATAGCCGCGTCATCTCTGGTTAACTCGCCGAAAACCTGGGGATTAAGAGCCTTCGTTTCTGGACCTGTCATGTCCAGGACAGGAAGCTCGGCCCCCACGAGCCCCTGTTCAATCTTCCACTCATCAGGGCGGTTCGAGGTCTCGAACTGTTGCGTCAGACCAGGCATGGTGAAATGTGCGCAGAGTTGAAAACTTGCAGAGAGAGTCGTATGCAACGCAAATGAACAAGTTGTGGCGGAAGAACCGCCTAGTTAAAGTTCTCCTTCAGACTACTACGTAGTCAAGTCAAGCAAGGCTTGGGATGATACGATAATGCTGATTAAACCTTGTTATTGTGGGACTTCTAGATTTTACCCCTCTCGCACTGATAGATCCGCCATCTTTGGTTGGTTCGATCGAAGGTACGACAGTATACGCGTTCAATCAACGGGAATCCACTACAATCAAGGTATAGTGCGGTGCCATATGCTGAGGCATCAATCTAGCCATCTTGATTGGAAGTCGTGGCTGCAGCCCCTCGAGCGCTAGTAATCCGCTACCTACGCCTCCTCTTAGACGAATCTAGCGATGTCGATCTTGCTACGCGCTTGGTCTGAGGGGAACCGTGAATCTCGGCTCTGCAATCTGCAGAGCATATCAAGATGCATGTACCGATACGTTCTCCGTCTCATGATTTCCTATTCTGGCCTAGGCTGTCGAGCACAGGCCGCTCGCATCCGGTTGCTGACAAACCCCGCTTCCTTTCCCCTTTCAGACTCTACGGTATTGTATTGTACCCCCTCACGAAACCCACCTAGTAAGTCTTTCCTCAACAACTTCTGGCTCTTTCTTATTCTTTCTGCATGCCTGTGTTGGAGTGACGCAAGTAGGCCAGACGTTGTGATGTTTGCTTTGGAGTGGGCTGTTCGCAAGCCACTCAAGAAGTTCAGCATGACAATCGATGGCAGCGAGTTTTCGCGATAACAGAGCAGCATATCAATGTGAATAATAGTGTACTGAGAAGCCAGAGCCAAATAGGGTTTCATTAAAACGGATACCACAGAGGAGTGGTTACCACAAGGAAGTGAAACTATGCAGGTATGTTATCAGCAACATTACAAACGTATCGTCAGGCGTTCTTCGATGCTCTAATAGACAGTTCTCCTTCACTCATTGTACTACTTGCAAATACTATCAAAAAGCTCCAGGGTGTGAATCCAAGTTTTCTCTGCCATACCCTGGGTCTGATACATGCTCAACTTTTTGTTCTCACCCAGAGGCTTGCCGTCACTGCCGAGGCGAGCTGATGCACCCATGTGAGCTATCCCAACTTGATTTTGCTTGGCCTGCGGCAGGCTTTTAATCGCTGCGGATAGATGAATTTGCGCACATTTACGAGGAGATGTAACGAACGGACGAAGCACACCGAAGAGGATGCAGCTCACGGTTTTGATGATGGGACCCATACCCGTCATGATGTTAGTCCCTCGGACTACACCAGGATAGGTGTGGACGAAGGCCACAGTCGGGTTTTCGTGGGCCAATTTTTCGAAGGCGAGTGAGTTCATACAAATTGCCTGGCCTGAGCAGTTTTGCAAACTGTAGTTCTCTTTGAGAAGAAGATCGTCCTGGAAGATCTTGCCTTCTTTGCCTGCACCCAGTACCGACACAATGCTGGCTAAGTCGCCCATATAAGAAGCCGCCCTGAGGTGGGGCAGCAGCTGCGTAACGAACCGCATCCTAGAATAGTACTGTAGATTCTGCATCTTGTCCAGTCCTTCGGATGTGTCTAGGCTTTTACCTCAGTCTTGAACAACTCCTTCCTAAAGGCGGGACTTACCGTCTCGGCCTTTGAGGCTCAGAAAATTGGCTGTGATGAAGAGGAGATTTACTTCGCCTTCTCTTTCCGCAATAGTACGGCACACCTCATCGACATTGCACAGAAGTGTCACGTCCGTGCGGAAGAAGACGACATCTGCATCAGAGTTAAGCGCCCGCAAACGATTGATCAGGGCCGAGCCGCGCGACTGGTCCCGTCCTATTATGTAGACTTTAGGCTTCGTAACACTTCGAACAAATTCATCACACGTAGCTTCCCCAATGCCACTTGTGCCTCCAACTGGTCTTGTTAATGATTGTTTCAAGCTTTAGTAGCCTTCCTTCTAGGCACGTACCAAACACTGCAACCGGTCGCCTAGCCTGTTTAGAGAGCGGTAAATTCCGATTGTTCGTTGGCATGATGGGGCTCATGGTCACACAGACCTCGTATTTGTGGTGGATAAAATGCAAGTTGAAACTATTGTGGAAGCAGAGAGCGAAATGCGGTCGGTGAAAAGCTGTTTGGCACAAAGAGTGCAGAAAGTACGGCACACAGTACAGACTTCGTTCGGAGCTTGCTCTTGCATTCTTATACTTTTCCTGTACGAAAATTAAGGAGCCCGAGGGGGCCGAAAGCAACACCTTCAGCCGGCTGAGAAAAATCCTGCTCATAGGTTCCAGTGTTTTCGTATGAAATTCCTCGATGCCATACCGCATGGGTGACCCAAAATGGTTTAGATGAGCGGCCTGGTCTAGGAGATAAGTTAGATTCATGGCAGCCCCGCCCGCCCCACCAATCACAATTGCTGATCGCATGGCTGGCTGTTAATGGTTTAGCGGCTTCTCTGCCTCTTGTCTTTGAACTATGGAATATAGAGTATATAAGAGATGCAATTGTCACCTAAGTTCGTACCAACACTTCTCATTATTTATCCTTTTCGACTTTCTCATTCTCACTACTCTTGTTCAAAATGCCTACAGGTCAATGTCTCTGCGGCGCCGTCAGGATGAAAGTCTCTGGCGATCCCGTTGCTGTAGTTGGTCACATTTGTTCCATACCGCCAGGTACTTTTTAACTAACTGTTGCCCGCAGGGCGTTTGTCATTGTCTGGACTGTCGCAAAACCTCTGGTAGCGCTTTCGCAACAAATTGGTTCGTTCCGGAACATCAATTCTCAATCGAAGGCGTTCCGAAAACCTTCAGCACTACCGCAGATAGTGGCGCTGTTGTCACCAGTCATTTTTGCGGTATTTGTGGAATCACGATGTATCGCTCGGGATCTGGCATGCCTGGCATGATGTTTGTTAAAGCAGGCGTGTTTGATGACCCTGAAGTCATCAACTCAATCAAGCCTCAGGGTGAGATCTTTGCATCAAAGCGCGCAGATTGGCTGTCACCTATTCCAGGTGCGTCGCAGAAGGCGAAGATGGTATAGATATCACTCCAATTCATGAGTCCGGTGAATTGAAATCCTTCATCTGTGTAATGAGCATGAGCATGACTCCCCTTGCCGGGTTGCTTCTCTTATCCTTTGATTCTATCATTTCACTTGACTTTTGCTCCAAGCAATGGTCCTTTGCGAAATACACATTAGAAGTAACTGTAGGTGAGAAGTCATCTGTCAATCATTTTCAATCAATAGACATTACTATAATACTCTTGTAGAACATCTGACCAAGCCATGACCCTCAACCTCACCTCTTCAATGGATTTAGGCTTTCCCAAGGTTCATGCTATGGCCTACATATTATACAAAAAGCGTCGCTAGATTGGACAAATCAGAGACAACTCTGGATTGAAAGGTCTACATCTGCCAAGTACAGGGCATTCGAATGCCATGTCATCACCAAGCAGTCGGACTACGGAACAGTGGGACTCACTGACGGTAATTCACTTAGTGCCTAAAGACTCCTAAGCCCCGCGTATTAAACTTTGGTTCACAAATTGCGGGTAAGCTAGTCCGCTAATTAGTAAGTATCCGGCGACGGACATCGGATGTCTTGAACCCCGAACTTGGATTAGCAAATTTCCTTTCAACCCAAACACTACACCTGGCTTGCAATCCACATGGGGGCTTCTTTACCTTCATGTACACTTATTCAGTGCTAATACTCTTAAGTTGAGCTCATTATGGTAAACACTGGCAAGCCCTCACAGGGTTGCTTTGCCTGCAGGGAGAGACGTGTGAAGGTACGTGACTGTTCAACACCATATCATGATTGGCCTAGTAGTAAACGGCTCCAGTGTGATATGCGCAAACCTCACTGCAAGCGCTGCGCATCACTAAAACTGCAGTGTCCCGGCTTCCCGGATCAATGGACTGTAGTTCATCGTCGACAAAATAAAGTCGCGCAGAATCAAGTTCAGAGGCGAGTGCAAAAAAGAATTCAGGAGAGACAAAGGAAAGATGCCATAGCACGTCTGCCTCTTCTTCCAACTTTACATATCAGTGCTGATGTTCAATGCTTGGCACAATTTCACATAGACTACTCTTTGAATTCAGGCATGCCGCTCTTCGATGTTTCCGCAAAATCTCTAAATAGCGAACCGACGGACTTCTGCCAACATGCTGTAAGAGCAGTAGCATTGGCAAGCTCAGCTCGCCAGCACTGTCAGCCTATCTTAATGGCTGAGGCAAGAAAGCATTACGGAAAGGCCATCGTAGCGGCCAATGCCGCACTCCAGGACCTGGCACTTGCAGAGGACAATTCACTTCTCGCTGGTTTATTTTTGTCTGGTATGTTCGAGGTAAGTTGCATCAGTATTTCTTTTTCATGGATGCTGTAGTGAAGCTGGCTAAATTAAGTAGATAATTGTTGCCGATCACGCGGTTGCCACTTCCATGAACTCGAGCAAAACGTGTCACCCCCATGCCAAGGGAGCTTTAGCGTTGCTTCAATTCCGCGCTGAGAGACATCTTTTCTCTCATATGGACAAAGGACTCTTTGCATTCATCAGTCACGTTACAGTAAGATTGCCCAATTCCGTATCATCTTCATCTATAGAGACGCTGATGGGTGTCCTTAGCTGATGGAAGTTTTTACTTCGCCGGGTCCGCAAATGGAAACGTGGTTCGAATTAGAGCACTTCACTAGTTCATGGACCTCCGGGGTTGCTCTGGATCTAGCAATACGGCAAGCAGTTGTACTCTGTATGTACGCTAGGAGCGTAAATCCTCAACCCAGCGACCAATCCATGTCATCGAAATTGTTGGTGTCAGTCAAGTCTGGGTTCAAGATAGCCGAAGATCTAGAGAACCTAGCTAGTCAGATAGACCTCCTTACCTGCGACCAGCTGAGCAGACGAAACGTCTTCAACGGCCTCTTCAGCTGCTCCACAAAATCAACCAGATATATCGCCAAGAGCCTATATAGGAGCGTCAAGGTACATGTCCTCCAAATCACCCTGGACCTCCTCGGAAAAATCGAGCACGTATTTCAGAGCTCTTCTACAACAAGCTTCCTACGCTCACAGTGCGAGGCAACCATACCTACCACATTGGAGACGATTTGCAAGGATATTCATACTATACTCACATTCGGGGACAATAAAATGATTGCTAATGAACCCGGCATGCCATATAGAGGATTTTGGACGATCTGGCCCATAGCTGTGGTTCTCTCTTCTCCTTTGGCAGAGACAAGACAAAAGCTCTGGGCTCAGAATGCTGGACTGTCAATTGGGGAGCTCACTGGAATTGGCCTAGCTCTGTTGGTTGCAAAAACGCCCATTACTTCACCATGAACAATAATCAATTCAGTTGATTCCGGCCACGATATCCAACCACTTGACCCATAGGCTTTGTCATGGTATGACATACGCCATGTCCCAGGCTACTATGGGGCCTCAATACTGCAAAAAGTCTGAGAAGACACTGCACCGAGGAAATACGTAGATATGACATCATCATAGCTGAAGTCGCTTGCCCAGAAACGACTACAGGAGGTGCCACTATCGCATGAGACGAGAGCATACAAGACATGGAATTATTAAGAAGAGCAATTTAAAACAATGGAATGACCAACATTCGAGAAAGTTACAGTAGAAACAGGATAGAGGAGGAGAGGAGCAATCAAATCAGGCGCTGCCGATCTAAGCGTGATCAGATCACCATAATTCAGATTACGAGCGGCGATAGCAATAAGCTGGAAGAATAAGTAATTAGCGAGAAACTCTGGGATCACAAATATAAAGCTAGCGATGGCCTCTGCTCGCGAATGGTTGTAGCAGCAGAAACGGAAAATTCTTTGCGAAAGTTCGCTTCAAAAGGGAATGACCTCTGGAACTGCCCAGGAAATTACTGGAGTCACCCTTATAGTGACACCAACAATCACCAAGGGGCGCTAGTAAGTATTCAGCTGGATAAATGGGTAGAAACAAGAGCTGTCTTGTCCGTGCCGTACCGTACCGTAGCCGGTCCTGGGTATCGGATACCGAAGACCAGCCTAATATGACCCCACCATGTGTTAGCGCGGCTCTACTAATAATCACGTTACCGGTGCGGTACAAGTGCCTGCCTTAGCGACAGAGAACAAGAAGCCTAGGATATGAACAGCGCGTTTTTTTCCAGATGGGCAGGCTCGCGCCATCGCTGTAGCCTTAGCGTTCAAGCCAATTTCAGCAAGACCACTACTCACACCTTCAACCTCGACATGTCTGACATAGACTGTATCCGCCAGCATATTGCAATCTATCCTGGTGTTAAATTAGGCTTCACTATATACAGACTGACCTATTCCGACGACGCGCAGTGGGCTCGCTTCATGCACCACCTCAACACACGCGTGCGACTAAACCTAGAGGAACAAGGCGACGGCGATGTCTTCCCTCATATTGACTGGGACTTGCAGGAGGATCCTGAGCTAGAAGATGCTGACGAAGAGACGGTGCGACAGTGAGTAGTAGTTTTCATATAGAATCCAATCTCGAGGGCAAGATGGGGTTTGTTGATATGGCGATTTAACTTTCCGCGCGCCAGATGTTTTAAAACCTACACATCGCATCATCCCAACCTCAAATACGGCGGCCCTCGCTTTGAGGCTTGTGTTGCCGTTACACAAGACGACGTGATCATGGTTCTGGAGGGCTCAGCGCCAGAAATCTTCGAAATAGATAATACAGGGGTTTTCACGCTGATTGCGCTGGATGAAGTGGACGGGACGCAAGCTGTAGCGTTTCCGCTTTTGTTCCCGAGGGTGTATTCGCTAATTGATGGGTTGGGATGGGATCATATCCACATTGGGGACGACGATATATTTGCTCAATGATAATTATATGTGTGATCTATGAATGCATACAGATGTACCAGTGATTTTATTTTGGAGCAGTGAAAACATTTGGGTGAGTAGCTTTTTAGCTAGCAAGGCAACAGCAAGCCCGTGCGCGTAGCTGCGCCCCACTGTTCTAACTCAGCGGTCCGGCGCGGGGACGTGCTTCTTCAACCATTTGCTATACTACATTCTTCTACGGTTAGCTACAATCTCACCTTCCAACAACTCCACGTCAATAATGGCAGGCTATGGGTACAGTGTTTACAAAGTCCAAGAGGTGATGGGAATGCAGGATCCTATGATGGGTAATGAGACGAGATATCACAATGCTCTCTTTGTTCAGACAGACGCAGACGGAGCAGGGCAGGTCTTTCATGTCACTGGTGATTTGGTCGCAGGCATGGAATATGAGAGCAAGCCGGGACAAGCGCCGGAACTCTCACAGGCCTACTACGCAAAGACATACCTCGGACGTATCTGGTACGAAGACTACCCAGTCCGTCTGGAACAAGTCTTGCGGGCATTGCCGCCACCCCATCGCCAGAGGGCATTCAACACTAAGACTATGGTGATGGAGCAGATCAAACCGGATGGATCATTCTATGAAGACCATGAGCAGAGACCACCGTACATCAAGTGTACCGAATGGACCGAGCAACGAGCCATCCCGGCATTGCACAAGCATAAGCTGCTACGCTACGATCTAGATCAAGCTCCATTGAAAGGAGGTAGTGGCAAAGCGTAGACTGCCAAAGTTGGGACCGCCGCTGCGGCACTAAGTCCACTTTGGGAATGGACAAAGATCGAAAGCGTTACTGTCACTGGAGCAGGCAAGATTGGGATTTGCGATGATTTGCCGGTAAAAATCTGTTCGGAGTAAAGCGCGGCGTTGTGAAGTTTGGTTGAAAGATGAGTCAGGTTGTTATGAACTATGGAATCACGTCTTGTACTTCTCAATTATTTCGTTCCTTGTGCAATGACTCCCTTGGATAACCTTTTGCTTCATAGGCCGAGACATATTTGAAGATTAACCTCAAACGGTACTCTGGTCGGCGTGTACACGTTCGCACACCACACATATTCCCCAAACTCGAATATGTGCCCACGATTTCAATATGCCAAGTGACGATGAGCTGGATGACAACGAGTACAGATGTACTTTGGATCCTGGTTTCGTCGTCAATCTGGTTGGCCAATGTTCCAGTCTCGCGTACCTCAGATGTAGTGTTGAGCATTGATGGAGCGATAGTTCAGACCTTTCTATGGAGTGCTTCATATATAGTTTTTTTGGCTGCTCGCCTATAAGAGCTCATTCATTTTCAGCCCTACAATTTGCACAGATCGAAAACGTAATGAGCTGTATTAATCTGCAGGGTAGCTGTGCGGATATATACATAATCTAACGCAGCTCAACGCAGTCGATTCCCGAGCTCACGCCTACGTCAATTGTCACATCACCTTTTTGGCCTGTAGACAATATTGTCAGCACGTCAGGCCAAATCTCAAAATGATTTCACTTTCGTTCTATTTCTGATACCCATCAGGATCGTGATACTTTCAAAGTCCGCTTGTTCTTGGACGCCACTACGTGGGCTATGAGTTGGATGGCAGTAAATCGTATCAACATGTGGGAGAGCAGGAAGACGATGTCCAATGGTACCTTACAAATGATTGAGGAGGCGTCGAATGGTCTCATTGGTTTTCGTTTCGTTCCAATCGTTGGCAACGTGGTCCCTTGTCTAGGCCCCTTTGCTAGAGTAGCGAGATTTAACAGGGCAAAGCTGCTCAATTTCTGGCGCTGCGCACCGCCAACATAGCATCCTTACACTATTCCAGGAGGAGATAACGCAGAAGTGTCCGCGCAGTACGCTGAAGGAGAAGTTGGGGGGGATTTCCTGTACTTGACCAAGAAACGCCGACTGTGGATAGAGATGAACGCAATACTCCAGTGAAGAGTTAGGCTGTGACAATCCTACCTAGAGTTGCACAGATCGTTTTCGAAGATCGAAGAGGAACGCCATGATGTCAAACTGGTAGAGAGTTGGCACAATGTTGGAGAAAAGGACAAACTAACCCCGCGTGAACGATTCTAGGGTGGCACAATATGTTCGGTTGTGGCCAACCCGAATCCTCGTCTTATTAGAGATTGTTAGGAGAGGACAGATAAAAGGCTTTGCGCTCCTCGTGCTTCAATGAAAGAGGACTATCAGCGTATAACAATGGGGGGCGATGAATGTGGCTGTGTTATACAGCTGTGGTTGTGCGATGGCATGTTTTGATAAATCTCACCGGCATTCGGCACGGCGGAAATTCGGAGGCGGTAGCCAGTTGTACAAATCACCGGTGCGGGTGGGCCCGACCAAGTATTACCTATGAGGAGCGGAAGTTGGCCAAGCACGGGATAGGCGGGCCTGAGAACACACAGCCTTGTTCATTGGTCTACAGTGTCACACGAATGGATGTAATCGCCGTGTGCGATCCTTCGTCAATAATGAGAAGGCTGAGCGGGACGCCTTATGTCACCACACCTATTGAAGCACCAAGTTCCCCTGGATAGTAATTTGTACTTCTTACCAGAGTATTCAACGTTACTACCACGAAAAACGTTTCTTGTTGCGTCGACACGCAAACCGATAGTCATTGACCCCGAAAATCAACATGGCGGCATGCTACAATCTGGCGGGAAGGTCGTCGCCATTTGACGGCAAAGCCCACGTTCCCTGTAACATGACAGCCGTAGACGCTGGAGGTCATTCAACATGCTGTCCGATTGGCGACTATTGTCTAACAAATGGGTTGTGCAAGAATGCGAAGGACGGAGATGGCAACAACTGGTACTGGCGGACAGCATGCACAGACCCGACTTGGGAAGATCCAGCATGCCCTAAATATTGCGAACCGATCGGTATGTCCACGAAGCAAATGTTGCACTACGTGAACACCCACTGACACCTACAGAACCTACAAGAAACACAGGACTCGTATTCAATTGCCTGAAGAAGGAGTCATGGTGCTGCGCTTACGTAGGAGAAAAGGGTCTCAAAGGCTGGGCTTCACGAGCCTCGATCAACACAACGTGCTGCGCTATCGACGATCTGAAATTTACGGCGGAAGACCCAATTGTATATGCCACAGCCACCCCACCGATCAAGCTTAGTATACAGTCCACGTCCACCGGCTCGAGTAGTACGCACTTCAGTAGAATATCGCAGGCAACTACTGCTTCAGAGATGGACATCTCAAGCCTTCCAACCGCAGATGGCGACGGTTCGCTCGAAAATAACACACGACAAGATTCTGGCAACCAGGGCTTGAGTACGGGTGCGAAAGTCGGACTCGGTGTAGGCATACCACTTGGGATCATTGCTCTCGCTGCAATTGCGGCGTTTTTCTGGATGCGACGAAGGCACCAGGCAACTGGCCCTAAAGATGCCACAGAGATGTTTGTGCCGAGCGCGGCCAATAAGCAAAATGTACCGCCGTACCACGAGACAGCCATGAACCATCGTGGAGCAGCAGTTTACAGACACGAGGCGCCATCGCCGCATGTAACTGCTGAGTTACCCGCCGCTGAACCTGCTGAGCTTCCTCCACAAACTAAGCCAGTTCCATGAAGGGATTAATTCTTTCAAGCATTCGTTTTGACCGGAATATTGCCAAAATTTCGTCGCTGTACGATGATAGCATATGGGCTTTGCTTCAACCACCACAAATACACTCTTCTTTTGCGTGTGGAGGAAACTTCTGGGAGGGTTGAGCTTCGAAGTGGTATTCACGCTCCCAAGCCTTGCCGTCCAACGTCTCCATATCCAGCTGCGGATGCATGCCTTCAAACTTCACGCCTAACCTGGTCCTCTACAATGCGTTTGCTTTGGTTCCAACCATTTGTCCGAGGAATTCTGGATGCTCCCAGAATACGATCTCCATATCCCTCGCGAACTATCAGCAACATGCAACCTGAATGCGCCGGTTGTTTTAGTCCAAACCCCGAATTACACCGTTTCGTGGGGGAGACGAGGGAGTTGCAATGAGAGCTCAAATAGCTATCCTCAGCCGCTACAGTTGCGCGAGACGCTCTTGCTCTGACCAGCTTTACCAGCTTTTACGAGGCTCGATTACCCAACCGGTCACTATGAGCACTCCGCCTTTAAGAACGGTGGAAGGTATTTTTAACATTCAGCATGCAAAGTCAATGGGTTGTTGCGCTTATTGCATATTCCTGGCATGTGGGCATAGCCACTTTTCTGCTGTTTTCGAGTTGCTACGAGTAGATCGTAGAACAAGGATTCAATGTTCCGAAGCATATATGCATTTAGCGGCGTACTCTTTTTGCGAGTTCATGTAATATCTCGTGAGTTCATCGAACCTTCAAGTCTGCAAGAATTTACAAGTTCACGGGACTGCTGGACTAGTTAGTGAATTTGTTGCATTGCTGAGAATATTTTTGTAATCAACAATACGTGCAAAGGATTTCATTACTGTCAACTAAGATGTATGATATTTGCTACTTGGACAGATCCCCGTAATACGAGTCAGATTCAAGCAGAACATAGAAACTACAACCCGCTACCAATATATCGAATAGTGCATCGAACGTGACAAGCGTAAACATACTACGAGCCTCAAGACCGTGAGCAGGCTTAGGTTCACACATTTTACAGTCACAGTGGTTGATATTTTGTTCCTTTTTGCTCTACATACATTGTAACCACTTAAGCCCTCTGTAACCTCGCCGCTTCTACACGATCAACTGCACAGCCCTCCACAAGAGTCATGCTGTGCTTTTATGGAAAATGTTGTCTAACGTCCATCAAAATTTACAACTAAATCCGTACAGCATATTTGAGCTGTGGAAGATCAGTCTCCTTAATTTCTGGGATCTACACATCGCCAAATGCTAGCAACGTCTCCCCTTGCCCATTGAGTACTTCGTTAAACACCGCAAAGTCCATACCTTCTATCAGTAGATACGCTTTCGCCTGCTCTGTTGTGCCATGATCACGCACAACTCCAACAAGCTTTTATTCATATGATCACTCAACTTATCCTTCAAATCCATGTTTGAAGTCATAAATCGTGCTCGAGCCATGCACTTGGATGCGCAAGATATGCTCCTCACCTTCACCAAAACTATGGATATGCCGATGGTGAGACTCGACCTGCATAGATGATCGCGAAAGTGAGATTAAGGACAAGGTCAATCGACATGGCGTGCTTGCCTGCGTTCACGGTCCTGGTTAAGCTACCCTAGCTCCCATCGCTGGTGATGGATGTCAGAAGGCGGTTCATCCACGCATTCACCATGCGTGAACAGCTTCCAGAATCTTGGACGACGAGGTTATCGTCGATGACCTTGACCTTAGACTTCTACTTGATTTATATCATTGCGAGAGGTTCCTCGCGGACGTTACTACCGCCGTGCGACGAATATCTTGTACTCACGCATCATGCCTGGGACGAAGGTGTCAGTGTCAATAAAGCCGACGAACTCTTGCTGGCCAGTTTTGCAAGTGCTGTTGCAGTCCAGATGATTCCTACGCCTGGCAGTCTATGTCGATTCGTGCTATGTGCTCAGCGAAACACTTTGATCGTCGTTGTTCACATTGTGTTCATTAAGACTGGATGTACTCGAATGCACATGGTTCGGATGGGTTGTTCATGCTGGAAGCATAGCGGCGCAGCAAGCATCCGGAACGGCAAAGGCGAGGCAATGATGATCGGTATAAAGGCGTTTTTTATCGTCCAGCATCTTAGAGAGGTGGGACGGTTACGATAGTGCCTTCAACTTAGGTGGCTCTTTCGGTTCAAGAGAGGAAAGAGCAATGCATAGTCAAGGGCAACCTAGTGAACCTGCTAAGTAGCTCGAGCAGGAGTGCACCATCATTCTCCACAACTCCGAGGTCACGTCGTCTATTCATTAGGGAACTAAGCTCATTTCGACGCGTTCGATGACGCCGAGCTCGTCGAACTCCACACTCGGTGCAGCGCATTGGGGTCCACCTTGTCCTTCTCGCCAGGCACCACTCTTTGACACCACGAGCACCAACTTCTCAGCTTTCCGGCATTTTCTCTTGGCAGCCATTGTATCGACTTCTCACGTTCATCTTCATACATCTTCACGCATTCACCAACTCTGGTGTGCTTTTTGTGCTTCACCTTGAGCACGCCACCAATGCCCTCAATTTCTTGAGCTAGGTAGCTCGTACCTCGCCACCGCTCTGGCGACTCGGGTGTGTTGTGACTTTGGTCTCGCGCAGCCAGGGCAGCCAGCGTCTCTGCCTCGCAGGTCTCGTGCTCAACAATCTTTGCACCTAGGCAGCTGGCGCCTCGCCCACACTCAACGCCTTGCTCGCCTTCGCCAGCTCCAGTGCCTACACCGCCCAAGTAGTGGCTGTATCTTGTACGCCAGCTCCAGCCGCGAACGTAGTTGGTATCTGCGTTCTTCAGGTCCTTCCCACAGGGTGCGCAAAGCCAAACTACGTTGTCACAGTTGCACGGTGTTCTCTCAAAAGCGGGCGCGGTGAATGCTCGAGGCGCATCATTCTCCAAGAAGACCGGGCGAGGGTTCGGCGACGAGGGCGGCGAAGGCGTGCTGCCGGACGATGACGTGCGCTCTTTTGCAACGGCCATGAGTAACGGCAGCGGCGCCTTAGTACACGTTCGACATATGCGTCGATGGCGGGCACGTAGGGCAGGTGTAGGCGGTGGCTTCATTGTGCAGTTCTGGTCTCCGTCAGCGCCGCTTCAGCTCCTTGGGATAGACGTCATACCCGGCACACGACCTTTGCGCAGCGTTGACACTCGCCCACCATGTCTCGCGCGCAGTTTCCAATCTTCCCGCTCGTCAAATGTCGCGAAGACTGCGAGCCGCCAGGTCTCTCGCGAAATCGCGCCTGCAGTTCCGAGTCGGCGTCGTCATCCTCGTAGCAGCAGTGCAGCGTGTGCTTGACGAGCTGGTCGCGGTACTCAAGCAGATTGGCGCGGAACTGTCTGCATGTGCGTGAAAGGTCATGCAGTGTGTTCAGGTCGAGCTGGCCAGCAAGCTGTATAACAATACTGTGTAGTTATCGTGGTTAGCAAACCATCGTGGCGTGGAGCTTGTCCTTGCTGTAGGTTCAGGCTCACGGATAACAGCTGAGGGCTGCCGAGAACCCGTTGATGTTGGGGTTCGGCCTCTCGTCTGCTGTTTTCGCATGTTCATCCTCTGTTGAGGCCAGCAAGTTGTGTAGCAAAGGCTTCACATCCGGAATGCTGGGTGTTGACGTGTGTGGGGCAAGATACGCAGGGAGCGCGTCGTCCTCTAGATCAACTAGAACCACCATCGTGGGGAGTTGCGGCAAAAAGTCGTAGCATTGAAGCCGGGAACAGGCTCAAGATATACAAGGAGGACTCCTGAACGGTGTTGTTACAGCGATGCCGGCATCATGACGAGCTGCGGTGCTGGTGCGCACGGGAAGCCCCACAGCCACAGTCACGATCTGATAAGATTTTGCCGACTTAATCTTATCAGATCGTCAGGCCGTCTGTGCTTGACGCCGCAACGCGCGCACGCGATCACCGCACCCACCTCAACCACTGTTGGACGCGTCTTCAGCGTCTAGAACGCGCTTGGCACGCGCCAAATGCCTCAGTCCTTGACATGTTCCAGTCATTGAGTGCTCCCGACATGAACCAGCACGATACCGAAGAGCATATGCCTTTCCTCTCGCAACCCATTCCCTATGAATTGCTCAATGAAACCTCCATCTGCCATAGCGGGGACATCAATAAATGGTAAAGCAATCAGGTATCAGACCAATTCCACCTGCGAGGCTGACGACTGAACTTGTAGAGCAAACGTAAATCACAATTGAAGACCTTGCCACACAAGCCCGCGTTTATTTCCAAGACACAGGACTAAACGGCCATCCATCACACCCTATGGTCGTGGTCGAGCTCCTTTGCATCTCCATCGCTTTCGACTCAAGTTGTCCAAGATCCCAGTTCACCCAAGCCATCTTGCCATTCAACAGCTTGGTTTTGGCTGGGAAAGCCAAACCAAGAAATGCGCTGGAATCTCGACTCCAACCTCTCTTTCAGCTGGGATCTTCAGATAATATCATCTCTTGCTACTTACTTGTATCCATCGGCAAAACCTCTGACTTTGCACCGCTACTCTTGCATATTCCAGTATCGATCATTCCCAGATAAGCGCTCACCACGTTCAAGTCCTTCTCCTCATTGGCCGAGAATCCAGCTCCTTGACCTGCGCCATGTGTGCGCTTAGATACGCGCTGAAGCCTGGTGTAAAGGTAAGCGGCATTGCTTGCGCATTCGCTGTGATGCCAAACAGACTCGCTCCGCGTTTTTGCACTTAGGACGAGAGCTTGACCCGCTACAACGACCATTCACGGACACTTCATATTACCTCCACCACTCGCCCATCTCAGGGCCGGTGCTGGACGAGACAGATATCGGTGCGCGGCATTAAGAATGAGGCTATCCCGCCAGTCTACCTTCTCCGCTGCTTGCTTCACATATGCTTCACCTGTGACGGACGGAGATGGCGTGAAGCTCGGCCTTTAGGTTTCCTGGTGGCAAAGTTGCGGTCTCTTGTAGTTTGGATACCGTGCGGCCGATTAGGACTACGCGTGCCGTGCCTGCAGCCGAAAACGCGATGGCTGTTGCTCGACCGATGCCGTTCCCCTTGCGATTGTCAGATATCGGCAAGGGATTAACAGCGTCGTATGTATCATTGTCCCAAGTGGCTACTGGGGATGGATATGGTGGCTGCATGGTCGATGTTGCGAAATTGGGTTGATACCGCTGTTTAGAGACTGTAAGTATAGCGTGGGGTTGTAATGAGGCTTCTATCGCTGCACCTGCCATTACCGCCATTCCGGTTGGTCTCAGTACGAAGAACGCCACCCAATCCTTCGGTGTTGGCACCCTGGCGATCGGGTTGCCCAGGTAATTCAGTATGTGGTCTTCGACGGCGACATCCACGCTTCTGATCGGACGACGGCACATGTCAGAACTTCACTTCATCCAGAGTGTATAGATACTTCGTTAGATATGTGTCACGGGCAAGTGTTAATTAGGGAATTCGGCAAACAGAGCAAAACCTTTGAATTGCAGCGGTGGCTATGCTGATCCTATTTGAAGCGGTAGAATAAGCATGCAGAACCCACGTGGACGAATCCTGACCTGAGTTCCGGTCGAAACAGCCAGCCTACAACACGAAGCGAAAGTCCGGGTGCTCATCACCCAACTCCTTCATACTCTCCTCCAACACTTCCGGCAGTTCAGCCCTCCTCTGGTCCCGCTTCTTGTTCTCCCACTGGCAGCCGAGCCACGTAATGGTAGCAGCCAATGCTCCCATGCACGCCAGGCCAAGTCCGGTGCTGAATCCAGTGTGAAACTTCGGTGCCTCCTTGAATAGGAAGACATTTGAGCTAACGAACGCACCGGCAGTACCGAAATTGATAATGGCGGCAATGGCCACAGCGCGCTTATATCCACTTCCGGTGTTCATGGACACCCAGATGATCGAGATCGGCATCGCAAGGTAGCAACCACAAGCAATGAAGAACATACCCATATAGCGTACCTTCGGGTTTCCGGGGTGGACAATCTCGACTACAAGGCCGGATGCCAGAACAGCCCAACCGAGGATGTAGAAGTAGTAGCGGCGGTTCAAATACTCGCTCATGTATGCGAAGACTACAGAGAAGACGGCGCCGACGAGGTAAACGGGGATGGTGTGAACTTGTGCTTGTGTGGCGGTGTATCCGAGGCCCTTCAGGATTGTCGGCTGGAAGTTGGCAAGCGAATTGGCGTTCTCAGTAACTCCAAGGTTCATAGCAACGCTGCATCTTGTGTCAGCCTTGTTCTGTAGTAGGTGCTTGATTTCACTTACCCAGTCCAGATTTTCCAGTCTTTCAGATAATGTAGAGCCTTCTTGAAGCTAATATCATCATCAGCTACATGCCCTCCATCCGCTTTGACGCGAGCTAGCATGAGTGCCTTGTCCTCCGGTGCCAGGAAGGTACAGTTCTCTGGGAACGGAGGCACGACTGGCCAGCATGCAACACTGACGAAGATGGTGATGCAGCCTTCGATGATGAAGATCCTGTCACGACGTGAGACGAGGCCTTGACAGTGCGGTGTAAGAATATACTGACCATCTCCAGGCGCCGTAACCGGCAGTACCGTCCATCTTTGCGATCAACGATGAAAGGAAGCCATTAATAGCTCCCGCGATGATACCCGCTGTACAGAAGAACACGAACCGAGTCAAATACTCCTTCTTGGTGTAGTACGCTCCAATCAGATATGCAGCACCCGAGATATACGCAGCCTCGGCCATCCCTTCCAGCAGACGGCACACTACCAGCTGCTCCCAGCGCTTGACCAGACCGCAGCCGATCACGGTGATGCCCCAAGTGAACATCATCACGCAAAGACTTTTCGGACCATACTTCTTGAAAGCGATTTGCAACGGGATGCCAGCGACCAGGTAGCCAAGGTTGAAGACCCAGACACAAATGTTGAAGCGTTGGCCGATGAGGTTGAGCTCCTTTTCCATGCCCTGGATTTTGGCATTTCCAATGTTGGCTCTGATCAGCACGTTAGCACGGTCAGCGATCAGCAGATGAGATCGACGAACCGATCGATAAAGTTGACAAGGTAGAGAATCCATAGCACTGGCAGGATCCTCAGATCAAGCTTGCGTAACAAGCGACTCTCTGCTGCACGGTCGAATGGAGCCTCAACACTTGAAGATGCCTGTGAGGCAGTTGAATCCTTTACGAAGGCCCCCTTCTCGGCAGCATTCGAGTCGGCCATTTTGGAGGGCGGATAGGTAGAGGCTGGAAATCCGATGTGGAGTGATCCAGTTGTCTAAAGTTATAAATTGCAGCTGACTGGCATTTAGATGGAAACACCACAGCTGCGGCGCAGATATATTTCCCGAAGGCGTCCCAACCACGGAGACTTATTAGAGAGCCTTGTAGGCCACGCGATGGAAGATTGCATGATTAAACTATTGGCGGGCCAGATGCATCCATCAGGTTCCAGTTGTGGTGCCATGCAGCAAGCCTTGGACCATCGCATGCTCCGACTGCAGGGACGCGAGGCCGTAAAACCCCCGTTGAGGTCGAATCTTGTCGAAGGATTGTCGGTCAGGGCGGCTTCATCCCACGCGACAGGGTCTATCGGGCCTTTCCGTGAGGTTGGAAACAGTTGCTCACCCTGGTCGAGCTCCTACCTGTGCAGCGTTACGTTGCAGTCTAACAGGCTCGGGATGTATGTGCACAACTCCCCGCAACCGTGTCCGATGTGTTAGCCTTGTCAGCCTATCGCTAAGGAATCCAAGACGGCGATGTATGAGGTTTAAGCTTCATCCCGCCTCACCCCTGTCAGTACCAGATCTCCAGGCCCGTAACGGACCCTGCGATCCTTCGGCAAGCAGTTCCATCCATCGCTACGAAATCATTCAAGCTTCGTCGGCCGTACTTGCACAAGACATGGCGGCAGGATGCACGAGCGCAAACTGAATGCACGAAAATTTGCAGCAGGGGAAAGGTAACAAACTTCTTGCCCAGTCACATAACTCATGATGCTGGAAATATGCGAAGACTACAACCCCTATTTTGTATGGATAGTGTGTTGTGTGGTCGAGCCACCATCACGTAATGACCTGTCTGTGACTTTCTGCTTTCTTGAAATCCGAAAAAAGACTGCTACATACCTATCGAGCACATACAATAGTATACTATTGCTGTACTTCAGCTGCCAATCGGCGGCGAGTACTGCCTGATCTTCGGCATACTGGCCGGAAAGACAAGATGTCTCGGGTTTGAAGGATCAAGCTCACGCCATCAGTACTGGGAGACGCGGTTATATGGACGGAATGACCTCGGTGCCATCGAAATGAGCTCGTGCTGCTCAGACGCCTGTGATGGATTTGAGGAGAAAACGCACGGATTGTCACCGTCTCGAACAAGACGTTACGATATGCGTTGAAGAGTAAAGTTTGAATAACTAGAGTCTTCGTCTACAATGTTGACTTTGTAAGTGTGAGCTACAGCATCCACTTTTGACCTGTCACACTGTCGATAACAAGATGTTGTTCCACGCATACGATGGGGAACAACGAGACCTGCGATGGGTCTCCGTTTCTATGACCACGATAGCAACATTGTTGCTGCTCTGCAGACTGTCAGCGACGATTAAGAACAGAGGTTGGCTAGGCATAGAGGATGCACTGGTCATTGCAGCTAATGTAAGTATGAGATTTCTAGGTGTGGATAGTTAGCTGACGATGAAGGTGTTCCTCATAATCTTTACAGCAATGATTTACCAAGCAACTGTACATGGATTTGGGATGCGAGTTGCAGATATTCATCGAACAGGCGGGAACGTTCCAAAGGCCATGAAGGTACGTTAAACACACATTGATTCACTTCATGATATAGTCCTGACATCTGGATGTAGTTCTTCTGGCTTACTCAGTCCTTCTACACCCTAACCAACGGATTCAATAAGATGGCATTCCTAGCCTTGTACTATCGAATCTTCCCACTGCCGCGTTTTAGGGCAGCCTGCATGGTATTGATGGCCATATCAATCGCCTGGACGATATCATACGTGTTTGTTGTCATCTTCCAGTGCACACCAGTGCAGCGTGTATTCAACCGAGCGATACCTGGAACGTGTATCAGCTTCTTTTGGCATCGGTACGTTCAATACTTTCTCGAACCTGACATAAGTGGAGCGTAGAGAACAACAAAACTGATGGTATCATAGCTGGACGAACGCCATATCCAATCTCCTTACCGACATAGCCATCTTCGTCCTTCCTCTACCGGTGATTGTCAGACTCAACATGTCCATTGGTTCGCGCATCGGCCTGGTCGTGCTGTTCTGCATGGGATTCTTCATCTGCCTGACAACGGCGATGCGCATGGCGACACTGCCTCTCACACTCAGAGCCAGAGAACCCACATGGGAATCTGCACCAACCAATCTCTGGAGTTACATTGAGTCTGCTACAGGCGTTATATGTGCCTGTCTGATCAGTCTCAGGCAGAGCATTGGTACACTATGGCCTAAGAGGTGGCGGAGTCGCAAGGGAACTGCCTCAGCACAGTACCGCTACGGGGGGAGTGGTGGCCCGAGTAGGGATGGACTAGGAGGTTCACGGCCACGAGGAGGTCTAGAGAGTGGCAGCGGGGGGCATTATCGCATGAGCGGTGTCACGGCGTCAAAGAAAGGTGTTCGAGAGACGTACGCGTCAATCAGTCCAAGCGAAAGCCAGGAACAGATTATTGGAGGCACGAAGACAGAGGCACACGTCACAACAAATACGACTGGCCGCGTGAGCGACAGTGACGACTTGGATATGCAGGGGATCAAGGTGACCACTAACGTTCAGGTGGTACGAGGTTGACATCAAATTTTGGTAGCAAATTATCAATATCAACGGTCTTTTAGTGGGGTCTTACATAGCGCAGTCCGATTAAAAGAGATGAACAGTTCAAGTTTAGAATGAGAGAAGAATCCCCGTGTAAGCCTTACCTAACTTTTCGGCGTTGTAATTTTCCGCGGCGGTCCTCCGGTTGAATTCCTGATGCGCAGTGTGGGGCCGATGTGCATGGTAACCTCACGCCATTTCAGACCAGGCCACCTGCACGCACCTGCAGCGTAGGAAACGATACGCCTGGGCGCTCGCTTCCCAGACGCTTGATATTAAGACCCATTCTTCGAGGAGATGCGGTCACAGCGCGAATAATTGCAACAAAAGAATTGTACACAATATCGCCGTCAAGATGGCCATTCCACAACCCTCATATGAGGCCCCAAGCATCGCCATCGTCGGTGGCGGCATTGCCGGCGTTACTCTCACCATAGCCCTACTGAAACACTGTCCTCGCTTGCGCGTCACACTTTATGAATCCGCTTCAGCATTTGGTGAGATCGGAGCAGGTGTCGGCTTCCAGCCCGTAATGGTCCAGACCATGGGTCTGATCGATCCGCGTATTGCTGCCGCGTTCGAAAAGTGCATCCAAGGAAACGAAGAGACAGACCCACCTGTTTGGTTTACGGTACGAGTTGGTGATCAGAGAAAAAAGGGTGTTGCTGCTGGAGCGGAGGTCTTCAAAATACCCGGAAGAAGTGGGCCGAGGGGTGGTGTTCACCGAGCACACTTTCTGGCGGAGCTGGTGAAGTTGATTCCAGACGGTATCGCACAATTCCAGAAGAGGTTGGTTGATATTACGAAAGCCAATGATACCTCAGGTACGTTGCACAATTACCTTGCCCACCTACGTCCTAGGTCTGACTTTTCTTTGAAGACGATGCTGTGCTGCACTTTGCAGATGGGACAACTGCTCAGCACACCGCAGTCCTTGGCTGTGACGGTATCAAGTCGCGTGTACGGCCTATTGTTCTCGGCCAAACTGATTCAGCAGCCGCGGTCTTCTCTGGCAAATATGCATATCGGGGTCTGGTTCCGATGGATAAGGCCGACGAGATTCTAGGCGGACATGAATCAAAAACACCACAGCTATACCTTGGGTACCATGGACATGTACTGACATTCCCTATTGCCAACGGCAAAATTTTGAACGGTATGTGTCCAGTTCTTTCCTGTTCGCTGTCCACTAACTTAGCAGTGGTGGCTTTCTCCTCGCGGTCAACCTGGGACAACTCCAACTGGGTTGTTCAGACATCCCGTGAAGATATGCTCAAAGACTATGAGCATTGGGGCCCGAAGGTTTGCGAGCTTATGGCCAATGTACAGTCTCCTGATATTTGGGCACTCTTCGATCATCCACCCGCTTCGGTGTTTTACCGCTCGGACCCTCTCGTATGCCTGGTCGGCGATGCGGCTCATGCTTCTACTCCGCACCAGGGCGCCGGTGCGGGCATGGGCATAGAAGATGTGTACATATTGAGCCAGGTCCTCTCCACGTGCAGCTCGAAACAGAACCTCAAGATCGCCTTTCAAGCTTATGATGCGGCGAGAAGGCCAAGAAGCCAACAGATGGTGAAAACGAGTAGAGAAGCAGGTATGCTGTGGGACTTTGAAGGGGAAGGCGTGGGCGATGACTTGGAGGCTTTAGAGCGGAATGCGACGACGAGGATGGGTTGGATTTGGGATCACGATATCAGCGTGGATCTGAAGCATGCGGAGGAGATAGTTGCGAAATTTTCATAGGGTCAGGAATAAGAATAGATCAATGTTCGATTTGACAGTTATGCTACCGGTAAGTTGAATACATTATCAGAGGGTGTACTCGTGTGGCATTGTCGTTGCTTTAGCTTTAGGTAGACATAACGGAATGCAATTACTACAAACCGGTGGCCTTCCCTTCTTCACGTGCTCTAATACTCGCTCTTCTCTCACTCTATCTTATCATATTCCACGAAATCATGTCACAAGCCATCTTAAGCCGAAGGCCCGAACCCCAAGACTAGTGTATTTTTCATTGTACCCAAGATTCGATGTTGCTCTGCTTATGCCCACTCTCCATCATGACTAACTCCACATAGTCACGCTTGGTTCGTCGCTAGGGAAGTTGCACAATGGCTTTTACAACGCTGCGGTCGACGATGTTTCGGTAATCATCGCTAGGATTTTGGTATCTTGTATTGACTATCCTCTATACAACTAGCAGTGAACTGGTAAGGAACCGAACGGCTTTCTGGATTGACTCAAAACCTGGAAATCTCGGTGGCTCCT
Source organism: Phoma sp. XZ068 (assembly GCA_004835665.1). NCBI lineage: Eukaryota > Fungi > Ascomycota > Dothideomycetes > Pleosporales > Didymellaceae > Phoma > Phoma sp. XZ068. The sequence continues at coordinate 174,495 of RBKR01000001.1, forward strand.
AAAGTCCAATCGTGCTATTGAAGTGCAAAACGCTAATCTCGCGCATGAGCTGGAGACTCACACAATATATCGTTTAGTTGGAGGACCGCAATAGCGGCTGTTAGACACGTGCAGCAGATCTCGTTAAACGGCTACTGATAAGTTGAAAGGCACCAGCGTCCAAGGCTTCCAGCGGCGGAGGAAAGATGTCTAACAAAGTGCTGCGTCCATTCTGGACTGCATCAATGCGTGCATCGCAGACAAGGAACTGCTGTCTGATGCTTACTTAATGGCAAGATCAACCTCGACCGAGGTAAAGGAATCGAATGCAAATTTTCGTCACAGACACCAAAGACAGCATATAGTCAATAGTTATCTTACTTGAAGGTACCCAGAATCATGGAATCCCACATAATCTCAACGATTGGTTTTGTCTCGCATTTGCAGCTGTAAGTAGGCAAGCCTAGTGTACACAGCCTTGTTGCCCGTTTCAGGAACCGATTTATTCTCCGTAGGTTCTTGGCAATGTAGTACAACGCTCATAGCTCTACGTGCGCTGACTGGTATGCGAGGATCGTGGCTGCAAGCCACAGCGGCTGAACTCCGCAGGTCATCTCTTGCAATGGCTTGTATTCGCCTAGCTGTGTAGGAACGGAAATTATCTTCAACCTCAGCCCGGATTTCGACTATGAAAAACTCATTTCAGACCTTGTAACAGCACGCCAGAATGCCTTGCTCCATAGAAAAATGAGCTGGATACAAAGTTGGGGGCGATTCACTTATCAGTACAAGGGCAGCGCGTTTACTGCGCTCAGTCCCTACGCAGAACACCCTCCATTTAATTCACAACCTTCGTCATGAAAGCATCTTTGTTTACTCTGCTGCTGCTGTGCACTCAAAATGTGAGTGCAAAAGTTGGAGGTAGCTGCACGTACAACGGAGTCAGGGGCACCTGCCAAAAGTCCGGTGATTGTCGCAATGGTATGACGCTGTGTGTTTCATGGTAATGATTTTAGCTAATACACCTTGAAAGCGTTCACGGTGACTGGTACTTGTCCGAACGATCCAGCAGACGTCAAGTGCTGCATCACGAAACAATGTACAAATACCGCTGGCAAAGGAGGCGTATGCCTGAACAATCCCAGTACGATCAACAAGTGCGACGCATCCTTTGTCAAGAACCGTTGCCCAGGCCCGAACGACGTGCAGTGCTGTGTCTTCGACACCCCACCAACCAACCCTGGGCCAGGCAGTCAGATCGATGTAAACTTCTGGATCAAGTCATTCATCCCGTTGAACTTCGAAGATGTCACCCACCCATGGCCGAAGCATCCTGGCAAGACTATAATTAATGGGCTCCCATTTGGTGGCTGTTTTGTCACGGATCAGCGTAGTTTCAGCAGCTCCCGTGATGCATCGGCGCGTATGCACTCAGGAGCCTACGTCAAGATCAACGCAATTGCCTGGGACTGGTCGCAGACGCATCATTGTGGCCAGACAGACAAGGTCGACTGCGACGACGGAAAAAACGAAGACCAGAAGACTGCGAAGACTGACGACATGAAGTTCTCTCTGATATCCGGCTCGACGAGCAAAGTCGTACTAAAGTACAAGGGTAGCGCAGGGAACCCGCTCGTCTTTGCTGCACCGAAGATCGACATGGAAGGTACACTAACCGTTGATAGGGCTGGTAAGTTCATCGAGTACGTTGGAAAAGTAGATGATTTCCCAGCTTTCGAAGCGTATGTTTCGGTCAATGGTAGGGGTCCATTCAAGATTGCGAGCACGGGGCCAAAACCCGGTTCTGGTCCGACAAATCTGATAGGCGGTGCGAACAGAAGCTTCCGTGGAAAGGTATCCATCTGAGCTATGTGTTGGTGAAGTAGCGCATGTACAATAGGTCTTGAGTAGCCTCTAGTAACCACTCTTTGTTTCTCTCGTATTCCAACCGCTGTGTTTCATTCAGGTTCTGGGTGATCAGACTCTCGATGCTGCCGACTGGCCAATCATAACGGCTTCGAAGGTGGGGTACTGCCGCTAGGAGAAAGTCAAGTCCGGTCGCGCAGGAAGAAAGGACCGTTAATTCTACCCTGCCCTGTCAAGCGCCCACACAATAATGGTCAGTGACAGACCTTCCAAGACATACTAGGTAGATGCTGATCAATGCAAGGACGAGGCTAGTAGCTTCCATCCAATTGCTTGCGAATCCTGTCGCAATAAGAAATCAAAGGTACTTGACCTAAGCAAAGTCGTGTCCATCGGTTGCTTACTTTATTGTAGTGTGATCGTGATATGTGCGTCTTCCCCCTCTTTCCAACAAATCCTATTCTCAACGACATGTAGCCCAATTTGTTCGCAATGTGCCACTGCCGGTGTGGTCTGCCGGTATCCGCCAATCAACAAAAGGTAGGTAGGGCTAGCGCTACTTGATGAAATTCAGGCTGAGAAATTTACAGAGGGATCCCATCCGGTTATGTCTCATTCATTGAGCAACGGCTTATCGAGACGGAGATCCTGGTTCTCGAACTCTTATCGGCCATCCAAGAGTCGGGCATTTCAATGGAACGACATCGCTTGTCCGATGGCCAGCGTCGACAGTTTGCAGATGTTGCACAGAAGCAGTCAAAATCTGAGAAGATTGAGGAGTGGAAGATGCTGCCGCTTGGGAGTGACAGGCAAAAGCAGGCTTGGTGGTCCAAGAAAGGAGAAATTGTTGCTAAACTCAGCCAATTTTCAGGTAAGCAGCTTGATATGGACATAGATGTCGGCCCATCATCTTTACCTGCATTGTTTGAGGACCGACGATTAGTCGAGAGTGTGGCTTCACCAGCTCAGGCTACCTCACAATCTCGTACGTTCGCCGTCAGCCCATTGCCAGATAGCCCAGGGCCTGTAGACCACAGTGCTGTGATCGCTACTGAAACCAGGCCCTCAGAGACAGACGAGGGTACCAGTACGCCCTCCTTGTCTCTAGGAACTCCAGGAGAGATGAGCCCACCAGCATCTCGTGGTGCAGCAGTAGATAGATGGCGGAAGTACTTTTGAGGCACAGCTCAATCTATTGTAGTAATGATAAGGATATAGACATGGTCCTTGATTGATAATCGCCCATTGTGGATGGTGTTCGTAGACGATTCGGCAAGACGCCACATTACGCGCTAAAGAGAAGTGGGGCACTTAGCGTGGCAGGTCATCGTCGTAACTCTTCACTCCACTTCCATCTGAGGCACTCCTTTCAGCTGCGTTCCCATCACCGATGACTATGCCCAGATGGCTTTCGTCACTCACATCAATTCTAGAAGCAAAAAGTCGTGATGTCCGACGCGTTGGCTGGCACCAAGAGGCGACGAGCTCGCGATGAACTTGGAGATCCAGGGGTTGATTCGCCGGATGCTGATGCCGCAGAAGCCAGGAAGCGCAGAGCATTCCTTCATACCATGGGCCAGCAGCTTCGTGAGTTTGGAAATGAGGGAGTGAGTCCACAGGATCAGTCTCGCAACACCTTTCCCAGCCCAGGATGTCGACCTGCGTCACGGGCAGCGGATTCGGCATTTTCACAAGCTGCTGCTCACCCACAGGATGAAGCCGCACCTGGTGAAGACGATCAACTGCCCGCAGGTGCTGCGCACAGTTCTTCAAGGTGGCTCTGGCGGACGAGCGAAGTACGAACTGACAGCATGGGAGGTTCGAGACTGCCTGTGACTTTTGAAGATCTTCTGGAATGGAGCCAGAGCTATTTCGACCACTGGCACCCTTCTTTTCCCTTCCTTCATGCACCAGCTTTGTTGGAGCATTTCCGGGAAGCGGCACAGGCAGGTGCAGGTGCTACGCATTCAACAGCATCGAAGAAGCTCGAGCATGTTATACTACGTTCTGTCGTGTCCATATCCACCATGGACAGGAGACAAATGACACAGGCCCCAAGAGCTTTACCGGCGGCCTTTGTGTTCCACACTTTCAACGATGCTATCAATAGCGTACAGCTGGTGTTGACTGAGGAGAGTTCGATCCTTTCACTCCAAGCCCTTGTCAGCGTTCAGCTCTTCCTTGTATCCATGCACCGATATAATGCCGCATCAAGGTTGCAAGGTATAGCTGCACATCTAGCATTTCAGCTTGGCCTTTACAAATGTCCATCCCGCACTGGGTCATCATCAGATAAAGAAGCCGAACTACGAAAGCGCTTGTTTTGGTCTGTCTTTTGCATTGATCGATACATATCCATTCGGCTTGGTAACCCGAGCGTAATATCGGCGGACGATGTCGATGTTTGCTACCCGCAATGCGAACGCCATGTCCACATTCCTGGCAGCGATACAGGTATGTGCCTACATAATCAGACATTATGCACGAGCTAAAAGCGCATCAGAACACGATGACAGACTCGACCTTATTGACTTCCTCGCACGACATGCCACCATTCGCGGCTCTATTATGAAGCTTCGGAACAAGACAGCTGTCAACCGTGAATGTCAGGACGATCGTCAAGCTTTGATGGTCGAAACCGAGCACGCCAAATGGTGGACCACGGTTGATGAACACCTCTCTGATTCTGAGCTTGTGCAAAGTATTGCCAAGCCACATCAAGTGACGTTGATCGTCCTCCGATTCGAGACTATACTTGCATTGCACAGGTCCGTTCTGGGGGACCCAAAGCACGATACTGTGTTCAATGCGGCTCTGCAGCGATGCATTACTGCCTCTCGATCTATCATCAACACTCTACACAAAGCACTTAAAGGGTTCGGCGCTTTTGATGGCTCCCCCGGACAACATGGCTATGAAAGGACGCCACTTCTTTGGCCTTCTTTCACTTGGGCACTTTGGATGAGCACGTTCATCGTAATCTTCGCCGCTACTGAGAACCAGCTTTCTCACAAAATTGCCTTTGGGCTCGCAGATCGAAGCATCGAAGTGCTACAGCATATTGCGCTTCGAGGTACTAGTTGGCCTGAGTCGTGCATCGTTGCCATCAAGAACCTCGTCGCACGGCTTAGACGGTCACGCGATCAATACACAAGCGTACCACGATCAGAAGCAGTTGAAGCGCGAAGTTCGAAGGACCTGGTGGCTCCTGCCCTCTCTCGACCTCCCCAACAGGCTCAGTATCCTTCAAACCATCTTCCAAGCTCGTATAGCACAAGCCAGAACCAAGAGTCTCAACACGTCGCGTCCAACGCCACTGTACCCGCGAGGCTACCTGGAGGAGACCATTCTCAAATTGTTTATAGCACATTTGAGCCAAACAACATCGATCAGTCAGGTACTGCGTTTAACAACGGATCATACCAAGGCCCTTTCATGGCCGCAGGCAATTATCTCGGTGGTTCAGGCGATTTTCTAGGAATAGCTCAACAATCCTCTGATATACCACGACCACACGAAGACATCACGCAGCTTTTCAGCAGCGAAGACATGACCTGGTGGATGGGTGCTGATCTTCGGTTTGAGGGAATCTGAAGAATTATTCTAATACTGAATTCGAAAGTTCACTACATCTATCTACAGAACCCTCAGCCCGACTTGGGAGGTACGACCTTACCCAGCTTCGCTGCCTTGAATGCATCATGGATCTCCTGCTCGGCACCCTGGATCAACGGGAGCAAACCGCTTCGTACTGTGGCATGTTCGAGGATACCACGGGCCACCAAGCCATGCTTGAGCGCGACGGTGCCCTCCATGTGGGATCCACGGTGATACACATTTCTTGTGACAGGTAGTAACCTGTCATGGACAGCCCTGGCGCGAACGTAGTCTCGTGCCTTGCCTGCCTCGATCATCTCCAAAAGTGGCTCCGGTGCAATGTTTCCATAGCCGACCAGCATGCCGTCGACATCGAAGCAAGTATGCAGCAAGTATTCGTCGTGACATGTCAGGATGGTCAAGCCAGGGTTCTGCTTCTTGATGATAGGGATCTCGACATCCCAACGACGCATGTTGCGAACGCCATTCTTCATTGCGATGACGCCTGGCTGCGCGGCGATGTCGAGAAGCGTCTCCAAAGAGTAGGTGGCCTTGGTATTGTCCGGGTATTGGAAAAGGATGAGCGGTAGACCGGATTTTTCGTACACAGTCTTGTATCGATCCTGTGGTGCACCAGGCTGGTAGCCAAAGCGCAGCCAGCCATGACTAGGGTATAAAAGTCCCGCTTGAGCTCCTGCGGCCTTTGCACGTTGAGCCTCGAGCGCCGCGACCTCCGTGCCTTCGGTGGTGATTCCAGCAATAATGGGAATCTTGTTGTCAACCGATTTTACGAAAGCTTTGATGACGTCGACCTGCTCCTCCTGTGTCAAGAAAGTACCTTCGCCAGCGTGGCCTAGCACGACGAGGCCCTTGACTCCTGAGATGCTGCCGAGCCACGAGCCTAGACGCTGAATAGCGGCATAGTCGATGGAGCCATCTTTGTTGAATGGCGTGACTGGAGCAGGCACAAGACCTGCGAGGTCAATGAAGGGTGCTTGCTGAGTCTCAGGCATAGATCCCATTGTGTTAGAGCTTTGATTGTTCGAGACTGTTGTGAATGTTGTATGAAAGGATAGATGATTGTGGGTTCATGTTCACTATGGGTTATCAGCACCCCGTTATATGCTTCTGAAGAACTTCGAGTTCGCAGCACACTTGAATCCCCGCATGTGCTCCAGATTTTCCAATCGCAGCCCGCGTTCGCTCATGCTCCGGATCAACCACCACGGACAAAGATAGGTCCGATGTTGAACCAGAGACCATTAATGGGATTGTGTCGGACAAGCTCTAGGTCTGACTTTCTATTGGCTGGAGGAAGTCTTTCGCGACTAGGCGGAGTTCGTAGCTGCGACGTGGCGTCACATTTCCACCGGAGATGAGTTTGTCCACTTTAGTGCAAGCCACATTCGGTGCATCGGCACTTGCTCGAGAACTGAGACTCAGCTCGCACAGACTCGACCAGCGGCGCTGTGTTTCGGTCAGTCACGCAACAGGCGAATCCTGCCGGCGGTTCACATTCTCCACCTACTAGTGGCGCTCATGGCTTGACAAGCGATAATCTGGGGTAAGTCGTAAGTCCGGGGACTTTGTCCACCTGCGGAGTTTCTGGGGAAGATTCGTCCCATCTGCCCTTCCATCTGGGGTATATAGAAGTATGTGGTTACGAGTGTTTCAGAAGTCAAATTTTGCACACACTTACGAAAAAATCTCGATACAATGCCGTCTACTGAGGCTCACCGCACTGACTTGGAAAAAGACATGCCACTCCAGGTCGATCATGTCGAAGCCTTCGAAAAGGATGGCAAAGCCAATCCACCGGTGACTGGGGCCGACTACAGCGGTGCAGTAGCAAAGACAGACCCCGAAGAGATAGCCTTGGTGCGCAAACTTGACTACCGGATCATGCCGGCCTTGTTCTGCATGTACTTCCTGTTAGTCTCCACGCCCAAAAGTCTTAGAACTGAATTGACATTTGTAGCAATAAGCTTGACCAAAACGCCATAGCCAATGCAAGGCTCAATGGCCTCGAGAAAGACCTGGGCCTGCGTGGCTCACAGTACAACACCTGCATTTCCATCCTCTACGTCGGCTATCTTTTTGCCCAAATTCCGTCGAACATGCTCATGTCATCCAAGAAAGTTAGGCCATCGCTCTACATGGCTTCATGCATGATAGTGTGGGGTTGCGTTGCTTCACTCACAGCGCTCGTCAAGAATTACGTGGGACTGGTGTTGGTCCGCTTTTTCTTAGGCTTTGTTGAGGCACCTTTCTATCCTGGGGCCCTATATATCTTGTCGTTGTTCTACACACGCAAGGAGATTGCTACTCGAGTCTCAATTTTATATGCCGGTACGTGTCCATGTTCTAGCCGCTCTTTTGCTGCGTTGAACGGCACTAGTATCGAAAAACTAGACGCCAGCTTACCATTTCCATTGCTGACCTTATGAAAGGGAACATCTTTGCTGTATCCTTCGCTGGACTGATTGCAGCTGCCACATTCGCCACTCTGGACGACAAGCATGGTATGCACGGATGGCAGTGGTAAGACACAATCACGCCTCGAATTCACACAATACCAGAGCTAACCACGTCATTTTCTGTAGGTTGTTCATCATCGAGGGAGTTGTCACGATTGGAGTCGCTATTGTCTGCATTTTCCTACTCCCAGATGAACCTCTTACAACGAAGTGGCTCACTCCTGAGCAACGGCAGCTTGCACACGATCGTATCCAACGCGATACTGTCGGGTTAGAATCTAGTAAAGGAGTAAAAGCTGGCTTTATGCAGGCACTTCGAGACCCTAGGCTTTACCTTCTGGTATTCATGCAGAACATGCATTTGAGCGCCACATCTTTCAACCAGGTATGCTTAGTGTGCCCAGACACTTGGACTCCCTGCTGACGATGTATAATAGTTTTTTCCCACTGTAGTTTCCTCGCTCGGCTTCAACACCACTATTACTCTTGTGCTGACGGCGCCGCCATCATTGGTCGCAGGCGTAGTCGGCATCTGTGTAGGCATCTCCTCAGGCAGGTTCAATGACCGGACTTGGCACATCACAATCATGATGGGCATTGCAACAATTGGGTTCGTGATTAGTGCAGTCACTCTAAATTTACCCGCACGCTACCTATCATGCTTCTTGTTTGCCTCAGGTACGTGTCTTTTCGAATAAAGGAGCAACTGGACTGGTATGGCTAACAATTTGCCTTAGGTGTCTACTCAGTTAACTCCGTCATTCTGGGTTGGGTCTCAGGAACGCTAGGCCAGACTCCTGAAAAGAAGGCCGTTTCGCTGTCAATCGTCAACGTCGTCTCAATGGCGAGCTTCATATACACACCTTACCTATACCCCAAGTCGGACGGTCCGAAATATGTAATTGCGATGAGCAGCAATGCATGCTTTGCTTTTGCAAGCATCGCTGCTGCTTGGGTACTTCGAATCTGGCTTACTGTACAGAACAAAAGGCTGAAGAGAAACGGCGGCAATGTCTTCTACGCTTATTGAGGCGTCAGGTCGACAGGCACAGGTCCATAGAGGCGGCTGAAAGATTCAGTCGCATTGCACAGTGTGTATCTTACGAATGATCTTCCTTTACAAAGAACAGGGTCAAATATGTACATTGAATTAAATAGCCATCGAGACTACAAGAAGATATTGCTAAGATACAATCTCCAACTATCCTCTCCTGTCTGAAGACATCACAAATGTCCTGTATCTATTTACCGAAGGTGAACTGAGGAATGTTGATGTCAGTAACCTTCCAGGTGACGCCGCCATCGTCGGTGGACATGTCGCCAGTGACGCCTGGACCCTTGCCCAAGGTTTGATCGTAGTTTGGGTCTGCGGTGTCGAGTGTGATGACAGTGTTGATCCACTTGTGCGCGGGCATGGTACCGCAATTGTTCTCAGCACATTCAATAGCGCTGCCCCAGCCCATAGCATGACCATCGCTGGTGCTAAGGGTTGCCACTTGTTTGTCGTTGATTGAGACGTACTGGGTGTAGTTACCGGTTGCGTCGTCGAACTTATCTTTGATTGTGTCAGAGAGGATGTAAGGGTTTCAATTCTTTACGGCTTACAGTGCATGGTAATCTTCTCTTCCGCAACAGCGTTGGTGCCGTCGGTCTGAACGGGCATCTGAGAATTGGGGCCAGTGCTCAGGAGAGTGTACGCGAAAATAGACCAGGTTTGCGAGTTCCAGTTATCGGCAATGGATTGTATCAGATCGCCATTCGATGTGCCCATGCCAACCCAGAGAGAAGCGTCACCAGTGCTACCGCTGGGAGCCTTGGGCAGAACAAGTGTGGATGTCGACTCGCGGATCCACGAACCAGCGCCAACTGGACCGGTGCTGAACGCTGGGCCCATGGCAGCCTCAACAGAGGCGGCAGTGGCGAGAACAGGAAGAATTTGGCGGAGAGAAGGCATATTGTCGGTGTGAAAGAATGACTCCGGGTCAGCGTTGAAATTGAGATATATTTGTAGAATGTACAGAAAAGTCGGAACGAATGTATGATGAAGTTTAATTGAAGAGCGAAACGAACTACTATATACTTATAGGCTTGAAAGTGCATTGACAGTGGCTCGTATGCGCACTCTTTCCAGACATGCATTTCGTGCGCGTTCGTTGAAAGACTGCCGTACAAGGTGGGCCTTGCCGCTGTCCCTTTCATCTGGATGTTTCTTATGTTCGGGAAAAAACCCTCCGTCAGAGCCACCGTTTCCGCGAAAGCTTTTGTCTATTTCACCGCGATCCTTGTTTTTCCTTGGCCGGAGCTTAACTCCTGACCCCGCTCTTTGATCAACAGGCGGGTCGTGTGGCAATACGGCATATTGGTTGTTTCTAAGATCCCAGCAACGTTGATATTTGATCAACCTGAAACGCGGCATAAAATTCCACTTCACTGTCAGGTCAGGATGAGACGTAAGACTACTTCTTGTAAACAACCTGGAGGAAACATTTGACTTATGTCTTTCAATGGGCTAACTACACTCTTTCGAGCGAGCTCTTCTTGGACAGATGCAAATTACCACAGTTCGTTAGAAGTTTTCGAGGCATTACTGAGGTCCAGCTTACCTACCTAGGTAGTTAATTCGATTGGTAAAAATCCCCCAATTATTCCCATGGTGCGCGAAAGACGCTCACAACTCATTTAAAGGGGTCACTGTATTGGTGCCTCATGAGAAGTTCCTTTGCCCTCCTGAGATATGTCCAGCGGGGTTTTTGCCGAACTGTGCTGGGTCGTGCACCTAGCGGGGCAATGCACGTTCCCGCACGTTCATAGGCTGTCTGATCGTCACCAGTTGCAAACAACGGCAATGCGGTCGCGGTCGTTGCACAGCATAAGCGTGGACAAGGTGATCACATGTGTCAATCTTCAACACCCGCTGATGATCATCCGCGAATGCATCCATACATACAATGCAGTCCTCCTTATTCCATTCGCTGCAGACTGTAACTTGGGAAGCATGTCTGATTGGGTCCAACGGTAGGTTTGTCGGCTCGAAATCAACGTCTTCAAAGTCGTTGCTTTCGTCTTCCTGCTCTCGTTCATCCCCGGCTCTGGCTTCGGCTGACTCCCACGTCTCAGACAGTCTGACCAACACTTTTTGCCCAGGTAACAGTACGCCTACAGGGTAATTGAACCCCAATACTCGATCAAGACCGCAGCGTTGCACCCAGGCCGAGATGCGGCTCTTGTGTTCCGGCATGAGGCTTGATGACAAAGCGCAAGCCAGGATCCAACGAAACATTCTGTGGCATAGAACATGAATTTCCTCAAGGTGGTTGTCGCTCTCTGAAATTACCAAAGCTTGACCAATTATATGATAGGTGTGCCGTAAGTTGATTTTGGAGACGGCGGCCTGAGTTTGGAGCGGTACTGGGGATAGAGGATTCTTTAACTCAGCACTTCCACAAATGCAATTTCGTCTCCCTCATCGCTGATGTCCCACAGGTTCGTCGCAACCGTTATAGCCCATCTGCCAAACACATCGAATACTTGCGCGAAGTCTTCGCCTTCAGACGCTAGGCTGTCGCGCAGTAATTGCACCAGCGCGGGGAGCCTTTCGTCTGCATCGGAATGTGCTTCAATGCCATGTTGCTTGATTGCATCGATATAGCGTGGTTGTCGGCGCAATAAATCGCCAAGCCGGGTCGCGTTCTTTCCTTTGCTATCAATTTCTGGGTGTATGGTAGAGACTAGAAAGTATAATTTGCAAACGGTCGCAGCCGCCCCGCTACCAATATCGAGCACTGTAGCTATGCTGATTTGAGCTTGGCGAAGCTCATCGATATCTTGTACGAGTTTCGTTACGAATACCTGCACTAGTGCTTCGATCTTTGCAGACTTTCAAGCCATCGCTTCGATAGTTTCACGGACATGGACTGTTAATGCGGTGATGATCTCGGCCCCCGTGTCTACATTAGACATACGTCCTTCATAAGGCCGGTGTTCAGCGAGCGTCCGTGACACACAGAGGTCTAACAGGAGAGAAATAAACCTGAGAAGCCTGTCATTTGGCTGATGGAGGGATATCAACCGCCTCATGGTCATTGGAACATAGAAGCGCACGTTCTGGCGATGGCAGGTGCGGCCATGGTTTACATGCCGGAGCTTCTCCATGCAGCAGGGAATTTGGAGGCGCCACTGATCCCTTGATGTAGGCTTAGTGTTGGGAGCCATAATGAAGCCGTATTGTGTGAGAACGAGTCCAAGTACTAACTGTCCTTGGGAAGAAAGTGCTTACGCGATGGATCTGTGCACAATGTAGGATTAGATTGGAGGAAGTGCGTGGTGAAGTCTACCACTCAGAGCAGTATTTGGCGCTTATATACAGATTTTTAATACGCTGTGTTTGGTCGTCTTCTAATATTCCGTTCTGTTGACCATGGTTTAGGGTCAACGTAGCCAATCATTTCAACGATTCACCATTCTCAACAAACAACAAAACTGTCAGTTTGAAATTTTAAACTATATTTTCTCTAAAGAAGATCAACACTCCTTCTGGTAGCGCAAACATGCCATCAGTCAAATCATTGTCGCAGTTATCACGCTTTGCAAATTATGTGACATACAGTGCGACTGGAACTTCATCCTACAAGTCAGCACTACAGGTCCTTTGTCAACCCGAAGGTGTTTGTTTCCGTCGCCCAGCATTTTCCACGTTCGTAAATTACTGAATTTTAGCATTCATCTGCAAGATGCATATCTAGCTCGTCGCAGCTGTTCCAAGTCACACAAAAGCTCAACCACGGGATGGAGCAAACGTTCTATAGAATTTGCTAAAGTCAACTTGTGCGTGAAATGCACGTTTAAACTGTTCAGTGTTCGGCCTATCGAGGCCGCACCAATTGCGATGCCTCGTCTGTGAATACACAAATTATATTGCCCAAATAGAAACCGGCGGCTGACATAGATTCCAAGGTCTAATTCTTTCGGCGCCCTGCTCCCAGCTCTGTATGCATACGTTGTCTCGATAAAGTGGTATCTCCGCAGCAAGAGATGGTCAATCTATACAAGAATGTTCCAAATTTGGCACGGAGGCAGTACGGTACCCTATCCTAAAGCTCCGAATAGGTCGAACATTTATGTCGCGAACTGGACGTGAAGTTCGATGGCGACAGTGAATTTGTGCCGAAAGACGGCTAGAGTGAGGATTTCAGACTGCGAATCGATATTGACCAGTCCGCCTTTGACAAGCAGGCTGCCGTAGATGATGTCTACACCGTATATAAGACCTAGATCACATTCGATAAATTGGATGAACATCGTGAAGTTGTGGCTATGACATGCCCGCAAGGCGTGGACGAGTGGATCAACAGGACAACGCAAAAAATTCACACAATACATCAATTGTAGAATTTAGAGGTTATCACAACATCAATCACATCTACCAATTCAAAAGAAGGGGGCAGAAGCATCTGGAATAAGTACGTGCTAAGAAAGGTGTTCAGTAGGTCTATGGATATATGAATGAATCATGAGACATAACAAATGCTTCAAAAACAAAGAAACAATGAGCATGAAATCAAATGGACTAGGTCAATTTCTGTTCTTCATCGAAATCGTGTGACGTGTGAGAGAGCAAGGAGTCGCATCGACGCCGCATGGGCTCTCGTGTCGCTTGTAGTAGTGACACGAAAGCTCTATCGGTTTCTCCCGAGTTCTCAACCATGCTCTCGTGCCCATTTATGCGCACTGTCGCCACTGACAATCGCTGGGTTGGTATCGGAGAAGCAATGACAATAGCTTTCTCGGCGTTCGGTTCTGGCGACATACATGTCATCTCTGTACTCGATATGGAGGCATGTATTGGCTGATCGTGCAATGAGGTTGAGCGTCTCAAGATTGGGCGCGTCGGTGTCTTCCCTTTCGATACTGGTAACGAATTTGTGCGCAGTACCTGACGGCGCGCCACTAGGAACGATGAAGGGAGATAGGTACCCCAAGACAACGGTTCCTGCCTAGAAAATTCAAAATCGGGAAACGGTTCCACAAAGACCTCATCAATAACCGGTGAGAACGAGACTCGCTTTGGTAAACGCGGCGCGCATATACGAGGGGAAATGTTTGGTGCGTCTGGAGATCGAGGTGACTTCAAGCCTGCAGGAACTGGTGGGCTAGGCGGAGGGGTGCACGGGAACACTATTCCAAGTGCATTGAGTTCTTGTGAAGGTCGAAGTCTGTCGCTCAGGATTGGTGATGACAGCCCTGATGCTGACCTCGTTCGTGCCTCGGGTCTGAGCGGTCGTGATGGCCCTGCAATTGATCTGCGGATGGTTGGAGATGAAGCTTGTGCGTCATGATCATCCGGATCCTCATCTCCTGCAATCTTGACATAGCCTTTATCCTTTCCTAAGCCGGGTGAAGGCCACCAGTCGAAGTACCCTCGCTTTTCTTTTCCCTCAGAACGTTTTGAACCGGTTGACCAGGTCTCGTTTGGCACTGGCAGTGGAGCAGAACCAAATGATCTCGCTGGTGGAGGCGGAAATGGCTCGTAGCTTGATTTGCCCATTGTTGGTGGAGTGTTGGGCGCCGACTGGGTCATCACCCACTCAAACGAATCAACACGCCTGTGGGAAATGGAGACTTGCGATAATTTATCGTAGGGGCTGTCAAACCCGTCGGCCAGCTCTGGAGTCATTACTGGAGTCGGTGGGGCCTGTTCGCGCGACTCGAGAACTGATAGATCTTCGTAGAGGCGGAATGCGGAAGGAAGGGACGGACTGAACGAGAACAAGGGAAGGCAAGACATCCTTCAGGCATTCAAGAAGCGTTGCAGCCAGATCAGTTGGTGTTTCGGGTTAGATAGATGCTCAGTGGATATGGAATTTGTCCAAAGTTCGAGACGTGGGCTTATGAAATTTATGTTGCAAGGTTTCTCGCCCATGTTTAAAGAAAGTCAGACACAATACCGTACTCCGCAAGCCGCGTTCTTGAAACACCAACACAGCCATGTGTACCGGTCCCAATCCTCAAAGTTAGCCCATGGCAGTCCATAGCAACTTCTATGTCTGCTGATATGGACTTTAGGGATCGAGTAGGGCAGAACGCATGCTGGTCATCCCTCTATGTCATTGCCGAAGTCCGCGCGCTAAAGTCTGATTGGATGTGCCCCAGGCTCAGCTCGGTGTTGAGAGCATGGGCTTGCACAGGCGATTGACGCAAAGCTGCAAGGTGGCAACAGAAGACGGAGTGTCAAATGCGATGTAGCACGGCAACGATATCGTTGATTATGGCAGTGCAAATGGGGCAGAGATACGAAGGTTCCGAAAGTGAGCAGGGCGGCTAAGCGAAAGGGCTTTGTCAGCACGCACGTGCAAACCTATCCATCTCGAAATATAAACAGCTCAGTAACATCATAAGCTACTAAGTAAGTCTTTTCGTTTCTTCAGAGTTAGATCTATACCGAGCGCCAAGAATCGCGATCCGGGACCACGATGTAATTAAATCAGTTCGTTCTAGGCGGGTGAGACACTTGCACATGCAGCCCGCCCCTTGTCCAGATGTGCACTGACTCGAACACCATCAAAAGGGCGCAGAACGATCCTCGAGGACGTATAAAGCCCGAACCAAGCTAATTTAAGCTGCCGGTGAGGCACGCAAGCTCTTTGTAACGGATCTACCAACGAAACAGACAGAGTCAGGGCTCACCAACGTCCCCACTTCTAGCTGAGAAACAGAGGTTTGACAACCAAAAGCCCAATTTCTCACTACCACCAAACATCCATAGTCTTTGAGTGCACAGAAAATCCAAACATCTCAACTCAATATTCTCAAATAACATGGCCACCAAACCCAACCACCAGCTGATACCCGACCCCTTACGTCCTTTCGATACAACTCGCCTCGCCATCCGCGCTGTCCGCCAACCAGAAGACCTTCCGCTCTACCTCGCAATAGGAAACGACCAAGATGGCTTCATGAACAGCAACTTTACAAATACACATCTCCCTTCGCCCGCAGACGCAACCAAATTCATGAAAAGCGTCGCCGAAGACTCGCTCCTCGGTGCAACAATCTGGCTCAAACCCACTGCCACATTGGACGAAGGTTCAGAAATGCGCGAAAATGACACTCCATCCGGAGACCTCAAGAACGAATGGGGCACCGCGATTGGCGAGATCCATCTGAGTAGACTTTCGCCCGGCGCAGCGCACCACCGCTGGACGGAGATCGGTATCGATATTCTGCCGGCTTTCCAGGGTAGGGGTTATGGGCGCGAAGCGATTGAGTGGGCGTTGGACTATGCCTTTCGTCGTGCGGGTTTGCATAGGGTGCGCATCCGGGCATTTGGGTGGAATACTGGGGCGCTGAGACTATATGAGAAGATAGGGTTTAAGGTGGAGGGGAGGGAGCGGGAAGCGCTTTGGCATGAGGGGAGGTGGTGGGATGGGTACGAGTTTGGGATGTTGGAGGGTGAGTGGTGGGGGATGCAAAGAGAGAGGGAAGGGAAGGTGGATAGTCAAGAGGAGCGGCGGAGAACAAGTCGAGCTATACAAATTGACTCTTACAAGAAGTAATTGGTTATCAGTTTAAGAATTGTAAGACTCGGAGACGCTACACTACACTACACTCGTAAGAGCAAAATAAACTCGTCCACACCGTTATGGGAAGACGTCTTGCAGTGCTGCCATGCCGCTATCCCTTCCTGTGATCGCCACCGAGCTGTTTCCTCGCTTTGCAGCAGCATCGTACAACGACTGGATCGTGCTACTCCAGAGCTGCTTATCCATACGGTTAATCCTTCGGTCATATGATAGCAAGCCATTAACTTCTCCTTCCACATCGGTGGTCTGTGTCCAGACACCGCCAGAGCAAGCGTACTGCTCGATCTGTTCGCGAAGTTGTACAATATTCTGAATGCATCGATAGTTCCAAGCCTCCGTTGTGTTTGTCAGCTCGTAAGCTGTCTGTCTAGCCAAATCATCGAACCATGCATGCTCGAAGGGTAGCTGCTGGCCAACTCCACCGAACTCGCCTTGCAGGCCGATACGAGTGGGATCGTAGGCGGAGTTGTAGCCGGATGGACCGGAACCTTGCACCGACCAGAATGGCGAACCACACTGTGGTGTCGAATAGTGATGGTTATCATCAAAGTCTCCAGCAGTGTGGTCCGTCCAGCCACTCACTGCGTTGACAAGACGTGTAGGGTCGAGAGAGCGTACAAGATTTGTCAGCTCAAATTCGGGCCATGGCTGGCTTGCATCTGTTGCTTGGCCCCACTCTTCGTTGTATATGGTCCATGCGAAGATACTTGTGTAGCTCTTGAGCTGCTCAACCAGTAAGCCGAGTTGCCTGTTGAACTCTCGCTGCGCATCTGGACCTTCCAGTCGGATTGTACCGCATCCATTGTTCGGATCAGGCAGATCAGGACGAAGGGATGGCATGTCTTGAATAATGAGGAGACCAAGCTCATCGGCGGCCTTGTAATACAATGCAGGTTCAACTTTAATGTGCTTGCGGACCGCATTGAAGCCAACCTCCTTAAGCTTCTCCAGGTCATAGCGCATGGCTTCCACGGTTGGTGGCGTGTAGATGCCATCGGGCCAGAATCCCTGGTCTAATGGGCTCCAAAAGAACTCGAATTCTCCGTTGAGAAGTGGCCGTTGAATGCCATCAATGACACCGCGCGAGATGGTCCTGAAACCGGTGTAACTAGATATTGAGTCGCTACCTAATTTTATAGTGATGTTGTAGAGCGTTGGCGTCTTGGGAGTCCAGAGATCCGGAGAATTAACCTTGAAGATAAACGGACTGCCACTGTTTCCTGTTGCGCTAGCTTTAACTGCCTCAGAGCCCAGTTCGTGAACAATGATCTCGTACGGACTCGAGCTGTTCGCACTGCTGTGCACCGTGACATTCACTTTCAGCTGTTAGCAGTTGGCCGTCTATCATTCTAGATGTGATCATACCATTGCCATCTGCACCAGCAGCCAAATCCAATTTCGTGATGTACTCGCTAGGTGTCGACTCTAGCCATACTGTCTGCCAGATTCCAGTACAAGGCGTGTACCAGATCATACCCCCACGAGTTAGGGTTTGCTTTCCAATCGGTATCTGGTATCTGTCCGTATCTGTGGGATCAAAAGCATGCACCAGCCTAAGCGTTTTCCGTCAGTTTATGCAGATACACAGCTTTGCAGTCCACTCACAACTCGTTTGTGCCATTTTTCGAGAGATAGTCGGTCACATCGAAGGTGAACTCGAAATATCCGCCCCTGTGAAAACCCACTTCTTTGCCATTGACGAAGACTGTAGCTTCGTAGTCAACAGCACCAAAATTGATCAACACACGGTTTCCAGCGGGCCAGTCAGATGGAACGTCGAAAGACGTCTGGAACCAGCTGTATAGATGTCCCCTTTCCATGATACCTGAGAACGATCAGAACTGATTCCCGGCACAACAAAATTAGGGGACATACCAGACAAAGCACTCTCGAGACAGGACGGAACCAACACTGCACGCTCGAGCGTCTGCCCCACAGGCGGGGCATTGACCTGACCAGCTGTCACGTTTCTCCAGCGCCAGACACCGTTGAGGTTCTTCCATTGCGAGCGCTGAACCCTTGGGCGGGGATGCTCAGGCCATGGGTTAGTGCCAACTTCTGCGGTCCAAGGTGTGTCTAGTGGTCCTGTCTGCAACTTGTACCCAGTATCGTTGGCAACGCGTGGTAAGATGAAACTTGAAGCGAATGAGGCCGAAGCCAATAGGGTTGAGAACGCTCCTAGAAGTCGCATTTTTATTATTAAGATATTTGCAACGTTGAACTAAGACAGGTGCTTCCCAGTGTCCAAGTGGGATGAGGAGACTTCTTCCAAGTATTTAAGGTATTTGGCCTGCATGCTTAATGACAACATCAAGCCCCTGGTACCTGTCGTGGGTGCATGCCGCCTTCTTGGCCTGGGGTCTAGCGGCGGGATCGAGAGGGGTGGCTGCACGCCTTTGCCGATCCCCAAGACACGACTTGATGAAATTCGAAGGTTTTTCTACTCGTCAAGACATGTTTGTACTCAGATGGGTATATCCGCTGACGCCTCGCACGCGACGTTCTTGCAGAGGTCGCGCAGGAACCCGGTATGGGCAGCAGCAGCCATGATCAGGCGCAATCTGCAAGGCTGGGCAACATTCCCATTTGACGCCCCCATCTGACTACAGTTTTCCGTATGCACGAACGTTGTTACACAACGATCCCACCCTCGTCAGTAGTCCTCGGACCTTCCAGTGCAGCCCTGATCAGCCGCCTGGCTAGCGAGGGGCTCGCCCTGTTTGTTCGAGATGCTTGAATGTGGAAGTTGAAATCAGAAGCCGGCTGCAGCGAACTTCGAAGTCGCAAATGCATCGAGGTACCTCTGCAAACCCGGAACGAAGAGCGATGCAAGGTGTACTGCCGCCTCCCTTCGTCTACGAACGCTGCCTCTATGAACGCTCTTGTCAACAACATCTCTCCTTTCGCCCCTACTCAAGTAGCGCAATAACATTGGCGGTGCATACAGAAACGCATGAGGTCAGATGAGCGCGCCGAATGAGCTGCGGGCCTGCAAGCTAAGTCGCTGATCGCGCTGTGTTGCGGAGTTTTGAGGCTCCCCGCACCGCACGCGCCGGCCCAACGCTCATTGCGCCAGACATCCCCGCAGGCGTTCAGACCGCGTGAGAAGCGCAGATGCAGTACATCGCCACTGCATGGCGTGATGAGTCATGGTATGTTTTGCAGGCTGTCGTTGATGTTGCACGTCTTCACTATTCCATGGTGTGACGAGTGCGCTGGCGTTGAAAATCTTGGAGAGCATGTTGCCGAACGACTTCAACAGCAAGGACTTGCAGTAACCGGAAAGCGCTTACGCGATCGGCCGCGGCTTCTTCGGTGAAGTTTAGCCCAGAGATACCCCGCATGTTGAACAAGCATGCACTTATCGTCACTATCTGTACCAAGATTCGGCGGCACAACAACAGAGCACCTTCTTGATCGGGCGATAAGCTTCCTGCATGTGGAAGGACGACAATGAAGTGATGTTTTAATATCCTTGCATTGCTCGCTATATAGCAGGCTTTCTCTGCGCCAAGTTCGTGCTATCGCACATACCTATGAGCAGGTCCGTTGGGTATATAGTTGATCGCTTCCCTCGTGCTCTGTTCCACCTGTCCTTCGCCCAAGAGCATTTCTGCTACACCTTGACATGCCAATCTTACTAACGCTGATTGCCAAGCCTGTTGCCCGGCTCGATAGCCTGTCTATGCAGCTGCCCGTCAGGCATGGCACTCATGTGGCGTGACATTGGCAGCCGGGGTCGATGCTCCTGTTGCAACAGTGGCAGCCTAAATTCTCATCTCGCGGTCCTTCAAGGATCAAACGCTAAGTGGTGGCAGCGGGTGGCTTACCACATCAGTCAATGCTGGCGGCCCTGAAATCGGTCCAAACAGAAGCTCAAGGCATTCGGAAGAACGGTCCTTTCCACGGCTTCTTCTGAATTGATGAGCTAGGTCTTGATGGACTCGATGGTCGGTCCGCAAAACGAGGAGAAGTCGGGGTCCTTACTGCCGTCGGTGAGGCTGGGGGACTGACTAATGGAGGGAGCCGGGGCGTTGGATTGTACGAGGTGGGCAGTGGAGGCTCGATTGTGTTTATCGAAGCACTATCATCTTCTGAAATCCCAGCAAGAGTCATGCGGTCGGAATAGGAGTTGACGATTGAGTTCACACGGGTCATGGAGGACGTGGATAGTCGAATGGTATCTGCATCTGATCCTGAGCTTATTGTCGACATTGTTCGCAGCGATGCCACACTGGACGCTCGATCTGAACCGGAGGTGGATGAGCCAGCATGCCCAAAATCGTGCTTGTGCGCGCCACAGTGGATATCCGGAATGGTGGTGTGAGTGGTAAGGATCTCAAGCAGCTTGTCGCGGACGCTTCGAGCGTTCGGTCGGGCATTCGGCGTCGTGCTCAGCATACTTCGCACCAGCGTCAGAATATGTGGGATGGCGCGAAATGCATCATCATCGTGTTCGCACGACGCTTTCTCGAGCACAGTCATCCAGCTCTCGACTTTGTCCAGGTTGACGTGGTAAGATGAGTCTGTACGGCTGCTCTTACCGCCAGTATTGTTCTTTTGCTTCGACGAGCGATGTTTGACGAATTCATGGGGCTTCTTTTTAAGCATGAAACTGATAATCTCCAAGTAAACGCAGCCGAGTGAGAAGATGTCCGCCTTCTCAGTTTCGTGTACCCTCGATCGTGGTTTAGGTTTTGGCTTCGTCTTCCGGAATCCAAAGTTGAACCCACTGAAGTCATTTGTGGGAGCTTTGGAGAGCTTCTTCCCAAAAGACCCGCTGGTGTTGGACGATCCGGATGAGCTCTTGCTCGTGATAGAGGTGTGTCGGGTAGTTGCTACGATAGGAGATGGTGCTGGAGCGCTTGGATCGAAAGATCCAGGGACTGCCTGCGTCTCTGGTGCGCTATAGATGTATGCGTCCGCTGCATCCGGTCTCTTGTCTCTCTGGAACGTTTCAAGGCTGCCAATGTCACTAAACGCGATTGCATTGCTGTCATCGATGACAATATTAGACGGCCGTATCGCGGAGTGGCAGAATCCATTTTGGTGCAGTGTCGCGATAGCATCTACCAAGCAGTGCATCCAATTCAGGACGAGCCATCGCCTCTCAAGTTTGGGTAGTTTTTTGTACTGTGCTGGATCTCGATGGTCGATAAAGGTTCGAAGGGTGTGCTGTCCGACAAAATTTGTCACCACATAGCCGGCCCCTTTCGCCGTGTACGAAGCCCAAACAGGAGCAATGTGTTCATGCTCGACCATGCGAGCGCTTTCTACGTCCATGACGAAAGTCGATTCGAATGCGGTCGGTGACTCGACATTGCCCAATGCAAACTTTCTCCGCACATAAACTTCCTTGGGTCTTTTGGGAAGGTGCACACGCGACCAGTTCTGGAGGCTAGCTGCAGGTGGTAGACCCATGACGTACTCCAAGGGAACCTCTTCATTCGGCGCATAATCTATGTGTACGCCGTTCTGAAGCTCTCTGAGTAGGAACGTAAACTGTGTAGAGTAGAAGCGGGCACTAGCATGTTCGTCGCGTCTGTTGGAAAGAGCTAGCTGCTCAATGTCGTCCATCTCAAGCGGCAGGTCATCATCGTCCCATGATCGATCAACCACAGCGAATATGCCATCTGCTTCACCAATCTCGGCCAAGACGAGGAACAACCGCCGGGCTTTCTCCAAAATCCATTCAATGTAGGTATCGTCTGAGAGATCGCCGAAGCCCACGGGTTGTGTCAATCGTTCCCTTTCCCGAGGTTGTAATCGCGATGTCACGAACTCTTGTGTGACCTTCTCGTTTATCCTTTCGTCCGTCCACCAGATCTGTTGAAGCGCAGCATGGGGTGTGACAAGTGAATGGCCTGCATAGCCATATATCATTGCATTTAATGCTACAGTCTGGTCATTGACCACGTTCGTTAGCGTCCTCGCACTCATGGTGTCTGACGGAAATAGTGCCGAGGTCCAAGTGTCAATGCAGTGAAGGTGAGATCTTCGGTGAAGGACCCTGGTCGCAAGGAACTTAGTTGTCGTACGCTGCTGTTCATTTCTGGGAGGGTGGGAGGAGGTGTGAGGGTTGAGCTGGCACGAGACGTTATTTGTTAAACTTGAGTAGGTAAGACAGCGCCCCCAGGCGTTAGCGGGGCCAGATTCATCGGTCTTTTAGTCGTTGTACAGTTGCCCATCTGCCCTTCGGGACGATTCTGGTTGTGGCAAGCGGCATGAAACGAATACATGGCAGTTCGCTTGTACCTGCTAGTAACCAATCATCGGGATTGTGGCTCTAGGCTCGCAGGCATGGCGCGCGGCGTGCAAAGCGCCTTTACCCCGTACAGTGGCTGTTGGCCCCGAAAACGGCCAGCCATGTGAGATTGGACCCAGCGCCGTACACGTCGTGAAAACGATAAGACATTGCGCGTGTGTGTTGGTGCGAGCAGGCACGTTGTGGAGATAGCTCTTCGCCGTCTTCACCAATCAGATTTGCGCAGTGTCCTTTCGGCGGGGCTGTTCAATCACTAGGGGCAGGCAGCGACCTGGATTTTGAGCCGAATGTTCTCAGCCACCAGACGGGGGCTAAAGACGTGATAGGGATCCTTGTGGTCGAAATTCACTGGGCGACGAAATTCCCACCAACGCGTGTTGCTGTTGGCCAATGCTAATTGCAAATGCCACGGCTTTTCATGCCCGCGCAGTCGCACAAATTCGGAAGCTGATCATGTTGGTGGGCGACCGAAGGATTGATGCTCAGGGCCCGCCTCTGACCACGCACACGATTGCATTGCGCCATCCCACGTTTTTCGCGTGCATTGTGCTGTCGCGGACCGAAGCGGGGGCTCTTCAGCACTCATTGCCCCATCTCATGATAAGATCGACTGCATCACGAGACTTTCCTGAGTGTCGCAGCAGAACGATGCAATATACTCGAGGCTGAACTGTTGTTGGCTGTGCCACCCGGTTGTGGCCGATTGGAAGGAACTGGCAAGGAATTACGGCGTCGGCCGATGTTGCGGCACCACACGCTTACGCTCATGCTGCCTCAGTCACACACGAGTGTTCCGGTGGAACGTACCGCGGGGCTGTAGGAGCAGCCTGAAGAGGTGAAGCCTGAGCGATAGCGGCACGAACGGCCGGGTATCGCACGATGTAGCGTTGGGCTAGTGGTTGCTCTTGCCTCAGCAGGCGGCCAGTGCGCCGTCAGGCTCGAAATACTTTGTTCGTAAAAGCAATGAACGAGTGTTCTCCACTACCAAGGCATAGGTAGAGACAGACGGACGTGAAGTTAAAGCCCAGCTCTTTCCCACAGTGACGTGCACAGACCGACGCTAAAGTTGTACGCCCCCGAGGCAGGGTCCTGAGCCTCTCAATGTCCACACTCAACCATCACGTCGGGTCAAGCCATCTGTCGGTCTGGACGAACCTGGCTGAGACTTCAAGGATCTTGTCCCAGAGTGACATGTGAAGGTAGCAGTCTCTCCAAGGCATCCTTATGTCTTACGTTAACAAACGCCACAAGTAATGCCACTCGAATAGACAAGGTAGCGGCTTTTGCTAACAGAGTGGCTATACTGACCAGGTGGACTCTACTGAGGGGTCAACTATGCAGTCGATCTCAGGAACGATAGCATCCCTCTTCTCCACCTGGCTCACGACGCGTTTCCAGCTACCTGGATCTGAAGCTTACCACAGTGACCAGTTCCCTAAAACAAATTTCCGTTAAGCTAGTGGCAGTGTCTCTGAACGTCGACTCCTGCACTTTGGCACTTATCCCTGTACGCGTTCCGGCAATAGGCATCCGGCCCGATACCCTCTCCCACTAAGCTCACAATAATTATCAAAACGTGGTCTTCATGATCCCGGCTCACAATGTTCTACGCCTTGTTTCCACTTAAAATCACCCCTGGCCCAACGTACAGTACGCCATGCCTTATATGCGAAAGTCACGGTACTGCTTGTCGAGAGTCTCCGCATTCAAGCCCAACGGTCGGCGATTAGTAGTGTTTAAGGCCGTGCTTATCCAATCTCGTCCTTACTCGCTGAAACGTCACCGTCCAAGGTCTCGATATCAAGCAGATTTAGATGTGCGAAAGGGTATTTACCTTCCGGCTTTAGGCCGAAAGGACCCCAGCTCGAGCGAAATGGTTTGTGCAATGTAGGCAGCGCGCGGTACAAGAGCACTGTCCGCCAAAATACAGGGAGATTCTTAACGGAAACGCTGGCATCCTCCCATTAACCAATTGAACTCATCAGGTTCTGTCTTCACAGAATTTCTGTCTTCTTCTATACCCTATTCTACCCTTTTCTTTGGCCGTGAATCATTTGATTTGATTTATTTGTGCGCTTTGCCATGACATGTTTCATATCTCCTGCTGTTCTTCTGCCCATAACGGTTGACAGTGCCAAAAGAAATCGACCCCAGCACATGCTCTCGTCCACACAAATTTTCTACTAGAAGGCTGGCTGACTGAATCAGAAACAAACGAACTTTTCCTGCGACTCTCACTTACTTTGTAATTTGCACTTATTGCTATACCGCACAGCAAGTATTGCTAGGGAAATCTACATTCTTTTCCAAGGGACTAAATTGAATAGAAGGTAGCCTCCTTCCATACCTTCTCGCCATGGATAGTTCAATCTTACACCAATTCGATATCTTCGCTGATGATAATACCTGGCTTTCACTACCACCATCTATTATATCTGCTTGTGCGCAAAATTTCGAACGATGCCTCTCATGACACTCACTTGCCAGCATGAGACATGACGTTTTAGCAATGCTCGAGAGACAACATCGCATACGATCCTTTAGTTTCCTCTCGGCATTGTGCTGTCCGATCACTCGCACCCTTCGACTCTTAGGACCATCATTGTAAACGATCAAGCGACGATTGCCTACATGGCACTCACTACAGAGATATTATGCTTCATCCACTCAATTCTTCAGCCTCATGATCAAGCTCGTTACTGGAGACCAATCTTACACGTTGACGACAAAACACTTGTCATCTACCGAGTAAGATTTCTAGACCAACAATCAGATATCGTTTATACCAAAATCAAAACATAGACGGCAAAATGTATAACCAAAACACCGTCGCTTGTATCTACTCATCATACTCTTTGTCTTCAAGAAGTTTCAACCATGGAGAGCATCAAAATCTTGACGTAAGTTGGCGCTACATACCTTTGGGTCGACAAACACATATATGTACGCTTCTTCTCAATCTCAAGACCTGACAAAGCAGTACAGTGTAATGATCAGAAGTGCATATAGAACAAGACTCATAATTTGGACAGATAGGTGCTATCTACGCAACTACGTAACTGACGTTTTTGCTGGCTGACAATAATCATTCGACAATCTTGCAGTAGTCGACACTTCAACACCGAGCGGTGACCGATTTGTGATGCAGCTATAGCTATATACGTTTGCCTACACGCGCTGAATGAGATGGGAGTGTCTGACTGGGGTTTTGAAACTGGATGGGAAACATCTCTCCAAGAAAGTAAGATTTCAGTGAAAGACGAGAGTCATTCTCTTTGTAATAACGGGAATGTAAACGGACAGTTAGACTCTCGTAATACTACGGTGACTACCTAGGTATCAACATAGGTATATGGCATACTGGCTCTAGATTCAGAAATGAAAGCTTCGAAATAGAAGACAATCTCGTGGAGTCCTCAATACTTTGACGCCTATCTAGTCAAACGACAGGACCGATGCAGACTTAAAAGGTCTCGTTCTCAACCGAGCTAGGCCTCTGCTCGAACGAGTTGGATTCATAAAAACGTCCGTATCCAAGCGTGCTGCTCTGCTCAGCCAGATACATCCTCTTTCGTGATTCAGCGCTATGTCCACCATATCTGCCTTGCATGAGCGAGCCACATTCTCTCGGGCTAAGTATCCGAGGTCTGCAGGGCCACAATCTCGAATCCAAAACCAACAATAATCTTCGACGTACTAATCCGAGAATATTCCAACCGTTATCAGCGTCGCACTACCACAAAGCCATCCATCCAGCACACCAGTCCAACTCCAATCTCCCAGCACCACTCAATCCGTACTTGTAATCTACTCTCCTCATCGGTCCGAACCCACGATTTAAAATCCCATCCCGTCCGTCGCGCCACCACCGCCTCAACCCAGCCCGCCGTCGCACGCTACATCAATCTTACCGGGCCATCACAAGCTTACCGCAAGCTTATCCGCCACCCACCCAATCACAGCCCGTCAACGCGCCACCGGCACACGCGGCGGCAACGCTTACCACGCGTGCGCACGGGTCTCCGCAATCTTGTCTTTATCGCAAACACCATGCCGGTTTGTTGTTTGCGGGCTGGACGGGGCGATTGGGCGGGTGGGGTGGGTGATTGGGTGAGGGGAGGGAGGAGGGAAGGGGCTAGGGAGGGAGAGGCAAGGTGGGCGTGAATCTGAGTTTCCGGTTTGGAGGGTAGGTGAAGGGAAGGGAGGAACGGGTTGGTTTGGGTTTTTTTTATCTGGTCTTGTCTTGTCGTCACTTTTTTAAAGTCTATTTTTTCGACTTCAATTCGATTCGGTCTTCTTTTTTCACTCGGTTGGTTTCGCTGGCTGGTATTGGGTTTGTCGCTTCGTTACACAGCGGTTCGTCCTGTCGTTCATTCCTGCGATCGTCATCATGCTGCGATCGCTTGCGGCGTGCGCTCTTGTCGGCGCTGCGGCGGTTAATGCGATTGCTACTATTTCGGTCAAGGGCTCCAAGTTCTTCACGTCGGATGGGAATCAGTTCTACGTCAAGGGTAGGCACTCAATACCCGTATGTATCATAGTAGCGACTGACAACCCAGGCATCGCATACCAGCTCGTCCCCGATGACCCGCTCATCGATGCAACGCAATGCGGCCTCGATGCCGCCCTCATGAAGACAATCGGCACAAACAGCATCCGCGTGTACCACGTCGACCCCGCGCAGAACCACACGAAATGCATGAATGCCTTCGCCGACGCGGGCATCTACATCTGGCTGGACCTCGACACATTCACCACGCAGATCGAGCAGACGCTGCCAAAATGGAACGCCACGCAGCGCGACGCCTTCGCCGCCGTCATGGACGAATTCCAACAATACGATAATCTAGCCGGCTTCTTCGTCGGCAACGAAGTCCTCACCACGCCCAACGGCTCCGTCGCAGCGCCGTACGTCAAAGCCGCCGCGCGCGACCTCAAAGCCCACCGCGCCGCGAAAAAATATCGCAACATCCCCGTCGGCTACTCAGCAGCAGACATCGCCTCGCTGCGCCCCATGCTACAGAACTACCTCGCGTGCGGCCCCAACGCCTCCGAATCCCTCGACTTCTTCGCCCTAAACGCATACTCCTGGTGTGGAAACAGCGACTACAAAACCTCAGGGTACAACATGCTCGAAGCGAACGCCAGCGCCTACAACATCCCCATCTTCCTCTCCGAAACGGGATGTCAGACTGTTCGACCGCGCACGTTTCAGGATCAGACGGCCATCTTTGGCGAAATGGCGGATACATGGTCCGGCAGCATTGTGTACGAGTGGATACAGGAAGCGAATGATTACGGACTCGTGTCGTATGGCGACAAGGTTGATCCAGCGGGGAAGAATGCGCCGCCAGATGGATTTCCACGGTCTGGTACGCCGACGCCCGTGCAGCCGGATTTTGGGAATCTCGGGGGTGTCTGGAAGACGGCGGTTCCGAGCGGGGTGAAGGAGAGTGCGTATGTGGTGTCGAACAGTGCGCCGGCGTGTCCCGAGCGGACGGAGGGCGTGTGGGATGTTGATCCTAGTGCGCCGCTGCCGTCGCTGGGGCAGACGTATGAGGCGAAGGTCTCGGGGGCGAGTACCAGTGGGAGTGCGAGGGCGAGTGCGACGGGTGGGAGTGCGGGACAGCCGAGTGCGAGTGCTGGTGCGGCGGTGGGACGGGAGGTGGTGGGTGTGGGTGCTGGGGTGGTTGCCGTGATGGGGCTGTTTGCGTGGATGTAAATGGATGTACATATCCTTCCCTTACGAGCATATCATTGCATTGCATGATAGAGTAGAACATGATAGCAGCATAGCATAGAATGCATAGAATCCAATACCTCTAGACTGAAATAACCATCACTCCTCCTCACTCTCCTCACTACTATCACCCCCCGCCAACCCCTCCATCATCTCCCTAAACAAAGGATCATCCTCATCCACCTCGGCCGCCCCTCCACTCGGCACCGCAACACTCTTCCTGTCCCCCCTCCCACCACTACCAACAGGCGGACCGATATCCATAGTCTCCACATCCACATCCCCATCACCATCGCCATCATCGTACTCACCCTCCGCGTCATCGTCGCCGCCGCCGAGATCACCGAAATCTATTTCTTCAGCGGCTGCACCGCCACGAGGGGTATTTGCCACGCTTGTCGCCGCGCTGGCGAGGGAAATGGGGCCGTGTGAGGGACTTCGCAATGTTCGTGCGCGGGAATTGTGGGGGTGAGCGTCGAGGACTTCTATTTGCAGGCCGTCATCTTCATCACCATCGTCGTGATCATTATGGTCGTGGGTGGATGAGGGCGAGGAGGCCGGGGAGGGTGAGCGTCGACGGTGCTTTGGTGATTGAGGAGAGGTGTCGGCTGAGGCGTCGATGTCCATTGGCATGTCGTCGTCGTCGTCGCTGGAGTCGTGGATGAATTCTGCGGATTTGATCCTGCTGCTTGCGGGCGCTGATGGTTTGGATGTGGATGCTGGGGCGGGGCGGTCTGTGGCTCGGCGTTCGAGGTTGATGGATGGTGTGGGTTTCTTGGGGGCGCCTTTTGCGGTGGGTTTGCTGGCGAAGACGGACGTGGCCTTGCGTTTCTTTGCGGCGGGCTCGACGGCGCGGCGCGCGGGGAGGACGGGCGTGTTGGCGGTGCTGGTTGCTGAGCGGTGGTCCGGGCTGCTTGCGTATCCTTTATCCTCGGCATCCTTCTTGCTCTTGACGGCGTTCAGGAAGTGCCGGAAGTCGTATGGGTTTGCGGCGTCTGGTTCTGTGCCTTCGTTGGCGGCGTCGCCTTGTTCCTCGAAGAGGTCGACTTCCCCCTCCTCTTTGTCGTGCACGCTGTCCTTGTGCGCCTTCTTGGGGTAGATCTTGCCGTAGTCTGACGACACATCGGTGCCGTTCTTGGTGGAGAGGTTGAACGTGTAGGTGCTGTCCAGCCGGTCGAGGGTGGCTGTTTGTGTTGTTTGGTCGAAGAGGAGGACGTAAGACTTGGCGGGTGCTGTGCGGGAGCCGTTGAAAACGAACATGTCGCGGTCGCCGGCGTTGTTGTCGCGCAGGGACAGGTTGTAGTTGTTGCCGTTCGCGGGCTGAAGGGTTGTGGTGCGTTTGCCGGCTGAGAGGTTCGGCTTGTGGTTGTCTGCGAGTGTGAGTGAGTGGTCATGATAGGGAATTGCTGAGCTTGCATACATTTGACTCCGCTGAAGCCTGCCGGCCGCTCGTCTCTGCGGAGCTGCTCGCTGACATCCACACTGTACGTCGCCTTGCGGTGCGGTTCAACCCGCCCGTCCACCATTGGGGACGCCATGCCGCTATCGCTCCGGTGATTCCGTTATCCGTTGGCTCTGTGTTGACTAGGGGCGATAGGCGAGAGAGCTGTGTGTGATTATCGTAGGAGAGAAGGCGCAGAGTCAAGTGGAAAGGAGGAATGCAGGTCCGAGGCCCCCGATGTTCGCTGTGAAGCGTGGGTGGTCGCGGTCTGGTCCTCCCACTCCCGCAATGTGGGGCCGCAGTCTAACATTAGCCTGGCATCGCTTACAGTACTGTCAACGCTTTGCATTGCGGTGGATCCACAATATATCTGTATGAAGGGGTTTGATCATGTTTTGGAAGAGGAAGTATTTCCACTTGGTATAGTATGTCGCAGGAATAACGAAGTGGAAGTCAGGACTTGGAGTCGCTCTTGGTGAGAACGACTTTAACATGGTCTTGGTAAGAACAACTTTAGTAGACTGCCACTAGCTTCACTAGCTTCAACATGTTGGTACTAAGTTCAGTATAACAACCTCAACATAACAGCACAACTGAACATGACAGTAGAGGATCAGCAACTCAACATGGCTGGAACAGTCATCAACATACACCGCTTGGACACTACAATTCACAGATTCAAATCTGGACATTCACATTGGAAGTGGTCATGAATTCAGGAATGGGCGTCAGCTCAAGAACAACCCGACCGCCAGCACAGGGCTTTCCCCCGCCCTGCTCCTACATACATTGTCTATACATAGTCGCAGCGCGGATATCTTTCCCTCATCAGCGCATAGCATTGGTCATGTTCCTGCCTCCACAACACAGACACCAGGGTGTGAACGTAAAGGGTCTCATTTTGCTTTTCCTTTTCCTTGCTTCCTTCCTTGCCTATCCATCCGTACGCCGACATGCCGAGATGCAGTTGTCAATGACAGGGTATGAGGGTGTGAACAAGAAGACGTCTACCACTGGGTGGTGGTAGCGGGAGCAGCCTCGGCGCCCCAGCCCTCAGTGGGGGCAGCAGCCGGCTCGCCGGAGGCGGCAGCCCAGTCGGAGGCGTCAGCGTCCCAGGAGGCGCCGGGGGCAGCAGCCTGAGAGGTGAAGGCACCGGCGGAGGCGCCGGAGACCTCCCACTCGGAGGTGAAGCCAGCCTCGACGGCGGCGGGGCCAACCTCGTCGGCGCCGGGGACCTTGGCCTCCTCGACGGCGGCGTCCTTGTTCTCCTCGGCCTCGGGGTCGCGGTAGAAGTACAAGTCGGTCATGACGTCCCACTCGGCCTCGCGGGAAGCGAGGGTGCCGCGCAGGCGGAGGACCTCACGGGCGAGCATCCACCAGACGAGACCGATGGCGTGGCGACCCTTGTTGTTGGTGGGGATGGCAACATCGACGTACTCGGTGGGAGAGTCACCGTCGCAGAGGGCCTGGATTGTTAGCAGAGCGCGGAGTTGTGTGAAGGTATATACATACAATGACGGGGATGTTGACGTAGGAAGCCTCCTTGATGGCCTGGGCGTCGGTGCGAGGGTCGGTGACGATGATCAGGCGGGGCTCCTTGAACGAGCGGGTGATGTAGTTGGTGAAGTTACCGGGGGTGAAGCGACCGGCAATGGCGACGGCGCCGGTGTGGGCGGCGAACTTGAGGACGGCACGCTGACCGTAGGGACGGGCAGAGATAACGCAGACTAAACTGTTAGTCTTTGGTTTGAAGCTGTAATTTGGCGCTCTACGCACTGTCGGCCGGGTTGTCAATGGCGGCGATGATGCGCGCAGCCAGGACAATCTTCTCCCAGGTCTTGCCAACGTTCAGGACGTTGACACCGTCGGCCCTGGTCTTCCACAGGTACGGCTCCATGTGCACCTGGAGGTTCTTTGCGCCGAGGTGGCACTGGGCAGCGAGGAGCATCTCAATGTCCTGCTGGGTGGGGTTGAAGATGGCGGGGAGGTTGGAGGGGGCCATGGTGACGGATTGGGCACGGAGGGCAGCTGCTTGTCGGTGGTGGAGAGTTGTGCTGTCGCGATGTCAAATGTTGGAGGGGAGAATTATCGACCTGGTGGGTGGCGCTAGCCGCATCGGGGAAGCGTGGCCGGCGCGGAAGAACCACCGCCGAACTTTTCCGCGAAACATCAGACCAGCCCGGGGCTGCAGCAAGAGGCAGCGGAGTCGATCAGGCAGAGGAATTGACCGCCGACCGTCGCCATGCCGCCCCGGATACCCGTCCCATCGTGCCTGCGGGCCCCGAGCGCGCCGTCGACCTTCACCCTCCCCCTGCGCCCCTTCACCACCACAGGCCCGCTGCAGAAGAAGCTCACCTCGCTCGAGCGCAAGCAGCGCTTCGAGCACGACCCCTACGTCGCCGCCCAGAAGGCCCGCAAGAAGGCGGCCAACCTGACGCGCCGCGCAGAGCTGCAGCAGGCCCGCGTCGACAGCCTGGGCAACCCCGTCCGCGGCGTGTCGACGCCCTTTGTGCAGTCCTTCGACACCGGCCGCCCGTCGCCCGCCGCCGAGCGCAGCGTCCCCGCCGACGCCCAGCTCAACTACCGCTTCGACCCCGCCAACATCGAGTCGCAGCTGCAGAAGAGCCAGCGCCTGGCCGTGCCCCTCAGCGAGCTGGCCGGCCCAGCACCCGCCGCCGACACGCACCCGTGGAGCAGCTCCATGCGCCACAACGCCGTCGCCCACATCACCAAGACGGCCGACGAGATGGAGGCCCAGAACGCACAGGACCACGCCCGCGCCGCCGAGGCCATTGCCCGCATCACCGCCCTCGAGAACGGCTCCAGCAAGGACCGCATGCGCGTCAACATCACCCGCTGCATCGAGACCTTCGGCCGCCACAACACCGACAAGGTCCTGCCGCCGCGCGCCCCCCACCTCGACAAGATCAACTCCAACGCTGCCCCCGCCGTCCGCCCGGACACCAACGTCGCCGCCACAGGGAAGCGCATTGGCCCCGACACGGGCTCGTCCGAAGTCCAAATCGCCATCCTCACCGCCAAGATCAAGACCCTCGCCGACTTCCTCTCCACCCGCGGCAAGGGCGACAAGCACAACAAGCGCAACCTGCGCCTGCTGGTCCACAGGCGGCAAAAGCTGCTGCAGTACCTGCGGAGACGCGAGCGCGGCGGGCCGAG
Organism: Phoma sp. XZ068; assembly: GCA_004835665.1. Taxonomy (NCBI): domain Eukaryota; kingdom Fungi; phylum Ascomycota; class Dothideomycetes; order Pleosporales; family Didymellaceae; genus Phoma; species Phoma sp. XZ068. Next base: position 207,616 of record RBKR01000001.1, read on the forward strand.
GTGGCAGCACTGCATCGAGACGCTGGGTCTGACCGAGGGAACCTGGAAGGGCGAGATTTCGCTGTAGATTAGACGTGTATAGTTGGAGCATGTGTAAATTAGCGGCACGAGGGTGTTTGGTGCATTGCAGTTGTACAATACGAATCGAACTATGAGGCTTTGCCTGTGTGGCATCCAACGTACCAGTTTGTCTGAATAGTCACCATTTCTTGTTTTTAGTGATACGTACGTGAAGGGTGGTCAAGACTGAGTTACAGCGTCCACAGGTTCACACTTGGTTAATTCCTAGAAGACCGATGACAAAGTCCCTTACAACTACTTAATTCACAGACACTCAGCACCCTCGACACTAACTGTCTAGCAATACCCACGTATATCTGAATAGAGGCAGGGTCTTGTCCTTCTCGACACTTCGTCTTGGTTGCAGGTGAGGTGTGTTACGAGGCGCGTGACTACACGTACATGCATTTATCAACCGAGCCTGATACGTGTGTTTATTGGGGAGGAGGAGGAGGGACAAAAATTCTATGGATGTGAATAGTGGAGTGAGAGCAAGTTTTACTTCAGTTGTATCGTGGAGCATACTTTATCATGGCATATACTGTGGAGTATAGGAGATTTTTTTTAGACTTAACGTCTTTCACCAGACTAGTGAGCTTCTTTTTATTTTGATGGCAATGAAGATGTGAGTAATTTATCAAATGCTTCACAATGACGAGGCATGCTGATAGAGTCTGGCAAATATAGCTTGTGCCAAATATTTCAGCGATTCGCAAATTCCGGCATTTGAGCCTGAACACTACTCCCTTATTTATTTGCTACTGCTTTGTTTTACGATGCGTTTTCACAAATTGCTGTTACTATCTCGGCTCTAATCCTTCTTATTACTCGATTTACGTTTGATAACATAGGAGGTCTGAAGTGTGGGAATATTGAGAATGAGTGCTGTCTCGAAGCGTGCTAAAATTGAAGACTGCAAGTACATCAACCAGTACGAACCTGCAACAATGACAGTGCAGAGAATCGATATCATCAACAACAACTTCTCAAGATACTGCGTTTTATTCACGGATGGGAAGCCGGGCAGTACTTTTATATTTAATGTCTAGCCACGCATGTATCATCACCCAACACGTCAGCCCTATCTGCACCGCATTCTCACACCATACTGCGATACACGAGCGAATCGACCCACTCACCCTTACTCTCCCACGCCCGCTCCGTCAAACTGTATCGTGAAAAACCCAGACGTTCTGCCAACTTCCACGACCCTGTATTCCTTGGATCGCACTCAATCTCCAACTCCAACACCTGCCCGACAACTCCCTCCCTCTCGATCACAGCAGCAATGAAAGCACGCATAGCCTCCGTAGCCAGCCCCTTCCCCTGCACAGACGGCAAGAAAGAAAACCATAGATCGACATGCTTAGCCACCTTTCCAGCCCCCTCGGGAGCAGTCCCATCTCCCGGAGGCAACAAAGTCTGAACGCGTCCACCAATCCTCCCCACAAACGACCCTCCATAAACAACAGCTAACTCCACTACCGACCGTCCAGCCTCGTAGCTCCCCTGGATCCCGCGCAGCACCGTCTGACGCGCTTTGAACTGCGTCCAGGGAGGCCAGTCTTGGTACCGTGCGTTTGCTTCGCTGCCTTCTAGGTCGAACATAGCAGGCGCGTCGGTGAGGATGAACTCGCGCAGCCCCAGGCGCGGTGTGCGGATGGGAGACCAGCGGCTTGTGGCGTCAGAGCGGAGTAAGGACTGTAGCTCGGGGTCGGAGAATTGGCCAGAGGCGATGAGTAGTTGTTGCAGGAAGGCGAATTTGGCGGTGTTGTAGGAATCCTGGTCTTGCTGTTCGGTTCTGTGTTCTTTTGCAGCGTGGTTTTCTAGAGTGGTTGATTTGTTGAAGCGCGCTTTGATATCAGCATACTCCTCTAGCAGGTCTGCGTCGTTGCGGAGCGTATCGCGAATAGCCAGGTGAGCGCGTGCAGCCAGTTCATTCTTCTCGCATAAATAGATAGTATGTGCAGTGTGAGTTGGACTGTCGATAGTCTTGAAGACTGATCCAAAGGTTCCGTCATGTTTAACACGGTAATTATATATTGCTACTGAACGGAGCGCTTCCAGTACCTTGTCAAGGCTTGCGCGCGGAACAGCGACCAGAATATCGATCACAGGTTGTGCGGAGAGCGTAGGCACAGCTGTAGCACCGACGTGCTCGAATGCGATGTCCTTGCTGTCATGGATCTGAGCGTGAATTGCGTCGCGCAGAAGACCAAATTGTTTTGGCCAGTCAAAGCGGTAGGGCGAAACCTTGAAGCTCATATTGAGGTCAAATACAGGTGTCGCAGGTTAGTCGATGGCGATGTGTGAAAGATACTGGTGGTTAGTTCGGCTGTACCTGCCCCTTTGGTCTTTGACTCGGTGTCGTGCTGGGTTGTACGATGTGGTAGGTTCAGCTGTATGTTAACGCAGGGCTGCAAAGCAATCAGAAATAACTCTTGCATGTGGAAAAAATATTAAAGTAGGTTGCATATTTGGTTTGTAGTTGGCCTTTCTGCAATTGGCTAAGCGGATACGCCCTTCCAAATCGAGGTCCGCCCTTAGCTAGTCATGCTCAATCGTATTCCTCGATCTTAATGATGGGGATATCTGAATATGCTGGGGGCAGGTCGTCTCGTGCAGGCTCCAACAAAGCATACTCTGCATCCATGGCCTTGTCTTGCTGTCTCCTCTGGCACCAGACGCGGACGAAGAACATGACAAACGAGAGGAGCAACGCCAGCGGCAGCAAAAGGGCATTATGTTGGACGTTATTCAGCCAAAACTGCCCAATCTTACCAAAGAACTTGTTCCACGCGTGTGACCAAGAGCCCAGCTTGCCGTACTTATCCCAATCATTGGGGTCGAAGGCTGTCTTTACCATAGCCAGCTTTCCGCACTTCATCTTGATCGGCTGGGCGCGCTCGGATCGTTGCACAACCTGAACATCCTCAATGAGAAGAAACCCGCCTGCATCATTCGTGACCTTAATCTGCTTAACCAGAACCTGCACGATCTTATGTTCTTCATCAAAGTGTAACGGCTGTCCATCTGCGCCGTACTGAAGACCTGTGACATCAAATTGCAGCCACCACTGTCCTGGCCGCTCGGTCTTGAGAAGGGTGTGCTCGTACTGTAGGGGTAGCTTGTGGTACTTCGTCTGCCCAGCAAACTCAGGTTCTAGCATGCCTTCGCGCACGATGCTGGCCATGGCTTCCTGAGTGAGGTTGGCGGCGACTTGGTATGCGTTGATGTACAAGGGCATTGGGTCGAGAGGTAAGACCGGGTGGCCGTTCAGCCGCATTGTCGTGAAGGAGGACACAGCATCCCTAAGGTCAAACTGCAGAAGCTTCATAAAGTCAGTCATCATTCTATTTCGCCTACATGCATGCGAGACATACCAAAGAGTTATCACGCTCCTGCCACGATGCTTTCTTGTCCTCTTTGGCATAGAAAGGACAGCCTGGACACTCCAGCTTCACAACATAGCTCTTGTTCTCTTCGATGACAGTGACCTCCGGTGCAAAACTTGGGACTGGCGTCCCGTGATCCTTGTACCAGTCTGCCGTCTCGTCATACTTGAGATCGGGACGTGGCGGAAGGTCCTCTGGAGAAGCGGAAACACTATGAAACACAGCAGTGAGACTGAGAAGCGAAAGTAAGTGCATATTCACGAGAAAACAAGGAGCGCAAAGAAAGGACAGTGAGTGACGAGGGTCGGAGTTGGTTGAAGAGTGATCGGCAGACGGTTTTCGGGGACAGAAGACCCAGAGCTCGGCGAGAGCGCCTGCGCTAGCGCGACTGTGGACTAGCGTCAGGAGCTATTTCGAGGGACCGCAAGCAAGCCAAAGCTTGTCCAGCACATCAACCATCAAATCCGGACGCCTTGATATTCTAAGGCGGCATGTTCGCAAGCTATGCGCTCACAGAAACTACAATTAGGATTATGCTGCTAGCTGGTAGTGCACTGCCAGGAAATTTAGTAGATAAAGCTCACACAGGTAGCTTCGGAAGCCGAAGGCCCAAATGAATGCTCGACTGCATGGTGCTTGAGCCTCAGCTGTGCTTACCGGTGGGCCGCCTAATACGTCTTCCATCATGATGCTCAGCAATCTGATTGCTAAAGCACATGGACTTATTAAAAAATCTTTCGCATTGTTTTGTGCGCTGCAATTTCGGCGCTTGGTCATCTTCACGGACACAGCATCCACTTTCTCGAGTCCATTTGGTCGATTCGTCCGTGCAGTTTCAGATGATTTTGAACCGAGCTGTTCTTTTGTGTTCAACGGACTCCGTTGTCTCGCAACAAACCCCGTTGCGTAGTCCGTTCTGAGCCGGACGGTACATCTATCTGTCTTCGGTCATCAGACTACCAACAAAGTTTTTGATCTATCATTCTCAATTTTCTCAATCAACATGGCCACAATGCCGAAGCAAGAATGGCACCATAAGGGCTCATCGTGCTGCTCGCCGTTTGGGACATGTAAGTCCAGATAGTAAACTGAAGTAGTTCGGCACTCACAGGACACTAGGCTGCCTCTCATGGTGGTGTCCTTGCATCCTACATGGACGCACCCGTCACCGCATGAAGAACAACGGCGACATGAGCAAGTTTTCTTGCTGTAATATCAGCGTACGATCTCCATCTGTGCACAAATTTCTACTACTAACAAAGATCAGTGCGCTGCATTCGCCGGAATGGCCTGCGTTGGTCTATCCTGGATCTTACCTCTGACCAATCGCGGAGACATTCGTGCAAAGTATAACCTAACAGGTAACGGCTGCAAGGACTGTCTTTGTGCTTGCTGCTGCGCACCTTGTGATCTCATGCAGCAAGACAAGGAAGCGGAGCATCGTGAAGAGCAAGGCAAGCCGCTGTTGGATCAGCCTGGCAAGGCGGACTCGATGAATTATGCGCCACAGTGGCAGCAGCAGCAAGCGCACTTTCATCATGGTTAATATCTGCAGGCGGGATTGGCTGGGTTGGCGTATTCGAATTTTGTACCTTCAATCATCGGCGTCTTTATCTTTCGTTTGTTCTGGTTCCCTGCTTTTACAATACGTGTTTACAGCTCAAGCATTCTTGTCGCACGTTTGGTGATACGAGTCTCTAAATTTCCAACCCTTGATGAATGACGAGGATGAAGGCGCTGTTCAAAGCAAGCTTCGATGTGCGTGCGAAAAAGACAAGCAAGTAGCTCCTGCAACGGGGATGTCAGTTGGCGAGGCTGGCGACTTAACTTACTGGTTGATTGCGCTTGATGGGGCGCCTTATTGCGTGCTGGGCAACGCACAATGTCAGGTGGCATCTTTCCTTGGAAAATACCCTTCGCAACGATGTTTAATTTTATGCCTTGATTTCTGTCGCCCTTTGGCTTTATAAATGGGTCTGCTCCAGGCTCGCTCTCCCGCCACCCCTTCTCTAAATCTCGGAATGTACAGTCCCCTTACTATTCTCCTGCTTTTTGCAGGTCCAGCCTTGGTGAATGCACTTAAATTTGTTGCATACAAGGATGCGTCTTGCATGGAATCGGACAACAACGGTGTTCATGGCCCCCGCCTACAGCTCGATGGGACATGCTCCAGCGTAACAAGGGACGGACCCTCCACGTCATTCGACGTTTGGGACTATGGAGAGCAGGCCTCGTGTCAAGGTAGCCATCTACAAGGTGTTCTTCTCAGATTGAATAGGAAGCAGTTTATCTGTACGCCGCCTCGGCGAATTCCAGCTTTGATACAAAGTGCAGTGGTCGTAGCTTTGCTATCAGCCCACGAAAACATTTTTTAGTCAACTTCGAGGATCGCAGGTGCTACTTATACTCTGATTACAGCCACTACACGATTGATTCTTGCAATGCGACGACAATAGAAGAATGGAAGAATCTGGTGGCGAAGTTTCATGGACTGTCAGATCATATCGTTGTCATAGGCGGCGTTGTAGGAGGTTCAGCGGGGCTGTTCCTAATCGTGGGCATGGTATGGTGGATGGGGGCGAAGAAGAAGAAGCGATTAAGAAAGCATGGGAAAGTTGAAGAGGTAGAACTAGAGAATCAGGCGCACTGACCTGCAGTCTGACTACATTGGGACCAACGTTGTTGTGACCCTCACGTCGATGTATACTACGACCACTTGTCTTTGTAGTCAACTTAGCCCCTTGTGCGCGGCCTGGTGGGTACCTCTTTCACGCTCTCAGTGAAACCTGAGGTCACTTGATCCACTCTGTTCAGATGCTGAATCGTCAGTCTGCCTCCTTCACTTTCAGCAATAGCCCTCTCATACGTCATCATATTCCTGATCTGCCTTACATTTACCTTGGTGACTTTCAAACCAGCAGGGTACTTCAAGGCGTCCAAAAGTACTGCCTTGTTTTCGAACTCTTCCACCGAGTGGTACTCGAGCTTACTTTGGTAGATTCGAACCATTTTCTCGAGTGTTAAAGCTTTATACAGAATCGAAGTTGTATGCGAGACTGGAGCGTAGCATCATAGTGCGGGCTCGGTTGGCTGTCAAGATGATGCTGCCTAATATACATGGTGAGTGCGAACCCTAATTTGCGAAAGTAGTGTCTGTCAAAAACTTTGTAACAATAACGGTTTGGCATCAGGCACCCAACCCCCTCTGTCGTTCAATTTCGTACGTGTGAACCAAAGCTACTTCGAACCTGCGCTGCACAATAGATTTCACAAACGAAGCTTTGGAGTCTCCACTATACTGTTCTAAATTCCAACTCCCCTAAGACGCTCCGTAGTGTCGCTTCTTACCGCAGTACCCGTTGGCACTTCCATTTCTGAAGCCATGCAGCGGAGTCGCGCAGCTCGCCTTGGATCATGGGAGAAACCGCTCGATTTTGACTTGCACCTTAACGAGCTGGGAGAACCCCAGATACCATTCGCAATTAGTGTTCTGGAAAAACCTGCGACTGAGCCAGGTACTAAGCTGTGAAAGCTTCCACAGGTTTTGCACACTGCCTACTGAACTGCAGCACTACATTCTCTACCTCTGCGACCTCCGGACGCTCGTTCAACTCAGGAAGGTCTCATATATACGCCGTGAAGCATTGAGGCTCCTTTGGGCCAAGGAAGACGACTGGTACTTCATTGACGGAAGTTGGATCGTACAAGGGCCCTGCGCCGGCGACACCCATTACGACCTGGAATTTCTCTTCCACGTGGAACGTGTCATCATCCAAATGCCCGGTAGCTGCACCCCAGAGTCTTATGATGTTCAAAACGAAGCGGAATATCTCCGCCAGTTCTGGCCCCTGTTGCAAAAGACATGTCCTCGCACTACTCATGTGCTTGTAAGCACAATAACAAAACCAAGTGACGCCTGGGATTCGCCAACAGACTTTCTTGGTATGCTTCTTCGGCTGTGTCCAGCTCACATCACCGTTTCCCTGTCTCTCCTCCAAGATTATGGCGGGCCTGGCGATCGAAACCACAGAACACCTATGGAACGAAGTTTGTGGAAACTATTTCCGTGTAGCAGAGACACAGCGACTGGAAATATTCCAGAAGCATATAATTGAATTAAAACCCGCGCAGACTGAATCCCACGAATGATACACCCTCCACCCAAGACCTTCCAGGGACACGCTGGGCTCGTTCGAGCGATGGCGATACAAATCGAGTCTCTCTGACATGCACCATCGTGGATTCCTTATCTTGGCTCTCGACGCCATGGAACGCCGCCATTTCCACGACAACCACGAACCTGTGCACTGTTCCGGGCCGGACTGCAGAGGTCTTGTATTTACTCAACCAGGGGAATTCCTTATGCACATACTTGTAACCGGGCATTTCTTTTACGCAGGGTCACCACCAAAGGCGTTGGAGGAGCTAATCAAATCCCGTCACAGAAGACTACGCGAGAAACACATGGCTGAGCTCTACAAGCCGTTCAGCTTAATAATCGAAGAGATTGACAATATAGATGACCATGGGATAGACGACGCAGATCAAGCTATGGTTTGCCACATGGACAAGGAATTGCAGCATTACGCGATGATGGGTGAGAAGCTGCCAGAGTTGCAACGACGGGAAGATGAGGACGAGCGTGGCGTCTTGGATCAGCTAATTCATGATCCGCTGTATGCTATGTCTTAACCAGCGAGAGAGTCAACTGTACATCGCCTATCGTGCGCACGTGGACGATTTCAAGTATGCCAGCGTGGATATTTACAGCAATTAAACCAGGAAGAATTCACCAGAGAGGGATTTAAATTCGGAGGACTGGGTTGACCGGCGGCACTGTGTACAGTGCTGGCAAATTGTACCCAGTGGACTACTTTATTTGAAACCAGCTCCAAAGGGAGAGGGATTAGTTACAAAATCAACAAGTCTTACAAGCACTGCGATACTTGGGCTACTTTCTACCACGACCCTTGTAAGGTCAAAGCAAGGATTTCGCGCCTTGTATGAGGCCTGGCAAGCCGCGTGTGACAGAACTCTGACCGCGAACAACAGAAGACTGAACCAGCACGGCTAGCTCGTGGAAATACAAGGGAAATGCAACGGACAAGGGAAAGGCAACGGGTGTCAGAGTAGTATGTCGTAGACTGCTGAAATTATTCTCGCAACAGTCACAGCGGATGAGCTGCGTTTCGCAAGTTGGCAAAAGCCAACCACAGGACTGTAGTTCATGTTATCATCAGTTCACCACAGTACTCCAACATTCCCCTCATACTCAATCCTTCAAATACTCATCGGTTCGAGAACTCAACGCAAATGCCCTGAAAAGCGTGTACTACGCTCTGAATTTTGTAACAGCATATAGATGTGAAGATTGCTAGGCCGATGCACGCCAACCAGGTTGCTATGTTGCAGAAAGGCCAAACCTAGCTCACAGTAGGGACATTCATTCGTGCGAGTTCATCCTGGCTCTTGCCTGTTGTGAACGTTATATTTGCTTAAGACTATGCGGAGACTCAATTAGCGTCACGACAAAAGCAGGGGTGCAAAATATAGTATTGCTGATTGTGCGATAAGGGACTATACGCCATGGTCTATGTATCCTGGCGATAAAGCTAACGTAACTAACGTAACTAACGTTAGTGCCATCTTGATCTAGTACAATTCGAGCATGCTATGGCGCCGTACTAATCTAAAGAGATGTTTGTACATTACATGAGGAGATGAAAGTGACTACAAATCGCCGCTATAAATGCGTATGCACCAAAAAATGCAAAGTGGGTGTGCTTTTGACCCAATACTTTTAACTCTAGAAATGGATACCATCATCATCGTAAGAAGGAAGAGGTTTTGATGTCATGCCAGGCCCAATACCAGACAATAATACATCGTCTTGAGACTGAGGCCTAGCACAATGTCTATCCGACGGTGGTTCCTGGTTGGGAAACTCCTGGCCGCTGGGGAGCGTGTGGAGGTCAGCACCTGTTGAATCTTCGGTGTGAGAGGTCTGTACTCTGGGCGCAGAGGTGTCTGCATAAGAAAGCTTGGGCCTGTGAATAATTGGCTCAACAGAGAGATAAGGATGAGCTCTGCGGTAGTGTTTGAGCCGCGCGTCTTTCCGTTTGAAAACCCTCGTGCAGTTATCGTCTTCACACGCGTACTGAGCAGTTTGTCCTTTGTGCTTCTGTCTGTAGTGCCTGGCTTTGTTTGTTCGTGCCCAACGGCCGTGGAACACCGCTATACAACCCTCAAAACCGCAGCGATGTATTTCATCTAAAGCTGTAGACGTTGTTGTGGACGAAAACGAACCAATACTATTTGAACCGCATCGATTGCTTTCGGAGACGACATCGAAAGGATAGACCATATGAGTGCCTGCTGCATCTATGGTTGTTGCGGTCGACTCGTGTGGTGAATGGCGACCAGCTTGATCCATTGAAACAGGTGTAACGTCTTCCCAAGTTGAATCAGGATAAGGGATATAGGCATCCAAGTCCGAACGAGAGGATGTCGTGATTGTATACCCAATCTCCATCTCTGTATAACGGAGAGGTATGTCAACATGGAACGGAGATGTTGTAGGGTAAGTGTTGTTCTCCTCGGAAGAGGTGTGAACTCTGAGGAAGTCCCGAGCCGGTGAAGCTTCAGGTATATCCAGTTCCATGCGGACTGCTTGCATATCTCGGATGACAGATTCAGAATTTGATGGTGGCTACTAAAGATGGTGAGGAGATACTCGTATGTCAATAAGATCGTGCTTACGTTATTGATACGCTCCTTGAGTTGATTGCAAAGCATGCGCCATTGCTCTTGCTGACGATTTCCCCTAAACTGTGGTTCATTGATGTCGCAGCGCCGTCCCTTGTCGCCGTGCTCTCGTTCGAAAGTGTCTTTGTCTAAGAAGTTCACGTTGCATGTGGGGCAGAGTTTGACAAAGATCGAATGGGGTGCTCGCTGAAGGTGCCGTCGAACTTCTGTCATGCTCTTTGCTTTGAGACCAGAGCATGATGGCTCGGCGCCAAGTTCGCGCTCCGCAGTTCGTTGCGGACAGTTCAATGACTCTCCGTGTACGGTGCTATTAGCTCCGTTCGACATGTCGCGGCTTGTTGCCGATGCGCCTGGTTCTTGATCCTTCGGTTGCAGAGAAGGATCATCGTCTCGGCAGGTGGGGGTTAGGGTGGTATCGGGCGTGTGCTTGTGCGTATGTCAGTTCTCAACATGTGGTGGCGGGACAACATCGATGCGAACTCACGTGAGAGGGTGCCGGTGGCTCTTCGTTTTGGGGCTGACTGGTCAGGATACTACTAAGAGCTTCGTCAAAGTCTATGTATTCCTCCCATCCACCGATGGCGGAATTAAAGTCGAAGTCGGCTGCAGGTTCGATGCCGATCAACGGGAGATCTAAGCCGTTCCCGTGGACAAGGCTGTTGTTCGGATTCTGATCGGACTCATCCCACGCAGGTAGTATTGACGCATTGTAATTTCCGGAAATAATAGGGTCAAGTTCGTCGTTGAAGTCCTCTCGGGGTGGAGGTCCTTCTTCAAAGAACCATAAGTCGTCGTCCGGGAACTGAGACCCAGTGTAATCATGGTCCGCCATGACACAGATCCAGGCTGAGAACAGCCGAAGGACCTCCGGCGGGTTACGTTGGTGCCTGAGGGACGTTTTTTGCGGGACATTCTGGGGATTTAACCATCCAGGAGGTGGATGGTGATTGGCCACTGAGCCTTTAGCGTGAGATTGGCTTGCAGATATGCAGACTTGCTTACCTGCGCACTTGCATACTTGCGTAGTTGCGTAGATGCCTTGGTGCCTGACAACTCACCAGGCCGAAGAGTTGCGACGAATGGTAGAGGTGGTTGTGGAGTGCGACTCCATTTTGGGACTCTCGAGTCCCGTTGTATCTCAGTCTCCAAGGAAGTGACATACTGACTTTGAAAGCTTGCCTGTAAACACGCATTCTAATACGTTCGCTTGGTTACACAGCTCAGACCTGTCAATAATAGCAAAGGACTCAGACCTGAATAGCAGATGGAAAAAGTTCGTGCCATCTAAGGATCTGTCGAGTCACGTTATATATCCGTCTTGGAGGACGTGACGCACAAGTCTCAGGCTTCTTTTATTCTCGAAATTTATACGTTGTATACTTCTGCAGTTCAAACTTGACAAAACTAGGATAAAATTAATACCATCTCGGAACTTGTTACATCGCAGTACGTCTCCGTCTGTACAACCAGCTCGAGATCCTTCTATTCATACATCCGCACTTTACATGCCTAGGTGGTCACCGTTCAAACCCAACAGTAGAAGCAGCATAATTAGACAAGACAGTATATACAAAACAACTAGTGCCATCTTAAGACTTGTATTCCACGTTATTTGCCCTCTCCAGATGTACCCTCCACACCCAAAGAAAGACCCCATCATCCAGCATACCTTCACACGCTTACATATTGCGCCCTCTAAACCTAACATTAGAACCAACGATTCACTTAACAAAAGACATAACTCATCCAGGGCTATCAGTAAATGACAAAATATCAGCGCTACTTAGGTGCCCGCCAAGCCACACTCTACCTCCACCTTGAGGAAGTACCCTCTAAACTCCCTAAAAAGAACGTTATCGAGCATACCCCCGTTCATTTCCCTTGCCATACCCTTCAAACCCAACGGTAGAATCACCGACTCACCCTATCAGTAAAGCACAAAGAACCAGCGGACTTGGGACTCGTCCAGGCTCATCCTACCACCATCTGCAAGGAAATGCTGACGAACTCGGGGGAATTGTTAAGGATGTGAAGTGATACATTCACGCCTGCGCACTGAAGAGGCGCTAGTAAATCGAACGAGAGGTACGGTGAGATATCATCACACACCCAGGAAGTAAACGAGAAACCACGACTGCGGAACTGCGCAACTCCGCGAACAAGAAAACCAGAAGGGATCAACTTAATAGACGAAAGGGTATCATTGACGCAAGCAAAACAACGTTCACTATCTACACTCTCCCCCACACCTACAAACCCCACTCACGCCCAAACCCCTAACGTCCAGCTCACCCTCTCCCCCGCCCTCGCAACACCCGGTCCCACACTCTGCCTTGCAGGAATAACACTAACATCCTTATCCCTCGACGCGCCCTGCAGTCCATGTAGCAGGTATCTCTCGCGCTCAATCTCAACAATACCACGGATGCGCTGATTAGCGACGATGCTGGCGCCGGCCCAGGCGCCGAGGGAGTGGATGCCGCGGATTGAGCCGCCGATTGCGCATTCGAGGGGTGGGCCGTTTTTGAGGGATGTGGTTGCGAGTTTGATGTCGATTGTGTCTATTTCGGGGTCTTGTTGACTTGCTGATGTTGGTGGGGGCGGTGGTGTAGAGGGGTCGCTGGCGGTGGAGTCCTGTTCTTGCTGCTTCATTGCGAGGGCGCGCTGTTGGGAGCGGAGACGGTCTTCGTGGAAGGCGGAGGCTTTGCCGTAGTTTTTTACGGGGTCCCAGCCTCGGGATTGGACGAGGACTTCGAGTTCTTTTAGGATGCGGGTTTTGAGGCCGGGCATGGCTGATACGCCACCTGTTATGACGATGCGGGACATGCACAGCCGACGGACGTCTACAGGTAGGGCGACCAGTGTGCGGTAGACGAGATGGTGGATGGGTAGATCTTCATCGTCGAATTCGTTCAGGGGTGCTTCTGGCACGAAGAGGGCGTTCTCAGCCGGCTTGGCCAACGAGGCAAGTGCTACCTTGAGCTCGGTCGGGGGGGTGTGCTTGGGGAACGGGATCACAACGGTAGGTGGCGGCGTTTCGACAGCATCTTCCCACTCTTCCAGTACCGGCGCCTCGCGTGCGGGGAAGTAGACTGTTCTCCGGTTGCCTCTCGAGCTAGGTTTGCACCAGCCAACGCGTGTGAGCACCTCTTCTGCTTCCTCAAAGGAAACGTCTGCCTTTGGTGCGCCGGGCGCAGCATCTTCGCCCAGCTCGGCATTCAGGACCTTGGCCATTTCTTCGCTCACCATTCTGCCTGCTCGCACTGTCCGCTTCTCGTGCACCTCTCGATACTCGCAGACGGCCGTGACCAGTGTCTCGGCCCAGCCGATGTCGACCACCAGGGCTGAGCGCAAGCCTGCAGCGACGGTGGAGAGAACGGGGTTGGACATGAGGGTGATGCTGGGTGCATGGAAGCTCTTGAACAGTATGTCGAGGATCTTCGTCATGAGGGCATGCGGTAATCGTGGGGGGATTGCGAGTGTGATGCGTCGTGGCTTCGTGTCTAGTAAGAAGTACTTGGTGTACGCCTCTCGCATGGCGCGCTCGAACTTGTCTCCCACCAGCTCCATGTCGACCTTGCTCAGGTCTAAGCAGTACAACTCGTGATCTTGACCCCATTCCTGGCCCTTTCTCCGTCGCCGTCTCCTCCGGCTGTACTCGGGGTCATACTGCCTGTAGTCGCCCACCCTCCTTTGCCTGTCTGGGCCGAATGGAAGGGTGCATCGCGGGGCACTTTCGCCGGGAAATCCTCCACGAACAAAGCGAGAGCCAAGTTCCAAGACGAGATATTCGTCTTCGGTGCGGTAGTTGCCGCTGGGCGAGCCGTAGAGGGAGGAGGTCGCTCGCTGGAGGGGCGTCCGCGGCGTCTCGGGGGTGGAAGCGAGGTCTGCGAGCCGCGGGGTTGTGCCTCTCGCAGAGCGTGCGAGGGACGCAGACACCTTGCGCTCGCCGGTCGATGACATGTTGGTGAGCCCGGGCGGCTGTCAGCGTGCGCGGTCTACCACATGATGCTGTTTGGCGCATTTGATGTTCGCGACGTTGCTGGCCATCAACACGCCGGGCGCGCTTGTCCGCATTCGGCGCTAGCTCCCGCATTCCTTGGCAGCAAAAAATGTTCGAGCAAGCTTCGGCAGGCGCACAATTGCACCAGCACCGACAACCCTCGCGCCCTCCAACACCGCGAAACCCCAGCTCGAACGGAGCCGTGACACCGAATTACCGTCACCTCGAGCATAGAAACCAGAGCAAAAATGGGTCTTTTCATCCTTAGCGAGACGAGGTACGGCTGCTGCGACGGCGCACGAAGCTCAGAGCAAGCGACTAACATGCAATTGCAGCGCGGGTTATGCTCTGTTCAAGTCCAAGGACAAGAAGCTGCTCAGCCGGGGCGATGAGCTCAGCAAGGATGTCTCGGCCGTGGTCGAGTCGCTGAAGCTCAAGAAGTTCACCAAGTTCGACAGCGCCGTCACTGCGCTGAACGAGGCCGCCGCCCTCACCGACGGCAAGGTCAGCACCATGCTCGGCAACCTGCTGCAGGAGCTCAAGGACGAGACCAAGGCATCGCGTAGGCCCTCCGCAGCCCACACACATGTATAGACCGCTAACCACCCGCAGTCGCCGTCGCCGACCCCAAGCTCGCCAACTCAATCGCCCAGATCTCCGGCCTCTCCATCAAGCCCATTTCCGACTCGTCGACCCAGGACGTCTACCGTGCCATCCGCGAGCACATGACCTCGCTCATCCCCGACCTGGTCCCCGCTGAGATGGACTCGACCCGCCTCGGTCTTGCCCACTCGCTCTCCCGCCACAAGCTCAAGTTCTCCCCGGACAAGGTCGACACCATGATCATCCAGTCCATTGCCAGTCTCGACGTCCTCGACAAGCAGCTCAACACATACGCCATGCGCGTCAAGGAATGGTACGGATGGCACTTCCCCGAGCTTGCCAAGATCCTCAACGACAACCTCGCCTACTCCAAGGTCGTCCTCAAGATGGGCTTCCGCACAAACTCCAAGGACGCCGACCTGTCTGGCATCCTGCCCGAGGAGATTGAGGCTGCTGTCAAGGCCGCCGCTGAGATCAGTATGGGTACTGAGATCTCCGAGGAGGATCTCGAGGCCACCAGCGCCCTCGCCGAGCAGGTCGTCGACCTCACCGAGCACCGTCAGAACCTCGGCGCATACCTCTCTTCCCGTATGCAGGCTCTCGCCCCTAACCTGACCGCGCTCGTCGGTGAGCTCGTCGGTGCCCGCCTCATCGCCCACGCCGGCTCCCTCATGAACCTCGCCAAGTCCCCTGGTTCCACCATCCAGATTCTCGGTGCCGAGAAGGCGCTGTTCCGTGCGCTCAAGACCAAGCACGACACTCCCAAGTATGGTGTAAGTACCACTCTCTAATTCACTCGCGAACCGCGCTGACCTGCTCTAGCTCATCTACCACGCTTCGCTCATCGGCCAGGCAACTGGCAAGAACAAGGGCAAGATCGCCCGTATGCTCGCTGCCAAGTCTGCTCTTGGTCTGCGTGTCGATGCTCTCAGCACATGGGGCATCACTTCTGAGGACAAGGGTGACGAGCCTACCGAGGAGGAGAAGTCGCAGCTCGGTCGCGATGCCCGTCTCAACATCGAGAGGAGGTTGAGGGCTCTCGAGGGCAAGCCCCTCAAGAGCATCCCCAACGCCAACGCAACCGCGCTCGGCTCCGGCCAGAAGTGGGATGTCAAGGAGGCTCGCAAGTACAACCCCGATGCCGATGGTCTGACTGGCGAGGAGCCTGCGGCCAAGAAGTCCAAGTCGGACAAGGTCAACGGCACACCGAAGAAGCTCGTACAGGAGGTCGACGAGGACGAGTCCATGGTTGACGCCGACGACGCCGAGGACTCCGACTCCGAGTCTGAGGAGGAGACCAAGGCAAGCAAGGGCGGTGACAAGGCAGCAAAGAAGGCAGAGAAGGAGGCCAAGAAGGCACGGAAAGCCGAGCGCGCCGCAAAGCGAGAAGCCAAGGAGGCAAAGAAGGCCGCAAAGGAAGCCAAGAAGTCGTCAAAGGACTCGAAGAAGAGGAAATCCGAAGACGACACCTCGGAGAAGAAAAAGAAGAAGAGCAAGGCCTAGACCCGCACGCATCGCACCTGATGTCGTTGTACGTTTGACCATGTGAAAAATGGGTGGCGTTCTGGGATCAATCTTCTTTTTCTTTTCACGTTTCGCATGTCGTGCTATCTATGGGCGCGTGGCGCAGGGCTGGTTTCATGTACCATTTTCTTGCTGACGATGGCATTGCATACTGGGGATGACGATGGTGCGGAAGGATACCCGCTAGCCTATGCATACAATTTTACTTAAACTTCACCTTGTTATCTTCTGTGCTGCTTCTTCATCTCCTTGATATCGCTTGCTCTGTGGTTGTGTGATTCGTCTCACTGAGTACTCACTCTCTTCGCCATGCTCACGTCCATACATTGAAGTACCTGTGTCTTGCACCTACTCTGTCGCAATAACACTTCATCCCACAAACACCACCCTCATTCTCGTCTCGCCATGCTCTGCCATTACATACAAAAGAATTCATTTGTTGTGATTAGACAGCCGCAGACCACCACCTTCCTCAGCATCACAGAACCAACCAGAACGAACACGAAGCACACTACACCACCAGCCTTATATTAGTCATCACAAGCAATTATAGCCGTTAACCCACTTTGCATTGTACAAATCATTCGCAAGTCTTACTTTCACAAAACCCCCATTCATCCACCGCAAACATCAATCTCCCCGTGACTATCAATCTCAATCTACACCTTCCGCCTAACCCTCCTCTTCTTCTTACTCGCGCCAAGAAGCTTATTCCCTATCTTAGGCAGCTCTGCGTCCTCGACGCCGTGCGGGATTTGCGACTCTTCCTCTTCAAAGACGGATGTGATTATTGAGAGGATGTCGTGGAGTTGGTCTTCTGTGAATCGCGTACCAGCCTATTTACATTAGAAAGTGGCACATCAGGACGAAGGGCAGGTGAAATAAGAACGGGGGTTAGGATGGAAGTAAAGGTAAGGGACGTACCTCCTCGATAATCAACTCAAGCATAACTTGCGTCGTCGGACGTAAATTATATATCTGGATGAACTCGGCTTTGTTCAACCTGTATGTTGGCGCCAGCGCGCGGAAGAGTGAGTGCTCGCCTTTGTACAGAGTCATTGGCCTGTCTGGATGAGATTCTATGAGCGAGGTGGTGGTGTAGTCGGGGGTTTGGAGGTAGGTTAGGCCCTGGGAGACTTAGTGCTCGTTACATCATTTCATATCACAATGTTGGCGCTGGGTTCGTTTGGGCTGGATAGTGAGAAAGCGTATCTGGCTGCTGAGGGAGAGAGTGATTTAGAAGTAAGAGGACGTACATCTCGCAGCATGTGCTCTAGTCCTTTGGGCTTCCATCGCTTGCGGTCTGTGCCGTCTTCGCCGGTGTATTCGGCTTCTTCTTGGCGCAGGTGCAGGAGGAGTTCGTGGTTGGAGAGGAGTGCTGATTGGGGGTTTTTGATCTGGGGTTGTTAGCCTTGGAGCTTGTGTGTGGAAGTTGAGTCGAATATGGTGGTATAAGGAAGCGGTCTTGAATGGTTGATGTGAATAGTGAGAGCTGAACGCCATTGGAAAGGCTGAAGTAATAGGGTGCTTTTGTTCAATATGGGAGAATTCAAAGAGGCGAACAATGCGCAGACTGAGAGTATATAGATCCAGCAATTCGAATGAGATATGGTCACTTACATGCATCGTGAAGTGATTGCTCAAGCCTAATTGAGCTCACTCGGTGGTGTTTATTCGCTCTCTTGATAGGCTGGAAGAAAGTTCCCTGCCAACGTAAGTAGGCGTCACAAAACCAACAACGAGTATATTAAATTCTTGGTAATATTGCCTTCAGCGTTTGGGCTTGTGACTTGTGAAGTCGACATGTGTCCGCGGTAACCCCGAGACAAGTCACAAAAGGTGAAGTGAAAAAAAATGCAACAGCCACCTACTTTTGGTTGATCACTCTACGTTCACGAGGCGATATCTCTCAACTGACTTCTTTCTTCAAGCTTGACGATTTGCTACAGCTGATTGTGTAGATACTGACCATGGCACAGCAACTTGCCTGCAAGTGAACGAAGCAGCAGAGGCAGTTTTTCGCGCTAGCGCATTGCCAAGACTGTGCCCAAGGGTCGACCTGCCTCAAGCTCGAGCTCAACGCCAACGTTGCACACTGGGCTCATTGCTTGTTGTGCCTGGCGGGTTACATTGCTATGACACTCCATTGCCCGTGTTGACGATGACATGCCAGCTTATTGTCACAGTGAACTAAAGTTTCGATAGCTGGCGCAAAAGGCAGTGATTGGCTCACAGCCTCCGGACTGAATTTCCGCCAGCCCCGCGAAGGCAGAGCCAACGGAAAGATTCTGAAACACGAGGATAGGTCTCTTGAAGCTCTCGGCATTCTCGGAAAGAGGGGATGAACGATGTGACTATCAGCTCGAACCCATATATAGACACGATAGGTCGCTAAAAAATGGCCGAAGATACTGCCGCCTCGCTTTGGGAATGGTTCGTCGCGAAACCAGCCACAGAAATCCTTTGCCTAACGAACGAGCGGAGTCGTGCCCCAGCCACTTCATAAATGAGGTTAACAAAAGCATCCTTCCCGTTGGGTGAATGAGCTATGAATCAGTAGTTGCATGCAGGTATGGTGATAGGCAGCAGCTCAACCACATGCGTCAGCCGATCTCGCATGGGCAAGGCGGGCTGACAAAGTTTGAAATCCAAGTCGTGCATGCGCCCGTTTAACTACATCCGCCCAAGCCGAGGAATGCGATTTGAGAGGATATGGCGAAGGTACCAAGTATTTTGGCTGTAAACTGGAGGGCGGGCAGATAAGAATGCCACTGCGGGTAAGGCGCACTACACATGGAAATCGCCGTGGTTGGAGCTGTCAGATGCCCTGTCACCACTGAAGGCTAGGCAGCACAAAGGCTGAGTCTAGATCTCTGTCGACAACAGTGGAAGAGTACCGGTGTTCGTGGAAGGATACATTGGACTAGGGTTCGGTTGTGCAGCCCGCACGCTTGGGATACGCTATCACGAACATCGCCTCTCGTTTTGACAAGCGGCACGCTGCAGGATACAGTAATCAGATGATGGCAATGTCTTCACCATTGGCGCGTCCGAGTGGAGCAACAGTGGACAGAGGCTTGGGCCAACGAGCCGAGGATGAAGACTCTGCTGTGTATCATTTGCATCTGCACCAGGATGGTTACGAACGCTCAGGTCACAGGAAGAAAAAGCGTCCAGGGCGCTAGTGCGAGGGATCTGGGTTTGGTTCGCCGCAGTGGAATCTGCCGCCGTTGGTCCGTAGACATGGCAGCGATCCACGTGTCGTCCCAAAGGTGAATGGAAGGAT
This sequence comes from Phoma sp. XZ068, assembly GCA_004835665.1. Taxonomy (NCBI): domain Eukaryota; kingdom Fungi; phylum Ascomycota; class Dothideomycetes; order Pleosporales; family Didymellaceae; genus Phoma; species Phoma sp. XZ068. The sequence goes on from RBKR01000001.1 coordinate 227,252, forward strand.
TGCATGGAAGAACAGATCGATGCCAAAAATTCGTGCTCAAACACACGCTGAATGTTGATGTGGCCTAACGCTTCGCTCGCGTCCAGCCGATTAAAGTCAGGCCATATCGCTCGGCGTATGTGAGGATGTGCAGCAGAGCCTTTGCGGCAGAGTCTGGCCCTTCTGCGGACCCTTAGAGCACGGACGCAGTGCTTCTAAAACGACTACGAGCCGCGACGGTTGGTTGGCACACTATTCACCCTCGTGCAGCAAGCTGCACAACACACACACCCTTCCGCAGTGCGCTGTTTACTGCGCGTTCGTGCCCAATACAGTCGCTCACTCAGTCGTCCCAGCCGGGCCTCGCGACCCATTCACTCGTTTGCTGCCTGTCACAGCAGAGGATACCCTTTGCCTCTTCACCCAGTTCTCCGCTGGCACGCCCGACCTCACGCAGTCTTGGCGTATACTTCCACCCCTCAGCAATCGTGAGCATCGATCAGACTAGGTGCGAGTGGAGCCACCGCCTTACCCATTCGGTTGTCAGATCTTTCAGCCACGTTTCCCGTCTACCTTGTCACCCTCCACGCCCAGAGTAGCGTGATCAGGCCGATTGCGATCAGCCAACGCCTGCGAAGAGAACCACCGAGGTCACTGTCACCCTGGACATGCCTGACCCTCAGTTCTCTTCTGTTGGTGCCAGATCCCGATCCATGGACACGCAGGAGCACTACGCTGCAGCTGCACTTACCTCTCCTGCCATTCCTGCGACACCGGAAGAGGGCACGGGTCGTCCTTTCCCCGGACCTCGAGGTTGTGCCGACGTAACAATTAACGAAGACTGCTGTTCCTTTTTTGATGCTTCTCTCCCACAGCCCTTCCCGCTACCTTCCGCCTCACCCCAGCCCTTAGCGACGCCAGCCCTGGACGATCAACCTCACTTGGATCTGAGCTTTGCTGGAACCTTCTTACCGACTGATGTGTCATTGCCCTCTCCCACGCTGGCAAAGACAGCACCCAACTTTCGTCTACCCTCGTTTGATGTCCTAGGTATTGCTGCGCCCCACCCTGATCGTATCCCGTTACACTCAAAATATTCCTTTTCGTCACTGGGCGCCGGACCTTTGTCGAAACCTGAAGATCCTCTCCATGCGCTCAGCCCGCCGTTGGAGTTTCGCCGTCAAACTGACAAGCCTGTTGAACCTCCCGCTGCCAGTCCGAAAGCTACCAGGAAGCGGCTGGAACACCAGATCCCGACCTTTACTCCACCGTCGGAGCCGGGGACGTTCAATTGGGGATCGCTCGTGAGAGTGAGGACAGCTGCTGCAGGTTCCCCACCAAGCTCTGAACCTGGAGTATCGCCCAATCTGACTCTCACCGAAAGTTCGACGGCGCCAGGGCAGGCCCCGATCGTTGTGCCAACGTACGCAGACGAAATAAGCGAGGCGGTTAGAATGGCATTTTGGGTTCAGAATGTCAAAAACATTCTCAGTGAGATCCACCGACTTGACCCCGCTATGCCACTTTGCTGACCATGCCTAGCCACCGAGTCAGAGACTTTGGCTCTCGCCCAAGTAAAAGTATTGTCGCATGCCCTCCCCTGTCCATCCTTGACCGGCCACCTGTTTGGCCAAGTCATCGCAGCCATTCACGAGCGGACCAACTCGCAGACATCCTGGATCAACGTCTTCCATGCTGTACCCGGCCGCTTTACGCTCTCCGATCTGCCCAAGTCGCCGCCGTCAACACCCGGACCGGTTGTAGGAGGAGATGAATACTTTACCTCGAAGGTTTTCGATAGCGCCGTTGCCATCCCCGACTACCAGCTCGATTCGAAACTTTTACCCCCATCCCCGCGCCCAGTCGTCCCACCGGGGAGTATCAATATTTCGATAGTCGAGCGATATATTCCTCCTACTAATACCAACGAGTACGCCGAGATGTTTGCGTTCAAGGGGCGGTCACTCTTGTACGATCGGCTTACGGAGCTTTCTTCTGATAACGGCACCCTGCTCTTCATATACCCAACACGGACAGGTGCGCGGACTTTCATGAAAGACTACTTGGGGCCAATCCTGGATCCTTTGCTACGGACTGTGACGGTGATCCACGATTTGACTTCTGACCTGGGAAAGACTCTCGGCTCCATGAGCTCGGTGGACTATTTGGACGAGTACGACCAACTGGCGGCACATGTAGAGCGGTTCTGCGAGAAACTGAACGGCGGGGATTCAAGTCGAAAGAGCATCAGCGAGCAACAAGCAACCTACGAAGTGATCCAAGCATCGAAAGAAGAAATGATACTTGAGCGGACAGCATGGGCGGACGACTGGTGGATCAAACAGGAGAAGCCCAGGGTTCGTGAGGTGGTAATGAAGTACTTCCGGAAGGCCGCACGACTACCAACCAACACCGAGATGACGAGCGCACATTTGATTGAGGAAGTCCTGAATGGCGTCTCAAATCGCGAATACTTAGGCGGAGGGCTGAAAAAGGGTGTAGAACTAGGCGTCTTCGTCATCAAAAAGTCACGGTCCACTTAGAAGATGAACTTGACTCTACCGACACGGCGGAAACAGACAGAAAGAGAGCGGTCGGTCAGTGACACGAGCTGTACAATGTGCAGTATCACGGAGGAGTGTGAAAGCCCTCCGTGATGGCTGCGGGGAAGAGATGTATTGGTGGGCATGGCGTTACGACAACAAACTTGTGCATGAAAAGCAACTTCGCGATACCCTTGTTCGCATTGCATGGCGCGGCGTTCTCAATTCATGATCAGCATTCGGACAAGCATGGTATGCAACAGATGGAATATAATATTAATCCTTCATTCTTGAGCCAGCAAGTTAGATTCCGTGTGAACCTGTTTTCCAGACTTCATCATCTGGAGACCACATATCTGAACTATGAAAATGATGCGTCATTCATCTCGTAAAACTAAAATTATGCAATGCCGAAGCGAAGCACTCATGTCAAAGGCCGTCTCAGACATACAGTCGTACAAGTACAAATAGCCACCCATGCGAAGAGAAAGGAAATGCTACCCTCAAAAAACTCCCCGGACGCCGTTCAATGAAGAACAACCACCCAATGTATCCCGAACATGACTTCCAAGCGCCAAATACCAAATACCGAAACTCGCTCAATCTCACGACTTCTTCAACAGGCCTCCAAATAACCCCTTCAAACCCCCTTCGCCACTCTTCTTCTTGTCTCCCGTCCTCGCACTCCGTCTCTCTGTCTCATTCCTGCGTGCTCTCTGTCTCTCGTCACCATTCACCTTTGCGCGGGATCGCTCAGACTGCACGCGCCGACTGATGGGCCGCTCGCCTTTATCCGAGCCAGGTGCGATGCGGCGGTTGCGATTGGGCCGCTCGTCGAGGATAGAGACGCGTCTTGGGCGGCGGCGGTCACGGCGCTCAGAGCCAGAGCTTATACCCAGCACCGCAGCTGCGTCGTCGGTGTTGTACGCGGGCGAGTCTGTGTCGATGGCCATGGGCTCGGGGTCGAAATCTTCTTCCCGTTGGCGCTCGACTTCCATCGTGGCAGACTCCATTGCAGCGGACTTTGGAGGCGGTGGGGGAGGAGGCGGGTAGTCTGGGGGCGAGAGAAGGACGCCCCCGTCTAAGGCACCGGACATTTCGTACTCTCGTGCTCGTGCGGCTCGTCGCTCTTCCTTGCGGCGGTAGTAGTCTGCTTCGTCTTCGGCTGACTTGAAGCGATGATGCTGGCCGTGTGAGTGACGGCGACTGCGGTGGGGTCGCTCGCCTCGCTCGCGGCTCTCGTTTGAGGAGTGATTGCTGCTCGAGTGATGTTCCCTTTCTTTTCGCAAGGTGGCGGTCGGGGTATCGATGACCTCGACAGGCTCGGCTCGCGCACGGGACTTCGGTGTGATAGGCTTCGCGGGAGGTGTAGTAGGCTCGGTCTTTGAGCGACCGAAAAGCCCACCTAGAAAACTTCCGCGCTTTGTTGTAGGTGGAGGTGGTTCGCGAGTGCTCATGCGTCGACGAGGTGTGCTTCGTGGCGACTCAACAGCCTCAGGCGCAGGACTGGCCGAATCCTCTTCTGCTGCACGGCGTGCGGCGTCACGAGGGACCTCGGGCTCCCTGCGTCGAGGTTTAGACGCCTCGAGCCTTTCCTTTTCTTTATCGGCGCGTCGTTGTCTTCTAACTCTTTGCGCCTCCTCCTCGTCGCGAGCAGCTTGCTCTGCTTTCTCCTTCTCCAAACGCCTAGCGTCTTTCTCAGCTTCATAGAGTTGTCGTCTCCGTTCATGTCGCAGGCGTCGGGCCTCTTGTTCTTCGGACGTTTTTCTTGCCTCCCGCTGCTTGAGTTGCTCTTCTTCTGCTTGCTTCGCTACTCGACGCTGCTCGTCCTCTGCTTGTTTGGCAGCACGACGCTGCTCACGGCGCTGTTGCCGTTGTACTTCGTCCTCTTGGGCCTTCGCCGCAGCCTCCTCTTCTTCCAATTTTGCTGCACGACGCTGCTCACGACGCTTCTGTCGTCTCAAATCTTCTTCCTCTTGAAACCTTGCTGCTTCTTCTGCAGCTAACCGTTCCTTCTCAGCACGACGAGCTTCGCGCCGCTTTCTTCGTTCGGCATCCTCATCCACAACTGGCTCTGGAGCACGTCGCTTGCTATGCTTGTCGTCGGTCTTGATCTCGCGGTGACGATCCAGTGGATACTCGGGGTATTCCGGTTCTCGGCTCTCACGGCGGCGGCGAGATCGATGTTCAGGGTATGCTGACTCTCTAGTTGGGCTACCTTGAAGTTCTGCTTCCCGAGCCTTTAGTTTACTTCTAGCCATATCACGATCTGTCGTACTATCGCGACGCTTGCTTTTGGGAGAGCTGAGTTTTGCTGCAGCAAGTACAGCAGCCACAGGGAAATTTGGCCTCTCTCTGGTACTCGCGTCGCTCTCATGCCTACGGTGAGAGTGATGCTTGCCATCGCGATGTGAATGAGAGTGCCGTCGGTGGCGCTTGTCTCGGGGTGACTCGGCAGTAGAGTCATCCACCACAGCGAAATCCCTTGCCTTCGGGGCGGAGTCGAAGAAAGGTTCAGCTGGAGCTGGAGGTTCAGCGGCGGCAGAAACTGGTGGCGCAGCATCCACAGTCTCGTCCAAGTCGATGGACTTGACGAGGGGTTGTTCCTCCGGGGCACTCAATGTAGCTTCAGGATCGTTGGCTGGCTGCGTGACGTCTTCTCGCTGCGTCGGTAATGGCACTTCGGCAGCTACTTCCCGAGATGCCTCTTCCTGAGTTGCTTGACCATCAAGGACAACAGGCTCCTCGACACTAGGTATGTCGACAGACTCTTCTGGAATAGGCTCCTTGAGTGTAATGGCTGCTGGTACGTCTGGGACAATTTCTTCAAACGGCTCATCAGTAGCTACAGCTTCGGGGATTACAGCTTCGGGAGGCGAAGATGACTCTACAGCGGGTTCAATAGCGGCTGCTTCGACAGGCAAAGCTACAGGCTCAGTAGGTACACTTTCTGAGGTTGCAGTCTCGACAACAATTGGTTCGGGTTCAGCAGCTTCTGCAAGGGAAGGCTCTTGAGGAGCAGGCTCTTCAGGTGCAGGCTCTTCAGGTGCAGGTTCTTCAGGTGCAGGTTCTTCAGAGGTAGATTCTTCTGGCGCAGGTACAGCAGGTAGATGTTCTTCCGGTGTGGGTTCCTCAGGCGCAGACTCTGCAGGCGCAGGTTCTGGGAGGCTTGGCTCTTCGGGAACAGGCTCCGTAGTAGCCGCCTCCACAACTGGTGTTTCCACTGGTGTAGTTTCGATGGCCACCGCATCAGCAGGGTCGGGCTCTGAAGCGGAGGCCTCAACAAGGGTCGGCTCAGTTTCAACGGCTTCAGGAGGCGTAGACTCAACAACAGGCTCAGATGCAGCAGGTTGCTCCGGATCCTCGCCTTTAGGTGTCTCGTCAGGAACGGACTCATCAGTTGGTTCAGGAGCAGAGTCTGCAGCTTGAGGCTCAGAATCAGCTGGTGCGACTACTTCTGGTGGAGCCTCCTCGGGTGCAGTGACGTTCTCAATAGGTGCGTCGTTTGCAACATCAGGCTGAATCTCTGGCTCAACTTCAGCAGACTCCTGGGAGGGTGCAGTAGTAGCGTCCTCATGGGAGACACTATCTTCGGGAGCATCGTCAGCCACCACGGGCTCAGCTGGCGAGGGCTCGGGATCCGCAGGCGCAGTCACCGTGGTAGATTCAATCTCCTGCGGAGCTGGTACTACAATTTCTTCTACTGGTACCTCGGCTACCTCAGAGACTTCTGTTGAATTGGCGGGTTCTCCGACGGCATCTTCGATCACAGGTTCGACAGCCGGTTCTACTGCCGGTTCGGCAACAGGCTCGACAGCAGGTTCGGCTGTTGGTGGTTCCGATGTTTCGTTAGATACAGCCTCTGGTTCTTCTGGTGTGACGGCGGCACTTTGAGTGCTGGTATCTTCCGTGGCTGCTTCTGTGGCTGCCTCTGGTGCTGCTTCTGTGGCTGCCTCTGGTTCTGCTTCTGTGGCTGCCTCTGGTTCTGCTTCTGTGGCTGCCTCTGGTTCTGCTTCTGTGGCTGCCTCTGTTGCTGCTTCTGTGGCTACCTCTGGTGCTGCCTCTGCTACAGCTTCTTGATTTTCGACTGGAGTGGCTCCGACCGTGGCGTCTCCGGCAGCGGGCTCCGGAGACACAATAGCAGTAACATCGGGCTCCGGTACTGAATCAGTTTGTGGTTTCTCAGCGTCAACGTCAGGTTCGGGTTCAGCAGGAGCAGCTGAGGCTTGCTTCTCGTCGAGGGCAGGCTGCTCCGGCGCTGCTTGTTCAGGAGTAGCTACAGCGGGTTGCTCCGGGCCTACTTCTGCGCTAGAATTGTCTGCATTTTGCTCACTAGCTTCGCTCGATTGATTCGAGACCTCACTGTCATCGTCGCCATCGCTCGAAGAGTGTTCCACTGGAGGATTATCCGTAGTAGAAGCGCTCGGCGTATCTGGAAGTACCTCCACGGCTGGCTCTACTTGCGCTTGCGGTTCATCAAGAACGGCTTGACTTTCTGGGACTGGTTCGACTGCTGACTCTTTAGGCGGCTCGCTTTCCTGACCGTCAACAGCCACGCTGGTTTGCGATTCGATTGTTGCTTCGACAGTCTCTGAGTCCTCATTTGATGCTCCACTGTCGCTTGTCCTATCGTTGGCGGTATTTGGTGGACTCGTCTCCTCAGCGCTGCCTTGGCCCTTCTCAACATCCTGGTCAGACTGGGCGTTATCAGCTTCCTTGTCTACTTGGGCTTCTCCTTGGGTGGCTCCTTCAACTGGCACCTCAGGTACTGGCGCAGGTGCTTCCTCTTGAGCAGCATCGGGGACAGAAGCGGGCTCATTTGGAGACTCGACCATGGGTGATGCTTCTTGGTCTGGCGCCGGTGTATCTGTTTTTGTAGGTTCAGTGTCTACCTCAGACCCAGAAGAAGTACCATCATCGCTAGGTGCTGCCCCCTTCGCTTCAGCAGGTGGAGTGTCCTCAGGCCCTTCTTGGTCTGACTGTGACGTTGGTGCTGGTTCGGACACTGGTGCGGCCTCTGGCTCGGTGGGCTGTACGCTGTCCACAGGTACTGGAGCGTTTTCTGGATCAACTTCAGTGGCTGTATCTGGAAGTCCGGTATCTGAGCCATCCTGTAACTCAGACACTTCTGAGCCTTCATCTGAGGTCGTTTCTGCTTCACCAAGAGGTTTTGCTGCTTCCTCGACCACATCAGACCCAGTTACATCCGCTGAAGGATCTGCAGCAGTGCCCGCAGGTGGTTCGACGGCTTCACCGGGTGTAGGGTCCGCGGATCCGTCAGCGTCCTCAACGTCCGGTTCTGTAGCATCCTCGGACTTGGTGGGTTCGATTGTTTCAACATGCTCGTCTTTGGCAACGTTCTCTACCGCGACCTCTTGTGGCTCGACTGCCGAAGGTTCTTGAGCGACCACATCAGTGGTGGTAGCAGCCTCAGCATCTGGTGTGGCGACTGAGGCTTCAATGCTGGGATCGGCGTGAGCAGGAGCCACTACTTCCGCTTCTGGCGTGGCTGCGTCTTCAGTCGCTCCGGTCTGTTCGGATGGAGCTGGATCAAGTGCTGGCGCATCGCTTTCCTGCGTCTCTGGTTGGTCGTCTGGTTTACACAAAGCCTTCATGGCCGCAGCTACAAGGACAAGGTTAGGTGGAGCTTCAGCTTCAGGTGCTGGTTCAGAGTATTCTGACTCTTCAGGAACTGCATTTTCCTTCGACTCTGTTGGTGATTCAGTCGCAGCCGCAGCTTCGGGTAGCGCCTCTGTCACAGTTTCCTCAACCATAGAATCATCGGTTTCGTCTGTGGCTGAGCTCGAATTACCTCCGTCTTCGTCATGCGCTGGAGCCGGGCAACCTGTACTGTCTTTGATTGTGACTGACTCATCTTTTGGATCTTGAGATACATCTGGCGGAGCTGCGGAAAGGTCTCCAGTAGGCTCAGCACCCTTCGGGGTACTATCGGGAACAGGATCGCCAGTGTCATCTTCGACAGGCTTAGTCGAGTCAGGCGCAATCGTTGGGGTTTCGCCGGGTTTGTCTGCATCTACAGCTGGGCTTGGTTCGGATACTGTGCTGGTACTGTCGCTGGTTTCACTTTCACTACCAGTTTCGCTAGCCGAGACTTCCGAGTTGACACTCTCATTCTGGTCAGTGGCAGGTTGTTCGTTCTCAGGCGATGTCGACACATTCTCGCTTTTGTTGGTGTCACCGATTGGTTCTACTGCAGCAACATCTACTTGCTCATCTGTGCTGGGTGTTGCAGGAGCTCCAGGTGCCTCACTCGGGGCAGGCGATGTAGCTTTCATCGAACCTGCATCAGGCGCAAGACCCTGCTCTGCACTAGGCGATTTAGAATCCGGTCCTTGTCTTGCGACATGTTCGGTTATATCTTGAGACGCTTGGTCGCCCTCTTTAGGAGGTTCTGATGACATAGCTAGACCAAGTCAGCTGCAGCCTTGCGACGGTATCGACGCGCAAGACGCGCTAGTTCACATTGTTGGTAGAGGTTAGAGAAACTAAAACGACGGAACTAAATAAAACAGTGAGAGACAAGATCGGTAGCGAAAGCGTCAACACGACCACTGTTCTCGGTGGAACCACGTATGTCGCCATGTACGGTTGATTACGCGCATGCATTGTAGGCGGGGGCTTGCTCAATGGCGAGGTTGCACGTGTTGATAAGCCAGGTTGGGTGATGTTGAGGCGACCAATGAGAGGCGTCGGGCTTCCTTGTGGGTGGGCAGAGATGCAGCCTTCAACCCTACGCGCCACCCCTTTGCGGCATTACAATAACCAACAAAATATATGTTGGGAGCAATTTTGAACGACGGACAGAAAGTATGGAACAGGGTGAAATTTGAACGTACCGGGAGTGGGGTCAGATGCATCCGTTGGCTCTGCGGTTGTAGTCACTTCTGCATCTTGTGTCTCGACTTCTACCGGCGTATCTTTGGTTTCGTCCTCTGGCATATCATTGCTGGACAATTTCGACTCAGCGACGTCGCTGTCAACATTCTCAGAAGAGGTTTCAGAACTTGTTGAAGGTGCATCTGCGTCGCTGACATCCCAGTCGATGCTCTCCTTGTCGCTATCGTGATCAATGTCAGTGTCAGATTGTAGAGAATCAGATGCCGTTGCCGGAACAGCGGTAGCTTCTGTGTTCGCTGTCGCTTCAGTTGAAACTTCCGAAGGCGAGGCTGCAACGTCTTCGGGTTGACCAGTCTCCTCTTGTTGTGTGGAGGTGGTAGCAGGGGCAACTCCTTCTTCACCGAGCTGTTCTGGGGCGTGTACAACAGGAGCCGCTTCCTCCTCGTTCGTATCGCTGTTCTCATTAGGTCCTTCCGATACACTCGCCTCGTGAACAAGTTCGGTATTCGATGACAACGAGTTCGTTGATTCCTCAGTACTTGGACTCGTGGACCCGTCGTTTCCCTTTAATTCTGATGATTCATCCTTTGGCTCAACTGCTTCGGCTTGTGCTTCCGGCGGGTAACTCTCAACGGGTGGCGTAGGCATTACGATAGCTCCGGTATCATCAGCACTTACGCCTTCAGCAGTGGAGTTGTCGGTATGATCGTCTTCGATGGATGTAGCATCGCTCTCGACAAGGCTTTTATCGGTATGTTCAGACGTTGCTGCGTCATCGCTACCTTCACTTCCAGTCTCACCTTCGCCCACTTCAGCTGAAGGTACAACGACGCTCGGGCTGTCTACAGCCTCTGAAGGGCTAGCATTGCCGACAGTTTCGGAGGTTTCTTCCTCGGCGCTTGAGGTGTCAGGGTTGGCAGCGTCTTCGGTTGGACTTGGTCCGTCATTGGTCGCTGTCTCTGCACCAACACTTGGTGTCTCCTCTTCTTTGCCGTCATTTGAGGGTGTACTCTCTGTTGGTTCGTCGACTGTAGGTGTCGGATCCACAGCAGGTGCATTTTCAGAGGCTGTCTGTTCAGTCTCAGGGACTGGTTCCTTGACGCTCACGTCTGTAGCTGGAGGTGAAACTTCAACTTTGACGGCATCCTCAGTTGCAGCCGTGCTATCGGTTGTGGAAGTCTCCTCGCCTGCAGATGTTTCTTCAACAGCGGGTGTCTCTTCAATAGCAGGTGTCTCTTCCACTGCAGGTGTCTCTTCCACTGTAGGTGTCTCTTCCACTGTAGGTGTCTCTTCAACAGCGGGCGCATCTTCAACAGCGGGCGCATCTTCAACAGCGGGCGCATCTTCAACAGCGGGCGCATCTTCAACAGCGGGCGCATCTTCAACAGCGGGCGCATCTTCAACAGCGGGCGCATCTTCCACTGCAGGTGTCTCCTCAGCAGCAGGTGTCTCCTCAGCAGCAGGTGTCTCCTCAGCCGCCGGTGTTTCTTTAGCCGCCGGTGTCTCTTCCACTGCAGGTGTCTCTTCAACAGCGGGCGCATCTTCAACAGCAGGTGGGTCTTCAGCCGCAGGTGTGTCTTCAATCGCAGGCGTTTCTTCGGCCGCCGGTGTGTCATCGGCCGCAGGTGTATCTTCGACTGAGGGTGAATCTTCAACTGGGGTTGGATCTTCCGCAGGGGCAGGCGCTTCAGTTGCAGGTGGTTCTTCGGCTGCCGGTGTCGTATCTGTTGCAGCTGTTTCTTCGGCAGTTGGGTTTTCGTCTGGTGCCGGTGAAGCCTCCGCAGTAGCTGGCGGTTGCTCGATTGCAGCATCGTCTGGGCTGACGGGCTCCGCAACGACAACCTCGGGTTCGGTACCAGCCGTCTCTGTAGCAGGCACTGCGTTGTCCACTACCTCATCGCTTGCAGGTTGTGCCTCTGCCGCGGCCTGCTCCTCTGGCACTGGCTCTTCAGGTGCTGTATCCGGTTCTGTCGGTTCCGGGGCTGCTGCTGTTGTGTCTTCGACGGTATTGTCTGGTCCAGGTGTAACGTCAGCAGGTTCTTCTGAGGGCGTTTCGGCGGAATCTACGGTAACAACGCTTGCTGCAGCCTCTGGTTGTGCGTCCTCATCCCCTGCAATAGATTTGTCCTCGACTTGCGGCTCGCCTCGCTCGTTACTCGCTTTCTTGTCTTTCTTCTTACGTTTCCGCTCATCTCCTTTGCTAGACTTCTTCTTGGAGTGGCTAGATTGCTCTTCTTTCGAAGGAGATGTAATAGACAGGAACGAGCCGCGGCGTTCTTTCTTCTTGGACTTGTCAGGTTTTCTCTCTTCTTTTGGGGACGGCGGTGATGGAGGTGTCGGCGGGTCTCTAAGACGAACAAAAGCGTTAGGTTTGCCCTTGAGCTTCAGCTTCTTTTTCTTCCCAGGGCTTGCAGAGTCTGGATCTTTCGTGTCAGAAGCAAAGTGTACAGTCTTCTCTTCATGAGGTTTAGGGGACTTTGGGGGCTCTTGAGCTATCGGCTCGGACTCACCACTCTTCTCACCATCGACAATAGCGGATTCTGGCACAGCGTTCTCAGGCGGTGCGGGTGGCGGAGGTGGAGGTGGGGGCACTGGATCACTCTCTGGAGCTACCTCAGCTGCAGCTGCTTCTGCGGGAGGCGTTTCGTCAGGAGGCTGCTGTTCGACGAGAACTTCGACAGTACCATCACCTGGACTTTCTGGGGCAGGTTCTTCCGTCTTTGTTCCGTCCTGGGGAGCTGGTGTCTCCTCTGCAGTCGGTGCCGGCACTGTCTCTACGGGAATCTCGCTTGGACCTGGCAGTCCATCCTTTACATCTGTGACGACAGCCTCACCTTCAGGTGTGGGCTCACCACTATTTGGTGAGGTCTCATTGGCCGGTGTATCGGGTGTGGCCTCTGCTGGGGATGCTTCGGCTGGTGTTTCTTCTTTTGCTGCTTCTTGTGCTACTCCCTGTGCTGGTTCCGGTGCGGTGGAATCCTGGGTTTCGGATTCCGGAACGGGCTGTTCAGAAGCAGGTGGTGGCTCTGGTGCCTCGGGTAGTGCACCTGACATGAGAGGCGCACCTCCATCGTCTACGTAGGTTAAGGAGAGAATCAGGGAGGTGAGAGGCAATCATACCAGATTTTTGCTCGTCCTCACTATTGTTACTGCCATACCCGTAGCTATACTGGGCATAATTGAACGAATAAGCCGGAGTAGGCGGTGCCAGCCGTCTAACGACCGGTTGCTGAGCAGCGGTTGAGTAGTAGGCCTGGCCTCCTAGACGGGCCCCAGTAAACGGATCTGTCCAATTCGCATAAGAGACTGTATATCCGCCGGGCCCGGACATGGCCGAACAAAACGACTAGCGTAGGCCAAAAGTCCAGAGATTCGACAAGTATAAGTTGTGCTACGTGCTATATCTGTTGTCTTGTCCTATGCATTGCGGTATAAAACAAACAGCAAGTACGCAATGGCGACATGAGATGTGGGGTGAGTAGATCAGATTGCGGAGAGACGAATAGAAAGCGGATCACTCAGAGAAGCACCATGAATTTGTGGAGGTGCGCTGTGCGTGGCTCGATGGCTGTAAGTTGCAACAGAGCGCTCAATGGACGAAACAGAGGTGCAGGACAACGTCACAAGACAGATTCCGGTAAAGAAACTGAGATACGCAGCTTAGAGTCGCGCAACTTGTCGAAATTCAAAGTGGCCTGCCACCCTAGCCAGCCTCACGCTGGCAACACACGGACGCATGTTGGGAAGACGAGCTTGGCCTGTGCTCGCCATTGGACCACGTAGGAACACATCGTTCGCTGAACCTGAGAGAATTTGAGCCCGAGAGGTGGGTTCCGGTCGTCGAGGCACTGGCCATAATTGGCTCCCTGCCAAGTTAGCTGCTGGAGGCTGCAGGCCGTGTCGCCAGCACGAATCGTGATGCAGCATCTGTTGTAACCGACCGCGATTTTGGGCGCGGCCAGCGGACGGTTGCGCGTGTGGGGAATGTGGACTTGTCGACCAGCGTAGCGAGCCACCGGAGCTCCATATCGGCGGCCCAGAGAAGGGTCGCGATGCAGGGGCACGCAGAGAAACGTGACGACTAGAGGCCAAAAAGTAATGGTGTTGATGGAGCAGGTCTGACGTGTAAGTGGGCGCGCGCACTAGGATCTCGAAACGGCCTAGGCCCATGATTCATTCATCGAGTCCATCGAGCCGACCCGCCGAGTCGTTTTGTTCCACAGTCTTTCCGCTGCACGACGTGGGACAATGAGGGAGCAGCCACCCGCTGACACGCACCGGGGACGTCTCTGTACAACGGGACTGATCAATGGTAGTCAATTGCGGTACAAAGGTGTTCCATCGCTCCTCCACAGGCTGTCCCGTCTTGATCATCGACTCGATGACGTGCGTCCAGTCATTGAGCGTGGGATATCACAGCGGCTATCGAGGGTAAAGCGATAAAGCAGGTGTCGAAGGTTTCGGCATGATGAGCGAATGCTGAGAGAGTACGTGTTTGGCCGTGACTGCAGAATTGCCACCCGCGCAAACGGTACCAGAAGTACTGTTGCCCAACGTACCCGAGATTGTATGCAGCAGAGAAGATTGTTAGTGGTCGCTGCGATGATGAGGTGCCGTCAATTGCAGGTACCTGGTTATTAAATCACGTGTTTTGTTCCTTCCAGAACGATGCAGACATTCTAAACACCTAACATGGCTTTATATCAATAGCTACTACTACGCTTCGAAGAACATGACTTCTATTTCCAAAGATAGCTGGATTCGCACGCTTATGTCGTGTTCACAGCGTGACGAATGCTCTATTGATTTAGATAACTGTAAGCTTGGAGCCTCGACTTCCAAACGTTCAAAAAATGCCAAAGGCGTCTTTCACATAACTCTATATAAATAACTCTTTCACCACTCTCTTGTCTTCCAATCCAATGAATCTGCCACTCCAACGTCCCTCTTCCAAGCATCAAGCGGATGCCAACGCCTACCCGTGTCTATAACCCTCACTTTGGCAATTTTCGTTTCCTACGTGAACTAATCTTTCAAAATCGCTCTCCGTGCATACGCAAATCTTATTGCCTCCGCACATTCGATTCCTTGGAACTGCAAAAGAATTTGAAGTCCTTTGAGCCGCCCATTTGCCGGCCGAAGCCAAATCGCTGGTACATATTTGCTAAAGGCTTCTTTCGCTTACATGACTCCGGGGGCGCCTAGTTTTCTAAGAACCAAATTTTTGTTCTTCTTGATCCTGTTGACAGCTGCCAAAGCTACTATGGGGTTTTCTCCATTGTATGCATACGATTCCATAATTGTATGAGGCGTGGAGGCTTGGAGGTAGCGCGGTGGAAGTTGAGGAATTCCGAAGCAGTGTCGGAGGAAATTGCGAGCTATCCACAGATAGGCCTGTGTGTCGAAACTCCGTACGCGGAGAATGCACTCAATTATGGCACTACACTATGAATGGGATTGAAACTTTGCACGGAGCATGAGGAGCTACTAATTTATCTCTGTGAATGGGCAACGCCGGTTTGGCCCATAGTTCAGGGATCCTACACTTAGACCTCAGCGCCCAAAATCGTGCTCTAGGTCCATTAGACTCGACTATGACTTTCGAGATATTCTCTGCTATTGCAAGATTGCAACTGCTGTCAGAGTCGGCACTAGTGCCTTGTGGTGACTGGAAGGGAAGGTACGATGGCAAACAGCTTTCTTTGCCTCGAACATTGCACTTCTCTTCCACTCACTTCTCAACTCATCAGACCGCCCCTACGTTCAAACAGGCCACAGTTCGCTCTCCTCAGCTTCAGGTGTCCTTTCCTTGGCTGTTGCAGTCAAGATGAACGCTCCACCAACGCAAGCAGACGGAGGAGTCCTCACCAAGCCTGGTACGCATTCACTCACCCACATGCTCAATCTAGTGTATAAAACCTTTGCTGACTATCCCAGCTGAGTGGGCCGTCTTCATGGTCACCGCAGCGCTGAAATGTGCCTCAGACGACCGCGCAGTGACCGCCTACACCACACCTGACGCAGCCAAACACGGCATCCTCAAGACCCTCAACTGGTTCGAGGCGCACGGCGAGTACGAGTGGCCAGACTTCTCCCGCCTCAACTACGACTTTGCTCAAGTGATGAGGCTGCGTCGAGCTTTGGTGCAGGATGTCTTCAACGCGCTGCAGCAGGCGGGCAATGTGAAGATTGGTGCATTGGGCACGCCTGATAGCAATGCTGATGGTCGGAGAACTAGGCGGGTAGATGGTGACGGTGAGTCTGCTGCGGTAATACCTCTGAGCTGAACTGACATTCATAAGGTGGCAGGCATCCCAACAACCGAAAGCGACTTTGCAAACGCGAAGCTGAACTAGATGGCGAATCTGCATCTGAGCATTCTGAGGGTCCTGGTGAAGACGACGTATTCCTTGGTGTGATCATGTTGTTTCTTGTTGCACGCACGAAGCTTGACATGGAGAAGTACAGAAAGGAGAATCGAGATCCAAATGAAGTAGCAGACATCCTCCACGACCGCCTCGTTCATGTCTGGGACGCCCCTCTACAAGACGACGGCGAGCATATACAGGAACTCAAAGAGAGAGCAGACGTCTGGGATCGCCACAGGAGGAGTGTTCCGCCGAAATCAACGCAGAACGTGCGCACTGCAGTTTCACGCGTATCTCCAACCGCAGCTCACTCTCCAACCGCTCCTCACGCTTCACCAGCAACTGTGCACAAGTCGGCGTCTGGGGCACCTCCCACTCCTAGACCTGCTGGTGATCATCCAACGAACCGTGCTGTTGCCAAAAACATCGCCTGGGCGAATACCAATTCGATCGGCTGATACGGGAAGGCCACGGCTGTCGCATCTGTCAAGGCAATCGTGGAAGGACTAGGTTGTCACATCTTATATGTAGTATTCCGTGTGAAGATCAGATACGGACAGTATGATGAGATTACATATACTTGTAATCTTACACCAAATCATTCATTCTCCATGCGTCTCATAATGCAGCAGTCGTGAATCATCAGTCATAACATCGTCAGAAACTCATCACACATCACAGCACAACCCAGTCAACACCTACCATCCACACCTCCCCCCCAACATCAACATCCCACGTCGGCGCCCTCACCCCAACAACACCCCCAACACACACCTTCACGCCCCCGACCCCCCTCGCACCCCCCTGCCCCGCAAGCAAAACCCTCACCCCCTCTTGACCACCTCCACTCCCATCCCTCAACCCCTCATCCATACCCCCCTCCATCTCACCAGCAAGAAACACAACACTCCCAGCAAAACACTCAACCTCCACCTCCCCACTCCCAATCCTACACACCCTTACTCTCACCCTCACACCATCATCTCGCTCGCGACCGTACGCCACGACAGCGCGCTCAGATGCGTAGCCCGTCTGCGCGGCGTCGATGATCCATGTTTGTGCCGTCGATGCCAAGCCGATGGGTATGTATTTCTGGGTTTTGCGCGAGGGGGAGAAAATTTCTGGGAGGGGGCGGGAGGGCTTTTGCGGGCTGGGGGGTTGGGGTGGGAGGATGAAGTGGGGTCTCTGCTGTTGGGGTGGGGGTGCCGATGTACTGGTTGATGTGTTCGTGATTGTATTCGGTGTGGTGAGGGGGTTCAGAGTGGGTGGGTGTGCGGCGAAGAGGAAGCGGTGGGATGATGTGCTGGGGAGAGGGGTTTCGGGGTGTGTTTGGGGTAGGGTGGGTGAGGGCGGTGAGGTGCGGCGGCGCTTTGGGCGCGAGGTGGATTCGAAGAGGATCTCGTTGTCGTCGGAGTTATCTTCCTCGACGTTGGGGTGCCAGTCTTCGTCTGGGGCGAATGTAGGATTGCGCTCCACCGTTTGCACGATTTCAAACGCATCATCATCGGGTGCTCGCGACGGACTGGACTGCGACGCTTCCTCTATGCTTTCGACTCTTTCCAACTTCCTCTGTGTCTTTGGCCGCGGCGTGTAGTCTGTCGAAGCACTCGAATCTGGCTCCTCAACACGGTCGGGTGCGTGGGGAATGACATCGCCGATGTGAGATCGCTGTGTTGGCGCGACTACGAATCGCTTCGCCGGCGTGATCTTCTTGAACTGAAGCTCTGAGCTCGGTTTCGGTGTATTTGCACTGATAGAATGGCGCAGATTCGACTTGGGTTTCGATTTCGGCGTCTGCGTGGACGGTGCTATGAAGCGGTGCGGCGAAGGCTTTTGTACTGGCATTGTAATCGCGACATTGGCTTGGATGTGGTGTTTGGGCTGTGGTGCTGGTGGTGCGCCGGACGTGTTGACATGGTGGCGTTGATGACGATGGGCGTGGGAGGGCGCAGAAGCGGGGCGCGCGAATGACACGCGGTCACGGGATGAACTAATCATGGCTACGGTGAACTGACTCGAGGTGCAAGACACAAAATACAAAGCAACATGATGTACATTCCATTGTTAAAGACTGACTCGCTCTAGAATGTTGTCTTTTCAAACCGCGGCTCTTATCTCGGTCACTTACTTTCCATTGAAGCTTCAAGAGCCGTCGCCATGCTCAACATGTGACGAAGCATCGTAATGCCTGATCCAGAGTATCAATCTGATCTTAATATGTTGAAACAGTTTTGTCAGTCATCTTCTATGGATGTATCAGTGCAGGGCCTAACGGTCAGCTATTTGGTAGACTTCCAGTGCAACCTGGATTGCATTGATTCCACGATAGATACATCAGGTCAAACCAGCCTCCAAGCCACAGTCTCTTAGTTTTGCGTCTAGTTTGACGTGAATTTTGAGCCTCACCCTGGAATGTCGTGGTTGTTTGCTGGTACTCAGAGATTACTTGCGGATCTCAGACATGACCGAGACCAGACTCTGCTCGAGACAATTACCAGAGAATGTTATGACGTCTGAAGAAGGCGCCAGCGCGTACGAACGACAGCCATCACAAGGACTTTGCTTGCGCGTGAAGGGGAACATGTAAACACTCCAGGATGCACGGTATAACCCAACTCCGGCATGGACAATAAGTAAAAAGAAAATACGCCGACTGCCGGGAAGGTCCTAGTCGCGTCACCCAGCCATCTCTGTTTCGGGGGCGAAGGATTCGTAGTGGTGTTGGAGTGATCGAAGACGAGGGGTTTCATCGTATGACAGGGCTGCGGCAGATCAACGGATCCCGGCATAGCAACCGAGCGAACCCCAAAACATGGACGAGGCCGATGTCATAATTGTGGAACGAGTCAAGCTCCCACAGCCACCAGGTGGTTCACATGGCAATTGCAAACAAGACGGTTGTTGCGGGTAACGAGACACGGAGCGATACGAGGCGTTCTTGGACAGCGCTCTCGGTCATGGCTGCACGGCGTCCTCGGTCCATGGTGCGCCGTGTAAGCCTCATGCAGGTGCGCAGCTCAATGGGGAGATGCACGCCCACAACGGACGAACTGCGATACGCAAGATAGGCACGCGTTCAGCGCTCGGCAGACGCGTCCCAGAGTGGAGATTCAGCAGGGCTGGGCAGAGCAGGCGCGCTGACCGTATCGACAAGAGGCGCGCTGTGGGCATGGACAAGAGGCGCACACTCCCGAAGAGGACCAGCCTCGGGCAATTGCATTGTCTCCATCAGGTGTTCGCAGGGAAGGGGGACCGGATTAGAAACCGGACTGGTGCTTACTGCAAGGTACGTGAGGCTAGCTGGAGCGAAATGGCGCGAAATGGAGATCGCGGACCCATTGATTCGCGGGGCTGCGGCGAGGTTGGGAAGCGGGAAACACCAGCCACTTTCACTACGCAAGACATAGTAAACACGCAACGCGCCCTCGAGCAGCGCAGCGAACTGAGGATCCACGCCCATTTCGGCCCAGCTGCCAGTCGCTCTTTTGCATCCTTGGACATTTACACCGCTTCGCTTCGCCCATTGTCTCCCAATTGCCAGCGCATGCCCAGCATCAACTGCATGCACAACATCGACTGCATGCACGCCTGCTCCACCTCTCGCCCCCTCTTCTTTCGCTCTCTCCTGGCTCGAACCTAATTCTCCTCTCTCTCTCTCTCTCTCAACTCAGTTCTGCCACCATGGCTGCCAAAATCAGCATGGCAGCCTTTGGCGGCGCGCACACGGCGGGCATCTTCTCAGACATGACCGTCGACGGGCCGGTGATAGGCACGCTGGTTGCCATCATCGACCGCGCCCGCAACCTGCCCAACAAGCGCACCATGGGCAAGCAGGACCCGTACTGCGCCGCACGCCTCGGCAAGGAGGCCAAGAAGACGCACACGGACAAGCGTGGTGGGCAGACGCCGAAGTGGTGCGTCTTTCACTATTCACAACTGCTCCCAAGCTAACGCCCTCAGGGACCAGGAGCTCCGCTTCACCGTCCACGACTCGCCCGACTACCACCGCATCAAGGTCTCCGTCTTCAACGACGACCGCAAGACGGAGCTGATCGGCGACACCTTCATCAACCTGCACGGCGTCATCAACCCCGGCGGCGGGCAGTCGGACGGGTGGCACGCCCTCGACTGCAAGGGCAAGTATGCGGGCGAGATCCGCATCGAGTTCACCTACTACGACACGCGGCCCAAGGCGGAGAAGCCCGTGGCCGAGAAGAAGCAGGCGTCACAGACCGAGGGACAGAGCCCAGCGGTTGGAGGGCCTCGAGGAGCCCGGGGTGCCCGAGAGAGCACGCCCATCAAGAGGAGACCGCTCCCGTCAGACCCAACCGCTGCGTCGCCCTCGCCTGTGAGCACACCAGAGCACCGTGGACTGCAAGGCGTGCGCGCTGGTCCTCGCGAGCTCGGCTCTCCCCGACACGCGCAAGAACCCGCACCACTCCAGCCCAGCCGACGACCTGTGCCCGACGCTTCACCCGCTGCGGCGCCAGCATCGAGCCACAGCACACCCGTGCGCCAGCAGCAGCCAGACTCGTACACACCACCGAACCCGCGTACTTCGAACCCCAACCTGGCACAACCCGACAACTTCGACATGTCATATGCTGCCCCGAAGCCGTACGAGGTGAAGCCAGTCGACGCACTTCCACGTCACGTCACAGACTCTGGACATGGCCGGTCCATGTCGCAGGACGACTTTCGCTCTCCCAGAGCTCATGCCCAACCACCACCCGCTGATGCCGTCCATTCGCACTCGGCTCCGCTCGTTCCCACCCAGAACACCTACGAGCCTGATCAGCGCTACTCGATTGCACACTCTCCTTCCTATTCTCAGGATCCTTATGATGATCCTTCTTACCATGTAGCCCCCCTGCGTTCGAGCAGGAGCAATCTGCGAAACCAGGAATCAGCTTCCCCGGTTGACTACCGACCAAACAGTTACATCGAGGCCTCGCCCTCGTACGAAGACTCACACTCGCGCCGAAGGCAGAGCGCCATGCAGCCCACCGTGGAAGACGAAGACTTTGATCTGCCGCCCCCACCACCGGCGCACAGGAAGGACGCAGCAACGCTGCCGCCCCATCACTCATACAGCAGCCACTACGCTAACGAGTCGCCGGCGCCACTCAACTTCACACGCCACCAAGAGCAGTCTCCGGAGCCCAGCTACGATCTGCAGCGCCAGTCATATGTAGCTCCCGACTACGACAACCGCCAGCCGTATGTGGCTCCCGACTACGACTACCGCCAGCCTACAGAGCGACGCTACACGCATCCTCGCCCTGCTATCCAAGCCAGCAGCCGGCCAGTCTCGAGGGACACGATGGCCCCTTCACCGCTGAGGCAGGAGACGTCGCTGCCTACTGCCCTCGTTGCTGGCTTTGATCCGTACCGACGTGAGAGAGATTCTTACCATGCACCTCCAGCGTACGAGACGCCACCAAGGCTGCGACAGTACTCTGAGCCGGCAGAATATCGAGCACCCCTAGAGTACACCACACCGATTCAGCCGGATGAGCTGGTTCGTTACCAGTCTCAGCCACCTCAAGACTCATACTACGAGCATGATCCTCCTGAGGAGCCGCGCCGGAGGTCTCCTGTCAACGACTACGCGCCCATCTACAAGCCCCGTGCTCACAGCCCCAACCCCAGCCCAAGGCACTCGCCCAACCCTGTGGATGACCGCATGTCGAGAATGCCCGCGCGGAGCATGCCCACACGCAAGTCGGTATCGCCGCGCCCGCCGCCACCGGAGGAGGACTTTGGCCAGCGTCGACTGTCAGGCGTGCCCTTTGGCCCTGACGACTTCAACGTGCTCAATCCTTCCCTCGCCAAGCCCACCAACGAGGAACCAGAGCGTCCGGGAAGCAGTATGGAATACAACGACAAGGGCCAGATTGTTACGTTTAGCGGGCGTGTTGTCGATGCCTCCGACCACCTCCCCATCGACAACTGGGCGCCCGAGCCCGAACCCAAGGGCACAGTCAAAGAGAAAGCCCCTCGCATCCGCGCCCAGCTCAACGGCAGCCGCGGCCTCCAAGACGCCCAGGCGCGCGAGGAAAAGTACCGCCGCGACCGCGCAGAACGCGACCGCATCAGAAGCGCAGCAGACGTAACCTTTGGCGGCGCCGAACCCGCACCCTCCCAAGCCCTCGTCATGACCCGCCGCCAGCCCGACTACGACACCGCCAACGCCCTCGTTCTCGCCGACCGCGACAACTACGACGCCCGCCGCCCGGTATCGCGCGGCTACGAGTCCACCACGCGGTCGAGAGAAGCCCTGCGCGAGCGCCACACGCCCAACAGCTATGGCAGCTATAACGGACGACATGCGGGAGCGCCCCCGATCCCCGCCAAGATTCCGCTAGACCGCGGGATGCAGAATGAGGATGTTGCGCTGAGTTTGGAGCTGCAGAGTATTGACATTGGGCCTGGGAGTGGGGGGAGGAGGCCGCGGACGAGGGGGCGGGAGTATGGTGCGTATGTGTGATGATGATGAGTATGAAGTATGAATGAATATGAAGATGAAGTGTGAAGGATGAGGCGGGGGATATTGTAGATGACGAAGAAGTATGATAACGGACGGACGGACGGATGGATGGGATGTACGATATTACACTACACTACACTGCACTGCGCGGTCTCGCACATAGACTCCGTATACCTTTTCCCGTGGTATACTTGTTCTTTTTCCTTTGGGGGTTATACATAGGATGGGATAGGATAGGATAGGATAGGACACGGCTCACTCACTAGGCAGGAATACGCAGCCAGGCCTGTGGAAAGGATGGCAGGCAGGACGGTCGGTCGGTCGGTCGGTCGGTCGGCGCATAGGATACCCGCATACATGCAAATGCAAATGCAAACACTCTCTCCTACATTCATATTCATATTTACATTCACATTCACATTTACATTTACATTTACATTTACCTTAAAATTATAAATGCATCTTAGCTATCTTGGTATACACAACTCTGTCTCAACCCTGTTTAACGCGTAAACAAGAGCGGTAACTCTGGCGTGGCCGTGGGTGTCATGGTAACAGTGTAGATAAAGTATATAATAGAGCACGTATGTCAGACTAGACAGAAAGCACAAGTATAAAGTATACTTAACAGAGCGACATGCCAATATCACACTATACCGCGCAGTCTATCTAGATATAGAGACTCTATACTATATACTCTTGTACTATACTTTCCTATAGTAGAAAGGCAGGGTAGCGTATAAGATACCCACATGTACATACAAATACAAACACTTTCTTCATACACTCAAATCATCTCGGATTTTTAAATATGTAAGGGAAAGCTGGCGTGTATATACTACATATAAGTATACTGTTCTTTACTGCGTGGGGGATGTAGATGAAGTGAAGATAAAGTTATACTTAGTAGAGTACTAAGACAAGATAGGAGATGTTGTTTTATATTGGGGTATACTGTGTAGTTGGTCTAGCTGTGGAGTCTATTCTGTGTGCTCTTTGTAGTGTACTTGTACTTGTACTTGTACTTGTACTCGTCCCTTCCCTTTGGGGGTTTATGTAGGGTAGGGTAGGGTAGGGAGGACTTGCTAGGGGGAAGACGTAAGTATGCGCGTAACATGTATGTAAACAGTCATGCGGGAAGGTAGGAGGTTAGTTGGATAATTGGCTGGCGCATAGGAAACCAGCATAGATGCAAATACACTTCCTTATTCCATTCACCCATCGTCATCATCGTTGTTATTATTACCATTTCATTCTCATTACTTTTCATTACCATATCATTAAACTCCCCCATCCCATCCCATCCCTAAAAATAACCCAGTAATAACAATCCCAGACTACACAATACTAAACTCCCCACTCACCCCCTCAAAAGAACTAATCTTCCCCCCGAGCGCCTTCCCATCCCCAAAATACCTAACCCTATACCGCCCCGCCGCCGGCTTGTTAAAACTCGTATCCCACGACACACTCACATCACTCGTGCCCGTCAAACCATTCACGCGCTTCCATTCGTAGACAACCTCCCAGTCTTTATCGGTGCGGACCTGGACCCAATTACCGTTGGCGAAGCGCTCGATGGATGTGAATGTTCCTTCGAGGCGGAGGTTGTTCCTTGGATTCGCGCCGACGAAAACGACTTTTACTACTTCGCCCGCGGTGTAAGATGTTTTCGGGGCGGTTTGGACGGCGCCGAAGGATTTTCCCAGCGGGGCCGAGTCGTAGACTACGCCTGTGATGAGGCTGAAGCTGCGGGCGCGGTTGTCGGGGGGTGTTGGGCCGGGGGGAACGACGCCGGGCAAGGTGTCACGTAAGTATGGGAGGAAGGTGAGTGTGGCGTTGATGTGGGCGGCGAGGGTGTGCGGGCCGTGTAAAGTGGATGCGCCTTCGTAGCGCTGGATGCCGTATTCTTCCTCGGTCGCGATGTAGTGCGCGTATGTGTTTGCGGGGCCGCCGAGGACGACGATGGGGTCCGTGGAGGATGGCAGGATGCTGGATTTCGCAGCGTTGTGGACGGCTTCGCGCCAGCGCCGGCCGGACATGGTGGTTGCTTCGCCGGGGGCGACGATGATGAGGAACTGTCCAATGCGAAGGGTCTGGATGTCGACGATGTTGGGGGACCAGAGGTAGGGCGTGGTGGCTTCGCCGACGTTGAGGAGGACGGGCTTGGGGTACTGGCATGCTCGCTGCTTCTTGGATGGGGGCGCAATGGCACTGCCCACGACATTCCAGAAGGGGTTGGACGGCACGCCGGGGTCGTTTTGCACAAAGTCGAATGCGCCCGGTCCGTCGGTGGTGCCGGCTGCGAACGAGTTGCCCATGGCGGCGGGGCAGGTGGTGGCGAGGGAGCCATTACTGAGTCGTACGGTGTAGTTGGAGAAGTCGGCGAAGGTGTGGAATGAGCGGACATTTCCAGAGATGGCTGTGAAGCTGGCCGAGTTGAAGATGCCGCGTGCTCCATCCGCTTGACGCTTTCCAATCTCGTAGCACGACTTTGCGCCGCCGTCGTTCAGGCCGAAGAAGGGTCCACGGCCGTGGCAGTCCTGACTCTTACCGTTCGCGCAGGTGCTGTCATTGAGCTTGCACTGCTGGTTCGTGCCGTCTTCACACCAAGCACCGAGCACGTTGGGGGAGGTATCGCCGACGTTGGCTTGGGAGAAGCCGGCCACAAAGCCCGGTGCGACGTTGCTATCAGCAGCAACGGCCTCTTCGAAGAGATACGCAGCAACGCCCTTGTTGTCACCGGTGACTAATGTCTGGTTTCCTAGCATACTCGTGCCATGCACAGCGAACCAGTTCAGAATACCCACGGCCTTGCCGTCACTGGATCTCGTAAACTTGAGCAGCGTCATGGTCTTGTCGACATCGTCGCTGTATCTGGCTCGCTCCTCTGCTGGGTTGGCGAGGTACGCAAACAGACTGCGATTGATGTTGGTGTCGGTGATCCTCGCACTGCCTGCACTGACAGTTCCCAGGGTTAGACTTTGGTGCGCGCGTTGGATCGACAGCACTGCGCCGTCCACGATAGCTTGGTAGCTCTGCTTGTCAAAGCCCAGGCTGGTGATCTGTGGCAGCAGGTAGTTGAGCCACGCGCCTGGACCAGAGTGACTATGCGTGCCTGTCACGGCGACATTGTCTTTGGTGTAGACCGAGTACTCGGAGCCCAGTGCTTTGAGGCCGTCCAGAATACCATTGCGGATGGCCGTGTCGCCGGCTTGGGTGTCCAGCACCATGTACACGACGCGCTCGCTCGGGGCATTGGGGCTGCCTACGATGAAAGCACGCGAGTAGATGCGCTGGCGCAGACCAGTTCCAATTTGCGACGAATTGGCATAGCCCATCAAGTTGAGCTCGACGACGGGACTGCACGCGGTTAGGGCTGTGATGGTTGTTGTCGTCGAATACCAACCCAGTAATGTCTGCCTTGCCCACGCCAATGAGGTACTGCGATGCATCTGCGACCAGTCCTCCGTCCTGCTTGGTGCTCATGAACATGTCCTGCTGGACGCCATCGTACGTCTGGTCCAGCCGCCAGTGCCAGAACTCATTGTTCGGAAGTCCCAGGCTGATGATAAGGTGTCCGACGATCAAGATGGTAGCAACAGCCGCGCCCAGGGCGACGGCAATATGTGAGCGCGCCATTCACATGGATGGTGTTGGACGGAAGTGCGCGGCAGCGACTGGAGGGCATCGAGTAGCGGCAAGCCAGTAGATATAGACGTCAACCAGTACACAGCAGCGCTACACGGCTTCACATGGCAGGCAAGTACTATCTGTGCCTGCAGCGATAGGCCTGCCAGCGACGCGATACGATGGATGTGATATTGCCGTCTGCAGGTGCAAAGCTCTGGGAGCTCTCGCAGCTGTTCGCGGGGGTGCAGCGGGCGCATGACGTTGGGGGACGATTCGGGGATGCTGGCCGTTGACTGGCCGGGGCGCGGGCAAGGAACGGGGCGCTAGCGGAGTGAAGGTTGCGGCACTCCTCTCGTCGCTGAACCTGCTTTGCGCTCGCATATACAACCATGCCGCTGATTAACGAATCCTACGACTCGCTGCCGTGTACGTGAACGGGACCTGCCCTTCTGGACGAGCTCGCTTGCACGCCGCGGGCGCAACGGTCGCGTGAACAATATTGGTCGGCTCGAGCTAACGCGCTGCAGACGTCGACACGCACGTCGATGAAGCCGGGTTGCAGGCCGCCCGCGCAGCCATCGTCGCCGACATCAGAAGCGCCGGCGTCGACACCTCGGACCTGCACCCCGCCCTCATTCCCGCGGCCCAGTACACGCCGCGCTTCTCAGACTTTGTCGAGCGCGAGCACGCCCGCCTCGACGGGAACCCGGCCTCGAAGCTGTCCGGCATCGACCTGAAGCGCTACGAGGACCTCGACGCCCCCGAGAACACGGACCCCACCAGCGACGAGGACCGGCCGGAGCTGCTGCAGAAGTGGAGCAGGGCGCTGAAGCAGGCATACACCAGCTCCGAGTACGTCCAGGGCCGCCTGACCCAGCTGGGGCTGCTGGAGAAGTTTGGGAAAAACGCCTGGCTGGTCGGCAACGCGCAGCTCGAGGACATCCTCAAGGCCATTGAGACGGACCTGGCCGACGTGCGCAGGCAGCACGAAGAGGTCGAGACACTACGACGAACCCAGCAGGAGAGCGTGCACGGCGAGATCAAGACGCTGGAGGAGACGTGGAAGAAGGGCGTGGGGAGAGTGCTGGAGACCGAGGTCGCCGCCGAGGGCCTGAAGCAGCAGATCCTCGAGCGACGACGAGCTGGGGCTGTGTAGTGTCTTGCAGTGCAATAGCTTTGCCCCCGTGCTCCAGGCGCACAACAGCTAGAATAATGATACCCTGCCTTGGAACTCGAGAATCGGCGAAAAGCGCCAGTAAACGAAGTGCATTTAGACGTACTTGCAGGACCATGAGCAACTTCTAATTGCAATGAGACTGCATAACGGATTTCACAGGCTGTTGGAGACTGGACACAAGAGCTTGCAGACAGTACACGTTGAGAAAGTGAAGAGGTAAGCAGCCTTTGAGCAGTCTTGAAAGAGGCGACCTAGGAACACTACAAGCCCAACTCCAGAGAGAACAGCGTCCTACAGCACCATATACCCGGCAACACGACTACCCACGAGAACCACAAGGTTGAAGAATAGTCTAAATTAAGTAATAACGAGTGCACCAACACTCGAGAACAAACGAAGCCAATGTGTGCCGCCATAGGCAAGCAATGCTGTGGTATCTCATGCACCCAACCAAGAACGCCTAAACACACTCCCCCCTTACATCTCCCCAACCCATCCCATACAAAATGTCCATCTGTCGAAACGACATCACGGACACGTCAAACTCCGCCTCCGCCTCTCCTCCCCACCCACCCCCAACACCTCCCCCCTCACACTCCTCGGCACCTTCGCCCTCGCCCAACACTGCATCGCCAGTCTCCGCATCATTTCAATCTCCTCCCTCTCAAGCCTCAACTGCCTCTTCGCAAGCTTACTCTTGCGCAGCCTCACGCAGCCCTCACTTGGAACCGCATACCGCACCCCAGGGGTAGTGAAACTGCGTTTCCCACCCACCAACGCCGGACGTGCGGACAGAGGCGACGAGACGAGGGATTCGAGGTTCACGCATTCGGATATCAGCGCTTGGATTCCGGCGGAGAGTTGGGTTGCGCGCGAGAGGAGGTATGGCCAGTGGTCTGGGCCCCAGAAGGGGTCGGAGGAGAGGGCGTTGCGGAGGGCGGGGAGGATGTGTGGGAGGGGAGGGAGGGCGCGGGAAGAGGTTTGGTCTTCTGATGGGGTGGGGGGTGTGGATAGGGGAGCTGTGGAGAGGAGGGATGCGGCGATTGTGAGGCGGAGATGGGATTCTGTGCTGAGTGTTGCGGATGTGATGCACGCTGATCAACGATTAGTATGGTGTGATATGATATGGGCTGGGGTGATGGAATGTAGATAGAGCGTACCGGGACATCCCCGTGTTCGACACCAGTCTTCCTCCTCGGAGACAAAGCATTGCAGGCATAGAAATGCTCCACGTGCCTCCCCGGCAAACGCTAACTCCAGATCTTCGCTTTTGTGGGTACACAGCGCTGCCTCCGCGAGTGCCGACGCGCGGTTGAACAGCTCGAGCACCGGCATTACCAGCGCGTGCAGCAGATCGCGGTGCAGGATCCATGTCTCCTTGGTCTGCGTATCGCACTCGTCGTGCTGTGCGCAGAAGCTGTAGGAGTTAGTTACTTTCAACGCAGACTGAAGTGAGAGATTGTAAGATGAACACCACATACCTTGTGTCTCTTGCGAGGTAGTTCCTCAACATACAAAACCCCTCCGAGGCATTGAGTACTTCGACATCCTCCTGGGGGATCACAAACGGGCTGAGCTCACTCTCCTGGTCCAACATGGTGTTCTGTGATTGGTCGGTAACCCCTTCTGCGCATCGATAAGCCTATCCGAATCCTTCGTTGCTTTCTTTCAGCAACACACACACAAAGCCAGTCGATATCGAAGTAGGAGTAAGGAAACGCAAGACGTCAACGGACAAACCTAGTCGAGGGAACCCTTCCCTTATTTCAGCGAAATGACGCTGCCATCCACGGGTCTAGTTGAGGTCCGACCCACCCACCGCAGCACACTTGGTATGGCCCGCGTGAAGGCGCCTGAATCGAGACCCTTCCCCTTTCCCAATCAAGCGCCACCGCCAAACTCACCAAAACTCCCCGACCACACGGCTCCCAGCAAGCGTTCCGCGCCATCAGAAACGTGCGTGCGCCGCAACGCTGACTACTCTGCGGCTGAACGGCATCCCTGCCTGTCGTGTGCTGCATTGTGTTGTGTTGTATCATGTTGTGTGCTGGCACTTAGCCAGCGTGTGATTGATTGATTTAGGGAAACAACGATATGCGCGCTGTGGGGCGCCATACCCCCAGATAAACAGCACAAATCGGGCCATCCACGCAAAACACCGCCGCGATCGCCCACCGCGGCTCCCACGATCTTCAGAACATGGTGTTCGTTTGGAATGCAGCTGGTCCGAGTGCACGTCTACCTTGCAAGCTGAAACGCGTTTCGATAACGATAGTCGGTTGCTTGCGCGGCGCGTGGTTGCGAGATTACATTTTGTTGCGAGAGATCGAGATTCGGTCATGACGCCACTGGTTGAGTTGCGAGGTGAGGTATCAATGCATCTGCACCACTTCCTTCCTTCCACACCACGTGGACCGTCTATCGACCGCAGCGATAAGTAAGACTAGGTAGCAAAGGGAACTGCGACGTGTGCGGTCGTGTTTCTTACTCGCTGGAACAGCAGCGAATGGTACGGTGTGCCTTGGGACGAAACGCACACAGACCTGTTCAAGAGCGGTCGTCAATATTGAAACCAAAGGTTCAGCACCAGAGATTTTGACGCCAGTAGGTTTGCGCAAAAATAGCCGTGGTGCGATGCGGGAGCGCCCGTGATCTGCAGCGCAAAGTGGTGGCTTGCCTCTACACAGATAACGAGTCTCCTCAAGCTTTGAGTGCGGTTTTCGTGCTGCTTGCTCCGCGATGTCACTACTACCACCACCACTACTATCACTGCTGCTACTATGTACTGTATCATGTGTATGTATGCTTTCGTCCTTCATGTTGCAGAGAGACCTGCGCCGTGTATCCATCAATTCTGACGCTCAGCTGTGCCTAGAACGCCATCGCTGAACCACTCACTAGTCAGGTACTGACTACCGCTACACTAACGCGCAACAGGAACGATGGCGCACCTCGGACCCCCGTCCGGTCGACTAGATTTGCTCTGCAGTGGCTTCGACGTCACGGTCTCACTTGGTGAGGATCACATGGTTCACATGGGAAGTGGAAAGGGTGAAGCACGAGCTCTTTGTACAGGCGAATTCATCTGCGACCGTGGTTGCAGGAAGTATAGTTCATGAAGGATTTGGGTATCTCTAATCTAGAAACGTGAACGTGAACGTGAACTGCAAGACAGCCACTTTTGCGTGGCTGCGAGCAAGAATGACAAAAATCGTAAACGTAAACGGTGAAGTGCAAAACGTAAACTGTAAACTGTAACGCCAACTTCATTTCCACCAGAACACCGAACACGACCCATCGGCATTCAGTAACCGCCTCATACTCCCATCGGCTGCAAAGTTCTGCTTGCGCCCAAACGGATCGGTCAGCAGCAGCGAAAGCTTCTCTGAAATCGGCGCCAGCTCAAGCTTCGACACGGGAATGGAGGGGCTCAGGAGATTGGGATCAGCCTGCAGGAGGGAGAAGATGCTCGTCTTTGCGCGGCCGACCATGCGCTGGTGCACGTCGCGGAGGGTGTCGTAGAGGGGCCAGAGAGTGGCGAGGTATTTGGAGGCGATGGGTTCGACGCTGCGGCAGGGCTCGAGCATGTCCATGCATTCCTTTGCGAAGGTTAGGTCCATCTCTACGCCTTCGACTTGGCCGTCGAGGAGCTTGGTGGAGACGCTGTGGAGGAGGACGATGGCGGATGTGAATGCCCAGTAGCTGTTGAAATAGATTAGTGGGTGCACTGATCGAAGATGGAGAATTAAAGACTTACATGATCAACCAGCAACGCCTGGTCAGTGTGCCATCGAACGAGATCAACCGCAGGATGCGTGCGATGGTTTGACCTGCGATGGCACACTCGTTTCGAAAGCGTCGTGCATCCTGACCGGAGAAGGTGAGATTGTTCGAAGCACCGTCTGTGAGCTGGCCCTCAGCAGTTGCAACCAACAACTGGCGGTAAATGAGGATAACAGCGCCCAGGTACATGATCTAACCGCATGTTAGCTTGAAGGTTAAATCAACTTGCAGCCTCAATACTTACATGAACCATCAAGATTGCTCTCCTTTGATACAGCGACAGATCAGACGGTGCCTCCGAGGTGAGCGTCGGCAGTTGCAGGATCAACGGCACTTCAGTGCGCCACGTCTCCAGCTTCTGCGTGAGCATGTCCACGTTCTCACGCGTAGCAAGTTCAGGTGCAGCCAAGGTCTTCGCGATCTCAGCAGCGATGAGGCCAATCTTGCTAGTCTGCATGTGAATGAGCTCATCAATCGTCTCTGAAGCAAGGCGTGCAGGCGGGCAAGCAATCTGTATCCGGTTAGACATGGCATGTTTGTTACTGGGGCTCACGCGTACTGAGATGTCTTGCGGAGTCGCTTCTGGGCTGTAGCCGAGTGTGTAGGACAGCCAGCTGTCCATGAAGATTAGGCTTCTGTAGACTTTGCGCCAGTTCCCGTCCATGGCCCCTGTTGGTGTACGGTGCAGGGGTGGGCACTTCCAGCGTGCGATTTGCAAGCCGGCAGCTATATTGAGTTAGTGAATCAGTCTGGGAAATTTCCTGTAGTACATACCGATCAAGTATCTTGCGCTCATGTGCTTCTCAAGAAGAGCATAGAAGGACATCGACAAGAGTAATCGCATCGTGCGTAGGTAGTCTGCTCTCGCAGTCTTCTCGTGGAAGTGCAGGGTACCGGACGCATAGAGCACTTTTCGAATGCGGTCTGGAAAGCATTCCATGTCGTAGTGAGCACCCATGGCAGCGATGGTGAAGCACTCAGCCATATCCATAGCATCTACCTTGCCTTTAGGTCTGTAAATCCGGTCGAGGATATCATTGGCCTGCTCGTAAGTCCACATGAACAACAACGATCCTGTTCCCCGAATGAAAGCATACATGGACCGTCTGACCAGTTCTTCTTGCGGCAGATGGCTATCGTCGTATGGTCGTACAGCTTCAGTAAGGATCTCTCCCCTCAGTGATATCAATTCACTAAAGGCTAGGGTTAGAGCATTGTGACACACTTCGGCATCGGTTCCAAAGGACGAAACAGACGAAGGAATGGAGGATCCGGGGCTCTCCGGGGAGTCAGGACTGTTCCGTGAATATTCCCTGGTGCTATGGGAAATGGTGCGGGTGATGGCCATTCGCTTCCCGCTGGTACGCTGTGACTGCTGTGCTTTAAAGTCGTTCAGGTAGAGTTGGTACTTCCGCCAGTCATCGGTTTTTTTATACTCATCCATCTGGGATTCATACTCCTGCATGGCTCGGGCGGCGTTGCTCTCCCAAACCCGCTTCTGCTCCGGTGGAAGTTCTTGCCATCGTCGGCCAACCTCTCTGGCAATGTGCACAAACGAGAGCTGGCTGACTTGAGGGTCAGTACGTAGCTCGTCAGCAAAGTTTACATCTGGATGGTGTCAGCCATGTACGGGCACTATCAGATGCATGGCGTACAAGCTGTCTTGGGTTTCTTTGGGGCGTTAGAGTCAGCTCTTGGATGACGTCTGTATCTCCTCTTCTCTCGTGGCGGCGGTGTGGATTGTTGCCGTGCTAATGTTTCCAGGGCAGACGTGGAGAGAGATGTTGTTGGCTCAGGTGAAGTTGCATCCGAATCCAGGGATAGTGTCTGCGGAACTCCACGGAAAGTAGCGATCTCTCGCTGCAACGCTCGACGGTGGCCAAGCTTGAAGTTCAATGCGGTCAAATCCTCCTCGGTGATGTCGACTACGGTATCCCAGTTGCGAAAGCCGTTGTCGAACAGTACCTGGAGGTATGTTGCGAGGCCTATGCGCTCGAGGACTTCACTCAACTCAGGCATAACTGGAGTGGAAGAGGAAGGGATCGCCATCATTGCGAAATGACGTGTGTCGTTTGAAGTGGCTGCAGAGGGCAGATCTGCATATATTTGAAGTCTGCGAACTGTTTCTCAGGTCTGGCGTGTTCCGGCCCGGACCCCTGCGGGCGGCAGTAGCTGAGGGATGGTGCATGATGTGCAGTCGAGACTCCATCCAGCCCGTGCATCTTCTCACGATCTCTCGATCCTTGTGGCTGCCGGGGGCATCACGAATCAGACCACTGCGCACTAGCCTGACGCGCACTAGCAGCTGCCGAGTGCCGGTGCGGAGACCCAAATCTCTTTCAAACTACGACGCCAAATGCGCACATTATTTCAGCTTTGCCATGCTGCGACGCTGGGATTCATTGTTCGCGCTCGCCAGCCTTGTGCGCCCGGGGGGCTTTTAGTGGGCAGGTGCGCCGGAGTGGCGGCTCCAGACTTCTCCGCACAGGGCAGCTGTCAGAGGATTCAGTGGTGCGCCTCTCGAGATCAGGTACCGGTCATACATGGGAATTTGCCCGTTAAACGAGACAGGTCGTATGTCCAAACACTATGAAGTAATATTGAGTCAATTCAAGATCATCTTAGACACGAACTGTGACTCGTGGCTGTTTCTCCCTGACATCGGCCGCAAGTTTAGTTGCACGATGCGGGACATGAGAGATTCACAAAACGGTCATCTGCAGTTCGTCTGATGGAACAACAGCCAATGCCAGATCGAATATGTGGCGAGGATCGCGAAGAAACAACGGTCTGGACTGGGTGTTTGCTTGAAGGGGCCGTGGCGCTTGATTGGTTTCGTATCTCGTTTCCCATACGCTAGCCTTGGATTGTCCAACATCGCATTCTACCAAGACACTGGAACTGCCATCTGCACGTGTTTCTAGAACCCGTGGGTCTGCGTTCCACTGCACTCATCTTTGCAATACTGGGCCAAGTTCCTTTCTAGAAGATTTATCCCGCTTCTTTGTGCGCATCACTTGGTCGCATTCTGGTTGTGGCAGTTCATCTGAACATCGCATTTCAATGAAGGTCGTACGCTTACTCACCCTGGCACAGGAGTCTGGACCCGGCTTATTCCACAGCCACGTCCGCCCAAAGGGTCTAGATGCACGAGCACATTCTCCCTGACACCATATTTGGCCTCAAGGCTGCCGCACCGGAATTCATCGCCGACAGGACGGTGGTTCCGAGTCCCTACGTTTGATCGAACTGTAGTGCTCAGCCTCATCCGCTCGAATGGCAATCTGATTAGTATTCCTGCTAGCTTGAAACCTCACCCGCAGTGAGGCGCACCACATCCATACCGCACGACCTGCTCCGAATGTTAACAGTATGCGAAAGGCGATCAGATGATGGTATGCTCACCCCTCACCATGGTAATTTGGAACATCTAGATTGCCCATAGGGATGAATGTGTACGTTGAGATTGCACATCAAATCTTCTGGAACTATTATGTTTGTCTAGGAAGAGAAGCTGCATGAGGAATTAGAACTGTCTTGACAGGTGAATGTTTGCAGATCCGCGGTTGGACAAAATGTTCGCCCGCACAAATGATGGGCCTGTATTCGAAGGTCCTCGGATTGTAGCACTGCCGCGCCCACGTTAGGACCAATACCCGCAAGTTACCGTAAGAAGCTGACCCAAATTGTCAGACATGGGCTAGGCAGATGGTTGTGGCGCATCATGGCTGCACGGTCTACAACCGTGTCTACCTGTGTCTGGGATAGGCCAAAGCAACATGTATTGGGTTTGATAATTGTCTATTATTGCTAACTCTTAGAGGCTACAGGTACTTACCCATTAAGTCTTGAACCTTGTCCAGATTCAGTGCGTCGATCCTGTTTCCATTACCCTCCATACTTTCGGCCATGAAGACCGCATTCAAGATCGCTTCTTCCACAGCATCAGCACTCGCCTCGAACAGCGCATTGATCGTCTGGTCGTCTATCATGTCCACACTATGTGTCTTAGGCTTCCATGGATCCACTTTCTTCGTCGTCGCCGTGTGCTCTTGGACGGCAACTTGATTTGCTGTCGAGAAAGCAAGGAAAATATCACCAGACGAGTTCGAACCCCAGCCTCCAACCCGGCTTAGACCAACAGTCGCTCGTTTTGCAAGGCGTCGAAGTTGCGTTGGATGGAGTGGCGCATCTGTTGCAAGGATGACGATGATACTACCATCTTGTTTGTCCTTCTCTTCCTTGATCTTAAAAAGCATTGATGATTGTGCCAACAGCCCTGGGTCAGCTGAATTCGCTTCAGCTAGGCGCTCTTGCTCTTCATAGATCAAGCGGCCAATAGGCGCCCCCGCAATCTTGAAGTCTCGCATCTGTCCGTAGTTGGCCTGAACGAGAGCGCCGATGGTGAAAGTCTTTCCTTGGTCTGCTGGCACAAGCCGACTGCTGGAGCCTGTGCCGCCCTTGAACCAATGGCAGATCATTCCTGTACCTCCGCCGCTGTTGCCTTCCTGTACAGGCGCACTACTTGCATCGTCGATCCCTTTGACAACGTGCTCCGACTGAACTGCAAATTTCGAGACATCATGGAGAAACCCATCGAACGTCTCTGCGACTACTGGCAGCAGAAACCAGCCCACCTTTCCAACTTGATCACGGTGCTCCCGAATCCCATGCTCGTAGATGCCGTTGTACGCATTTCCAACACCAAAACTGCCGGTGATGACAACGGGTGAGTGCAGAAGTCCCGACTCCTCGATCCAATGCGAGCCTGTCAGCTCTCCTGAGCCATTGAAGCGGAAGATGCCGGCAAAGCAACCTTTGTTGAACCAGTCTTTGCGGGGAAGGATAGTAGTTACACCAGTGTTGATAGAGCCGAGAGGCACATCTGGATACTTCGGCGACTCATGGATGGACTGTGTCGACACTAGTACACCTTCAACATCCGTCAGGCTGTTCTTAGGGCCAGGTTCGTAGCGTCCGAGGTAGACGGTCGGAAGTAAGTCCCTTACTCGCTGACGGGATGTTGAGCTCGCAGACTTGGCTGAAGACATGACAGTGGTTTGGATGAGGTAGGTGAGGCTATCGTTGATGTCGGCACTTGCTACATGCTTACAACTTTACTTTGTAGTTCATTTATAATTTCCTAGTGCTTATTTTGACCGTCGCAGTGCTTAGAGTTTCCTTGCTAATGCTTGTAGACTATCTTACGTTCAGATCATCGCTTACTGCGCCATTTACAAAGCGCGCTACCACATTTGGAAGGTGCAATTGTGACCACGGTCACTGGGAGTCACAGATGCGTCGCAATTACGGCCTGCGATGAAACCCCAATCCATCGATGCAGTGTTGTGGATGAGCGAAGAGTCAGAGCTGTCTACGACTGCGTCACTGCGGCTCAGCAAAAGCTGCCCCACCTTCCACGTGCCGTACTCTGGCAGGAGTCCAACTTTCCGAAATGCAACCCTCTCCCTCCTTTGTCTTCATCGGTGCGATCAGAGTCATCGTCCTCGGCATGTGGAACAAGCAATTAGGTCAAGCACCACGCTCAAACCAGTCTACCCTGATCCAAAGCGGCTGGCAAATGCACTCTCGAAGTAGTACCTTAGCCAGATAGGATGCCGTTACTGATATCGATGACCAAAACAACATCATTGCAGCGACGATGTCAACCAGGACAACAGGCAATGTCGTGACTGCAGGCTGTCGTTCAACGGCTGTCCACCCCACAATGTGCCGCATCGGAGATTTGCAGTAGCTGCATGGAGCAAGCGGCTCTCATTGACCGCCGCAACCCCACTCTCGGTAGATGATAAGCTGTTGTGACGAAATCAAGGCAGTTTTTGCCAATTCCTCAATCTATACCTCCTTTTTCACCAAGATCCGTCGTGTTGGTTTGCACGATGTTGTGTCGAACTCTGACATTGTTAGCTCTTTTGGTAGACGCAACTACAGCCAGTTATGCGTTCTATGTCGGCAAGGGATTGACTGAAGATGGCAGTGTAATGGTCGGTGGTACAGGCGAGGAAGTGTCTTCCCATTGGCTTGAGATCTTTCCTGCGAAAGACTACCCTCCCAATGCAACAGTCGAGGTTGGTGTTACAGAGGATGCTTCTATGCCTGGCCGACGCCTGAATATCTCGCAAGCTGCCCATACCTTCCGCTACCTGTCGATGGAGTACTCCGACTATGAAGGTTTCCCTGCACCGCTGACCAACGGTGGCGTTAATGAGAAGGGTATTGCCGTAAGGGACGTATGGGCACAGAACAGGGACGAGCTTATTGCCATTACACCTAATCCTCAGACAGGCTTGCAGTACTCAGATCTTGCACGGGTTGTAATGGAGCGAGCGAGTACTGCGCGTGAAGGTGTGGAAATCATCGGTCAGCTGATTGCCGAATACGGCTATGCGGACTATGGTGGCAACAGTCATCTCATTGCTGATGCAAACGAAGGATGGGTTGTCTGGGAGATGTCAGGAGGCCAGAAACTCTGGGCTGCTGAGCGTCTTGGCTCGAATGTGGTACGGGTGCTGTATCCTGGCTACATCGAGGACTTCCCCGTCGATTTCGTCAACAGCACAGATTACATGGGCTCGCCAAACATAGTCTCATTCGCTGTTGAGCAGGGATGGTGGAACCCCAACGGCACCGAACCCTTCAACATCTGGAAAGCGTACGGCACAGCAACCGGCAACTACACTGCACGAGACGGAGGCTACAAGTACATGTCTCAAGCTGCCCTTGAGAACGCCACCTTCGCCATGGCTCCCATCTCCGAGAAGGATCTCATTGAGCGTGTGCGCGACTACCGAATCGCCGACGACGAAGCAGGATACGGTCAAGTCGTTTCTCTGCGTGCAGACATGGACCCAGATCTCATTCAAATCTGGGTCGCGCCCACAGGATCCGTGACCGCTCCTTTCAATCCGTGGTGGCTCGGCGTCAAGAGCGTGCCGCCAGAGTATGGGCAGCATCGCTACTTGACCGCAGACGCAGCATCGACTTTCTTGGACCCAGACTTTCAGTACCAGGAAGCTACACACTTTGCAGGCCGTATTTACAAACAGGCCTTGTACTACACCTGCTCTGATCCCGAGACATTCCTACCTATCGTACAAAACATGCTGCACGGTTTCGAGAATGCTTCGTTCAGCGACTTAGCATGGGTCGGGCGTAGCGCTGCTCTCCTAGTGGAGAAGGGCCAGCGTGAGGATGCAAATGACTTGCTGACTTTCTACGCGCACACACGGGCTGACAAGGCTTTGGGCCTCGGCAAGACAATGGTAGACGCACTGGACGCGTACATAAAGCTGACAGGGAAGTTCCGTAGCCCGTCTGGTTCGCGGATCAATGATCCAGGTCTTGGAGCGGAGACGGTGAATTGCCTTGTTGGCTGGGACCCAGATCAGCCTGCAGATCAACAAGTACGGTTAGGGAGGAAAAGGTAACGACGATTATCGGTATGAGGAATGAGAATAGGAAAGCGGTTTCAGACGTCTGAATGATGTGAACAAGAAAGTCCTTCAGCATTAGGTTTCAGTTATCTAAGTCATGCTAATAAGAATATACTCGAAGAAATATGCAAGCTTGCTCATGCTAGCCAAAGACCCACCACAGATCAATCGTGTATTGAAGTTCTGTAAGAGCACGCTGCAAGTACACGTGTGAGTCCTGCGCACTACCGTATGCGCGCAGTGACGATCCACTATAGACTGTTGGAGACTTGACGGCGAAACGATATGATGGTTAGCGCCAATGGGTAAGACAGAATACAAAAGTACTTTGGTAGTCAAGCACGCTGCAGCTATTCTCGAAATGGAGTACATATCCAGCGACCTAGCATGTAGAAGCTGTCGTCGTAGGTATACCAAAGATTGCCCACGTGGGTACTACCGTGGTCAATGATCGAATGGTTGGGGCCAAGGTTTCAGTGCTTCCAGCATCGACCGTGCCTATCTAGACTACACAGTAGAATGGTAGACTCTGTTTCAAAGCACGAGCACTTCCTTGGTTCAAGCACTCCTTTGTGCTCTTTGTGGTCGTGTTCTTTGAACATGGAACATTCGCCGAAGTATTCCACGCTAACCGCAAAAGGCGTGCCTCGGCTCAACCCCAGCTCTCCAGACTTCGGATGACGCCCGCGACCGTGTGGACCGAACGGACGACGTCTCGACTTTTGCGTTTCCTTCTTCCTTTGTTCTTACCACCATTGTATCATTTGCTGACATGGACAATTCAAATCTCTTCGACGTTAAGGTGTGTACAGGATAGATTTGCTAATCTGGGACAATTCACTGACATCACTCAGGGCAAGGTTGTGCTCGTCACCGGCGGTGCCAAAGGCATTGGTCGCATGATCAGCGAGGGCTACGTCCAGAATGGCGCCCACGTATACGTCTCCTCCCGCGACGCCAAAGCCTGCGAACAAGCCTGCAAAGAGCTCAATGCCCTCGGCAAGGGCAAAGCCGACTTCATCGCTGCCGATCTGTACAAAGAGGAGGACATCACACGGATTGCCTCGGAGCTGAAGAAGCGAGCTGGCAGTACGTCTCTCCACACTCGAAGTAAAACGCAATCTAACACAAGCCAGAACTCGACGTCCTCGTCAACAACAGCGGCAGCAACTGGGGCGAGTCCTACGACACTTACCCCTCCGCAGCATGGGACCGCGTCCTCACGCTCAACCTCAAGCGCGTCTTCCAGCTCACCCAAGCCGTCACACCGCTCCTCGAAGCAGCCCAGACCCCCGCCTCGCCCTCGCGCGTCATCAACATCGGCTCCGTCGACGGTCTGCGCGTCCCCGCGCTCGAAACCTTCGCGTACTCCGCCTCAAAGGCCGGTCTGCACCACATGAGCCGCGTGCTGGCCAGCCATCTAGGCAAGCGGGGTATCACGAGCAATACGATTGCGTGCGGGCCGTTCCAGAGTAAGATGATGAAGGCGACGCTGGAGAAGTTCCAGGAGAAAATTGAGAGCGGGATTCCGCTGGGGCGTATTGGAAGGCCGGAGGATGTTGCCGGGACGTGTATTTGGTTGAGTTCGAGGGCGGGGTCGTATGTTAATGGTGCGACGATTGCGTTGGATGGGGGGAGTGTGGTTGGTGCTAAGTTGTAGACTATACACCACACATCTCTTAAAAAGGTTGATAGAGGAACTACAAAGAATCTAGACTGTTCACCTTTCTTGACGAGCCTTGACTGCGGTGATTGAATCGTACAAGTAAATGTGCAACAGATGTACCTACAAAAACCTAACAATCCTCTCCCTCCTCACCCTCCCCCCCTCATATACTCTCCTGGTATCCATCCACTCCACATCCCCCACCCCGCTCCTCTTCCCCGGCGCTTTCCTCGCTTTCTTCGCCGTGCTCCTCTTCACCCACGCCTTCTCCCCGCGTCTAAGCCGGAAGTACTCGTTTTTCTTCTCTTTTTCTGTCGTGTACCTACTAGTATCTGGTTTGTGATGTACTCGGCGAGGAGCACTAGTTTGCCACTTCCCCATCGAGGTACTGAATGGACTCGACTCACACCGTACGCCTGATGCGTGTCTCAAAGCAGAACACTGTCGCCCGCTCATTCTGCGGAGGAGGAGGTGGTGTAGTATGTGGATGTGGGATTCATACGCCGCAGCACTGACGCCGTTTCGAGATCGAGCTTCAGACCGGAAGGGCGCGAGTAGGAACCATGTAGGCAAGCACTCATAGGTATACTCACACCCATACTCACCCGCACGCTCATACTCGTGCGACTCTCCGTTGGCGGCCTGACCTTCGCCTTCATCTTTATCCTCGAGCGAATCCTCACACGAAGTCTGACCTTGGTTTGACGATACACTGGGAACTCTCTCTTCCAAACCTACACTCTTCGACCTTTCGCTTTCGCTCGTGCTTGTGCTTGTGCTTGTGCTTTTACTTTCATTCGTCCTTGCTTGTCGCTGTCCTCGTTCCCTCTGTCTGTCCCTAGATCTAAGACTATGAGCCCGCTTCGCTTCCGGCCGGTATCCACGGTCAGAACTCAAACTGCGTGTGCGTGTGCCGGCGTAGTAGTGATTATGCGTACTATGTGCGCCGGGGGAATGGTGGTGTGTTTGCGTGTATATCACCATTTTCGGTCAAGATTCAAGATAAGATGGACCTTGAAAGATAGGATGGAAGGAAAGATGAAGATTCAAGGTTCAAAATAGACGATAGAAACGGTTCAAGGTTCAACTAGGCTCGAGGATCAACGAGGTTCAAGGATCAAGATTCAACGCTCAAAGTTCAAGATAAGATGGAAGATGATGGACGAATGTTGAAATCAGACTAGATATATCTCAGTCCGATATACCCACTCCTGCTTTCTCAAGTGAGTTTGTCTACTTAGGACAAAGGGTGAATTGTCAATGTTGGATGAGTACTTGCCACAATAAACAAGCAGCAGCAGCAGCAAAGCTCACGTTTGCAATCAAAACCAGTTAGAACACAAACACCAAGTAAAGAAAGACGCGGAATACTGAAATTCGTAAATTATCGTACAACACAAAGACACACTCGTCGCCACATTGTCGCCACTACAACTTCGCGCGACGCTGCAGATACGCCCTGACACCGATGGCGGCTGCAACTCGTTAGTCTAGCATGATCCTACACCGCTGCCCTATATCTAAAACCCGAAACAAAAACAAAAACTCCTGGCAAGAATATACAAGGCGCAAGAGGGTGTTTACTTACCAATAAGCACCGTCAAACCCTTCAACCCAAGCAAGCCCAGAAACCAGCCGCCCCAGCCAATGGTGCGACCCTGACGGTCAAAGTTGGGCTTGATTTCGTTCATGCCGGCGAATTTCTTGAGCTTGGCGGGGGTGTAGGGCGGGTAGCGGACGTCCATTAGGGACTCGATCCAGGCGGGAGTGGTGGTGACGCTGCGGCGGTGTGTGAAGACGTCGAACGAGGCTTTGCCGCGGTAGGCGCCTTGGCCGGAGGAACCGACGCCGCCGAAGGCGAGGGTGGGGATGGAGGCGTGGAAGAAGCCGTCGTTGAGAGAGGCGCCGCCGGAGCGCGTTTGGTCGAGGACTGTAGTTGTTAGATGTGGCTATAGCTAAGAGGAGAAAGTGGCTTACTCTTGTGCATCTCGGCCTTTGTGCCAAAGGCGTAGGTGCCGAGGGGTGTGTCGTGGACTTCGTTTGCAATCTTGATGGCCTCGTCGAGATCGGTGACGGGCAGGATGGGGAGGAGTGGGCCAAAGCTCTCGTCGCGGAGGAGGGCGTCGTCGACGCTGTCAACCTGCACGACGGTGGGCTCGATGAAGAGGTCGGCTTCGTCCATGGTGCCGCCGACGACAATCTTGCCGTTGCTCGAGTCGAGCATCTTCTTCAGGCGCTGGAACTGCCTCTGGTTGACGATGCGGCCGTAGTCGGGCGAGTTGCGTGCGCCGTTGGGGTAGAACTCCTTCAGTGAGTTCTTCATCTCCTGGATGAATGCGGGGAGGATCTCGCGGTCGATGAAGGTGCAGTTCTGGCTGACGCAGACCTGGCCGGCGTTCAGCGTCTTGGCCCACAACAGGCGCTTTGCGGCCAGCTTGGGGTCTGCATGCTTGGTGATGATGGCCGGGTTCCTGCCGCCGAGCTCGAGGGCCAGCGGTGTGAGCGTCTCAGCCGCCTTCTTTGCAATAATGCGTGCAACGCCTTCAGAACCGGTGTAGAAGATCTTGTCCCACTTCTCGTCGAGCAGCGCCGTCGTCTCGGGGATGGCACCTTGAATGCACGTGTAGCAGTCGGGGTCCAGCGACTCGGCCAGGATCTTCTGCATGACGCTCGCGGCATAGGGCGCCGACTCGGAGGGCTTGATGATGGCAGTGCAGCCCGCGGCGATGGCGCCAATGAGCGGGCCAATGGTCAGCTGGATGGGAAAGTTGTATGCGCCGATGATGAGGACAGTGCCGAGCGGGTCCTTGCGGATGCGCGGGCCCATGAACTTGTTGGTGAAGGCAATGTCCTCGGGCTTCTCGTCCTTTGCGAAGCGCTCGACGTTGTTGGCCATCCA
Organism: Phoma sp. XZ068; assembly: GCA_004835665.1. NCBI lineage: Eukaryota > Fungi > Ascomycota > Dothideomycetes > Pleosporales > Didymellaceae > Phoma > Phoma sp. XZ068. The sequence goes on from RBKR01000001.1 coordinate 270,102, forward strand.
CACGCAGTCGTTCATGACCCACGAGATCTCCGTCAGGTACGTCTCGAACTGCGACTTGCCCAGGTCGCGCTTGCACGCCTCTTCGATGAGCGCGGCATTGTCCTTGAATGCCCAGTACAGCTTGCGCAGCTGCTGGATGCGGAATGCGACGGGGCGCGTCTTGTGCGAGAGGAACGTCTTGCGGGCCGTTGCGCACGTCGGCGCAATCTGCTCCATGGCCGTGTGCTCGAAGGCGGGGATCTTGGAGTCTGCCATTGTGCTGGTTGTTGTTGTGTAGCAAGGCCAGAGGTTCAATGCGATGCTTCGTGAGGGGTCCAGAACGCCTTATGAGCTTCCACAACCCTGACACTGCAGCTCCTGACAGCTCCACTCCGCTCCCACTTGCCTCGGCTGGGCTGACTAGCGCGCGGCGTAACCCACACGTTCGTCCGCTTCGTGCATGCTGTGTCCAAATGGGGCTTGAACGGGTCCGACTTCCGTGGCCACGCAGTAACGCACGTAGACCTTACCTCCACCTGCTGTTCTTACCTCACCAACTACGTACGTATCGTTCTTATCAATGCTCACGAGAAGATTCTGTCATCGCGGGCGCTGTGTTTCAGCCCAGCATGTCACCAGCGATGGCGCTGTGCATGAATCACGTAGATCCGTCCACTCGGCCACTCGTCTATCCGTCTCGACTTCTAATCATAGATATCACACACAAGAGCTCTAAGCAGCAGCAATGGAACGTACTCTTTCCATATCACACCACAATCATGAGTGACGGCAAGAAGTGCATGACCATCACTAACGAAGCTGCCGTGACCAACTCAATTCTACTACCCGCACATTCGCCACTTCTATCAATGCAGTCCACGAACAAAAATTAAACCCACCTCACTCACAAACACCCCCAAAATCAAATCACTTCCCAACATCCTCCTGCGGCCCCGCAAAATACGGAATATCATTCGGCAAATCATACGGATCCCTCAACACATACTTGTAAAACTCACTCGCCTTAAACACCCTCTCCGGGTGCACATCCAACATCCGCTCGCCCCCCGAATCCTTAAACTTGACCCAATTCGCCTTAATCGATGCATTCGGCCCCGCGACAACCGGATCAAACACGCCCTCGTAGTACGAGTGCTCGACCAGCAGATTCGTGGCGCCGCGTGCGTAGGTCCCGTACGATGTGCAGTTGCGGAAGTAGTTGTTGTACATGTGGCATGCGGCGAGGTTGTCGGCGGAGGGGTTGCGCGCGTTGGTCGAGTTGAAGAAGTTGTCGTTGATGGTCACTTGTGCGGTGACGTTTGTGGTCCAGCCGATTCCGAGCGCTTTGTTGTGTTCGGAGAGGATGCACGAGGAGACTGTTATGTAGGTTGAGTCGCGGCGGAGGTCGATTAGGCCGTCGTTCATGCGGGCGAACTGTTGACGTTGATCAGTGCCATTGCGTTAGCTGCATGGTAGGGACGTACAGTCACGTGGTCTATCCAGATATTACTCCCCGTGTCGACTTGTATCCCGTCCCAGTCTTCTGTTTTCCCCGGCCAATCCTCAGGTATCCGTGTATCGCTAACTTGCAAGTTGCGCAGAATAATGTTGCGCGTCCCCTTGATTGCAAAGCCCCCGCCTATCACCTTCGCCGTCTTGCCAACCCCGATAATCGTCTTGTCAGACGCGATGGGGATCTCGTACCCCTTCGGCTCTGCGGTCAACGCGCCGTTGACTCTGATAATCAGACTGCCGTTTTGCGCAGCGTAGGTCTTGAGTTCTTGGTAGGTGTTGGCGTAGACTATCTTCCCTCCTTTTCCACCCGTAGTACCCCCGTTGAGGGAGGCGAAGCCGTGCGCCTCATCTTCGCAGTGGAGACATGTGGTGTTTTGGGAGAATGCGTGTGTGGCTAGGAGCAGCAGAGCTGCAGCTGTCAATTGCATGGTGTGCAGGTTGCGAGGAAGCTATACTACGCAAAATTCATGGGGTCACGCCTCTCATGTAGGCGGTTCTTACTGACCCACGTTCACCCAAGGATAACATATTCTTCTATCCGTATTGCGCTTGAACATTGGCGTATGCATTGAGGGCCTTGGAAACCTTTCGGCAGCAATTATTCCATCATCGTCATGGCTCTCAGCGGAGCAGCAGGTGGTTCCTGAAGATGTTGATGTAGCATATCCACCAATAGAATACGGGCTTGGTATAAACAACTCCCTCTGCACCTGACAATGTTGAAGACCAGGTACCCACCAGAGTGTGGGGTGAATAATGCACTTGCGGGGGAAGGAGTTATTTCGAGCAATAGTCGCCTTGGCGAATTCGTGAGAAATCAATTCCTTCTGAATATCTGCAAACAGTGGCGTGAAGCTCGAGATTACCGAACAATGCCGCTCCTTTTGGACTCTCTCTTAGACCCCTTACAGTCTCGCCCTATCATACTATTCCGTATGTAGAGCTTAAATCAGTCCAAGACCAAGTTTACCCACCGGCTACTTTCCATCTCGTGAAGATTGCCCTTGCTGTGAGCAGTGGACGTGGTTTCTCCTCGAATTAGAAACATGGCTAGACTTGGCTTGCAGTTGCACGGGGATCCGGGGTAGCTTGTGTCGTGGATGTGGTGAAGGATTCGGACATTCGGGCTAGTTGACATGCAGGAAAGTGCGGGGTCTAGCTTGGCGCTAGCGCCTCGTTGCTCTACCCAGGACGTGAGTGATGGAAGGAGGAAAGCTACTTTTTCTGTCTATCACGCAGGGTTGTTCTCGAAATGCGGTATAACATGTGCTTGAGCTGTAGCGAGGTGGGTGCTCTGTCGTCTCTCTTTCTGCAACCTCAATTAAACAAAAGAAACATTACCTGACACTCACTGTAATTACTTCCTGGACGTGAACCATGGGGAAGGGTAATGCTTATGCGTGGTATGTGTGCATGGTGGTGGCTACAACGATGATCTTGTATGGCTACGATTCCTCGACATTCAATGCCGTACAAGGCTCGAAACATTGGGTCGCGTACTTCCACAAGCCCAGTCCAAGCGTGATCGGGTCTATCAACACCGCATACAATGTTGGTGGTATCATTGCTGGTCAGTAAGCAAAGTTATTGAAGGAAGACGAAAACTTACGCACAAAAGGTGTCTTCTTCTCTGCACCAATCTCAGACCGCTTTGGTCGTCGATGGGCCATCATCACTGGCTGCGTGATTGTAATCATCTCAACATTCATCTCGACCTTTACACCTCGCAATATCGGTGGCTTTATAGCTGGACGTGCAATTGTTGGTATTGGCCAAGGGATCGCGCTTCCAGCCGGTCCAACCTACATCAGCGAGATTGCGCCTGCCGAAAGTCGAGGAAAGATCATGAGTTTCTGGTAGGTAATAACACCCCCAATTAACGAAACCACTAACCTTCTATCAGGCAAATGAACTTTAGCGTTGGGAGCTTCTTGGCTTACTGGATCAACTACGCGTGCACGAAAAATGCAGCCAAGCTGGGTGACTGGGATTGGAAGACAGTTCAGATCTTCCAGCTGTTGGCGCCTGTGTTAATCATTATAGCGATCAGCTTTTGCCCTGAGACGCCCCGCTGGCTCGTCAAACATGACCAACTAGAGGCCGCTGTTAAGGCTCTGTCCAAAGTGCGCGATGATCCTGAGCGTGTTCAACACGAAATCAGTGATATTTCTCGTGCACTGCAGTTCGAGAAAGACGAGATCTCTTCTGGGTATTCCGCGTTGTATAAGGATAAGTCGATAAGAAAGAGGCTGTGTGAGTATACCGCTGTTGTTGCGATGTTGGTGACTGACAGTTCTTAGTCCTCTGCATCCTCCTAAACATTGGCCAGCAACTTACGGGTCAAGGGTCGCTCAACAACTATTCCACCAAGATCTATCAGTCTGTGTTCAGTGATAACGACACTATCCAGCTCATCAATGCACTCAACGGCACCTTTGGTATTCTCTTCACACTGAACGCAACCTGGACAGTCGATAGGTTTGGCCGTCGTTTCTTGTTCCTTGTCGGTGCTGTCGGGATGGCATTATGCATGATCACGGCAGCTGCAGTTGTAACAGAGACACCTGGAAGTCTTAGCGCAGGAAAACCACGCAGCGTTGGCATCGCCACGGTCTTCCTAATGTTTCTCTTTGCTTTCTTCTTCAAACCGTCCTGGGGTGCAACAGTCTGGATCTGGACCGGAGAGATCTTCTCGATGAATGTTCGCAACCAGGCCATTGCCATATCTTCACAGTTCCAGAATGTGGCCAATGTCTGCCTGCAACAAGCTTTCCCAGTGTTCCTGGCCAATGAGGGGTTCTACGCCATGTACATGTTCGGCGCCATCAACGTGGTGCTTTTCGCGTACGTGTGGTTCTTCATTGCAGAGACGAAGAACGTCAGCCTTGAGGAGATGGATTCCATTTTTGGCGGCGCCAACCATGTTGAAAATGCAGAACTGAGCAAAGGCACGGCGGAACAGATCGAAGTCGCCACAGCTGAGACAATTGTCATGGAGTCTCCGAAGCGGAACGCTTAGCTTTTCAGGTTCGAAGACAAGTGGAGCAAGGCGTCTTGAGTCCAAGCACCGTTATCGCATAAATGGCAAATCATATGAACCTCCCTCCACCCGTCTCATCGCTCACCTCTTGTGGCTCTGGGATCCCTGAATGACCCCTGAATCCGCTCGTCCGTTGTGTTGCCCAGTATCGGGTGGGTACAACGTGGGAGTAAGCGCTATAATGTGTTGATGTCCACTGCCGCTAGACGAGGCTCAACACGGATGCGGCATTCTTGTGCTTGTCTGTCCCTGCGGCAGAATTGTAACAAGCTTAATTCGTTCCAGCGAACCGGTGTCGGCACTAAATTCGATCCAAATGGTTCTATAACACTGTACGTCTTGCTATACAGACTTGGAGCCTTGCCGCATTCGAACTGCGGACAACGTACGTAAGAAAAGTCCATCATACGTGACCATCCCCAATGATCTGCTTTGTTAATGCTCACTGCAGCCACAGTTCGGTACGTTATGGTTGGTCCTATCAGAGGGTACGGGTATTCGGATCGCTAGCCAAGCGAATTGCGTATGCTAAGAGCCTTGGGTATTCAAACATTCACAACCACACGTTCAATCAAGAACACAACAATATGCATCTGCGTCAGAGCGTAAAGTCAAGACCTTGGATTCCAATCTTGTCCTGGCGACTAGAGCATGTGTTGGAACTCCCATCAGTCCGGTGCCCCAGGTGGCCCCTGGTGCCCCTCTCCTTGGGTCCGTATCGCAACATGACCCTGATTGTTACCAAGCGATGGCAGATTGACAGGCACGTTTGAATTGCAGCGTGGCTTGGGCCGTTTGACAGTGTCTTTGTGTGACGATCTCTGCACGTCGGTGGAGGCAATCCAGAGTCTCGGCCCCAAACCGTTACCCAAGTGACGGTGCAGTTGAAAGAGACCTTACTCCATGCAACCATCTTGCATCTGAAGACAGCAAAGCACCAGGTGCTGCTTTCTACAGCATGCATAATAATACCTCCTTAGAGCCGAATGCTTGTTAAAAGTCCGGTTTGTGGAGAACTACCGTGACGCAAGAAGACCTCAGCGCGCCAATATCTGGGATGCGCGGTCAAGATAACCTTTTTCGGTCAACGGTGAGTATCCAAGATGTCGTGGCACCATGGCATTTTTTGGCTACCCCGTGGGGTTTGGCGTCTAGAAGTGGATACTCACCTATAAGATATGGGGGCAGTACGCGTGTTCTGGACTCGACAGCTGTGGTTTTTGTTTCTGTTCCAACACTCGATCTGTTCAAGATCTTTTTAACCACTTAACTCACATCTCGTTTACTCGCAACCATGAGCAGCGAGATAGAGGCCTCCGGGCAGAGTACGCCCGACAAGAAGAGGAATGACTCTTCGCCATCTGTCCCTGAGAAGCTCGAACAAGTCGACACTACGGGGACGTCGGCGGGCGTCGATGCAGAGACCGAGAAGAGATTGTTGAAAAAATTGGACAGACGTATCATCCCCATGATCTGCTGGATATACTTGATGAACTTTATGGATCGAGGTATGTGCGACCTTTATTGGGCCGTTATTACTTGCTGATTACCGCAGTCAACATTGGTAACGCACGCTTGTACGGTCTAGAAGAAGACCTGGGCATGGAGGGCGATGACTACCAACTTGCCGTCGGTATTCTTTTCGTCACGTACTGTGTAAGCATCTGTCTACCTGGTGATACCGAGTAGTGGCTGACAACAACACAGCTCTTTGAGACGCCGTCGAACATGATCATCAAAAGAATGCAGCCAGCTCGATATCTAGCGGGTCTAGTATTCTTCTGGGGTATTGTGGCTACTTTCACTGCTTTCTGCAATAACTTTGCTGCGCTGGTGGTATGCCGACTGCTCTTGGGTATATTCGAAGCTGGCCTATTTCCGGGTGTTATTCTCTATCTTTCCATGTTTTACAACAAGAGGAATGTCTCTCTGCGCAACGCCTACTTCTATGGCACCAGTGCTATTGCAGGTGCACTTGGAGGCCTCGTGGCGTATGCAATCGGAGAATTGGATGGCGCCGCAGGCTGGAGGTCAGTGAACAACGACAATCCACACCACGAGACTTACTAACGGATCATCAGAGGTTGGAGATGGATCATCTTGATCAACGGTGTCCCCACAGTCTTGACCGCCATAGTAGTACCCTTCGTACTTCCTAACAGCCCCGAGACCGCCAGTTTCTTGACCGAAGAGGACCGCCGTAACCTTGTGCTCCTCCGTGAGCTCGAGGTAGGCCAGACGAAAGCTGCACAACTGTTGCACAAAGATGATGTCAAAGCCGGAGCCAAAGATTGGAAAACTTGGGCTTTCGCCATCGGACAATTCTGCGGTCTGGGTATGCTGTACAGTTTCTCGGTCTTCCTTCCCACAATCATCTTTGAGATGGGCGCTGGTTGGAGCCGACAGGTTGTTCAAGCCCTTACGATGCCCGTCTACTTTTCAGGCTTCTTTATCTATGTCGGCAGCGCGTATTACAGCGATAAGCTCCAGCAGCGTGGCATGTTCTGCATAGGCGGCTTCTTGACTTGCATGTTAGGGTACATCTTCCTCATCGCAAACCAAGGTGTTGGACTCAGCTTCGCTGGCTGTTTCATCGTGGCAATGGGACTTTGGACATCGACTGGTGCTGCCTTCACATGGATTGGTGTCAACAACCCACGCTACGGCAAACGAGCCTTCGCCAGCGGCATGCAGATTACCATTGGAAACGCTGCGGGTGTTTCGGCGCCATTCCTGTACAGCAACGCGGATGCGCCAACTTACTACCCTGGGTACGGTGCAACAATTGGACTTCTTGCGCTCGGTGTTGGTATCTATGCTACACTGCATATCTGGTACCGTCAGCAGAACAAGAGGAAGCTTGAGGGTAAGGAGGACTACAGAATGGAAGGTCTGTCCGAGGAAGAGATTGCGGAGCTGGGTGAACACAACCCAAGGTTCTTTTACACAATTTAGGAGACCATTTCTGTAGCCTGCTGACAGCGGTACATATCACATGTAATAGATGCGATGGTTCACTGTCGTTGGTTCAGACACGTTAGCGGATGACTTGCATTCGTCCAGTTGATTATGACGTAAGCATGTTGGCTAACTCTTTATGGCTTAACGTCTCCTCGCATCTCTTCTACCATCACGCAGCATACCCAGCATCATCTTTCAACAATGCGCCACCACATCGACATCGAATAAGTCTGCATGCCAAATTCTGCTGCCAAAAAACGCAAAACACGCCATTCAGGTCGGGATTTCAGGATGGCAAGACAAGAGCCAGGTATTACCATGCTTGCTCTGACTGATACTGGTTTGTTGCGCCTGGTAGACGAGCTACTTCTGAATGTTGTCGACCATATATCGTCTCTTCGCGATCTTTGCAACTTTGCGGCAACATGTGTGCGCCTCCAGGGCCTCGCAGAACCATACATCTGGCGCTCGCTATCAATCCTTACCGGAACCCATGCGCGCGACGTTGCCACAGCACTAGACAGACGAGATGAGCGGGTTGATTTCATCCAGGAGCTTTCGATTCGGTATAAAGATCAGGATAAAGAGGGTATAGAAGATCTGAATCACTGGTTGACATTGATGTCGAAGCTGCGGCATCTGACTCTGGAAAGCCCGTGCCCGAACAATTCCGAGTGGAGGCATGGGGAGCTTTTCGATGGATGGTCGAGGATCTACTATTCGAACTTAATGGCTAGCGCAACATTCCCGAGAGAAGGTTTACCGGTCGCATTGCCAATGCTACAGTCACGTAAGGAAAGGGTACAAATGACATTGCGAACGCCTGCTAATAAGTGGCAGTCACATTGCACGCGCATGGTGCAGACGACAGAAAATTCGAGTTTGACAATCGTTTTGCGTCTGTATTCTACCATCCAACCCTTCGCGATCTAACTATATCTTGTCTGAACATCAAGAATCGAGACATGGAATCAACAATCAAGTCTTTCGGCAAGGAGCGCAAATCCACAGCTCTCCGCTCTTTGACGTTCATAGAATGTAATATCGACGTTGAGACGCTACACACCATTTTGAGTATGCCTAGAGCGTTGAAGCATCTTTCGATCGGCGAGCGTTTGCATGTATTTGAAGGAGCTCGCCCGCCGATGGACCCCGGGCAACGTACATGCTCGACGCGCTTCTTACCAGCTCTACAGCAACAAGCTGACTCACTTGAGAAGCTTTCTCACATTGGTGGCTGTCTTCCATACCTCCCTGGGCGGGAAACCGACGCCGAGGGTGCAGCGAAGCTGCGCTCCTTCACTAATCTACAGCACCTCGAGCTTGGGTTCGAGTCACATCTGTACTACTACCTTCGCGACAACGGCTTCCCACCAAGACTCAAGTATCTCAAGATGCTGGACAACGCCATATCGAACAACTATAGCCAGCAACCCGACGCCCTCACAAGAACAGTCTTTCGCTCGTCTACATCATTAGTCACTCAGCATTTCCCTTCTACCGTGCCGGATGATTTCACACTTCACGTGCACTACTCAAATCACGCTTGCTTCCATTCCGAAAACGCCGACCAGTACATCTCTGTGCTCTTCCTTAGCCGGCCCTTAATATACAGAATCGCCGACATTCTGCACGAACACAAAGGCCGCCTAGTCGTGTCCCGTGACACATTCCCTTCAGGCACTTCCTTCATCCCACCATATATGTACGGCGAGGAGCTGCCGGTCGAGCGAAGCATGTACGATTCAGACAATTACTGGACATTCGATAGGAAAGACTACCGAATCCTCGATGACGAAGATTTCAGGAATCTGGCTGACAAAGACCTGCTTGTGTGCCCGAGATGCGCAGGCAGAGGGCTGACGCAGAAGGATTGCAAGCGTTTGGGAGATGGGAATCGATGTCAGCCGTGTTACAGAGCGGGCTGGGACTGTGGATGGGCTAGGGACGAGAACGGACGGATCTCGAGGCCTTCGGAGAACAAGTGCTAGCTATACCACAAGACGTTGATGTTGAAGCTTGTGCATCCCTTTACATTGGCTGTAGGCGTGTGCTTTCCTGATGTGGATGGGCCAAACATACGCTGGCCTGAGTCATCGCTGTCATTGGTCTACGCACAGAAATTTTTGTTCTTGTAGTCATCACATGCGAAGGTCAAGACAGCTGCAAAACAGGTCTTGTCTGTCATATCAAGTACTAGTTACACAAGCTGAACACTGTGCGGCTCAATAGGATCGGTGAAGTTTGTGGCTTGGGATAGGTCCGAGTCCGTAGCAGCCATGATCGCGTGAGTCCTTCAGTTGTATTGTTTGCAAATACGAGGAAGGACAACGATCCTACTCGTTGAAAGCCTAAAGAGCGCCAGAACCGGGTTGTTGTCTCTGCGTCTCGATCGAGAAACAGTCATGCGTTTCCACACATGCTTTGTGCCTCATGAGCTAAGTCAGCAGCTTGCCCAGGTGACAGTGGAACATGGCGATCAAATTCTACAGCGAGTGAAACCGGCATGACAACGATGAAGAAGCATTGATACTTTAAGCAATATTTTGGGATGGTCTCATCTGACTGACTACTCGCGAGACCTTTTTGACTGTAACTTGCTTCGAACCTGATCCACTTGCATAAGAAAGTTCGTTGTCATGTGAAGATTCGACGTTATCCTTGGTTTGCGCTGGAACCATCAGAATCTGGTAGTAAGGTGGCATGGCCGCATGGTTACAGTGTGTAAGAACTCAGTGTAAGCGTGGTATCAAGGGAAGAAGAAAGTCCACTCGTTACGCATGGCAGCTCAAGCCTGGATTTATGCACAAGTAGTCGTATATTTTCTATTCAAGTCAACAATATTTGACAAATATTGGAATGAAACGATTTGGGACTGTGGAGGACTGCTCTGCCAAGATGCGCCTATCGACAATCGCCGTTATCGCCGCGGCGTGACCTTCCCATCAACAACCATGTAGCAACCAACACTCGAGCGCTCCTGCGGCGCTATTGACTCTAGTTATGGACACTCCCGAAGTTACTGTACTTCTTCTTGGTGATGCCGAATGCGGAAAGTCCACGTTCTTATCGTGAGTGTCTTCTTTACGGGTCGTTAGAGCCATATTCAAGCCCAGGGAGAGGCATGTTGTCACACAAGGTTGTGGTTTGCTTTGTATGATTGAAGCCTAACATAATAGCAGGCGTCTCAGCCTCGGTGTACAACCTCACGACGCTGACCTCCCACCGTATGCGCTACCAACACTTCGCGACTCGGACCAGCCCTTTGAGTTCGATATCTCGCTCTATGCGCGTCCCTACAAGCTTCGATTTTTTGATACCAAAAGCCCCGAGAACTATACTCTGCTACATCCACAGTTCGTAATCCTCTGCTATGACATCACCTCGCGCGCCTCTCTCGAGTCGCTCACAAAGACATGGCTTCCCATCGTCAACGGACACTTCAACTACGACGAGAACCTGCCAGTCATGGTGCTGGGCTTGAAACGGGACTTGCGAAAGCAATGGACACTACAAGAAGTTGGTGAAGACAAAAAAGGCAAAGGACCAAGCGTCATGCCTCACGAAGGTGTGCAGGCGGCGCAGCGAATGCTGTGCGATCACTACGCAGAATGCAGCGCTTTGACGGGAGAGCTGTGTCGTGAAGTGTTGCAGGACGTCGCAAAGACCTGCGCAAAGACAACGACTGCAGATGGTGCAAAGGGTGGAGGCGTGCTCTCCGAGTGTGTCGTCATGTAATGAATGGCTGTCATGGACCTACACATACACCACCAAAGCCTCAGCTTCCCTCACCATCGCGTTGCAAGTATGCTGCCTTGCAGATTGCACACGATGGATCCGTAATGGCTGCATCAAGGATACATACAGCATGAAGAACCATACAAGCTTCGCGCGAATCCGAGATCGCGTTACTGAATAACGGCACGGGCAGATTAGCCGTCTATACATCTGCGTTCGGGCGTCTCTCAACATCTGCTCAATCACCATCTTGACCCAATCAGCGAAGGCGGACTTCCGACCAATAGATAGCGTGCTTCAGCCTCCGAATGGCGGAACTTGTCTGGAAGAAGGAACGCGTAAACAAGGGTCTTGAAGCGCATGATGGCTTTAAACGTCGTCCCCGCTGATAACGCCTCAGCTTAGATTCTGCGCATGTCGGAACCCATTGAAAACCTGGAGGTCCTTCGTCACAATGGTATTCAATGGCTTTCTCGCCTCGTTCGTTGCGGCGGTTCAAGCGTCACTATCAGTATTGCTCGTTATCTCTTATGGTGCCACAGCGGCTCGATTAGGATTGTTAAATGCTAGCAATGGAAAGGCGATCAGTAAAATATGTGTCAAGATGTTCCTACCGGCTTTGCTTCTGGTTCAGATTGGAACTGAGCTACATCCTGGCTCTGCTAATCGTTACCTCATCATCCTCCTGTGGGCTTTTGTCTGCCATCTTATCAGTTTCTTGATCGGCATTTTCGCACATCTTGTATTCGGCCTACCGGATTGGACTACTGCAGCAATCATGTTCAACAACACAACGAGCTATCCGTTACTACTAATACAAAGCCTGGAACAAACCGGCATCCTCTCGAAGTTGCTGGTCGCAGATGAGTCGACGCATGAGCTAGTCGGAAGAGCAAAGAGCTATTTCCTTGTCTTCGCAACAGTCAGCAGTTGTTTGACATTCGCAGTGGGCCCACGACTGATTGACAGCGAGCATGCACCGGACTCTGATGACGACCTGACGATCGAAGAAGAGGAGACAGAGCCAACGATTTACACGGCCCAATACAACGACCCACAACTAGAAAATGGTACCAATACTGAAGAGCCAACTGAGCAAACGAGGCTACTGTCTCCAAGCCGAAGCTACCGAGAACGTCATAAAAGCGTTACCAACATCACCTTCTTTCCATCAAAACCCAAATTCACGACTGTAAAGCGTCGTCCCCGCTATATCCCACGGCTTCATTGGAGCGATCTAAGTGCTCGAACACAGTGGTGGCTATTGTTCTTCTACGACTTCCTCAATGCACCCTTACTTGGTGCGTTATTGGGTGTACTTATCGGCATGGTACCGCTCCTTCACCGTGCCTTCTTCAGCAGCACCTACAATGGCGGAATCTTCACCGCCTGGCTTACAGAAAGCTGGAAAAATATTGGAGGACTCTTTGTCCCCTTACCTCTTATTGTTGCGGGTATATCGTTGTACACTTCATACCAAGACTCAAACAAGAATGATGGGACAACTGCACGGAGTGGCACACCCATCGCTACGACGGCGTTCATTCTGGTAGTACGCTTCGTAATATGGCCAATAATCAGTATTGGAGTCATCTACGCTATCGCGAAATACTCTAGCATCCTGGGATCAAACCCAATGCTCTGGTTCGCCATGATGCTCATGCCAACGGGTCCGCCTGCTATGAAGTTGATCACCATGGTTCAGGTCAGCGATGCTGGTGCTGAGGACGAAAGAAAGATTGCAAAGATCTTGACGATATCTTACATTGTCAGCCCGATTTTGGCCTTCGTGGTTGTCAGCGCTCTGTATGCGAGTGAAGCTGCAATATGAGCCGGGGTCTATGAAGGTCTTTAGATGCTTTCACCTACTTACTGAGGTGGACTAGCGACTTAAAAATCGTACACAGCCTAACTACATCCTTGACCACCATGTCACTCCACTGCGCATGACTTTTCACATGATACGACCATGAAGGCACACTACCTTCTGTTGTCCACGTTGGCGGTTGGCGCATATGGCAATTGGCTTTCTGAGTAAGTATTCGAGGTGCATATGGACATGTGCTACGATACACATCTATTCAGGTGACACCGCTCTAACCTGGTAATAGTAACAGCAACTCCAACAAGAACACCAACACTACCGATGGCGTCACACCTTATCACCTTCGCGCAGGTATGGGCGTTGACGAACCGGCCGATCCGCCTGTTCGACGTCCCCCACCGCCTCTACCAAACCGACGCTCCGAACCTGCCAGCGATGGTCTTTGGGACAGATGTCGAGACAAGGGCTGCACGCTCTCCTGGGCAATGCAGGCAAACGACGCCGATGTGGGACCTGTCTACAGTCCGCAACGAGAGAATGCTATGAGTCCATTCCGCAGTCTTGATGATCTTCGAACTTGGGGGTGGAACCCGTTCCCTCCTCAGAAAGTCGACGAGAAATTTCATGACTTCTATACAACATGGGGTGTTGGTGAGGCCCTTGTTGATCTCGGCGTCTCTGAATATTCTGATATCTACGTGGGCGGACAGAACAGGTTGATCTTCATTGACCACCAGAGTTTCGACGCAACAGCTGGCAACGTCGATGAACAGTGGTACGTTGTTAACGGCAAGAACTACCGAGCAACAGGAGCATCGTACTCGTTCGCAATCAACCCAAGGGAAGGGGTTATTATAGGGCTGAACAGGCTCTCGCCAAGTCACGCTGGCAAAGACCGCGTGCCACCCGTTTCTAGAGACGAATTGCCGGCGCTCAACCAGTTCTCGGACGTTGCATGGATTGGCTGGGACTCCGTAACCCACGGGGAAGGCAACGATATCAAGGGCCTCCGATTCTTTGTCTCAGTTGGCATCAGCAACCCCGAGACTAAAAGCGTCATTCGCCGGGCTTTGGATGTCAAAGGCTGGGAGCTGAGTCCATGGCCTGGGCACACGTTTGAGCGGCAATCGTTCGAGGCGCGGGCTATCATAGGTATGCAAAACACTGCCCGATTTCAGCCTCAACGACATCAGAGCTAACATATATGTCCCAGGAACTCCAAACGTGCAAGGCTTTGCTTATCTGTTGGTCCAGCATAAGCACGTTCTGGGCAACATGTTCATCGACAGGGTGCAAGTGTTCCAGGGTGACACTGCTTCTCGGAATCCGTGTATTGTTATGCATCTCTCGAAGCCCCAGGCTCCGAGCGAAAAGCAACAGCATAACGGTGCTGTGGCGGTTGAAGTTGAGGTGGTCAAGGTGGTAGTGATGCACTCTCTGCGTGCCAAGCTGTAGACAATAGATAGTCAAGGGTAGGAATGAATACCATGCACCTACCAAAATGCCGAGGCTCCTATGGATGTAGGTTTGAATGCTCAATTCTATTCTGAACCACCGGGAGTACTGAGAAGGAAGGAGCTACTGGTGAGCTACTACTTGCAGAAGCTTTGTTCCGTCATGTTATGTAATGTATTCAGTCACTCTCCTTATTGTTGTTCGAAAGACTTTTCTCCCACCCACCAATACCTCATACATGTTGAGATAGCCCGAGCCGGTTCCAGTACCGTGAGTGACATGCCGAGGCACCCCCAACTCGTCGTTACGTACGGCAGAAACCGGAAACACAGCTAACAGTACAAGTCAGGCACGCTCACATGAGCAAACCAACATGAAGCCATATGAAGATTGAACTCGATCTGGTTGGCAGCCAATAATGCTCTCCGGCCACTCGGCTCCGGCTGCCCGCATGGCTTGTGAGAGAGCATGCGGACGCAGGGCAGCTAGGAATACATAAGTACAGCACGCATCGCCCGTGGCCGAATGCTGAATTTCAGCGTCTCGCCTTGCTGTTTAGGGCCAATTGCTGCTCTCAACTGCACCATTGCTGGCTGTTGATGTGGTACACGTCCCCGCCATGCTACTTCCCCGCATAGGATCGAGGCGCGCGCGTGATGCCAATCTACACGACGCACTGCACTGCACGACAATGCACGACACGGCACTTCTGCAGGCAGGTCCGTAGGCGGTTCTTCTGCGTCCGCGCACTTTCAAGCGTGCCCTGGATATGACCTGAGCCGCTCGCCCGACCAGGCACCTGCTGCTTGCGGACGCGGCCGCTGTGCAGTCTCGGCATTCCACAGCGGCTTAAAAGGCTGTATGGCTCCTGGAGCCAGCGGCGTGCGAACCTCGGGAGAGCTTTGGCCCGCTTGCGTTCTCCACTGGTAGCTCCCCACCTATATTCCGCCTATCATTCCGAGCATCGCAGCCTGGAACGACGCTACCGCGGCCGGCAAGAGCAGGAAGACCCTTTGGCGATTCTCGTCGAGACTCTTCCCACCGAGGTTATAGATACTACTAACGACCGCCATCCGCCATGAGGCCCTCTCCTTCAGCTACCGCTGCCATTCGCACCGCGACCAGCCTCACACGCCTCCCCTCCCGTAGCTTCGCGACCCGCGCCATTGCCAGCCAAACTTGTGCGAAATCGGCTTTGTTTTCGAACGCGCGACGCACCACCACAGGCACTCCCGCAGCACCAGCAGCTCTTTTCTCCTCCAAGCAGTTCAGCCAGCAGCTCAGGATGGCGTCCACGTCGGCTTCAGGCATCAAGAAGATCAAGGTGGTGAACCCGGTGGTCGAGCTCGATGGTGACGAGATGACTCGCATCATCTGGCAGACCATCAAGGACAAGTTCATCCACCCCTACCTTGACATTGACCTCAAGTACTACGATCTCGGTCTCGAGTACCGTGACCAGACCAACGACCAGGTCACTCTCGATGCCGCCGAGGCCATCAAGAAGTACTCGGTCGGTGTCAAGTGTGCGACCATCACCCCCGATGAGCAGCGTGTCGAGGAGTTCAAGCTCAAGAAGATGTGGCTTTCGCCCAACGGCACCATCCGTAACCACCTGTAAGCCTCTCGATCCTGAGAGAATACTTGCACACCGCTAACACGTCTGCAGCGGTGGAACCGTCTTCCGCGCCCCCATTGTCATTCCCCGCATTCCCCGTCTCGTACCCAGCTGGAAGCAGCCCATCATCATCGGCCGTCACGCGTTCGGTGACCAGTACCGCGCCAAGGACCGCGTCATTGAGGGCGAGGGCACCCTCGAGATGGTCTTTACACCCAAGGGCGGCGAGCCCCAGACCATCAAGGTCTACGACTTCCCCGCTGGCGGAGGTGTCGCCCAGACCCAATACAACACCACCGAGTCCATCTCCGGTTTCGCACACGCTTCCATGAAGCTTGCGCTTGACAAGAAGCTGCCTCTCTACATGAGCACCAAGAACACCATCCTGAAGGCCTACGACGGCAAGTTCAAGGACGTCTTCCAGGAGATCTACGACAACCAGTACAAGAAGGAGTTCGAGGCTGCTGGCATCTGGTACGAGCACCGTCTGATCGACGACATGGTCGCCCAGATGATCAAGAGCGAGGGTGGCTACATCATCGCCATGAAGAGTATGTCCAATTCAACACTTTCTGACAACACCTGCTAATACATACCAGACTACGACGGAGACGTTCAGTCCGACATCGTTGCCCAGGGTTTCGGCTCTCTTGGTCTCATGACCTCCGTCCTCATCACCCCCGATGGCAAGACCTTTGAGGCTGAGGCCGCCCACGGCACCGTCACCCGCCACTACCGCGAGCACCAGAAGGGTAACGAGACGTCCACCAACCCCATCGCCTCCATTTACGCCTGGACACAAGGTCTCTCCAAGCGTGGTGAGCTCGACAACACCCCCGAGCTCGTTGTCTTCGCCGAGCAGCTCGAGAAGGCTTGCGTTGACACCGTCGATGTTGATGGCATCATGACCAAGGATCTTGCGCTCGCCTGCGGAAAGAAGGACAGGGGTAGTTGGGTCACAACGAACGAGTACCTTGATGCGGTTGAGAGGAGGCTGAAGTCCAGCTTGAAGGAGAAGTTGTAAATCAAGCGCGAGGGAAGGGAAACGAAGAGCATGTTGAGCGACATTTTAAACTAGCTGGTAGATATCGGCATACCTAGAGACCTGTAGATGGAGTTTTGGCTTACTCTACCCAGGGAAGCAGCGTGAATACAGCGAGATCAAAAAACGTTCAAAACACCACACATTGTTCACCTTTGTCTTGTTCAGATTCATATGTCCGTCCCTAATTTTTGCGTGCACGTTGCTATACGGTACCGGATTCGGTGCCGACATCGCTCACATTACATGTTCAACTTCGTCAACAATCCGACCCGGCCGCAAAACTATTACCGATCTGCAACAGTATCTTTACTAACAAGGTTGCAGCCCAAGACTCACCTACGGCTATGTTCACCAAACATAGCCCTGCGCACAACATCTCTCTTCATCGTTGCGTCGCCAGTTGTAGAGCCCTTCAGAGCGTCAAAAGCAAGCACCGGCTATGTCTGAAACGACACATTTCGTCTACGCGTATACATCCAAGGATTTCCATGCAATTGGGGAGTGTACGGTCATCGTAACTTGAGGAGCCTTCTCATCTTCTCGATGTTCTTCCATGCTCGTGCATCGGCTGTCGCTATGTCTCACAGCAGCACGCCTGCATCACGGACGTAGCAGTCGCGGTTTGTTTGTTACACATGTTGTTTCGGAAACATGTCTTGCGAAGTTTTTCTCTTCTGTCTTTCCGTCTTCTTCTTGTATCGTCTGACCATTTCTTGAGTCGGCCATTTGTCTTGCCTGTCAATTGTTTTGGATCTTGAGAAACACGGCGCCACAACCGTACCATCATCCATCAAATATCCAGGATCCACATTATTCAACATACACTGAAACCAATAACACACAACAATCGCAGGTATTCAAAGCTCCACACCCTAATTGGATCTTTGAGACCTTTGCAAAAATTGTAGTAAAAAGTAAGTTCCCATCGTCATTCGTCATTCCATAGGAGATTAGCACGACCGTGCCGTCTCCACATCGGTCCGTTGGCACGCTCATTGGGCCCCAGTTACGACCAAACCATACTGTTCCCAAGGTATCCCCAGTCCTCGCCCAACCGCTCGCCCTATCATGGCAACCCAAGTGGATCTGCAAAATCACATGACCTTGTCTTTCACTGACACGTTGCGTAGCCGTCAAGGATGACCATGCGTACGAAACCAGGGTCCAACCCAAACGGTATCGAGAACAAGGAGCCTTTCGTCGTCACTGCGCCGCGAAAGCGCTGTCCAAATATTCAGTCAACAACGCCAGCAACGCCACGTTCCAAGTCTACACCGTTGCACAAGCGCTTCTTGGACGAGGTCACTATGAGCCCCAGCACCCCATCTACACCTCCGCGCACACCGAGCAGAAGTCCGAAGAGAGCCCAGACGCCCAAGCAGACGCTTGAGGTTGGGCAGAATGGGTTCTATTTCTCAATGGAGATTACCGAGAAGAAGATCGTGCCTAGTAGGGCTACGACGCCAGATGGAAAGACTTTCGGAAGACAAACACCGAGTCCGCAGAAAGAGAAAAAGAGCGAGGTCAAGATTGGCGGAAGAGTCAAGGATATCCTGAGGAAGAACTTGTTTGGGACGCCGACGAAGAAAGCCACCAAGTTTGGAAGGGACGACCAAGACGAGATGCAGCGTGAGAGAGACGAGGTGGGACTGAGTCCCGTGAAAGCGGGTGGACATCTTTCACGCGCAAAGAACACTGCCGAAAGTGAAGGTGTACAAACTGGCATTATGGAGGACGCTACGATCTTACATGCCGTTGCACCTTTCGCCACGCAGCAATCGTCCACATTTGCGCTACCCGCAGCACCGCCTGCATTCCCGTCAATGACGCAGGAATCCATTATGCCTTCAGGCCAACAACAAACTCCCACGACGACTTCATTGCCACCCATGAAAGCCACTATTACTCCGGCCACATTCGTTCCTGATCTACAAAGATGTACCACCGCATCGACACCATCGAACATCGGCCATTTGATGGCCGGCCTGAGCAACAAGAAGTCGGGGGCTCAGGTGCTACCTCCCGTCGGCGGCTCGGAGTCTATGCCTACTCCGTTGCGCAAAATGTCTGAGAAGCTTGGTTTAAACAGTCCACATGTTGTACGCAAGGATCAGGCCTTTGGGAATAGGCAGAGCAGTCCTACTGCGATCTTGATGAAAGAGAGACTGAGGTCTCCGATTTCAGAGTTGGACTTGCGAGATACTGCAAGCGCTGGCGATGTGATGATGACAAGTGCTCTGGCTGTTACGACGGATGCTATGACTGTTGTGTCGCCGCCAAAAGACGCAGGTCTGATGCAAAAGGTGAATCCTCCCGCTCAACTGGTTGATCCGGCGATCGCAGTCCCTTCACCTACTGTTCGGTCACGCCCAAGCACTGCAACAATGGCGTCTTTCCCACTCCCTTCGACGCCTTCCAGACCAGGCCTTTCGAGCAGATCCCAGAGCTATGGCACTCCTGCTAGTCTACGCTCCTCTATGCAGGAAGATATGTGCAAAGTACAAGTATCTCTGAAGCGGTCAATTGGTCGGGAGTTTGTCTTGCAGACCAACGGCTCCAGACCTGCAACACCGATATCTCCTGTTGCAACCACAGTAAGCTCTGTTGTGTCTACTGGACTTCGTAGTAGAAGCGGCGTCAAGACAGCTTCAAGACCTGTCTCCATGATAGGTCCTGCCAAATCAAGTCCAGGAAATACCACACAGGTCGTCCCGAGGAGGCCGCTTAACACCGCAGCGCGTAAGCCGCGACCAAAGTCCATGATTGTAGGCTCAGCAAAGATATTGGAGATTGTCGCTTCGCAGATTGACTCACCACGAGAGCGGGCTAAACTGCGTAGCGGCGCTGCCACACCTTCAAGTGCGCAAAGCGGACCAACAACCTCCCGTCCAGGTACAGCGACGTCGACATCGCGAGGGCCCAAGTCTGCCGCCATAACGCAGCCACCATCGAAAGCCCAGCCGGTAGTCCGCACCACAAAGTCTGCAGCCCTTCGTGCTGCTGCACATCCAAAGCGCGCAGCGCCTCCTGCACCTATAGCTACTTCAGGACCTCACAAACAGAGGGTCGCAAGTGCCGAAGCCATCGCAGACCGCGTAGCGAAATGGAAAGAGGAAGACCGCCAAAAAGCAGCACCAAAAACCCTCACGCGCGCCAAATCTACAAAGACTGCAAGCAGGCCTACTCGCAAGCCTGTACCCACACGCACCGTAAAGACCCCAGAACCAAAAGATGCAAAATCAGACTCAGGCACAGCGCAATCCTACACGCCCCCAGGCAATCCCACCCGTCTCCCCTCTCCCGTGAAGTCCCCTAGTAAGACGCGGCTTGTTGCTCCCACGACACCTGCCCCGAACAAAATACCTACGTCTCACGCTGCGAACCTGCGCACTCCGTTCCCAAACCATAAGACGCCGGTGAACAAGAGGGTGGTTAGTGTATCAGGCTTGGAGGAAGTGGATCCGAATGCGTTGCGGACTCCAAGTAAGGAGATCCAGAGTGCGTTGGATGCGGCGATTGATGCGAAGATTGAGGAGGATAAGAGGAGGGGAGGGTGGATATGAGTTTTGGGATCGAGTGTTGGGATGAGTAGCATCAAGGCTTGGGCCTGGACAGGAAGGTAGAGTATGTAATGCTATGTTGAAACACAGAAGGCAGAGGGAGGTTGGATGCTGTCATTGTGATATAAAGTGGAGGGGGAAAAGGTTACGATAACAAGCTACGCAGAAGAGATTCCGGGATTGCTACGATTATGCCGTCATGAATGAAAGGATATTGTTAGTTAACACGCGATGTAACGAATATGTCTTACAAAACTTTGAAACCAGCTACCTCACGTGCAAGATATCAGCTTATTGGTTGCCGTAGGTTTGCCATGCCCTTAACGTGCGCCAGACAATTGCGCATGTTTTGCTGAAGCCCCGTGAGCCTTTTTGCAGAGGCTCAGTCGGCAATTTTATCCGCACACTCTCTACAAATTCGGCGCAACGGTTACTCACAGATACACAGGACACGAGGTACGTACCAACTTTTGGCGTAATCTCAGTGGTTATGTATGAGGTTGTTTTGTAGTACTCGGGAAGTCCTTTTCTGACCCAGTCTTACAGCTATTAGCTCAAACAAGTATGAATGTCTCCAACGGCGCGGTACATGGTCCACCACTCGTCGGTGGGATTTTGCAGCCCAGCCGTTCAGCTATATCCCTAACGTGATGCAGTGCCTCGCCATTCATGATTCCACGAACATAGCACTCCCCAACAAGCTGGTATGTTTCGTTTGAGCCTTCTCCAGGCACTGGTCGCAGGACGTATGGTACGGGTCCGCCGAGTAGGACTGCGATTACATCACCTTCTCTGAGGACATCCGGGCCCAGGCCCAGGAAGCCTTCCTCTGCGCGAAACAAGGAGCGGCGAGGAGTGACTTTCTTGACACGTGCGGATCGAGGAGACTTTTCCCACTCGCTAGAAAACGTAAGTTCGACGCCGGGGCCGTTTTCAAACATCTTGTTAAATAATGCTAGGTCTTCGCTCTCTCGGTCTCCGCAGTCATAGCTATCAACTGCGCTTAACGGCTGCGCGCTGATTGTGTCCAGAAACTCCTCATCGGCTTCCATTTTCAACGAAGATGTTTTGTAAATCCAGGGCTCAGTACTCTGATTCTAATTAGCTGTGCCATGCTAAATGGATAGCGGCGTGGTCACGCCTACCAAGGACTTTTTCAACTCCACCCACGGCGCGAATGGCTTCATGTAAGCTGCGATAGTGGAGATGGGCTGAGTAGTGCGTTTTATGGAGCCAGCCTTCACTCCAGACAGTGTCAGTTTCCTGGCTTGCTTGTCGATGATCCGGAGCTGGCAGCGGCCGCCTGCATTGAAAGGCTCGGAGAACGTGCGCCCAAGAGCAAGGCGGGTGTCTGGTTTTGAAATGGTCCAGTCTGGTACCCAGGAGGGGACTTGCACTGAATTGACATTCTGATTACTGTATTCGAGACCTGCAGCCGAGAGTAATGTGAGGGAAGATGTTTCTTGTAGAATGAGCTCTGCGAAATCGAGAAAGACCTTCTCTGTGCTCTTCCTATAATCTACGAAGCTCATATGCGGTGAGTCGTCCGCCATTAATCCAAAGATGCCATAGATTTTGTCTCGGGGGTCAGCAGATTTGGCCCCGCGATTGTTTGTCAGGACCTCCAAGAAACTCTCGAGCCCTCTACATGGTGTATATCCAGGGGCATAGTTCAGAATCCCAGGCCAAGGACCTGTCGCTTGATGCCGAAACGGCCATCGCGAGAAACAGTCCCAACTTACTGTTCGGGAGCCACAGATGACAACAGCAGATCGAGCGCGCGCTACTTCCTGCACTACCCAAGTCCTTGTGAACCATGGCCGGCCAAGGAGTGACCTGACAGAGTCCCGTGCAGCAGGACTTATATTCCCATCAACGTGTGCAATGCATTCCATCGCTTCAATGGATGACCCTTCATGCTCTCCTATGTATATTAGCACCTTATCGGCAGTTCCATATATGGTTTTCATCAGAGGGACTTGTTCGCTCTTTTCCTGGCTGTTGCCTTGGTCGATACATAGTGCGTCTATCCACAGCGTTCTATGCATGTGTCAGCATAATTATAAGCCTTTGGGTAAACTTACCTCGGTCGATGCTCGTAGCGCAGGCGTCTCAGAGCTGAGTTCAAATTATCCCCAATGTCCATAATTCTGTCTGGTGCGATGCGCAGCATATTAGGAGCAAGATCGCTTCCCCATGTATACGACAACGCTTCGTAGTATGGTGTCTCCGGAAGGCCTCCAGGCTGTGTCGGCAGAAGGGATGCGCGAATGATAGTGGCGACTAGCGGCGCATCCCAGACACCTTGATGGAGGGAGATCAGCCTTATCTCTTGTTTGTCATGATCCAAAGGCATATGGGGATGGCAAGCCGGGATGTTGAAAATCTCAGCAGACATCTCAACAACTTCACAAACTGATAAATAGATAGGCCCCTTTTTGCCTTCAAATTTGTATAACTCTTGTTAAGGTACAGGCTGAGGACCGAGTACTGATGTAGTTTGAAGTTGTCCATGTTAGCCCCACCATGCGACACATATGCAAGGCAACCGACAGAGTCATTTCTGGACATGGGTCACACCTGCTTCAGCCAATGAAATCTTCTCAATGCGTATGAGCGAATTCGCACAATTTCGACCGACAGAAAACAAGACAAGCGGATTAGACTGAAGCCTTTGAAGCCTTAATATGCCATTGAAGATAGGAATTACCTGAAGAGTATACTGTTCCAGAAGCGTAGGTTATGGGTTGGAGATTTGGTACCACTAAAACGAGCCACCTTTGTATAGCGCCATCTGCAGCGGAAAAGAGTCTCTTGGTGGTTGTTCTGGTAGATTGGACAGTTGGTTATTAAGATCGAGCGATTGAGTCAGATGGAAAGAAGTATAACCCAGTAGGAGAAGCATGTATGCACCGAATTATGGTTGGACAGAGGTTCGCCGACATCTCCGACCGAGACGAAAAGATGGCGTTTATAACGTTTGACATGCTTTAGTCAACTCGTGCAACCGTCACGTTCCGATTTGCGTGTGTAAGGTACTGTTCACAGCGATCGCTCAACGGCTTATGCATATTTGTGATGCGAGGATAGCTTGCAACATCTTGCCTGTGACTTAGTATATCCTTGTTCCAAGGCAAAACTGGATGGCAGTAGACGTAATACTGTCATCATGGGGTACGAGCTATTCCGTCTCTTTCCATCAGGTGCTACAAACCAGCGCTCGCACCCAACAACCGTGGTATAGTAACCATATAGAATAGACACTTAAGACTATGGATTTGAATCCCTTCTCTCCAAACTTCGAAAGGCCGGGTTGGCTCGCGATGCAATCTTTACCGGCTCTGATATGACAACGACGTGTCTATGGCACAACTTCTCCGTATTTCTCGGCACTGTTGCTCGAGAGCTATCACTAGTTTACAAATAAGAAGCAACTCTTGCCAAAGTACGCATTGTACTGTAGAAATTTTATCTTCGGGCTTAACCAATGTCTCTGTAAATCCTCTGAAAGGATTGGCATCAGCGATTCCTCCACCAATCTCACTGCAACTACTCATCAGCAGCAGTTTCTGGGTTCACAGAAATTGCATGACATATCAGATGCCCACCAAGGAGGTCTCAGTGACACACCGAGAATGAACCAATTTGTTATCATGTCCAAGATCTTTCTATTCAATTCCATCGAACACGGATGCTTTCAGCGGGCAATGTGTTATCTAACGATTCGATTTATGGTGATGATTGCACGTCCTAACAACAAAGTCAAATGGTTCCATCATTGAAAAACTCTCGCTTCTGGATAACCGTAGCTAATTTTCAGTTTGTTGACTGCAAAGTTCGAAACCTGCAAACAGAGGTAATGCTTGATGAATGTAATTCATCTGACCGATAAAGGGCTAAGAGTCTGTCATCAAAACGAGAAGCCACAAGAGGAGAAGGGTGTTATCCGCAAGTATTTATTGGAACAATTGAGACATGTATGTACATAGAGTATTTACAGTATTGTTAGCCTCAAAGGTTACTGAAAGGCTCACTGGCAAAGCCAATGGAGAATCGAATGTCGTAACAGAATCTCCAACTGCAGACCCTGTGTGTAGTTATTCACCCTCCTATTTGGGGCAAGTGTAATCTCCATCCCCGCCGCTGCAGGGATAGCTGGAACCCTCGCGGTATTCACACGTTCCCCTTGCACATCCATAGGCCTGAGACTCGTTAGCAGTCAGCAACTTTCAACGAGAACAAGGAACTTACGACGCCCTCAATCATACAATAGTATCTGAGGTCATAGTAGCTCTGACCGCATTCTCCTTGTTTTGTACCAGTAAATTGGGGAATGGCTGTGCCGGAAGCGAACCCGAGGGCGGCAATGAGGGTGAAGATGACCGAAAGCTGCATTTTGCTTGTAGAGGCTTGACGTTTAAGAGAATTGTCAATTGAACAATATTTAGTGGACTGATTGATGTGAATGATGGGTCAACAGTGAATACATGCTTTCTTATAAGAATTCGCTGGTGGTCTACTTGAAACAATTGAGCCGGTTTTTACGAAATATGCGCGGACAATCAATGTCCCATGTATAATGCCGAGTCGCACTAACACCGATATAGGACCGAGAGACCTTTAAGCGATTCAAAGGATTTAGACCATAGTATTATCCTACTAATACTTACGCACAGTAACCCGCCCCTGAACAGATCGTTGCCGTTTTCTGCTCGCAAAGGGAAATACAGGGTTCTTTATCATATCGGATTAGTAAAAATTCCCTGCAACGACCGTGCAAGCGAGACACGCTAAAGATTCGTTTAGAAGGAGGTATCGTACTGCAGTCCACTCTATAAGATTACGCCTTGGGGTTAGCAGGAGCAGGTTTCTGTATTTCCGCTCCACTACGTAGTACTCGCGTCTCACTTGGAATAAAGTATTTCTGATATTCTATCTGTTGTTCTAGTTGCAGCTCACCGCCAGCTCTTACCGTCAAGGTTGTCTTTCGTCAAGCAGAACGAGTGAGGGCAAGCAATCGCTGAGAGTCTTTTCCTTCGCAGCCTTTGTACCCATGGGTATATTTAACGTTTTTATGCAGTTGGTGGAAATTAGGAAGTAGTCGCACTAATTGTCCACTTTGGAAAAGCGTTTTGACACTCGTCAAAACATGTAAGCCCACCAAGCTGTGTACCACATAGTAAGATTGGCACAAATCAATTTAACTTACCAGGTTTCGGAACTATCTCTACTTGTCGCTTACCTTTGTTTACCTTAGAAGAGCTACCCTCGTCGTTAAGATTACGGTGCTGTAGTCCCAACCGGGCGAACTACCGCCAAATGCCGCCGAAATAGGAAGGCCTTCATTAATCAGGTCCATTGCCGATACTACAGCTTTAGCCGAGTACATTAGAAATCCTGTTTAATTAATAATGCCAGGTGTGAAATATCCTGGAAAGTTGGCAGGACGATACAGGTTGGCAGCGATGTTAATCTCACCTGGGCCACGTTCCAGTTACTCTGTGCACATTTGGTAGACCCTCCTGCATCAATCTACTTTTTCACGATTACAAAAACTTTGTCAGCAATATCACAGCTGAAGGATCGCGATACGGTTTCCGAATCTAGTTCCAGGTTCATAAAAGTCAGGAGAGAAGGACATCGCTCACCCCGAGCCCCGTACATCGCGATCACGAATCATGACGACCCAATCGGCACCAACACCATCCGCCCACTTCATCTACTCCCTGTACTATTATCTTCGACTATTGTATTTTTGATAAGCTACCTTCAGTCCTCTTCTGAGAGATAGAAAACTATTCTACCGCTGTCGCAGTTGCGACTCTCGGGAAAACGTCAACGGTCGGTTTTTTGCCCGCCACATTGAGCGTTGCCACAGCTGGCCCTGCTGAAAGAAACTATGCTTCCACTTCCATCTGACATCTGGTACTACAGCCATAAGCCTTTTGGGAGCCATGAGTTGACTATTAATCCGGAAGGCCTAACTTCGGAATGGTAGTTCGATCGACACATTGGACTAAAGCAAGTTGCTCACGGACTGCTCACACGTATATGACCAGTTGGACAGCAGCCAGAAGAGAGCCCGTGTTTTCGGCCTCAATTTTATGAATAATTCCGATTGTCATGTGGCTGGCACATCTTTTATTACAATGAAAAATTAACACTCCCTGTGCCAATTCCAAATACTTATAGATCTTGGAAATGGGGTCTGGGCTGGCACTGCTACCCTCTCTTTCAATGATATGTGGTGGGATATTGAAATCAGGTTACTGGTTATTCATTTTGTTCATGGTGTAGTCCTAGCGTTCATTCTTATCGTATCTCATATTTCGAGGCTTTGAAGTCTACACACCCAGTTTGGATATTGAAAAACCTTTGCTGTCATCCGGAGTATATTAGAGTGCATCAGGAGAACATTTACCTTCTTTGTCAACACTATCACATGGGACCTGTTAAATTCCTGGAGAATCTTACATGGTCCCATCTAGTCTTCCCGGATGCTGATGTACTAAATACCGAAGATTGACCGCTGCACGCCAGAACCATTGCTTTGTTCCTGGTTTCAATGACGAGTTCAGTCACCGGCATGAACAAAATTCTCCAAGGTTCATGAGAAAAAGTGATACTCTTATTCAGAGACTCATAACATTCCACAAATGACGGACACAGCTGCAAGAAATTGATTTTTGGCAAGGAATTCATTGCAACACCAGATATATGACTGCGTGAATCATGACAAGATGGTCAAATATAGATATTCGAAGCTGCACATTGTACGAAGATAGCGTGTAGAGCAGGTGTGGAAACCACTGACAAGAGACGGATAAGTCAATGTTGTTATCAACCCTGCTACAATCTGTATTGATACAGACAACACAGCTTTGATGGGTAACGTAACTACGGCATTTTAGCTAACTTCATAATAATCACAAGGCTAATAGGAACGGCACCCACAGAACCACTCTGGTATTAGGAGTATACGAGCCACCATAACGAAGAAAGGGAAGAAGGGCGCTCTATCATATCGGAATAATTATGTTAGAAATGCGGATTGTCTGAATTACCAGATACCACTATTGACTATTCGTCCCTGTCTCCATTCCTGGCCTATTCTCTTTTACTTCCCTCTTTGGCGGATCAAAAACAAAGTTATCAACGCTCACTAACCCCAGTGTTTAACAGGCCTTGAATTCTCCGGTTCAACGCTACTAAGGCGCTTCATTTATCTTCTCGGCCTTACCGCTCTCTTGGTACGCACGGACTGGTGTGGACCATGCTTCGGAGTAATAATAGCTTGAGCCGAGTCTGGTGAGTATGGCTGGGAGCCCGAACGCCCGGTTATGGGTAGCGAGGCGGATGAGTTCGGGAGGGTAGAGGTGATTTTTCTTACGAGAGCATGTGAGCAGAGATGACATGGTGAATGGTCTTGGGCCATGTTTGTGGGAACATTGTTCTCGGATATTGATGTTGGCGTTGGTATTGTGATCGCGGATAAATTCACAGGTTCAATGGGGAAATTTCGATATGTACATGTCGAGAAGGCTACTAGAAAGGCCGACTATGCCCCAGGAATAGCCCGGGAATGAACAAGTGCACGCTCAAAGTCAGTGCAGGCTGAGACTGCTCCAACCATGTTTCCATTAGTTGTGGGTGCTCCGGCCTTTCAGTCGTAGGTCGTGGTCCATGCAAATGATGATAATTATCCTTCAACAGGGAGTCTGGCTTCAATCATGGCCAGCACCCATTAACACGAAATATAAGAATCCTACCATAACTAGTGGTTGCTTCCTGAACTCCATTAACTCCATGCTTCGCAGACGGCGTCTCTCAATGCCTCGTCAGGTGTAATCTATCTCCTCGACCTCACATTATACGGGCTCTCCTCTGCTGCCTTGAACGAATCGAACGCAAACAGACTGACCAGATACAGCGCTACGAACCGTATCGCCATATCTCCAAAGCCGCCGTTGCCCGTCATTAGCCTCTGTAGCCCCGCAAACGCGCCCTCACCCACAGTCCGGCTGGGCTGGCTTGAGCTTCCTAATGTCCTCCCCTTCGACGAAAAGGCTGCAGAAGCTGCACCACCGGCTCCTGTGTCGTTGGAGGCTTTGCGCACGGCGGCTGTGAGGGCGGAGGGGTTGGCGCCACGGATCGTTTCGATTACGGACTTGGACTTTATTACGAGGAACGTTGGCATACTGCTTTTGTGTTAGCCTAACATCTGCTATAGGTGAGATCCGCCTTCTCAATGTCCTCCTCTTGGGTGTAGACGGGTGTACGCACGCAGAAACCCCATACTTCTTCGCTACCTCTTGCTGTGCATCCACATCGACCTTCACGAACTGCAGCTTCCCAGGCTTTGTCTCTTTCTCAGCCAGTGCCTGGAACACAGGTGCGATTGTTTTGCAAGGTCCACACCAGTCCGCGTAGAAGTCAACAATTACGTATGTAGAAGAGTTGAGGAGCGTATCGAAGTGGGACGCGCTGGTCACCGGGATGATTTTGCCTGGCATTGCAGCGGTCGAGGTCGAAGTCGGCTTCGGAAATGTGGATGAAAATCACGTGTGGGGTGGGACTATGTGTTGTGTGCGTGGTGGTGGTAGCGTTGGCTGTCGATTGTGAGAGAGGTGGGATGTGGAGGACAGCTTGCAAGGATGTCAACGTGAAGGCAAGGTGGTACGTGCACACAGGAATGTTACCGATTGGCTACTCACCCTAAATACTGTACAAGATCACCATGCCTCAAAACATTTTGACTCTGTTAGTTGACCTGATTGTGAATTTACATCTGGGATAAACACTTGAGATTGCAACAATGTTCGTAATCAGCCTGTTGATGCCATCGTCGGACAACAACGTGATCAGAGTTTCCGGTATGATCAAAGACGGCCCAAGCTCTTGCACCTTCGACGCAACTGTGGTGAGAAACGAAATGGTGACAGAGAGTTAGTCAAGAGAAGGTAAGGATACACTGCCGCTGGGAGCTTTCAGCAGAGTGCACGAGTGGCTTAGTGCCATGCAAGGGCCATTGACAAGAGTCAAGTTAGCCGTTTCTCCACCGAGTTCTTGTGGCTTGCGTGTGTCTCTGAGGACAGTGCGCTCCAGCCAATAATTCAATGTTCACAGAAAACAGGCACGTTTATCACTTGCCAGTTATTGATGGCTTGCTGTACAACCCTAAACGCTTTCATACCTTCAGGGTGTAATGTGCTCGAATTCTAATTGATAGACCGAGCACCCGAAAGAGAGATGCCTTGCGGCTAATACCACTTTGCCACTATGGTCCGACAGGCTGAGGAGTACCGCAACTGATGCATCATCAGCTCGCTCGGCCCCTGCATCGGTGCATCTTCGAAGCGACTTGACGAAGAACTACAGGAGTGTAGGGTGGTCTCACTAACCACTACAACCTGCAGTCTAAGCTTCTGCGCTGCTTTGAATGTAGAAGACGATATGGGACGCGCCATCCACCAGCGCTCTAGGATCCAGGCAAAATGCCACCCTCGACCTAAGTGGATACCATGGTAAGTTGGACCAAGACATCATAGCCTATTCAGGCTTGGAGGAATCCTACGAGGTATAGCCAAGTGCTCATGCTTCAGAAGCGTGGTTGTGGACCCTGCAACCCTGTGACACGGCGTTTACAACGGGCCTCTTCTGGGCCATTTGACAACCGTTATTCTGGGACAGCTCGCTAGTTGCGGGTGTTCCGTTTCATTAGCCCACTCACACATGCGTCGCGGCGCCATCGCCATCGTCTAGAAACAGGGTTTAATGAAGAGTCACATCTCAAACTCTACAAGCAGTTTAACCACAGTGATTCGTTTCGGGGAGAAAACTCCAGAAAATGAGATTAGACGGTGCTCAAGGTGTTTGAACCCGACCAAGTACTTGCTTCATCGTAAGAACTACGATACGCTTTGGTCAAGGAGGGAAGGAACCATTGTATACGCGCTAATTCAGCTTTGAGAGCCTCGCCCTTCGACGACCGGTGACTGCCTCCGGTACTGAGGGCAAATCAGCAGTCGACGGCCGCCAAATCTGATGTTCCTCCAATAATGTCAGAGGTAGAGACTAGCTATCTAAGAGATAGTCTCACAAGGCTGAATTAGCTCCAGATTTGCAGTGGACGCCTTGGAGGTCTAAAGAAAGCCAAGATCTCGGTTACTGTACACACTTCCGTTTTCGGGGCCCTCGGAACCGCAAGCTCAACGCTAGTCAACCTTATCCTCTGGGACCCTTGACCAGAACAACGAAAAATCTCAACATCGCAACCAAAGTGGCTGCCCCTGAGCGTCAGCGCCGAGGGTTACTAGCAGCGATCAATATGCACGTTGACCGCCACTAACTCAGCAGAGACGGATCTTTGCGGAAGCCATGGGTCTGGTAGGGACCAAAGTCTGAGCCACGTTCTGAACGCGTCCATCCGCGGCATTCTTCAGGCTTGTCGTGTTACACGATGTCAAAAACAAAAATGATCCTGGGGTAGCGAATGCTACGGCAGTTTCTTATCTGCTCTTAGCACATGCGCCTCTGTCACGCAGTCAGAGACCAAGATTGATATGCCCGTTTGCGCGACCATAATAACGCGTTCAGCCGCTCCGTTGGGTCCCAACATACTATTTACGACCTGACAAATTCGCCGTTCACTTAGTCTACCCGCAAGCTCCACGCTGATGACGCCTCTCGACGTTCATGTCCACTGCTGACGTCCATTGAATGCTCTTCTCTTCGTCCTTCCCTTCCTTTCGTTTAGTCACTCTCACTTTCGTTAACAACATGCCTGGTCCTGTATTCTCCGCGCATCGCATCGCCGCACTTGGGGTTTTGCTGTTCTTCATCTCCGTCTTCGTCTATTCTGCGGCGAGCATACACCATGGCAACAATCCGATGCAGCAGTTCAAAGAGACAGCGAGCGGCGCCGCCAGCATTTTCAAAGGCGGAAATTCTCCCGCTAGCGACTCCTTCCTGAAGCTGTACGAATCAATAAGAACAAATGTCTCTGCACCAACGTACAAAGATGCATCCGGACAAGAGTACAGCATTGATAAGAATGGGCCGTGGTGGAAGAAACCTCTAAGGAACGAAATACTCGTTGTCGACATCGACACTCGTGTTCCTGACGGCTCCAACGAGCTATGGAATAGCGAGCGCATGGACTGGCGGAACATGAACGGCGACGGAGAAGGCGGCATGGTCTCCGCCGCCTTCATGAATCACTTCCTCTATTGTAAACACTCCAACCATCTTCAAGCGCTCTTATCTAGAACTAACTTTCCCAGCACAAATCCACGGCTACGACTACCGCTTCTTCAATGCCCACGAAATGGAATCCGCCGGCTACCACAACACCTGGGTGAAACCACATGTGCTCTCTGAGCTTCTCGAATCCTACCGTTTTGTCGTCTTCATCGACGCCGATGCCACAATCCAGAACCTCGAATTGCCCATCGAATGGCTCTTCAACCGCTGGGGCATTACACCGCAGACGTCCATCGCAATGCCCCTCGACACGCGCCAGATCCTCGGTAGCAACGAACATGCCTCCGAAGACAGCAAAGGCAGACTCGTGCTCAACACCGGCGTTGTGATTGCCCAGGCCTTACCGTACACCTTTGAGATGATGGCAGCGTGGAAAGAGTGCCCGAACGAGACAAGATACCCTGGCTGCGGCCAGTGGAAGGAGAATTGGTCCCACGAGCAAAGGGCATTCTCCGAGTACATCCGCTACGACTACAACCCAAGCGGGACCGAGATTGTCGAGATCCCGTGCGATGACGCGATGGGGTATCCGGGTATCAACAAGCATAAACACATCACGAGCAAGTGCGCGGGTAAATTCTTCAGGCATCATACCGCGGATAAGGATATGACGAAGCAGAGTACCGAAGAAGCCATGTTGCAGGTCATGACGGATTTGGCGCATAAGTTGCTACAGGAGAACAAAGAGAAGTTCTGGATTAAAGAGAAGAACGAGAAGATAGAGGAGGTAAAGGAGTGGTGATGAGCCGATTATAACGATGGGCAACGCCGTGTGAAGGGTTATGCTGTTTTATGATTAGATCTTGTTTGCCTTAGAAAGGTATTTAGCGGTGGAGTTTTCTAGACTCTTATTTGTAATGACATTGTGATACCCATTCATATTGCATTCCCTCACTTTTCATTCTTCATCGTCGCATTAATAAGAAAATATATCCAATGGTAGTGAGTGGTGAGCAAGGGTTGCAGCCCCTTGCTTATCACCGTTAAGTGGCGATCTGCAGATATTCGGTCCGTTTCTAACAAGCGTAGTAGCGAGCTTTGCTACTCACGATAATGTCGACACAATCTAATTCATCAGTCTCACTCGTTAACTGCGGCCAGCAACAGGATACGAGTGGAAAGGTGCCAATATGCCAGGCAGCACAACCACAATTCCACCCTCTTGATTCCTTAAATCGAAGTTGACATGCAGTGCAGATAAGGAATTGTGGATACGAACGTGCAGATACGAAATTGGCCATCTTTGTATCGCAACTTCGCATTCGATTTGGCGTTCCTTGATTTTAACGACACCTGCTATTGTAGTAGGATTTTGCAACACGATTAACAGCCCAACGATGCCTAGGTAGGACAAAGCCTCGTATTACGGCTTTTGTTTCAATCAGGACGCGCAAGTGATCTGCAAATGAGCGTGCGGAGTATTCCCAATGAATGCGATCCCAAGACAACGCCTGGGAGGTCGGAGTGTACTCGGAACGACCTAAAGACGTAAGTGATAACAAAATCGCACATCCTCTCTCTTGTCGGAGCTCAAATATTGGATCTGACATTTATCTTAGTTCGATTCTAGTACTAATATTGCTCGACAAGGCTGAGTGCCTTACAGCATTAGGCCGTGTTGCGTTGCTGTACATGGCACTTACAAAGTCGATCTGAAAGACGAACATTTCCACCTCTTACCCAAGAAAGTACGCTTGCGCTCCACCATTGTTACTCCAGATGCCGCCTGAGGTGTAAGTCATCGTCGCATCCGCAAAGTCGACATAGACCGGTGCAAGCTCGACCGGCTGTGCCAACCTTTTCAGCGGCAACGTTGGCCCAACTTGACGCAATTGCTCATTCGTAAACCCGGCGGCAGGCAAAAAGGGTGTATATACGATTCCCGGCGCAACACCATTGACTCTGATACCCTTCGCTGCGAGCGAAATACCCAAGCTCTGCACGAGGCCAGCAACTGCATTCTTGCTAGCTACGTAGTCGGTAACGCCGTTTGTGGCATTGAAGACCACGTCGCTGACGGTAAAAATGATGGAGGAGCCGGGTGGCATGATCTTGACGGCAGCACGAGTCAGAAAGAAGCCAGCGTAGACATTAGTGCGCATGGTAGTATCGAATTGAGTCGTAGTGTAGGTCGTAATGTCATCGTTATAGACGCCGCTTCGTCTGTAATAATGAGGTCAGACTGGTTGGTCCTTTGAATTGCCCACGA
The DNA here is from genome assembly GCA_004835665.1 of Phoma sp. XZ068. Taxonomy (NCBI): domain Eukaryota; kingdom Fungi; phylum Ascomycota; class Dothideomycetes; order Pleosporales; family Didymellaceae; genus Phoma; species Phoma sp. XZ068. Next base: position 304,309 of record RBKR01000001.1, read on the forward strand.
GCGGATATACACTTACCCTGCATTGTTGACAAGGATATCGAGACCTCCAAGTGCCTTCTCAGCATCCTTGATGAGCTTATCGCAGAACGATTCTTCAAGGAGATTACCAGGTAGGCGAACAATTTCAATACCTTCCTGGGCAAGGAACTTTGCAAGGTCCTCAGCATCTATCTCCTCTCCTGGAAGGTAGTTGATAGCAACCTTGGCTCCTTCCCGAGCCATCGCGATCACTATTGCACGACCAATGCCAGAATCGCCGCCAGTGATCAAGGCGCGCCGGCCAGCAAGACGTCCACGTCCTTTGTAGCTAGTCTCTCCACTATCGGGCTTGGTAAGGAAGTCATGCTGGAGGACAGGAAACGGCGCTGGGGGAGGGAGCGAGAGATTCATGTCGCTGAAGCGTGTACGAGGGTCAATGAGTGTAGGGGAAGCCATGATGAAAATATTGCACGAGCTGTTTTGGTGGGGAAAGTGTTGGAGATGGTGATCTGGTTGTGCTGCTTTTCCTGACATCCGTCCTGCTTTAATACCCAGAAGTGAATCGTATTGTCTCGGCTTTGAAATGCTCGAGACCGCATGACGTCCTTGACCTGAGTGCGAAACTGGGCCTTAGTTCTTGGTCAATGACAGGATTCTGATGTACGTCAGCTCTTGTTCGATTATAGCCAATGCGACATTCTTTATGGAGCGATAGTATCCATGTTCCAAGCCTTGCAAAGCTACCAGTGTGGTTCATCGGAGCTGAGAAGTAGGCTCAGGAACGAGTCGGGTCAGACAGATTGTATCAATTCTCGAGTATAAAGTGCCTGAGCACATCATAGGGTGCTCTTACCGCTAAGACCATACAGTAATGTCAGCTCCATTGATCAATGTATTTGGCTGGTCAGCTAGGTTGTATCCAATGCAGAACTGCTCTGTATTGACGTATAGGTATTAAAGACACAATACAAATAAACTTTCTAGGTCTTGCCAACGATAGGTAGATGCATCAAAAATCCCAAGCCATTTGGGGGCGACCCTCAGTTTTGATACGATGTGGCGACCGATAGTGTGGCTAATATCAAGCTGACTGAGATGGTTCTGTCAGTCACATGGGTACCTGCGCTAGGCGAATGTGCTCATGTTGCTTACTTGGAGAGCTCGCTGATGTCAGACTGCGAATCGGACCCCGAATCTGTCAGCTGGAGCTCTAGTAGAGAAAAATCGGTTCATTAGAGGCACAATCGGGGGAGGCTGTGCAGATGACCAGCAGAAGTTTCCACAATGTATAGGTCCATAGAGTCGCGCCTCACATGACCTCTGCTCGAACTTGTCATAGTCACGTCGATTCTCTGACCTATAGCTAAAGCACAATTATAATAACTAAAGATACCAGTAAGAGTATCTGGCATTTCATCACTCCTAACCCAAAAACACCAACGGAAGAAGTAGTCTTACAATACTGTGCTAGAGCCGCAGAAAACAACCGCAGTATGTGAGCAGGATACCTTTTGAACAGCCAAACTCAGATGGACCAAACGCGGCGGAATGAAGCTTGTATTGGACATAGATCGTATGTCGATAGTTCCCCTTCTACATCTGCGATTCTTTGCATCGCTTCAACTGATCGATCTTCTTCACCCTTGTAGATGAGTACTTTATTATATTGCTCGATATCGTTTTCGTTAGCGAGACTTTACTGTCTCGCACAAGACTGTTATTGTAGCCAGTCAAATAGCATCAATACCAAGGAGAGCAACTTACCTCCGTGGACTTATCAAACCACATTCGTAAGGTTTTCTGCTCCGTGTCTGACAAGTTAAAGGGTCCGCTGGCGGCTCTGCCATCACAATACAAGTTATTAACCATCATGAATGCATTGATTCACTTCACTTCTTATCCTGCTTTAACTGCAAAGGGTGATGTGAACGGATTATTTGTTGAATGTATTTGCAGTACATCAAAGTCAATGTATACCCGACAGAGACCCCTACGTATTTTCTAATTTCTCTCAAGATTGTAGCGTAAAACAGGAGCTACATGGCTAGAAATCGGGACTGTAAAAGTGTTAGAGCGAACCGAGACCTTAGGAGTCTTGTTAGGCTAAGTCCGCAATGCTGTACATGGTAGCTTACTGTATATATTGAAACAGATAACACCTCGTTTCCTTACCCCGTACGCTCACCTCTGCCTTACCTAAGCAGCTCTGACGACGCAATACCAGTCGGCGTGGCTTCCGCCCTCTTTGCCACGCCTACACATGTTGAGTACACATTTGTCTGGGTGGTGAAAATATTCTTCCGGTTGGGCGTATTCGATGCTGGCTGGAGGCCGGCAAAGGCATCAAATTGGGCGCCGACATCGACTGCAAAATTAATGCCGGCCTTGGTATTCGGATTATTGCACACGCCACCCTGCGTGTTGACATTGGCCTGTAGATTGGCGATGAGGGCGGGCGCTAGTAGCGCGAGGCCTGCCGACGCCCCTTTGCTGAAGATGGACGCTTCGATGGCGATGATGAGCTGCGGACCGATTTGGCCTTTGATAGTCGCCTGGGCTTTTGCGCTGGGCGGAATGGGCGTGAATCTGGGTACGAAGCGGCCACCGCCGATGGAATTGCCGTTGCTGTTAAATAGGTCGGCGCGCGCGCTGCTGTCGGGCAGGTTCACGTTGACGCCAAACGTCGCTGAGCCCGACACGTTGAGCGTGTTCAGCTGCGCACCGATGCCTATGGACAGCGTGGGGCCAAACGAGGCGATGGCGCGGATGCTGAAACCACCAGGCAGTCCTACTTTTTTCAGTTGAAAGTTCTTGATGATCGGGTCTGCGCTGCCGCTCGCTGAGATGGTGATCTGAGCAGTGGCCCCGACGCCGACGGTGCGCAGCTCAGCCGAACCCGTCGAGGGTGAGAAAAAGCGCGGAGAGTACTGGAAGCGGAAGTTCAGGTTGCCCTGGGTCCCACAATTTGTACAGTCGACGGAAACGGGGCCGACCTTGACAATGTTCTGCGTGAAGTCTTGAGCTACGTTGATGGTGAAGGACTTGTCGAGGACTCGCTTACGCCGCGTCTGCGCAGCGGCAGTGAGACCGGTGCTGTCAACCACCATATCCCACGTGTTGCCGCTGTTGCCTGTCGTGTCGCTGGCACCAGAGGCGTCCATGAAGGTCTTGGCCTGCACTTTGAGCAATGCCTGGCGTTGGCCGTCATTCCAAGTAATTCCATTGACTTGATAGGCCTGTCTGCCGTCACCGTCTGGAGTTGCCTGACAACCATTATCTGTCACAGTGAGGATGAAGCTGCGGAAGACTTGCTGGTTGACCCAGTTCCAGTTCTGGACGATCTCTTGATAGGATGCTGCGTCTTTGAAGGTGTAGGTGATCATATCGAATGCTGACGAACATACGACAGAGGTCAGTAAAGAAGAGATTCTGTCCTCGCTGATGACCATTTGGTTCTTTGAGCCATAGTAAACAGTGAGATTGATGACAGAGTCGGCCGCTGGAGGAGGTCAGCAAAGCCTCGTTGCCGAGAGGGTTCTACAATGAAATTGCAAACTCACGATCGGGGCCCCAGAAAAACGATTCCCAGGTTCTTAGTTGAGGTTCGTTAGTATGCCCCGGTGAAACCATGTCCAAAGCAACGGGGACAAGTTCCATCATGTCTGTCTGCCGTTCCTCGACATAGGCAGCAGCACCATGCCAGAGGCTGGTCAACGCCAGCAACGATGACAGCAACTCCAATCGAGGCATTTTGCTTGTTAGGATGAGTAGGTAAGTTAGTGGATTAATGGGGGGTGCGAGCTCCAGGGAACGGGAGGCAACTTTTTTGTACAGTTTGTCTCCTCATCAACATCCTGTCCAAGACGTTGTGCATATCATTTTGCATTGCTTAAGCTGAATGGCTGCACAGCTTCTGCGCGATAGGACTGGGACGTGATTGGCATTGCTATCAGGAGTTACCTTTCTTCCCGTAGCTCGCGCAGCCGTGGCTCAGGCTTGTCAGCTCCAAACGGTCGCGCCACATGGCGTAAAGAGTGGATGGCGGGAGAGCCGTTCTGGGAGCTGAGGGTTTAGGAAGAAGCCTCTCGCGGGGCAAATAAAAGCGGCGGATAAGGTCTGTTAGATTTTCCAGCCACACAACGTGTTCAGGAGCGTGAGATGTTTAGAAACTGTGTATTATGAATCTTTAAATGAACAGTATTATCGATATATAAGGTTTGTATCGTAGAATATAGTTCTTGTGGGGATTTTGTGTTGTGATGTTCTTAGAGACTGCTCTGACTAGGAGAGGAAGTTTAGCCAGCGTGCCAAACTACCTGCGTAGCAAGGCCTTGGCAAAAAACCCAACTCACAAAACATGGCACTGGAGATCGGCACGTTACAGGCGCTATCTTCACAGCTGAGTTGGGAGCACGCAGCTGGAGAGCTATGCAGAACAGATGCTTCTGGCCTACAAAACCCCTCACAGCTGGGCTGAGGACAAAATTGGTGAGACGCAATGGCTCGAATCACCGCTGCCGGAACAAAAGCGTGAAATCACTACACTTCTCCCCGGAATGAAACAGCGAAGCATAAGCAAGCAATTGGCCAAGGGAAGTTGAAGCCAAAGGTAAGCTTGACAACGGCTCAGTAATGAGAACCAGCTGATTACGCCACAAGACGTTGATCTTAGCGGTACAGGCGGCATAGGCGTTGCGGAGAAGTTGATACCTACTGTACACATCAGTCTTCGCTTTGTCTCTTATTTGTTGCTTGTTTGAAACCACTCGTCTGGCATTATAACTTACTGAGAATACCCTTTACCTCCTCCTCTTCTGCTAAAAGACCTGAAAACCATGGCGGGTCGAGCAATTCCCTTAGTTGCCATTGTTCTCACACTTCTGGCAATTGCGTCCATCCTGCTGGTTCTACTGCCCGGACTAATTCAATCGATGCCCGAAGACCTGTGGCTGGTTACTGTGAGTCACTATGCGTTCCTCTTTCAAGCTACGGTCTCCAAGCTACCTTAAATACTAACCATCGTTCAACAGGCAAACATCACCGGCCTCAATAAAAATGTTCTTCCAACTCTCCATGTGGATCCGTCCATCGCCAATGCACTGATATGGGGCGACTATGTCTCCATCGGCCTCTGGAATGCCTGCACACGACATCAAAAGAAGGACACGCACGAGATCAGGTGCACCGCGCCATCCATCTCCTACAGCTTCCATCCCGCCTCGGTCTGGTCTGCCTCGAATGGGACCGCAAGGGTGGATCTCACGCTACCGCAAAAGGTCCTCAAGATCCTCGACAAGCACAGCACGCACACGATGCTGACCAAGATGTTCTTCCTCGTGGTTCTGAGCTTGAACGCCATATGCGTGGTTCTGGGCGGCATTGGTGCGTTTGCTGGCGGCAGAAACCGTCATCCAGCGTTTAAAAGGCGTCTTCTTCGCTTCACCGCGCTGCTCAGCGTCATCTCGACCATCATGATGCTCGCCGGCGCCGGGATAGCAACCCGTGCGTATCATACTCTGCTTGACGTTATGAACCCCTCGTTTGGTGAGTACATCCTTTTCACGCTCGGACGCGCGGCCATGGCCATGTTGTGGATCTCTGCACTGCTCACGCTCTTGACCACCGTCTTCTGGATCCAGTCCTGGCGCAAAGAGGACGATTACAAGCGGCTTCAGCGGCCTAGGGTCAGGGCTGTATGGACCAAGGGTGGTATCGATGTCCCTTTTGATGATGTGCCGAGTGGAGAAGTGAGGGACGATAAGCCGTTGTTGCAGAAGGATACGGCGTATCATTCTCCGACGCATGAGTAGAGTGCAAGCAAGGGATTATTGAGTGCATGTTGTCAGCATATAGTATAATGGGGACGCGGGCTTATGGTGGAAGGTGAGGCTGAGCAATAAGTCGAGTGGGGGTGGGGGGTGAGAAGAGGGAAAGAGGGGAGGGAAAGAGGAGAGACTGAGGGTGAGGTTGGGAATGGTTGCTGAGCAATGGGTCCAGGAAGGGTCGCTGTGTACTACCCTTGGTCGCATAATCAAATTGGGACAAGAAATCACTCCGCACATGTACACTCCGGAGTAACAAAAGAAGTCAATAGCCGATTGAAATCTTTATGCGTGAGCATTTGATTGCTGGTGTAGAGCGTGAAGAGTCGAAGGGGAGGAAAGGCAGTGAGGGGAGGCGGCAAAGATCCTTACACAGTATGACTACTATACTTGGATTAATTTGTTAGATATACACTGCACCAACGAAGAGGTTCTTGATCAAGTAGTAAGCAGAGATAAAAATGTGCTGAATTGCTTACCTTGACCGATCAACATGGCAGAGACGTTCAATGCTGCTTTGATATTCATTCCCAAACTCGAACGCTTTGTACTGTACTCAATTTGAAGGCAAGTGTATAGTCCTGGTGAGACTAGGGGCTCCGTGTGTAAGAAAGAGCTTCATAACAAGGCGCCTTTGAGGTCGCTGTGCCATTTTAAGAGACTCATACGTAAGAGTTGTCAGCAGAGGCGAACCGAGTGTCCAGGATGCAGCTTCAATATTCTGAACGCTTTGGGATGCGATAAGGGCTTGTACTGGTACCTCTCGAAGCCTCTCGGCGTTGGAATTCGATAGTTCATTGAGGTACGGTCAGTACACTAAAATAACTGGTCGACCGTGGCATGGGTTGGGTTGCCTCAATGAACACGCAAAGATCGAGTGGTATGTATCATGTCAGATAGCCTCACTTCGTACTCGATTTGTGCAGGAGCTTTTGCCTCGCTTTCCGCCGTTGGGCCATGTCGGCAATTGTGCAGCTCTTAGCACTGCATCTGCGGGATACGTGCATCATCCAGTAGATTGCGATCAGCTTAGCTTCTGGCACCCCAAAGCCTGTACACCAGGTTAAGGTCTTTCCCATGGAACAGCAACGAAGGACTCAGGAATATAAGTCAAGAGTTGCGTTGGATTCGCTGGGAAAGAAGTGAATCGGGCAGCTTGAATGAAACGCCTGCCAAATAGGGGTGCTGCCAGCTCCTCAGAGCTCTCAGGCAACAACAATGCGACAAAAGCCCATCGAGTGTCCACTTAAGCCTCGTATTGTCGCATTAAGCTTCGCATCAAGCTTCACTTCGTGGTATTGCGTGTGCCTAGGGAGGGTTACGCAAAAAGTGCTGCCTGATGCAGGTGAGCAAGGAGAGCACACCGGTCCTGGACCCTGCAGCAGAATTCGCAGTAATAAGTCGCAGTGCAGAATGGTACACGTTGTCGTCGGTGTGTCGGAGCCGAAGATTCCTCTTCTATGAATGTTTGTCTTGAGGATTGTAGGTAGGAAGAGGGCGGCATATCTGATCAACAGTGTAAGGACGCGGTATCGGCCATTTCTCAGGTTCCGACTCCGACATTGGCTATTCAATTTGTCCCACGATGATTGGCTTCAGCAACGGGCGAATCCAAACGCGGGATTGCTGACTGCTTGACACCATGCCACGCCGCATCTGAATGCGAAACGCCACGGAGCGGCGACGGACTATTCTTTCCGGCTCCAGCAAGGCCATGGCAGCTCTAGGCAGTCGTCTCAACGCGCCGCCCTTTTGATTCAAAGGGCCGACCTTTCCATCGTCCAAATACCACTGCAGGCAAGATCCGAACCGAGCAAACGAGCAAGAATATTGACTCTTTTCATATCCAACGCACATCCGTCGCACTCTTTTTTCTTCTTCTCTCCATAGTCTGCGTATATCTTGGTGCGCGGCGCCGCAGCACTGGGGTTGTCTGTCCATTCCACCACAAATCTCGTTGACACCGTATTTGCGTATCCAGCGGGTCCTCAAACTTGGAAACAAAGCTTGTTGCACGTGAACCCTCTACGCGAGCCGCCTTCGAGAACGACTAAGAACAGATTGACGTCGCCCCTTTACCCACTACGGCCTAGTCACACGGGACTAATATCATCCCGAATCCGACTTTAAGCCTGTGCATTCGGCTGCAGGCGCCGAGGTCGAAATCTCGCTGGGTGAGAGACAACCCTGTTGCGACGTTTCTTCGAAGTACATCGACAAGCCAGCCTCGAGGAGCCAGTAAGACAATATGGCCGCTCCCCAAGAGCGCGCTGCCGCGAATGTAGCGACACTGAACGTTGATTCGCCTCCCGGTAAAGGCATGGACGAGAAGCTCGATGCGCCCTCTGAGGAAGGGGCAAAAACACTCACTTCTGGTCTCAGCGAACACGACAAACAAATTATCGACATACAAACCGATGCGCCAAAACTCAACGTTGGGTACTTTGCGTTGTTTCGATATGCGAACAAGAAGCACACGCTGATCATGATCGTATCGCTTATCGCGTCTATTGCAGCTGGAGCTGTGATGCCCCTAATGACAGTAAGTGGTCAGAATATTTTGTCTCTATCGAGACGAAGGTTTCCTTCCAGTGTTGTTCGTAGACTGACATTGTGTAGCTTGTTTACGGTAATTTCGCAGGCAGCTTCACGAGTTTCTCAGTGGACGCTACGGCAGCAGAACACTTCAAAAGCCAGACTAATCAGTTTACCTTGTACTTTGTATACCTTGGTATGTATGAAACTGCTTCTTGCTCAAATTTACCCCTAACCAAATTACAGCAATCGGTTCGTTCGTTACGACATACATCAGCATTATTGGATTCTCCTACACCGGAGAGCAAATCACCAAACAGATCCGGGAACTGTACCTCCGCGCTATTTTCAGACAAAACATCGCCTTCTTCGATTTCCTTGGATCTGGAGAAGTCACCACCCGTATCAGTTCCGATATGAACTTGGTCCAAGATGGAATCGGCCAGAAGATCGGTCTCTTCGTTTCCGGCGTGTCTATGTTCATCTCTGCAATCATCATCGGCTTCATCCGGTCCTGGAAGCTGTCCCTCATCATGCTGTCAGCTACCGTCGCGCTTGTACTCATGATGGGTGTCAACGGCACGCTGATGAAGAAGAACCAAACACTCGCAATCGACGAAAACGCCACAGCAGCGTCCCTGGCTGAGGAAGTCCTGGCTTCGGCCCGAAACGTGGCAGCGTATGGAACCCAGAGGCGTCTTCAGGAGAAGTACAAGGTGTTCCTGGATAAGGCAACTGGCTATGATTTCAAGGCCAAATTCTGGCTGTCAATGATGATTGCTGGAATGATGGGCGTTCTCAACTTGCAGTACTCTTTGGCATTCTGGCAAGGTAAGAGATTTCTTGACAGCGGCGAGCTGGGTGTGGCAAACATCCTCACGGTCGTTATGGCAACCATGATTGCTGGTATCTCTATTGGTTCGAATCTTCCGCATCTCCAAGCTTTCGGTGGAGCTACTGCAGCAGCAACGAAGGTCTTCAACACCATCGAACGCAAATCACCCATCGACCCTGAAACCGAAGAAGGTGAGGTTCCCGACAGTTTCGTCGGTAACCTTGAGTTCAAGGGCCTTAAGCACATTTACCCATCTCGGCCGGACACAGTTGTACTGCAAAACTTCAGCTTGAGCGTCACTACTGGACAGATGGTTGCGCTGGTTGGAGCTTCTGGATCTGGAAAGTCCACCATTGTTGGCCTATTGGAGCGCTTCTACCTTCCAATGGAAGGTCAAATCTTTTTGGACGGCAAAGACATCAGCACACTAAATCTCAGGTGGCTGCGACAACACATGGCAATCGTCAGCCAAGAGCCCGTTCTATTCAGCACTACTGTTTACGAGAGCATTCTACACGGATTGGTCAATACTGAATACGCTGATGCATCTGAAGAGAAGCAAACGGAACTGATCGAGCAGGCAGCCAAGATTGCAAATGCGCATGATTTCATCATGAGCCTGCCGGAGGGCTACCAGACGAAGGTCGGCGAGCGCGGAAATCTGCTGAGTGGTGGCCAGAAGCAACGCGTTGCCATCGCCCGTGCTATCGTGTCTGACCCGAAGATCCTACTACTCGACGAAGCTACTGCTGCGCTCGACACCAAATCTGAAAGTCTCGTCCAGGATGCTCTTGACCGTGCTGCCAAGGGTCGTACTACCATTGTTATCGCCCATCGTCTCTCGACCATCAAGAAGGCAGACAATATCGTGGTTATGGCAAAGGGTGAAATTGTAGAAACTGGCACGCACGAGAGTTTGATCCGAGCTGATGGTGTCTACGCCAGTCTCGTGCAGGCTCAAGAGCTTACTCAGAAGAAGCAGCCTGGCCACCGCCTATCCGGTACTGAGGATATCGAAAATGAAAAGGCCATCGATATCGAAGGAGAGAAACCTAATCTTTTACGTACCGTCACGTCTGCTCCCTCTGTCGTCGCGAGGAAAGACGAGAAGGAAGAGCTGTACGGCACTTGGGCACTGGTTAAGTTTGCCTGGGAGATGAACACCGGTGAACACAAGACCATGGCGTTCGGTCTGATCTTCAGTTTCCTTGCTGGCTGTAACCCAGCTATCCAGGCTATCTTCCTCGGAAACTCCATCAACTCTCTCCTCTCGCCAGGCACATCGCTGGGCGGCTACAACGTTAAGTTTTGGTGCTGGATGTTCTTCATGCTAGGACTTGTCATCGGCCTCTTCTACTGGGCACAGGGTATGACGCTATCCAAGGGTTCCGCTCGCCTCATTGGCAACGTTCGTCAGCGCGCCTTTGCAGCTATGCTTCGGCAAGATATGGAGTTCTTCGACGGCGAGACAGTAACCTCGGGTGCACTGGCTAGCTTCCTCTCGTCAGAGGCCAATCGTCTTGCTGGTCTCAGTGGCGCAACACTGGGCACGATTGTCAGTTCTGCCTCTTCGATCTTCGTTGCTATCATCGTTGGTTGCTCTTTCGGCTGGAAGTTGGCGCTCGTATGCACATCCACAATCCCCCTCATGTTGGCATGCGGATACTTCCGATTTTACGCCCTCATTCGCATGGAAAAGCGCAACAAGGAGACCTCTGAAGCTGCTTCCTTCGCCTGCGAGGCCGCCTCTTCGATCCGTACTGTCGCCACCCTCTCCCTGGAGCAATACCTTCTGCGCGAGTACCACGAGAAGCTCGGAAAGCAGGCTGCCGGCAACGTCGTCTTCAACAACATCTCTGCTTCATTGTACGCCACTTCTCAAGGTCTCTCCATGCTGATCTTCGCTCTGGTCTTCTGGTATGGTGGTCGTCTCCTACTAGCACAAGAATACACCGTCTTGCAATTCTTCATCGTCTACTCCGCCATCATCAACGGCGCACAATCAGCCGGCGCCATTTTCTCCTTCGCACCAGACATGGGCGAGGCCCGCGACGCCGCCAAACTACTCAAATCCTTCCTCAACCGCATGCCCAAGATCGACCACTGGTCCCCTGACGGCAAGAAGATCGACCGCCTGACCGGCAGAGTCGAACTCCAAGGCGTCCGCTTCACCTACCCCGGACGACCCGACCACCGCGTCCTCCGCGGGATCGACCTCACCGCCGAGCCGGGACAATTCATCGCCCTCGTCGGCGCAAGCGGCAGCGGCAAATCAACCGTCATGCAGCTCCTCGAGCGCTTCTACGACCCCACCAGCGGCTCCGTCTTGGTCGACGATGTCTCCCTGCAAGAATACAACCTACAAGACTACCGCGCGCAGCTCGCCATCGTCAGCCAAGAAACCACACTCTACACCGGCACAATCCGCGAGAACATTCTCGCAGACAAAGACGACATCGCCGAGGAAGCGATCGTCCAAGCATGCAAAGACGCGAATATCTACGAGTTCATCATGAGTTTGCCGGATGGCTTCGCGACACTGGTCGGTGCAAAGGGTGCGCTTCTGTCTGGTGGACAGCGCCAACGTCTCGCTATTGCGAGGGCCCTGTTGCGCGATCCAAAAGTACTGTATGTATCCCCCTTCATACCCCTTCATACCCCTTCATACCCCTTCATACCCCTTCCCACCGCCTTTCGTTTCGTTCAGGATAATGTACTAACTCATGCAGACTCCTCGACGAAGCCACATCCGCACTCGACTCCACCTCCGAACGCGTCGTCCAAGACGCTCTCGACGCCGCTGCCCAGGGCCGCACTACAATCGCCATCGCGCATCGTCTGAGCACCATTCAGCACGCCGATGTCATTTACGTGTTTGACCAGGGTAAGATTGTGGAGAGCGGGCGGCACGACGAGTTGATGACAAAGAGGGGGGTGTACTATGAGTTGGCGAAGTTGCAGAGCATGGGGGCGCCGCAGTGATGAGTTCGTTTGGTTAAAGATCAGAGTCGAACTCGATGGCAGGCGGGCCTTGGATGTCGAGGGGTTTTTTTTTTCGTAGATATTTTAGACTTGGTAGCGATTTTGTAATATACTGGAGTGCTTGAATACAAAAGCTTGGGATTGACAAAAGTCTAGACCATTTTCAGTGTTCCTCAATGTCAAAGGGATTTCCTCATGTAACGCTACTACAGATTTTGTTGCTCTGAATAATCACGATGACATGACTCACGAATACACAGTCAAAGAAGCAACGATGAACCAGCAACGAAGCCGGGATTTGGGTAAAGATACCTCAAGTCTACAGTTTTTTGATTGTACACGAAGTACATGTACGCCGTCCAACGCCATCCGTGCAAAGTATGTGCAGCATGCAGGCTAGGTACTTGGTATACTGCTCCTCAGCAGTTGTTATAAACAAAGGCACAAGTCACAATACGTGAGATTGCCTGTTAGGGAAGGAAATAAACGACGTATGGAGACTTTCCACATTGCCGTCCTCACATTCTAACACGTTTTCTACCGCCCCGAGGCGTCTTTCGATTTGGTAAGGAGACATTTACGAGAAGAAGAGACAGGTGTCCGGCCCGATTTCAGCCACTAGCTGTAGTCGAACAGCACGCTGATGCTCTCGCCGTGGTGGACACGTCGAATAGCCTGGGTATTGTTAGTCGCCAGACATCGTTCACTGCTAGCAATATGCTCACCTCTGCGAAGACGTTGCCGACTTCGAGAACCTCCAACTTGGGGCACCGCGATTTGTGCTCCGCCTGATCAACCGTGTTGGTCACAACAACCTTGTCCAGGGCACTGGCGTTGATACGCTCAATAGCATCTCCGCTGAGAATGCCGTGGGTGATCAAAGCGTAAACCTGCGAAGCGCCCTCCTTCTTCACGAGCTTGGCTGCACGTGTGATGGTGTTTGACGTGTCTGCCAAATCATCGATCAGAATGGCGGTGCGGTCTGCAACGTCACCCACAAGCATCATGGTCGCATTCTGCCTGTCGCTGATTTGTGTGGGCCGGCGCTCCTTGTGAATGAGCGCGAATGGCATGCCGAGGGCATCGGCAATGGCAGTCGCTCGCTTCGCACCTCCAGCATCTGGACTGACAATAACGGCTTGCTGGTAGTTGGGGATGTTCGACTGGATGTATTTGCGGAGGAGATGGCGACCGTACAGGTTGTCGACTGGGATATCGAAGAAGCCCTGATATTGGGGGTCTATATCTGGTCAGTCCAAGAAGCGTAATATATGAGGCGGCCACCACCTACCGTGCAGGTCCATGGTAATGACATGGTCGGCGCCAGCACATGTGAGGAGGTCGGCGATCAATGTGCCGGCCTGAGCAACCCACTGGCGGTATCCCACCTGGGGCTCGAAAGCTGGGGGCTTGGTGGTCTTTGTGACGACGCCGTTTGCGCCGTTTGTGGCGTCAAAGTGGACCGAGCTCTCCGACTTGCTCGAGTCGACCGTCTCGCTGCGGCGGAGGCCGTTTGTCTTGACGGGGCTGGGCGGGTTCGAGGGCCCGTTGCGCTGGTCGTCCATCTTCATGCGACTGAGCTGGTGGTGCAGGGTCGCGGTGCCGTTGGCACCCAGGCCGGCGCTCTCGGGCTGGCCGGGGTGCGGCGTCTGCGGGCGCGACTCGAAGCTGTAGGTGCCTGTCCGCGAGCGGGTGCCGGGCACTTTGGCGAGCGGGGCGCCGGTCTTGTTGTAGGGAATGTCCGACTGGCGCGAGTACGGGAACAGCGGCAGCACGGCGGTGATGCGCTTGGCCGAGGCGGTCTGGCAGGCGGAGATGGTGATGAGGAGTCTGCGCGACGTCAGGAATTGCAAGCAGCGGCGGCGGTAGAGAGCCTACTCCATGAGGTGGTCGTTCACTGCGCCGCGAAAATATTAGCGCAGTTCTTTCATGTGAAGCTCCGGCCATGGCAGCGCGCATCAGACGGCCGCAACGGCGCCCGCACGGCAGCACACGGCAGGGGAGTCAGTACCTGGGCCTCCGCCAGACTGGATGATGAAGACATCCTTTCCTCGCACGCTCTCTTCAATCTCCACCCGCGTCTCGCCCACCTTGAACTTGCCAAGGAGGACCTTTGCGGGCGGGATGCCAAGGTGGTTGCAGATGGTCCTGCGCCGCGTTAGCAGGCCGGCTTGTCGCTGCTCCCCAGGCGGGCGCCTACTCTGTCAGCTGCGGGTGCGAGCTCCCGCCGAGGACGACGATGTTGCGAACCATGACGCCGGTGGTGGGGGTGCAAAGTCCCTCGTTCGCAAAAGGGCTGCGGGTGCAAAGGGCAAGGGCGGTCGCGTCGGAAGAGCGGGTTGACAGTACAGCCTAGTCGCCGTTGTGGGCGCTGGAGAGGCAGAGTTCAGGAATTGGGCTGCATGGTGAATAATAGATCGTTGCGCCTTCACCCGCACGAACTTTTCGATCCCGTCTCGGCAAAAAGCAGGTCTACCGAACAGCCGGGTTACGCAATTTTAAGCTTTCAAGCACGAAATCGCTGCCTGCAGCATCACCACTCAATGCAGCCCCTCCGCCAACGTGCATTCCTGCATTCCTGCACTCCTGCACTGCTTACCAGCGCAGTCCCTCTTGCATCCCCCATCTGCCGCATGCTCAGTAATTGCCGCTTTCTGATTCACCCAAAAGCGGCACCCTCAAAATGCACTTTGCCGAAATCGGCCTGTCACGTGAAGCTACCAGTGAACAATCCACGCAGTCTTACCGTGGTACATATGATGGAAACTTCTTCATGAGCCACTCTTAAGCTTAAATGTCCTGCCTATCATCTTGACCGCAACACCTGGATCATTACGCCCAGAACAATTGCAGGTAAGACGCACACCACCAACACTGCCCAAAACAACACCATGCCTCTGCTCTGGTGAGTCCTGCCCACGACCATTGCGAACATGATGGCGAGCGGAAGAGCAAAGAAGAAGAACAAGTCTGCATGCATGCCTTGAACAAAGGCACTGACAACAATACCATCGATAATCGCGGATACACCAAGCGCAATTAGCCACCACCTCTCCCGCCTCGCCCATGCCTTTACAGTCCAATCGTTGCCTGCGGTCTGGTCTTCTTGCTCGCTCAGCAGTGGTGTTGCATACGTTATTGCGCCGCCGCGGAGGTCCTTTGTGATACGCTGGCGTAGCGTCGATTCATTGATCTGCCGTGCATCCTGTGCTTCCTCGTTCTGGAGTGGTGCGAGTTGTTCGTGCATTGCATCTGCGAGTTCGAAGACGGCTTTGTATTCTCCTGCCACGTCCTCGCGGCTTCGCTGCTTCATGGTGAGCTTGGAGGAAATGTACATGATGGATACGCCGATGGTCCAGAACCAGAGCAGGATGACCATGATTGTTAGCTGGATGAAGGAGAATCCCCATTGGTAGGTCTGAATCTTGTTAGATATTAGTGAGGTAATGCGAGTCATGTACGCACCCTTTGGGTCTGGCATTGGCCGTCTCTCTGAATGACTTCCTGACTGTAAAGATGATCGGCGGACAGGAACATTGCTGACTGACCATCGAATCCACCACTAGGATATTGCATTGTGTTCCGAGTCGCATTGAGTCCGCCTGGTAGACCGTACGCCGTTATGTTCAGGGTCGGAGAGCCCAAGGGCATACCGCCAAATGTCGATGATACGTCGGGACTTGGGTCAGCTCCATATAGCCCAACATCTAGTTACACAATATATTAGACTCATGATCTGGGGGGTTTCTGTGAGGCTCGTACATGTTGATATGTTGTATAGCATCGTTTGCGAGGCACATCGCAAGCGGGCGGATTCATACGAATATACCGAGCAATTCCTGGTTGTGGGCAGACTAGCATCCCAGTCGTCGATATACGTCAAAACCGGGTCTAACGTGTTGGTCAGAATGTAGATCCTATTCTTGCGAAACGAGACTCACCTGAGTCCTTATCTTTGTAGACGACAGCGTGAAACTCGTCTGTCTGACCAATCCTCTTGCCATCGTGGACTGTGTACAGGACGATGCTAAAGTTGTTGAAGGGAATGAAGTTGCCATCCGCATCTGGTACGTAGGGCCCGACATTTCCACTATAACCAGTCATAGCACTGCCGAGTGTAGGAAAGATCAGGATAAAAATCATCGACAGGACGATGAAGATCATTGCGAACCTAGAATGCAAACCGCGGCGCTTGCAAAAGTCTCGGATTATACGAGGTATTCCTAGAACGAGTCCCTCGTTCTGGAGGAAGATGGTGCGATATGTGTTGAAAGTGACGGGTTGGATCTCCATCGATGTAGTTACGTATCGCACAAATGCTTGCCATGATAGATACGCAAACAGTCCCTGGCCACCACGGCCAACAACCTAGGCAAAGTCAGAGATTCGAGCTAGTAATACTGGAAGCTATACTCACTATATCCCATATGACATCTATAGCCTTCGCCTGTGAAAAAGTAAGTTCCCCAGCGCCAAGGGTGATCTGAAAGAACCCAGAGTTCGACCAGTATCGATACGTGCTAGGCCGAAGGTCAAACGAATCGTCGGGCAGGCACGCCGAAGGGTCTGTCGAAGAGCTTGTGGACCCCGAGCTTATAACTGAGAATACGCATAGCACGGCGAAGGCAGCTGTAAGGCCGAGAAACCACAGGATTGCGAGAACCCACAAGCATCCACGACCAGATCGGGCACGAAAGTCGCTACGTCCCTGGCGCTGGCTCTCCAGCCAGAAGGTCTTGACGTTTGTAGGCGATCGTTTTAAAGTCGATTGAGTGCGAGAGCTGACCCACGTCATGTAGCTCAAGGTACGCGACTGGGGGAGGCGCTTGATGTCCATTTCGATTGAGGAACATGTCACAATGCGATTATTTTTCGTACATCGACGCGATTCTCTTTCGCGCAGACGAGGGTAGGTGTGGCAGATTGAAGTGCATGGGAAGCGTGTTGTGAATAGTTTTGAGACGTCAGGATGGAGTGGACGCCTGAAGTACGAATTGAGGTTGGGATCTCCAAATCAGGCAGTGCTCTTGGAGAATCGGCCCCCGCGTGTTAGGCGTACAATTTCAAGCCTCCTTCGGTGGCATCCCGTCATAAAGTGTCTCCGAAACTTGGAGTGTTAGAGAAGATCAGAAGCTGGAAAATACCTAAAAAGGTAACATGCTGCGCTGCTGTATTGTCGTAACTACCCAGGTAAGTACCGAACCCTTTGCCTCTATTAATTCCAGCTCATCATCAACAGCACTTCTTCTAATGCTATAAAAAAAATTTGGTATCCCAGGCTTATTGCAATCTTTTGGTTTTGCATGCGATCTCTTAAGATATGATCTTGGTCTGCTCATGTCAGAGCTTTCATCGAATACCATCTTCCCACCTGCCAGCTCCGCTAGTCTTCCGTCTCCCTTCATTCCCTTGCCCAGGTGTAAACAACTCCGCGCTCAATACTAGCACAGCAGGTACCACAGCCAATGCATCGATCGTGCCACTGCGATTTCGTTTGTTCTGGTGGTTGAGATTCATCATCGCAGCAACCTCCTTGTTTTTCACCTCCTTCTTGATCCTCGGCCATTCTTCGCTTGCTCTCCCTGAGGACGATACTGACGAGCTTCTACGGTGGAATGGTGAGAGCGACGAAAGTGAGACTGCACGCGACCGCGATTTTGGGGGCGGTGATAGAGACTGCTGGGATTGCTTCGGTGGGGTAGGTACGGCAGGGAGCGGTATGTTGATCTCGGTATATAGAGGGCTTTCTTCTTCGTCTAGTTTTGTCGAAGCAAGAGGGACATGAAATGGTGATGGTTCAGGTGCGGCGTTTGGTGTTGTGACGGCCGAAGTTGTGGAGTCAAAGTCGCAGAACGGGTCGACATGAGTTGTGACAACCTCGCAGTGCATATTTCCGGTATCCATGGTTGTAAGAAAAGCGTTTGAAACTCGAGTGAGGTTTATAGTGGTTGATTGCGGTTGCTCAAGCTGCTGTTATGGTCGTCGCCCTCAGCAGCCTGAAGTACAACTCAGCCTCGTCAGGCCCCCTCCTGTTTGATTTGCAGCGCAAGGAGCGAACGACAGCGCAACAATCTCTCGAACTAAAGCGCAGATACTGACGTTAGAATCAGACTTTGTTCAGATTCTGCAATGATCGCTGTTGCGTCCGGCAAGATCCTCGTTTAACGTATACGTATTCGCGCGTTGGTCGTACTTGAGAGTGAGGAGGAGAGCAGAAGAAAACAGCACCACGGCGCAGCTGCACCTCGCGCCTTCATAAGACACATAATCCTTCATTTGCACAGCTGCTTGTCATATTGAAACAGCCACCGGCGTTCACTCAGCCCCAGCTGCAGTAAGCTGAGTCGCAATCTCGGTTGCCGCGCAGCCGAGTCTGACGATAGATTCAGTGGGGCGCAGCAGTGGCTGTCCCGAGATAACATGGGGCCAAAAGCGACGGACATGTTTTGGGGATCTGCCCGAGCGCAAGGCTGATCATGATCTGAAGGGAAAGTGTCTTAGGAGGTGAGGAATGTTTGGTGGTGATGCAGAACAGCAAGTGGGTCAGGCCTGACAGAAATGTGAACGCCTCTGTTGCACCGCTACTGCGTAAAGACAAACCACGCCATAATGCGATGTAAAGACGATAGCGAATACTATCACCCCTATATTGCTGTAGAGACCATGGTATAGTGCGTATTGAGGATCACAGCCTGGAGATGGTAACCTTAAGATATTGATCAGCATCTGGAGAGAATCCTTGTTCAGCCACGTTTAGAAGGCCCTTCTCGACACCTCACAAGATCTACAGTAGAAGCAAAGACAGAGTTCCTGCTCTTGAGTCCGCAGTTTGTAGCAAACTGCCAGGTAAATATAACCACCTGTCTCTTTTCCGACATTGTTTTAGCACCTACAGGCATGGACTGGGTTGGTTTGCGTACGCTACGAGCTGGGAGGTTATTGTCTTGATCGGCAACCGGCAGCACAACTGAAGCGTCAGCCCAAACATGAAGGGCTGTAGATGCATTCTGTCGAACATAAATAAGAGAATCGTTGAAAGAAAAAAGTGTTTGTATATTGCGCTTTCGCTTTCGTCGAAAGCTCTGCTTATTGTAAATAAACTCTAGCAACGTCCACGCTACGGTAACCTACACGTCTTGATGCATCTACTTGAACTGATCTTCTGTCACACCCTTGCCCATCGCCGCCGTCGAGCTAACTCCGCCGGACACCATCTTCAGCATATTGTCGACATAATTGGCACCACTCCACTTCTGATGTGTAAGAACATCGACCTTGTTTTCTGCCTCGGGCTCTTGGATGATCTCGCCGTAAGCGCGCATTCCCTGCTTAGCGTACGCCTTGGAGAAGGTGTCGGCCATGAGAGCGGTCTGATGAAGACCAGCGAGCGTAATGAACTGCCAGCAGTAACCGAGAGCTGCAAGACGATGGATGTAGGTTTCTTGCTCATCACGGGGCATGGCGCTCTTCCAGTTGAATGAGGGTGAAAGGTTGTATGCAAGCCTAGTCACATGTTAGCAAAATTAATACAGGCAATGAAGGGTGACATACTTCTGCTCGGGCCAGACAGCGTGAACACCGTCAGCAAACTCCTTCGCCTGAGCGTAGTCGGGCAATTTCGACTCCATCCATATCATATCGCAGTAAGGGGCGTAGGCGATGGCACGGTTGATGGCGGTCTGGCATCCACCCTGGTACCTGTAGTAGCCCTCACGTGTTCGTGCGGCGTCCCAGTTGAAGAAGACATCAACGCCTGTCAGTCCCTTCGCAATGGCACGTGCTTCTGAATTGCTCTTTCCCTTGCTCTGCTCGTTGAACTGGGCGATCAATTCCTGCTTGTTGACATGAACACCAGCGTTGATTGTGTCAGCCACAGCCTCGTTGAAGAGCTTCAGGTGAGCTTCCTTGGTCCACGCATCCTCAATCGCCTGGAGCTGTTCGCCGCTCTTACCCGACTGCTCTGCAGCATACATGAGCTCGCTGAGAGGCTGGATGGCGGGGTTTGTTACACCCAGAATGTAGTGGTGGTCGCGGGGGTCGATAGTTGATGTGATCAAGGTGGCGGCTTCCGAGTCAGTACGGGCGACAGCCAGGAGATCACTGCCCATGATATCGGCCTGGGCTCGGATCGCGACCAGACGATTGATGTGCTCGCTGATCGGTACCAAGACCTTTCCAGCCATATGTCCACACTTCTTTGTTCCTGGAGCCTGGTCTTCGATGTGAATACCAGCAGCACCCTTCTCAACGAACAGTTTTGTGAGCTTCATGATGGCTGTTAGACCTCCATGACCGGTATCTGCGTCGGCAATAATGGGTCGCAGGTAATCGACCTGAGGAAGCTTTGCACGGTCGGCTTTCGGTGTGGTTACGCGCTCTTCACGCTGCTTGCGGTCATGGAATACTTGTGCCATGAACAAATGGCCGACCTTGTTGGGTACGGTTGTCTACAAAAATTAGCGTATGCCAGTATGCGAAAAACTGTGTTCCACTCACGTAAGGGTAATCTGCCAGATCTGGCCCAGGCTCATCGGTCGATGAAGCTGTCGAGGAGCATTGCCAGCCAGAAACGTAGACTGTATCAAGGTATTTTGCCATTTGTGTGACCATCACAGGGTCAAGACAACCGTACGTGTAGCTCACGTCGTTGTTCTGCTCAAAGTCAGTTCCTGTATAGTCTATAGTCCAATGAGTGCCGTACCTTGAAGCGATCCTCTACAGTCTTCCACAGCTTCTTTGAGAGGGTGTTTCCCGGATACTGGATCTTGAGGGTTCCACGCTTCGCAACAATTTGCTCAGCTGTGAATGGCCGTTTTGTGTACCTCCATCTTGAATCAGTCCACCATTGCTTCACCTCCTCAACCTCCTTCTGGTACTGTGCCTCTTCGGCGTCGGCGTGAGACATTATGCGGTTATTCAAAAAGTATTGGTAGTGACGTAGGGAAGCAGGAGGCTTTGAAACTTCAAGTCTTCACTGACAGAACAAAGAAAGCAGCGAAAGGCGATATGGACGTCTTTTAGGTCAACGACAAGTAAGGATGACACTTTCTTAGTTTCAACGTCTTAACATTCGGGCAGCCAAGTCTCTTAAGTAGAGACGCTACACCTGCCCCAGAGCCAAGTTAGCACGCTCATGAATCCAGTCACAACGCTCGGGAATGTCCGGCTGAAGCCACCATTGGGCCGACCGCTGAACCCGAGGAAGCTGAGACGATGAATCAGGGACCAGCACGCGCAGCTAAGGCTGGAGTATTGTCAAAAGTTCCCTCGGCCCAAGGGGAAGTGCGCGACTAAACGTGTGACTGGTGCAGATCCGGTGGGTGAGGGGACCATCGGACAGGAGCTTGGACAAGGATGACGTTGAGTGCCAATTGCTTGGGGCTGAACTTCAACTCTGCACTCTTCACATTGCTCAATTGTCGCTCCTCAATGCACTACTGCTGACACTGGGACGGTCTCTTGTGTGGCACGCGACCTGGGTGCAGCTTCACATGCTAACGTGAGTGCGGTCTTTGTCTCGCTGCATGACATGTGAAGGTGCAGGTTCCCTCAACCCCAGATTTTGGGCCCGGATACGCTAGGCCCCAAAACATAGCTCCGCATAACCTCGGCTGTCGAAACTGGCATGGCGCACGCTGTGGCCAGAACATTTGACAAAGCATCACAATGATGGAATGCTCATGGGATTTAAGAACGACGAGGAAGCTGACTCAGGCCGATGTCGGATCGGTGAGATTAATGGGTCCCGAACAGCTTCATGGCGAAACTTGAGATGACTCTATCAAACAAATGCCGCACAGCCGTTACAATGTTATCATCGTTTCCGTGCATCCGGAAAAGCTCGTCTTTTCCGTTATCTAGTTCTTGAGTACAATTGGAGTGAATATCAATTCTATATTTGTTCGGTATGTACCACTATAATTACTCTTGACACTAATCGTAACCCTTGAGCAGCCCATACGCGTGGTTCGCAGTGGCTACCGCAATGCCATTCGATAACAACCACCAATCCTGTTCAGGCAAGGCGTTCTGAATGGATACACTCGAGTTCGATACCTGCCTTGCAGCACAGTAGCACAGCAAGATCCTCAGGAACCAGTCAACCAAGCTGATAATCTCAGGGAACCCCAAGCAGAATCGCTGGGCTAGGAATAACTTTGTGACGATCTTTCGGTACTCGCCAGCATAGTTCTGCGCTCGCTGGTTCCTAACAAAGATATCCAATTCTGAGTATCTTGCAGCACGAATGTCCTCTAGACGAAACTCGGTGTTCTTCGGAGATGCATTGTATGCAGGCGCAGCCGGAGCGCATCGTAACTTCTTGAGCAACGACCATTTGAACTCGCTTAGTCGACTTTTCCGAACAGTGCTCCGTGATGAAGCAGATGCGGACTGGGTAAGGAGCTGAGCTAGTAGCTCTGGACGAGATATCCAACACGATCGATTCTTCTGATCTGTGAAGATGCATTCGCGATCAAATGCCTCCGAGGTGTAAGCATAGTGGACGAATCGCGAGTAGAACGCGGGCGTCAGAACGCGAATCTCGAGCTCCTTAACAGTTCGTCCTCTTGCTTGGTGGGTAGAAATTATGGTCTGCTCCGGTATCTCGGGGATCGTAGTATGGAGTATGATACGGAAGTCGTCCTGAGCTGTGCTAACAAGATGAGTCAGGTAGTCATGAAACACTCGATGGATGGTACTGCGAAGGTTAGTATATGATAGTTCAAGTTCAGTCGTTTCACTTACATCTCTGATGAAGTCGGTAATCGACCCAAGCTGGGCGTAAGAACTTCTGGTCGAAACCATACATGGAGACTCCGCTTGTAGAACAACTTGAGAGCTTCTCTCAAGATGCGTGGAAATGTCACGAATCCAACCCACCACCATTTCAGAATAAACCATACTACATCCAGTAGGCCGAAATCCTTAGGGTCGAGTGGGGTTCCAACGCTACTCAACCTCGCTACGACCTTTGTATGATCCTTTGAGGACTTAAGAGTTATCGTGTTGTCGATCATAGGCGTATCGTACTCGACGTAAGGGAATGGATTCTGAGCTTTGAGCGCATACGAGCCTTTCCGGGAATTGAAGGGCGACACGTGGAAATCTTTCATCCAAAGGTCAGTGAACCGCGACTTCGTTCCAGTTGATACACTTGCTCCAGTGCCTTCGTCATGCGTGGAACCTGGAGTTTGTGGTGGCGTGGTGGGGCTGGTGCCATTCAACAGGTATATCCGCCGCTCGCCGAATGTGTTGTTCACCTCGAGTATCATCTTCTTGAGCTGGTGCTCTTGATCGTAGATGTACCAGAACGATACAGGATTGAAAGAGTATCTAAAGAAGCGCGGCGCGGTAACCAAGTAGGCGTACGACCAAGCGCTGTCATCAACTTTTTGCGCCCTCAGGAACGCCTGTAGTTTCCCATAGAACCCGGTTTTGCCGTTTCCTCTAGTTAGGTAGTCGGACGCTTGGACACACAGCCACCAACTTCCGAGTTCTTGGTCTGCCCCAGTCGCAATATCGCGTCCATCATACGTGACCCCGCCCGGAATGATTGGAAAACCACACTGTAGATATGAATATTGGAAGGCGTGACGCTTAGGGAACATGCGTGCATGTTTTGTCTCACACGGAAAGATCCTGCCCTTGGGATATTGAAGAGTCCATTTCCCAATATCTTCCGGTAAATCGTCTGTGTCACTGTTGTTGCTAGAGTTGCATCGTGATCGTATTCCCAGGATGGCAAGCGGGACCGTGATGAGAGCAAGGACTACCATCGAAGACCCCAGAGTTGCCGTAGATACGTCCAAGCTCTTTCGCAAGTAGACTGTCAATTGTTCTCTTGCTAACCAGGCTGTCATCACTCCAAAGAACCAGCAATCGGTTGTCAATTGGCGGTCTCCAAATGACTCCCGAGCCCCCGCGCCGAGCGCCCATGTGGCGAGAGGGGGATAGATCATCGCGCAACACTCGCAGATACCACTGAAATCCAAATGACAAAGCAGAACGAGAGATAAGGCCGTAGAGGCCACGAAATACTGTACGCAGTGTATTTTTGGGTTCGTTGCTAAAACAAAGGTCGAGAAGTTCTTGAGACATGTACCTAGCCTGACACACGCTAAACCGCATCTTGTCAGTCAATGCAGGGTCCCCATCGCGCCGTCGCCTTGCACGCTGTCTATATCTACCATGCAATTGCATGCCTGGATATTGATCCATGGTTCGTCTTTCCATGTTATTCGCTCCAAGTGGAGTATCTTTGCGGAGTTTCTGCTTTCCGCACCGCAAGTTACGATGTTGCCGCACGTCGGCGAACCAGACGTCATTTCATGGGACCGTTTTGAGCGTGCGCGCTCACCAATCAGAGCGCTACAAAGGAGCGCAGCCCCACAAGCGATTCCCAAAGCCACATATTTGGCCACATCTATCTATCCAGAGCGATCTGTATCCTCTACGGTCTCGTTGCATTTGGAATCGATTCACAATTCGGCAGTTGAGTCTGGCAGTGAACC
This sequence comes from Phoma sp. XZ068, assembly GCA_004835665.1. Taxonomy (NCBI): domain Eukaryota; kingdom Fungi; phylum Ascomycota; class Dothideomycetes; order Pleosporales; family Didymellaceae; genus Phoma; species Phoma sp. XZ068. The sequence goes on from RBKR01000001.1 coordinate 328,974, forward strand.
ACTTCCAAGAGCGCTGTCGTCTCGCCAAGGAGCGGAGGTTGTGATGCAAATGTTTGTGCATGAGTTAGACCAAAAGGTATGTGGAGATTCAACGCACTCTCTTGCTGAAACACTTCAGTACTATTCATTTGTTAGGTAGTTGCGTGATTTATATATTCGTGTCAAGGTCCCTTGAATACTGGCGAACCCAAGCAGACTCCATGATTCGACCGTCTACTTGTGCATGCAGCATAAGGTTTCGCCGCAGTCTATAGTGTACAATCTATCGAATGTGTGGATTTCTATTGCGGATGAGGGATGCCTGTTGATATGATCATCTTATGTCACATTGACTTAGGCGGCGTTGGTAGCTGCCTTCGGAGGGTTGGTGTCGATTTGTATGGTGACCTGATAACAATGTCAGCAATTGTCTAGTGAATTCGAATCGTACTACAACGATCGAGGCTGCACCTCGTGTCTAGTCAGATGTAGTCTTAAACATACCGGTCCATCATTAACCAGTGCAACGTCCATCATCGCAGCAAAGACGCCGTCTTTGACCTTCTCTTGGCCATGCTGGGCTTGTACATGCGTGAGGAAGTGCTGGTAAAGATTTCTAGCTTTGTCACCGCTCGCAGAATTGTGGAAATCTGGCTTGTTGCCCTTCTTTGTAGTAGCAAGCAATGTGAATTGAGACACTGTGATAGATTAGTGGAACGCACCGTGATCTTAGAAGATGTACGCACCACACAGGACTTCTCCGTCAATTTCTTTCACGTTGAGTTTCCATCGACCCACAGGGTCTGTTGAGTTGTCGTCCCAAAGCTTGGTCTTCAAGACCTTTGCAGCCATAGACTCTACGTCTTTCTCGGTATCATCCTTAGATACTGCAGCCAATACTAGTATGCCTTTCCCGATGGAGGATACGAGCTGGCCATCGACAGTGACTGATGCAGACTTGACTCTCTGGAGCACGGCTGTGCAAAGTCAATGGCAGAGCCCCCTGTGGCTTGCGGTAGAGACGTACTCCTCATGATGGCGGGGTAGGTTTGAGCAATTCACAACCTGAAGGAAAGGGCTTTCAGATGCCGGGATATGCTCAAGGAAAGAAAATATGCACGCGTAAGAAATGCACCAATTTGACCCGCCCAGACTTGCCTCTATGATGTTGAAATGGCCCCAAACGCGCAGACGCGCTGCGGGGGGAGAAGGCTAGCGAGCCGCTAGATCTGCCTTGGCACGCTAAGCTGCAATCGCGACTTGTGGACGCATTCAACCCGACCTTCACACTCGCCAACGCCTGTGACAGTCACTCCCCAGCCATTGCGACCGAGCAAACACCCTCGCGCTCGCTGCCTCCGCCGCCTCCCCTACCTCTCCGCACGAATCACACGCACCGCGCCCCGTCACACGCAAGCCCTCGCCCGAGGCTACGCAAACGCCATGGCAGCTCGCAAGCTCCAGCAGGAGATTGACAAATGCTTCAAAAAGGTCGCAGAAGGCGTCGCGACCTTCGAGAGCATATACGACAAGATTATCCAGACGTCGAATCCTTCGCAGAAAGAGAAGCTGGAGGACCAGTTGAAGAAGGAAATCAAGAAGCTGCAGCGGTCGCGCGACCAGATCAAGACATGGGCCGCCATGAGCGAGATCAAAGACAAGAAACCGCTCTTGGATCACAGGAAGCTGATTGAGACAGTACGCGCCTGCCAATCGCAGGAGATGATGTCATGCTAACGCTGCACAGCAAATGGAGCGCTTCAAGGCCGTGGAGAAGGAGATGAAGACCAAGGCATATTCGAAAGAGGGGCTATCGTTAGCATCAAAGATCGACCCCAAAGACCGGGAACGGATGGAGATGGTCGAGTTCCTGCAACACATGAACGAAGAGCTGGAGCAGCAGGTGGAGAAGATTGAGGCTGATGTGGAGATAATGCACGCAAGCATGAAGAAGGGAAAGAAGTCGGACAACTCGAAAGCCGAGCGGATAGCGGAGCTCGAAGAGATGTCAGAACGACACAAGTGGCATCAAGGCAAGCTGGACTTGCTGCAACGGGCGCTGGAGAACAGCAATGTCGACACCGAGCAGGTCAAGGAGATCGAGGACAGCATCAAGTACTATGTCGAGGATAACCAAAATCCTGACTTCATGGAAGACGACACAATATACGACGACTTCAATCTGGACGAAGAAGAGGCTATCTATGGCATGGGCAATGAGGCAGACCGTGTCTCATCACAGGACACACAATCGATAGCGGATGAGCCCGAAGCCGAGTCTCGACCAACTGTAACGAAGGCGAAATCTGGAGAAGCAGCAGGCGCACGACGGCCTTCGACACAACTCAAATCACCGTTACCTGTATTGGCGACATTACATACTCCCTTACCCGGTGCATCAAATACAGCAGCAAGCTCCATGAAGCCAGCACCAATACCAACGAGAACGCCAGGAGAGCCGCTAAAATATGCATCAGCAGCGGCAGCTGCAGCTGCGAGCGACAAGAACGGAGTGGGGATAGCACCTCTACCACCACCACCAGGGTTGGTCTCAGGACTGGCTCCAGGACGTTCAAGTGCAACAGCATCACCGGCAATCACAAACGCGCAACCAGCATCGCGTGCACAGCCACCTATTGAGGCAACAACGCAACCGCAACCCGCGAAATCTCCTGCGGCCACACCAAGTGTACCAGCAACACCAGCTCCGGAGAAGCAGAATCTGTCACGTGCAGCGTCGACTGAAGACACAAAGGCGGCAAGCAGGAAAAAGACACCAGTGCCAGAGCCTGCAGAGGAGGAAGACGAGTCGCAGACAACAACACCACCTCTCACCAATGGTGAATCACATGCTGACGACGAGGATGAGGAGTCGGTTTACCACCTGCCCTCTAGCCTGCAAGATCTGCTCGATTCGTTTGAGGCTACGAAAAACGACATCAGTGCGTCTGCAACAAAACCTCCGGATGAGCGAATGCTGGCAGCATCAATGGCGACCGCACCTGACTCCGCCGATACCGAGGCGCCGCGCCACTACCGCCCACAGAACCCATACCCCTTCACACCCTCGCACTATCCGCAGGAGCCGCTGGCAATATTCGACGACCCTCGTCTATACTCTCGCATCGAAACGGATGCTCTCTTTTATGCCTTCTATTACCGCCAGAACACCTACCAGCAGTACCTCGCAGCAAAGGCGCTGAAGTCACAGAGTTGGAGGTTCCACAAGCAGTATCAGACCTGGTTCCAACGCCATGAAGAGCCAAAGGCGATCACAGAAGACTACGAACAGGGGACATACAGGTTCTTCGATTACGAGAGCACATGGTACGTTCACGACGGTACAAAGCATATTCAATCTTTTAAGTCACCACCCATGATTTGCGCGCAGCAGCGCAACACAACTCAATTGCAAGAGAAACTATTCAAATCTCGCAGAGATACTCTTTGCATAGCAAAGAAGTACTCCGCTAGTTTTGCGATTGTTGACGATGCGTTGGGAAGGTGTTGGTTGCTCTGATCGCGAAAGGGGTGGTGATTTGAGATATTGGTATCTTCTGTATCCTTTTACTTACGTGGCATTGCTAACACATTCCAGGATGAACCGCAGGAAGGCAGACTTCCGGTTTGCCTACAAGTTTCTGGAAGACGATCTATGATCACGCTCTTACCCAGCCTTCAGCAAAACTTGCTATGGCTACAATGGTGCCAGTCTGTATTGAGTATAAGTAGTTCTGGAATGGGTCATAATGCGGAACTATTGTTCGCTTCTCAGTCAAAAGATTCACATGGCCAACATTTACCAATCATACTGATCGCAATAGGACGCTCTGACAGAGTTGGATCGCTCATTACCAGATGGTCCAGTGCCCAGCTTTCTGGCCTTGCAGCCTGAATGACACTTCTTTAGCTCGTGGCAAAGACGAGCAAATTTAATATCAAAGTAAAGATCAATCTGGCATGTAACGACTGCGGCGAGCACATCGCTAAACACCGCCGACTTACCTTGATGGCTTTAATGCGCCAAGATTTCTTACAACGCCATACCTCTCGTGTGTGCAGTCAGCTAATCCGATCATGTCGCATCTCAGTTCCGCCAGCTAGTGCTTGCGATCTTTGCCAAGCCGACTGCCTTCCAAATAGGAACCGCGTCCAGCATTTAAGTTTCGCGCGCGACGATCATCAACCGCGGCTCCGGTAACACTTACGTAGCCTCTCTTAGGGCTTTGACTATCCCAGAAGCGCAATTGCTGCTTACTGGGTTGAGTAGCTGTCAAATCTATCGTCGAGCCTTGCCGCAAGCTGTGTTGCACCGGGTATCGTGCATAACGGGACAGCGCCGCGGTGCGGTAACTAACGGGTTTACGCCGTATTTCATTTGGGCAAGAAACTACATATGGACTCTACTACGCCATCGGCGACACAATATATGAGGTCATTGCACAACAATGTGGACAAGAGGCCGCATAGCGGTTTGCACCAACTACTCTGCTTCGCAGTTACAATCGAGGGACGGAAAATAACTTGCACTGGGCAGCCATCCATTGCATCAGAGCTCCAATCATACGCCTTGACTTGCCTTCATCATGTCCAAAACATGCAATGACGAATCGGCAATCTCGTAGGTGCATAACCCCTTTGGAGGCTTATCCTACGTTGGTAAGGTGGAAGGGAGACGCACATAATATTAAGATTAAACTAGCTGCATCTCAGGCTCGTTCTAATTCCTCAATCTTGCCCAGCTTACCAACTTAGGTTACGGGATGGTAGAGCGACGGTTTAATCCGTGCCGTGGAACGGCTTGCTTTACCCCTCTTGCTACTGCCTTGACGCCAGAAGTCAGCAAGTGTCAAGCCCATGTGTGTCCGCGTGTAACACGCTTGCGAACTCTCTAATGCAAATCGCCTCGGTATTCGAAATGTTCTAGCTCTCATACGGCCTCCCACGGCATGCGGCGCCACCGGATAGGAACGAGCTGATAACCCAGCCTATGTTTCAAAGCATCCATGTTGACAACTACAACAACTCAGGGTTCCTTCCACGTCACCCTGAATTGTGTTGCTTCGATAAGGTCTGCTCCATGACTCCAGGACTATCCTACGTACTGATGCCGGGCGTAGAGAAAGGCGTTCTGCAGTGTGTACCACCGTGGCCTTTTGCCTGGAATATCAAGTAAAGGCGCTGATTTACCTACCTTGGACCTGGTAAAAGTATCGAGTATGCGGTGGAGATGAAACCTAACATAGTTGAACCTAACATCTTGAAGACAGGCAATGCAGCTCAATATTTACGCAAGCAGACGCCAGTGCTTTACCCTCTTCTTTTCAAAACTCACCCGCGGTCTCTTCATCCCCAGCGCTGATCACCATCCTCGATATTTGGATATTGCCTGACCAACGGAGTCACTCTATCTCATCAAGATCATTACATCCTTACCATGTCTGGATATGGGGTAAGTGTTCTGCCCATATCGCCTCCTTGCAAGATACACGAGTTCATTTGTCTTAAAGTATCCTGAATCATATCAAGAGTCAAGCGAATACTCCGCATACGCCACTATATCCCAATACACTGAATCGCAGGTAGCTCAGTTCTTTGCGCAGTACCAATGCTACCCCCCGCAGCCGTATCAGGTAGTCCCAGACTACTACATGCAGCCCATCACACAAGCTGTCACCCAGCCCATTACAGACCCCGTCCCTACAAGCGAGAGACTGTATGAGCCGACGTTCGATGAGTCCCTGAGCCACAATGAACCTCTCACTCAACGATCGGCACAAGCCAGTCCCTACCAACAATCGCAGAGTCCAACACAGACTCAATTCCAGAGTGAGAGTCCACCGAGGTACTGAAATGGAACGCGCGAAACAGGTGCAGAGCACTTGCAAAGGAAATGGCTGACCCCAAACAGGAGCAACAGTCGATCAAAGTACAACCTGACCTTTCTCATCTCTCGCCCCTTCCTCCTCGCTGCCTCCTCCACTCACAAACTGACCGCCACTAGGACATGGAAATGCACCGTCCCCAGCTGTACCTCGAGCGCACAATTCACCCGACTCGCAGACCTGCAGCGCCATCAAGCCACCGTTCACGGCATGGGCAAGCCGGGATTTCCATGCACAATTACGGGCTGTTCGAGAGCGGGTAGCAGGGGGTTCACGAGAAGAGACCACCTCATTGAACACCTGAGAAACTATCACAAGGTAGATGTGCCGAAACGAAAGGCTGGGGAGAGGAGTGCGCTTCCGCTTGGTTGGCCGGAAAGCGGTATGGGAGAGGGAAGTCAGGGGAGTTACTGAAGTATGGGCTGTGGGTAAGATTGTCTATCTGACCCAGCTCAAGACACATCACAGGGGAATACACGAGTACCGAATCTCTTGCACTGTTAGCGAAGCCCTTCAAGCATGATCATCACTCTTCAGCTCTTTGTCTGAAATAAACCACTTGAAGAGATGATTTTCAGTAGATCATTTCAGCCAACTTCTTCGAACCACAGTTTAGCTGAGCTCACAAACTTGCTCAAGCCACTAAATTCACGAACCAATGTTTTGATTCACAAAGAGCTGGATTCGACCACAGGAAAGGGAACCACAAAGTGTCCATTCCTTCTCTACATGTACGATTCGCAGAGCCACTCCATGCATGCCTCGGCTGTACTACAAATCGATACAGCAGTCATGTGATCGACACATGTTCCTGGACAAGTAAAGCCAACATCTCCGGTGTCTAGTACCTCTTCCGGGCCGGCAATTAGAACAGTAAACGATGCTATTCACGGTCGTCGAATGACATCGCCCGGAACAATACCGAGATCTACCGTGCGCCCGTTCAGATAAGCAGTAGATTCAGGCATAGCTCTCGGTCCAGATCAGAGTGGATAGCTGAAAGGGAGCTTAAGGCGCAAGATGATCTTCCATTTCGGCAAGTAGGGAGGAGCCCCAGGATATGGTAAGTTTCGATGGTGGTGGGAAGCGCGGGTCGCCTAAGTAGTAGACTGTGGTAGTGTAATCTGGACCGGTTATGCTAAGTCTGTGGCTGCGATCGACCTTGGGTTTCTGGTATTGAAAGACACGCAGGCATTATTTTGGTAAATGGTATTTGAATCTGGGTGTAGAACTCCACGGATGGCGGTGGAGAACGGTTTAGTAGTTTGCTGGTTGGTATTCACCATGTCCAATCAATGACTCAAGTGTAACAATCGTCTGGTTCGTATGGATTATCTGCCGAAGAGAGCCAGCATTCCCGATCCAGCGAAAAATGAATTTCATATAACTTGAACCACAGCAGTATTGCCAATAGCCCTCTCTGGTCTGTGAATGGGTTGCTTCCAAGGTGCCTTCTAGCGAAGAGTGAGCTGGTCTTGTTCACCAGCCAATCAAAGCGAGCCAATATCTGCTTTTCTCCATCAGTTGCGTCGCAATAACATCGCACCTTGCACGTAGTCATGCTGCGCATATTTCTGAAGATAGAACATGTAGTATATGTATAATTTCGACTCGTCAATTTGGAGGTATTGAATATCATGTACGGAGATTTGCTCGTCAAGGTAGGGGACCATGACGTGTGAGTATTCACTAGCGGCGCTCTTCATGATTTGGATCAGGCATCACAAACCACGGGAAGAGTCCTCCTCAACCACCTGCAACCTATCGTTGCTGCTTCTTATATTTTCACTCCCTGTTCATTGCCACCGGCTGTGACTCATGTCGTATAAACCTCACATATATCAATACTCGACTGATCTCCCCTTGCAATAACTGCACCTACCTTGCCTCCGGTCCCCCGCATTCGAGCCGCCCAACCGCCACCGCACTTAGAGTGCTGTTCGAAGCACACACACCTAGAAATACGTAGCGACTGCCGCTCCGATACCTAGACATATTTATCTACCATGCGCGACCTCCGCAAGCAGGCTCTTGAGAGCCACAAGACCTTGTCGCGCAAAGCGCGCACAAAGATCGCCTCTGGCGCCTCATCAGCGGCTGCCTCACGCACTGCCTCACGCACTGCTAGCCGCAACGTGAGTCGTGCTCCTTCAGATCACAGCGACGACGCCAACGACGGCTATCTTAGCGATGATACCGCTTGGAGGTGAGTTTTGGACCTTTACCACAACTTTTTTGTTGTTTCCCCACATCGCGCTTCACAGAGTGACATCATCACCCACAACGCGAATGTCGCACTAACCCTTCCTCAGCACCAACTCTGTCGACGAGATCCTCAACGGCGAGGATGTCCACATTACTGAAGAGCAATGGAAGGCCGAACTCAACGTGCGCATCGAGCAGATTACCAATCTGAAGCGCAGCAGCACCGAAGGTCGCACGGCAAGCTTCAGTGCCTACGCACACATTCTCATGGCGCGTTATGCAAACGAAGAGATCGAGCCCCACATCAGGGAACTGCTGCAGTCGATTCTCCGAAGCATTAGGCAAGAGACGACAGCGCGCGAGGCAAAGATGGCACTGAAAGGTACGATAGGAACCGCACTACTACGTTCTCTGCTAACATACAGTAGCACTTTCTGCAACTATCGTAACCCTCGACTCAGGTGACGTCTACGACGATGTATCGAGCGAGCTCAAACGAGCGATGCAGTCTGAATCTGTCGAGGTTCAGATCAGCGCGATCCACTGCCTCGGACTGGCTGCCTTCTTTGGCGGAGCTGGCGAGGAGGAGATCAAGGACATAATGACGTTGTTTCTCGAGATAGTAGAAACAGATGGCGCATCTGTTGACGCTCAGGACAACGGCCAAATTGTCACAGCCGCCCTCGAAAACTGGGGTCTGCTTGCAACGGACATTGATGATCTCGAGGAAGACACGGAGGCAGCCATTGAAGCCTTCGTAGATCAGCTCGAGAGTTCGGATGCCGGTGTACAGATTGCTGCAGGAGAGAATATTGCATTCTTGTACGAGAAGTCATATACAGCTCTAGAGGAAGACGAGGAGGCTGAGGGCCCGCTTCATAAAGACCACCCAGAGTACGTCAAAGGTGGCGAGAAGCTGGTCAAGCGCTACCAGGTCTACCGCAACGAGGCGAAACTGCTGCAAACTCTTGACGATTTGGCGACAGTGTCTTCGCGTAGGATATCGAAGAAGGACCGAAAGACTTTGCACTCGTCATTTACAGAGGTCCGTAACTCTGTCGAACAGCCAACGCGTGGACCCGGATACTCGACAGCAATCGACCAAGATAGCGGACGAGTATACGGCGCCGGCCGAATGAAGATCAGGATCAACCGCAATCTTGAGGTCAGAATCGACAAGTGGTGGAAGCTTCTCAGGCTGAATGCTTTGCGGAGAACACTTCAAGGAGGCTTTCCGTACCACTACGAGCAGAACGAGGTTGTTTCGTCAGCTCTGCCATTCTCCATGGGTCGTGGCAAGACTTGGTGATCGACGCTTGCACGGTTTCGACGGGCTGCATCTGTTCTGTTGATTATGCATATATACCTGGTTTGAATTGGCGTTTGGACTACCCACGGTTAATGATTACTTGCAAAAAGACGTGTTTACAAGGGTAGAGCAAGTAGTATTCTAATGAGAATCACATAGATTAGAATCACATGGCACATCACTGCGAGTCCTGCTGCACGGCCTATCAAAGCATGCCCCGCGTTGCCCCTCACCAAGCCGTTGTTGATGTTTACCAACTTACATGCAACCCTGACTACATATTTATGATGTCTGCCTCTGGCTGCGGAGTTTTTGACATGTGCTTCGACGCGCCCGCTCACCGCCTTCATTAGGCCGCCATGGTCGGTCGTACCTGCTGCTGCAAGGCGCTGCGACCTTGGCGGGGCGGGGAGGCTGTACTGCTTCGTAGAACTTTCTGGCAGCTTACCGGAGCTTTTCTTTGACCAATTCCGCACCACCACCCTTACTTGACAACACGGAAGCTCACTGCTGCATTCACCACTCCTCAATTGTGTGCACTATACCTTCACCACCATCTTAACAGCACCACACGAGCAAACATGGCTGACAGTAAGCATCGTTCTTCTCTCGACTCACGCGCTCGCTGACATGCTACAGAGCGCACCCGTTGCTTCTTCGACATTGCCATTGGCGGTGTCAAGGCTGGCCGCATTGCTTTCGAACTCGTATGTCTTCTACTAACCTTCACAGCTCCACACAGCGCTGACAGGCATACAGTACAACGACATCGTCCCCAAGACCGCCGAGAACTTCCGCGCACTATGCACCGGCGAGAAGGGCGTCGGCAAGGCTGGCAAGCCTCTCCACTACAAGGGCTCCGGCTTCCACCGTGTCATCAAGGGCTTCATGATCCAGGGCGGAGACTTCACAGAAGGCAATGGCACGGGTGGTGAGAGCATCTACGGCGAGAAGTTCGAGGACGAGAACTTTGAAAAGATCCACGACAGGCCGTTCTTGCTGAGCATGGCAAACGCGGGACCTGGTGAGTTGGCTTTTGCAGAACTTATATGCGACCCTTGCTAACACGACACAGGCACCAACGGCTCGCAGTTCTTCGTCACTACCGTTCCTACACCGCATCTGGACAAGAAGCACGTGGTCTACGGCGAGGTCATCAACGGCAAGAGCATTGTACGACAGATTGAGAACTTGAAGACCCAAAGCGGTGACAAGCCATTCCACGACGCTACCATTATCGGTAAGAGATCAGCGCATAAGTAAGGCTGGATTCACGAGCTGACGTCCTATCAGACTGCGGCGAGCTCACAGGCGACGAGTACGCGAAAGCAACCGAGAAGGCCCCCGACGTTACAGGCGACCCATACGAGGACTTCCCCGAGGACCAGAAGCTTGGTGAGGAGGAGTGGGAAGGCGCACAGATTTTGAAGATCGCGACCGAGCTGAAGGACATGGGCAATACCGCATTCAAGAAGCAGGATCTGAACCTCGGAATCCAGAAGTACCAGAAGTCGCTCCGCTACCTGCACGAATACCCTGCCCCGCAAGACAACGACCCGGCAGAGCTGTGGAAGAGCCTCCAAGCCCTGAAGATCACCGTCTACTCCAACCTTGCTCTTCTTCAGAACAAGACCAGCCAGTACAACGAGGCTGCCGAGAGCGCAACAAAGGCACTTGACATTGAGGGGATCACAGAGAAAGATCTGGCCAAGGCATACTTCAGGAGGGCGCAGGCAAAGGTTGGCAAGAAGAACGAGGAGGATTCGCTGGCGGATCTGAACGAGGCCATCAAGTACGCGCCAGGCGACGCAGCAATCGTCAAGGAGCTGGACGTGGTAAAAAAGAAGGTGCAGGCAAGAAAAGAGAAGGAGAAGAAGGCGTACGCAAACGCGTTCAACTTCTAGACATGATGATGAGGGCCGTTGTGTAGAGATAAACGACATATGATGATAGCATCCATCAACGAACGATACATGACTCGACCACACACGGTTTCAGCTTCAATTGTACACAACTAAGCCTCATACATCTGCGACGGATACTAATTATGTCGCACCGCAGCCACGAAGGATTCAAGATGTCCCGCGGCTCCACTCAAACACGCTCTGCCCATGTCCGTGCCCACAAGGCTGGACGCCTCAACTCCAGCCTCAAATTTGCGAGTCAAAAGGTTTATAATGTAGGAATACGAATAGACATTTCATAAATCTCTTGGAATTCTTAACAACCACAAACACTCCATATCCAAACCCCGCCAAACTCAACGACCACTCCATTACACCCTACAAAGTGCAAAATGACATCTCAATACGCACCCATAGGCCAAAACCTAGATCCTTCTTACCAGCCCCAACAACGTACTTTACCCCCCCCCCCCCCCGGCAAACACACATCCATCTAACACCCCCAACCCAGCACAAATACAAATGCAACCCTCGCCAAACCCCAACATGGCCTGGCACGCTCAAATCGCCGAAACAGACGCCGACGTCAAAAATGAGCGCAACGCGTATTGTGACTGCTGTGGGCCGTGTCGGCCGCCGAGTTGTAGCTGTGGGAAAGGGTGTATGGGGTGTATGGATTGGTGTGATCGGTGGACGGATTATATGTGTTCGGCGAGGTGGATGGAGTGTTTGTGGTTTGCGAGGTGTAGGGCGGTGTGTTGGTAGGCATGGGGAGTGGGGAGGGAAAGGGGGGGTGAGCGGGGAGATGGGGAGGGGAGAGTGGTGTGGTGGTTTGTGGTGGTTTGTGGTGTTTTATTTACGTGTTTGAAATGTATATACCATGACTATGAGTGTGCTGTGCTGTAATTTGCTTTAGAGATGTGGGTATGAGGTGTTGAGTGTTGATCTGGGGTAGTACGTGTAGCGGTCGCTGTGAGTACCTTCTATGCGACCCAGCGCTTTGCGAGAGAAGCTCCACCGACTGTGTTCGACGAGCCTGTCCCAGCAGTGCCCGCTCCACCCTGTGTCTTTCCATTACCAACGGTAGATGTGCTTGATGTAGTTGTGCCCGCTCCTCCCTGTGCCTTGCCATTACCAGCAGTAGTCGTGCCTGCCGCAGTCGTGCCTGGTGCAGCCGTACCAGCCGTACCAGCCGCAGCCGTGGTGCTTCCAGCCGCAGCACCGCCGACCATCTGGAATGCGATAACGCCTCCAAAAGGCCCCGCCCTGTTGCTATTCGCAATCTTCATGAAGCACACATTCTGCTGTCCCGCCGCGGTACCAGAGCACGTAGTACCAGCCGGCACCTGTACGGCAACGGGGAAGTCCTTGTTGACGTTTGCCGCACGCTTCACAAGACCGCGAGCCTGCAACGACCAGTATCCCAAGCTGCGGGGGACTTGCCCGTTGGCTTTGATGTTGCCCTTGTTGCCCGGTACATCTGTTACGACGTTTGCCTGGACGCCCGAGGAGAAAGCACCGGTGCCTGTGGTGTCGATCATGGCAGAAACCGGGCCGGCGCCATCAGTCGTCACGATATGGAAGGTACCAGTGATCATGCCGCCGTCGGTGACTTGGGGGAGGGTGGTGCCGCTCTGGGCCATGGTGTCTGCGACCATGGCAACAGTGTTCTTGCCCTGCCCTTGGGTTCTGCCGAGCCCGTCGGATGCGATCTTGGTGCTGCCGAAGACGGTCGTGTCTGGCTCAGTGATCTTGTTCCTGCCTGCACCGGGGATGATGCCACCTTGGATGCCAATGGCGGTTCCATTACCACCAGCGTCGCCCTGAACTGCAGCGACCTTGCCATGGGCGGCGATGAGAGTCGGTGCCACAGAGCTGATCAGGAGAGCGGAGAAACGCATGTTGGCTAGCTTGGATTGATTGAATGGAGATGTGTGAAAGGAAAAGTAAGAATTGGGAGTTATGAATAGAAGATATGTTCTAGAAACGAGCCAGCCGCTTCGATTAAGAATTGATGGAGGAGAAAGAAATGTGAAGCTGTGAGCTGATGGTGATACCTGAACGAGCCTGGCAGGCAATTTATACTGTTCTACTCACAAACCTGAAGCTATACGGCGAAGGCGTAAAGTCTGCTTCGTATCCTCACACGGCATAACGGCGACCTCGCCTTCACCAATAGCGGAGTGCTCCGCTCGTGAGTCTCAGGCATGGCACCAAGGCTAGGTAAGGCTTGTCTGGAGACGTGCCGTTTAAACCGGAGTGGGACAAGGAGAAACAGGTGTGACAAGCTTTGACAAGCTCAGAGGAAGGCGCTTAGTAGGCCTGTTTGGACCAGACTTTGACCTTGAAAGGACGTTTAGCATGCTGTGGTGGCTGCGGTGGCTGCAATATTCATCCCCTCTCGACATCTGCTGTTCGTCTGAAGTGGCCGCTTCGCGTTGGCACACTCATCGCCCTTACCGTGAAAGCATACAATCCTCGAGTCTAGCATCGACGTGTAGATGTGGGGCTAAGGTGTCAAAACAGTGCCTCGGCGTTCTGAAACTTGCCGTCCATCATGAGGACAGTCAGCGTGTGGCAGATTCAAGTTGGGGTCGAGATGGAAGCACGAAGTGGTGATGGGGCTGACAGCGGGTACTGATACAGGCGAAACGCCCCCTTCGCCGAAGCGCCCGTGCTGCAGAAGGAGTTGAGGCTGAAGAGGATTCTCGATTGGCTGGCTGAACGGGTGTTCCTTCAAGATGGTTTCATGCGAGCGATGACCCATGCTTTGGAAGGAGGACATCGGTACGGCGTGCGGCAGCGCACGAGGTGCGTGTCGTAATGAAGGCTGATGTCAAAGGCTTTGTCGAATGCAGTCGTCCGAGGCTGTCGTCCAAGCGGTTTGGGTTCAGCAGCGATGTCTGGACGTGCGAACAAGGATGCGACTGTCCGGTCTGGGACTGACAACGTCAAACGGGTACACTGACAGGTGACATGCCTAGCGGCAGCTAGAGCCGGGTAGTTGCGCAATAGACGAGGCAAACCGATTTCGGCAGGGAGGTTTACACCCAATTCAGGTGTACACGGTTGATCGAGATTCAATCGGCTTCAGCCACAGTGTTTGAAGGTTGTCTATGCATTAAAGGAGTGTGGGAGTATCTTCAGCGGTATTGGTTCGAAAAAGGCGCGGACATGGTCGAGGCTCGGAGGTTGTCAGAACAGTAGCTTAATCGAACAGTCTGCAAGAGCGCTCTGTCGCAGTTCCTCGACAAAATGCATCATGCCGTGTCGACTTGGCTGGAGGTGGGGGATGAATACGAACTTAGGGCATGTGATGGTCGGAATTTTGGCTCCCAACGGCTGCCGCTGAGCAGCGCAAACGGGTGCGGAACGCGTCATTAGACTGGTCGAAACGAGCAAGGCTGGTGTTGTGTGCCTGGGCTTGGTGGGATCGACGCAGATAGAGGGGGCGACGTCATTGGGCCAAAACGGCACGTGGACGCGACTGCGACTGAACCAGGAGACAGCTTGAGCCAGCCCAACACTTTGCTTCTGTCCACAGGCGCAGCAGACGATAAGCTTGAGAAGATCCATTCGTACACCAGGCTGCCCGTCGAGTGGTTTTGTTTGCAAGCGCCCGCATAGCCAACTTCCCAGCGTCGACTCGGTCGCCAGGGTCCAGCTCGAGTCCGCTCCTGCAGCATCCTTGGAAGCGCATCGGCCTTTGAGAATAATTCGACCGCAGCGGCGGCAGTGACGGCATTGGGTGCGCCGCATAGCAACCTCACAGCGCACGCACTTTTGAGACACAGTGACCCAGCTTCCCGCCCAACCTGTCCCGACTCTGCTGCGTCGCCTCGACATCCGCGCACCACCGCACCCCGTAGCAGCACACAGCAGCACCAGCGCAGCACCAGCGCAGCACCAGCGCAGCACCGACATCATGTCCCCGCAACAGACGGCCCCGCATTCCCCAGGCGCGCCCCTGGCCAGCCTGGCCGAGGACTCTACCGCAACAAACGGAGACGGCATTCTGCTCAAGGGCAAGAAGCTGCTGGGGCTCGGCGGCCAGCAGGCGGGCATTGGACAGGCCGAGAAGGACGCCTTTGCTCTCGCCGAAGAAGTTACGCCTATACGAACACTCTCACCCACCTCTGCCCCGGCCGCTGCGTCCACGACCTCGCCGCCCACGCTCCTTCCCTCCCCGCCCCTCACTGCATCCCCCCTCGACCGTCGAGCGTCCCCCCGCGGCAGCCCGCGCATTGCTCCCATTGGCGTTGGCATGGGCATCGGTGCTTCGCCCAACCGCCGCAGCATGCACCGCACCTCGTCACCGGGACTGCACTCGCCCGCCTCGTCGCAGATTTTCGAGCGTAATGTACAGGAGCCCGAGCCGTCGCCTGCCATCCCCAACCACGTCAAGACCGAAGACATGATACCGCCTGCGCTAGACGCCTCTGCGCTGGCCATCACAGACGACCATCTGAACCCCGAGAAGGTCGAGATTGTCACGCACTCGGCACATCAGGCCGCTTCTGCGACGGTCTCTGCCAGCATGGCCGACTCGGTCTACTCGCCCTCACTCGCACCTGAAGACCTGGGCGCGTCTGGACACCCTGGCATCACCGAGACAACAGAAGCAACACCCAACTACGGCTCGCTGGACACGGAGGATGTGAAGCGCCTGAGCTTCATTTCCTTTGCAGACGTGGTGCAGGCAGAGCACGTGGAGAACGATAGGGAGTCGTTTGGGCCGGCCGAGGGCATCCAGTTCATGAGCCTGAACTCGACCTCAGCCAACCGCTCGCCGTCCCCCGTGCGATCTCCACTGTCGTCTCAAGGCAGGACGTCATCGCCTCCGACCAGTGGCGCACCCTCGGAGAAGGGCGCCGAGCACGCACGCACACGCTCACCCGGCAGCCCAACGGCCTCCCACATGACACACAACGCGCCCTTGAGCGAAGAACTGCCTCTGCAGGTGGAGACGATGCAGCAGGTGCTCAGCAAGCCAGGCACGGCGGGAGCAACACCGCCACATTCGCAGCCACTCAGTCCGGTGAGCATAGAGGAGGAGCGTGGGTTCAGATGAGCGGTGATGGGGGGTGTTTTCAGGGCGGTGATGGGGGGTGCTTTCAGGGCGGTGATGGGAGGTGCTTTCAGGGCGGTGATGGGGGGTGCTTTCAGGGCGGTGATGGGTAGAGCGTGTTGGCGGTTTGAAGTCAGATGAGCGGTGTTGGAGGTTTGATGAGCCAGCCAACGGGTGTGTGCAGGTGTATGCTGCGGCAGGGGGTCTTTCATGCAGGGGCAGATTCTGAGCCCGTCTCGTTCATGTCATTCACGGTAGCAGACTGGGTGTGGCCGGTGGCATTTTATTTGGCCGATATGATATCCATGTAGTTAGTTGAGCAGCGTCAAGCAAGATACGATTCCACGTCCTGAAGTGTCGACGCGTCTCGGTGATTTGGAGAGCAGGCAGCTCGTGCATGCAGACTCTGAGCGGCACGAGCGCCCAACGAACGAGGTCATGGGCGTCGGCTGCAGGGAGCCGTGTCGTCTCATTCGCGGCCAAGCAGACACAGAGCCTGACGGTGCCTGTGAGCACAACGACTGCAGTCTCGGCGGACAAAATTCTACGCGACTCGTCGGCCGCCAAGGCTCATTCACCACAGCGATTAGCAGCGTGCTAGCGGTGCCAGTAGCCAGGGTCTTCGCGGGCAGCCTCAGCACTACGTCCCGCTAACGGTGCTGCGATGCGCCACACGAGCTGGAACACCGTCTGCCCGTCTGCACCGTCTACCCCGTCGCCCTGTCGCCCTGTCGCCCTGCCCGGCCCACGCCCCTCCCCTGCCAGCATCCGTCCATGACTGCCCATCGCCGGAGGCCTCGCTAGGGCATCACCGAACGACTGCGTCCAGAATGGACCAGCGAGAGCGGCGCAACCGGAGCCAGACGTCGGCCGAGCGAGACCGCGAGTGGGACGAGTACGCCTTCACCACGACGGTGAGCACCAGCAGCGGCAGCACCACGACGACGACGACGAGCACCATCCGCGCCGTGACGCCCGACGCCGGCCCCGACTCGACGCTGTATGCCTCGCCGCCGCAGTCGCCGGGCCACGCGCCCAGCAGCCATGCTCCCGCCCGCGCTGCCAGCAGCGACACGTACAACAGCAGCAGCAGCCGCCATGCCCGCAGCGCGGAGAGCAGCCGCCCGCGCACCCGCACCCTCGAGGAGCGCAGCACCCGCGACCGCTCGCCCGGCAGCCTGTTCATGGCCGGCGCCCCCGCCGCCCGCCATCGCATTGGCTCCGTCAACAGCACCAGCAGCGCCGCGGGCGCCGCCTTCCAGAGCCTCGAGGAGGGCATCATGAGCATCGGCCACCCCAGCACCATCCCCGCGACCCCGCTGCAGTCGCCCATCCGCTCCGCCAGCAGCAGCACCTCGCGCCGCCCGGGCAAGCCGCAGGCCCTGCAGGCCCAGCACTCGCAGCACGCCCAGCACGCCCACCCCGCCCAGCACACCCCGCCGCCGCAGCATGCCTCGTCGCCCGCGGCCACCTCGCAGCCGACGTCGTGGGTGTCGCCCGTCCCGGCGTCCGACGTCCGCAAGCTCAAGAGCCTCATGCGCACCACCTGCGGCAAGATGCAGGGCTTGCTGGCCTTTCGCCGCGGCGAGTCCAACGCCTGGGCCCTGTCGTACTGCTTCATCAACGAGGAGGCCGGCAGCCTGCTCTACGAGCCAAAGAACGACAACACGTACACCCGCACCCTGATCCCCGACCTGCGCGGCTGCCACGTCAAGAGCGCCTACGACGGCGAGGCCTACACCGCATATCTGCAGGTCACGGTGCACAACTCCAAGCTCGAGGTCCATCTGCGCCCGCCCACCCAGGAGGAGTTCGACTCGTGGTTTGCCGCCCTCCTATGCTGGCAGCCCATGCGGCCCAAGGGCATCCAGAACCGCATGGCCAAACCGCAGGCCCCGCCCGTCATCGAGCGCAGACTGGCAGACAGCAGGCGGCACTCGGAGGTGTCGCTGCTCAAAGAAACACCCAAAAAGGAAGCCCCCATCATCAAGGTCGGCAAGATGATCTACTGGGACACGAGTGTGACGTACAGCAGTAACACAGGTACCCCCAAGTCCGGCGCAGGGAGACCACAGGCCTACCGTGTCCAGAGCCACGGCTCGAGGCGGTGGAGACGCGTCTCCTGCACCTTGCGTGAGAACGGCGAGCTCAAGCTGTACTCGGACACCGACGTCACCCTCGTCTCCACCGTCCAGCTCTCTCAACTCTCGCGCTGCGCCGTTCAGCGGTTGGATCCATCCGTTTTGGACAACGAGTTCTGTATAGCCGTTTATCCGCAATATACCGCTGCCTCGTCGCCAATACCGCTGTTACGGCCCGTTTTCCTGTCCCTCGAGTCACGAGTACTGTACGAGGTCTGGATAGTACTGTTACGCGCATTCACCGTCCCTCAGTTGTACGGCCCCAAGTCAGAAACCCTGGCCGAAGAGGGCCCTCTGTCGCCGTCTTTCGAAACCCAAGACATGTTTCGCATGGAAAAGTCATTGTTTGTAAAAGTGATTGAAGCCCGTTTAGTGCCCCCTGTCAGTCCCAAAGTGGCTACCGGGGAAGGTCCGACTCCCATACGACCGTCGTCGTCTGCTACGACGAACCCAGGAGGATACTTGATCGAGGTACTTTTGGATGGAGAAGCACGGGCCCGCACGACGGTCAAGAATGAAGGCAACACACCGTTTTGGAGAGAAGAGTTTGAATTCTTAGATCTGCCCGCTCTGCACACCGCCTCACTGTTGTTGAAGAAACGGCCACCGAGCTACAATCGAAACGACAAAAGCATGTTCGAGAATGCAATTGGCACTGATGCGTACGCGTCAGAAGGTGGCTATGCTGGTATCTCGTTTGACCAGACGCTCGGCAAGACGGACATCTATCTCGACGACCTAGGGCCGAACCAAGAGCTGGAAAAGTGGTGGCCGCTTGTGAACATGTACGGCAACAGTGTTGGCGAAGTGCTTGTTCGTGTCAGCAGCGAAGAGTGCGCGATCCTGATGGCTCGCGACTACTACCCACTCTCAGAGCTATTGCATCGCTTCTCGAACAGTCTAACGTTGCAGATTGCTCACATGGTCCCGAACGAGCTCAAGAGATTATCCGAGTACTTGTTAAACATCTTCCAAGTCTCTGGAGCAGCTTCAGATTGGCTATGTGCCCTTGTTGAAGAGGAGATTGACGGGACGTTGAAGGATTCGCCTGCAAGCAGACTTCGGTTCAGTAAGAGACTTGGGTCGAGCGAGTCGAACGAGTCGTCTCTCGGCACTTTTGGCTCTGCAAGCGACCGAGAAGTCTTCGTCCGAGACATGGGCGTCAACGCCAAGTTGGAGGCCAATCTGTTATTCCGCGGCAACACTCTCCTCACCAAGTCACTGGATCTGCACATGAAGAGGCTGGGCAAAGAATACCTGGAGGAGACTCTCTGCGATAAGCTGAGGGAGATCAACGAAAAGGACCCTGATTGCGAAGTCGATCCCAACAGAGTATCGTCCCAACATGAGCTCGACCGCAACTGGAGACGCCTCATCAACTGCACTGAAGAGGTCTGGCGAGCGATCTACAACTCAATATCAAGATGTCCTCAAGAGTTGCGCGTCATCTTTAGGCACATCAAAGCTTGTGCTGAAGACCGATATGGCGATTTCCTCCGCACAGTCAAGTATAGCAGCGTGTCTGGGTTCCTGTTCTTGCGATTCTTCGTCCCGGCCGTGCTGAACCCGAAGCTATTCGGCTTGCTGAAAGGTATGTTGTCTCATCACTTGGCGACTCTTAATACTGATTGCACACAGATCATCCTAAGACGAAAGCTCGACGAACCTTTACACTGATCGCAAAGTCGCTGCAGGGCTTGGCCAATATGTCGTCGTTTGGCACAAAAGAAGCTTGGATGGAGCCTATGAACGCATTTCTCACCTCGCATCGACAGGAGTTCAAGAAGTATCTAGACGACATTTGCTCGATATCGACCGCAAATTCGCCAGCCCCACCCATTCCGCCGTCTTACAGCACGCCCATCGCCATCTTGCATCGCCTTCCACCAACATTCAAAGAAGGCTTCCCGTCGCTCCCATACCTGATCGACCATTCGCGCAACTTTGCTATGCTCATCAACCTCTGGCTTGAGAACACTACCAAGACCGCACACGAGATCCAAGCGGGCGATGGTGATCTTCTTCGGTTCCACAACATTTGCGTGTCGCTCAGCGAGCGCACGAAGGATTGTCTAGCCCGCGCCGAGCCAGCCGAACGCCCTTCTTCATCATTGAGTGTCAAATGGGAAGAGCTGATTGAACAGCTGCAGGGTGCAAACCTGGATGCTGGACGGGGAGCAATGACCAGGAGCCGTGGAGCGATCAAGGAGGAAGAGATGGAGGATGAGCCAATGTCACCAGGTAATCATGCTGGTAACGGAGAGGAGTACTCGTCGTCGTCAGCTGCGACTACTCCCATTACCATGAAGCCTCCGCCGAAGACGAGACACCAGCAGAACTCCAGTATCTCGGTGTCTCAAAGCTCGCTCAAGAGCAATAACTCCCACCAGATCACGTACACCAATCCTTTCGCCGCCCGCGGCGGGTATGCACCATCAGCCCATGAGTCTATGACCACCTCACAGTCAGCATCGGCATCTGCAAGTGCATCGGCATCGGCTGGTGAAGAAACACCCCCTGGCTCCAGCGACGGCCTGCACATGGCTCCTGCACCCTCTTATCCGCAAACACACACCAACCCCTCCGGCTCCACCGGCTCGTTCCAGCGCAGCAACCCGGTTGCGCCCATCAACACGTCCCGGCCCGAACTCATGTCTCCCGACTCTCACACGCGCACGATCCGCCCTAGCACGGAAGAATACAGCCAAGACACGAGTGAGAACGGCTCCATGCACGAAGAGGAATACACCACCGCCCTGCCCGCTTTCTCCTCCCAAGCCCCCAAAGAGCTAAAAGAAAAGGAACGAAAAGAGCGCGGCCTACGCGGCGTCCTCCCCTTCCAGCGCAAAAAGAAAGACAAAGACCGCGACAAGAGCAAGCACAAAGACAAAGACCGGGACAAGGACAAGGAGAAAGACCGCGACAAGGAAAAGAGCATGCTGGACTTGCTTGAGCGCGAGCGCCGCGGCGACTACTCCATGGGTAGCATGCGCGGGAAACCGGACAAGGACAAGCGCAGGGACGACAAGGATGAGGACTTCTGACTACATGGATGGTTTTCGGGTGATAGGCCTAAGCACGGGCGGAGTGAAGCGCAGTCGCCGCAGATGCAGGAGGTTAAGCGCAGGAAGAGCGAGGGCGAGTTGTTGAATAGTATCGCCAAGGATGCTTGATTCGGGAGTTGAAGCGGAGCGACGAAACTCGGTTCAAATCGAATGAGAACGAAACATACCGAGGTACACACAGCGATACACACCGATTGTATACACGCATACACCCACACATATACACCTTCTTCCCATAGACCCGGCGGCCCCTCTGCTTTCCAAAAGCTTCCTCGCGCAACAGCACCTTTGCGTGCGCATCAAAAGCATCGATCGACCAATCAATCAGTCAGCGGAGGCAGAAGTTTACTTGATCTTGGATACCACTGTGTTCTTCTTCTTCTTCTTGTTGCGACGGTGGGTGGGTGGCATTTTTTCTTCTCGGGGACGGTTTTCTTTAAACGCTGTGATAGACTTTTGATGGGAGGGAGATGAAGGTTGCATTTTGACGCGTGCTGGATGGCGCGGCGCGGCGTGGATTGGTGTGGGAATGAAGGAGAGGGAGAGGGGAGCGTAGCATAACATAGCGTGATGTAGCACTGCATATATGATTGTCTATTTTTTTTCAGTTGGTTTTTGCAGTGAGATGCTGCGTGTGATGGGGCTGGTGGCATGGGTTCTGCGGCGAGAGTATATATTATTGATTGTTTTCAGCCGGGGTTTATGGCGTGGAGTGGCTGCTTTGCTGAAGTCCTTCGAGGCGATTCCGTGGGCCTGGCAGTGGGGGTTTGCTTGCATTCAGGGAAGTGGCTTGGGTACTGCTTCGGGTCTGCGAGCTGCCTCGTGGGCGATATGTCTTGCCGCTTTGATCTGGGATTTGGCGTTGTCTTGACACTGAACTGCATGATTGAGGTTACGATCGATAGATATAACGCATGTCGATTGTACAGGTTCCAGCATTTATGAGTTTGGCCTAAGTATGAGGGGTCTTCGCGTTGTCACTATGACATTGCTGCGAAGGTTACGGGATGTGTTGTGAGAACTTTGCTTCGGAAATGCATTAAGTCTTCACGTCGGTTTTCAACGTCTGGACAAGCGCGTGCGCTGGGACTGAGAGAATGGTCAAGGGAATGAGAGCCGAAAGACTCGACGTTCACTGATTTCTCTGGGTGACCGCGAGTCACATGTTGGGCCTCCAGCGAACGTGCGCATCATTTGCGTCGTACAAAGTACGCAGAGTGTGCAAGAAAGGTGAGAAAAACGAGTGAAATACTAGAATGGGATCTTTGTGTGATATGCAAGAGTAGGAATGACGAGCATGAATCGAAGCTCGCGCAGGGAGTCTGATGCAGTTCACCGGTGACGGTCCTTGCGAGAGCGGTAATTGCACCAAAGAACCACAACGAAGTTGGCACTGAAAGTCGCTCGCCATTGGCATATATTCTCGCCGAGAACGATGATGCATCGAAACACTCATGGTTCATAAAGTCATGGAGCTGCGGAAATGACTGCCGCCTTGCAGTGAAGGTGAGGACCTCCGTCATGAAGACCCAACATCCGCATTGGCTGAGATGTGCACAGAACATTGAAAGAATAGATTTAGGGTTTCGACATTCACTTCCTGTTCGTGGATCTGATCTGCGACTACGTCACTGGACGTACCCCGGAGATTCCAAACTCAGGGCTAAAACAAATCTCCAGAGTGGGCTGCCTTACCTCCGCATTTCATCTTACTAAATTTATAGACGGCCAACCGTCATAGGCTTCAACCCTTGCCTAATTCGTTTGGTAGGAGGCGGTTCGGCCCCCACAGTCTCAGCCCCAAAGCCAAGACATCTCAGGCCACCACCGTGCTGCAGGAACATTGCACAGGGATGAAGGTCATGGTTGCTGGCTGGCACCTAATCTCCGTCGATCTTGCATCCAAGTGGGATCAACGAACAAGATTCCACGTCGTAGTACGTGATCTAGGGTCGCCCGCAAGGCCACCAGACTACCTACACGGAGTCCATGTTGCACATCATGCACAATCTCAGCGATAGTGAGGCCAGTACGCTCGAGATACGGAGGCAAGGCAGACTTGGTCCTGGTTGAAATTTCTCCAGCTCAAACCTTGATGTGGTCCTCGATCGACAAGAGATGTATAAGAAGAAGGGGAAGGGCTGGTTAGCAGAGACATCATCAGCGAGCAAGTTGCAGCCTCTCAATTCCTACCACAAGCCTTCTCATTGCCATCATATATCAACAAATTTACCTCTTCAGCAACCTCTCAAATCTCAACATGTACACCTTCCTCTCCTCAGCAATTCTGCTCAGCGCCTTCACATCCGCGGCCTCCCTCCCCGCAAAGCGCGCCGACCCTGGCCCAACAGTATGGAAATCCCCTGACGGCGGCAACACCGCCGTTCGCTTTGGCGACGGCAAAGTCTATGTAGGCGACTGTACCCCCAAGGAAGTCATTGATACCCTCTACGACAACTGCTACGGCGAAGGCTTCTGCAACTCCGCTTCCTGGAGCATGCAGTGCGTGCAAGGCGACAAGGCAAGCCACACCATTACGATTACCGCACCGGAAGGTCAATACCAGCCGTGGATCAAGAACGGCCTGGTCGAGGCGCTGCAGGCTGCGATTGCAACGGAGAAGGTTACCGACAAGAAGTCGATTACAGCACAGAGTGGCGGTGGATGTGTTGGGTGCCCGTAAGTTACTTCCCCATTCATAACCCTCCGTGTACGGCTGTTATTATTGGAGAGTGTTCTGACAGGAAATAGTTGGTACAGCGAACAAATTACCGTCTACCACATGCCCAGCACGATCGGCATTTCTCACCTCAATGACGGCACGGTTCCGGATGTCATTACGCTGAATATTGTCAATGAGGATGAGAAAGCTGATGGAGGTCTGTGCGAGATCATGACGGGGATTGGAGGCGCAATTGCAGGGAGCGTGAATGGGGCTGCCGGTGGAGTCTTCTCGCTGGGGAGTGTAGCCTGCAAGGCTATCTGAGGATTGGCATGGCAGTCATGTTGGGTATGGTTTATTCGCAGCTTCCTCTTTGTTGTTGAAGTTTTAGTTTTTTTATCCTTTGTAGCGCTGTTTGCATCGATTTATCGGTTGCTTGTACTGATTTGGAATTATGTTGTTATACTTCATTATTTTTGACTTCTTTTCACGTTCTGGAATAACTAGAAGGACCAGCGATTTTTGCGAGACAATTCCCACCTCATTGAAATCACAAGAATTAGAACATGCATCTCAATCGAAACCCTCGTAACAAAATCCTTTCACAAACACCCTGAGCACTTTTCACAACAGGTGCCGTATCACAATTCTGGATGGACTTAACGCAAGTCGAGTCTCACGACATTGTGACAGAAGTCTATATTCTCCCCCTGACTCGTCTGAAGTAAGAAGACAAGCCTTTTGGAATCGGGCCCTAGGTCCTGATTGGTATAAGGGGCCTGATCAATGACTTCAAGAACTTGGCCGCTGTGATCGCACACCGTCCCATATCGGTTCTTACTGTTGTCCTTACACCACTGTTGGAGTCCACCTAAGTACTAAGATCGATTCTGAGTCTGGTTTCTGCAGAGGACACCATCACGGATGCTCTGGCGGACTTTGAAATATTCAAGCTGTGTAGATAGATGGCGCACATTGGAATGGCGAATATGACTTCAGTGAGGCTCCCTGCATCCGGAAAGGAAGTCGATGCTGAAGTGTGTTCGCAAGAGTTTCTGATTGATAGGAGGAAGCTGTACCTGCTGCTGCCCTGGAACGACGCAACTAAGTAGCCTGCAAATACTGTTACCACATTGCCATAACAGTAAGTTTGGGATCTTCAATACACGCCTCAAGAAACTTTTGGTAGTGAAAAGAATTCAGCCACAAAGAGGCTTGTGTATATGCCTACAACGTATACCTGAAGAACGGACTCTTGTCTCCCAACATCAACAGATCCTCATCTGTGTACCTTGCCCTGATTGCCTCCGCGCCATGTTCTTGGATTAGCTGGTCCCTCTTCCTGTTCTCCCTGCCATACGCCCAGCGCAACACAAATGTCATAGCAACAGCTGCACAACACATAGCCAAACTTGCTGCAAAACCAGTAGTGTACTTCGGTTTCTCGCGTGCAAGGTAGATGTTGCTACCCATGATACCTCCCATGTTGCCCACGGAGATGAGCAGCGCCATGCCTACAGCGCGCTTCGAGCTCGGCGCCAGAGAGTTGGCGACCCAGGATACAAGACATGTGAATGGGCAGTACAAGCCGGCCGCGACTGGGAAGAGGAAGCCATAAGTCACACCTGGGTACTTTGGGTGTGGGATCGCGAGTTGAGCAACGAAGCCTACAATTGCAATGCAGTAGCCACCGATGATCCAAGGAGAGCGTATCTGAGTTAAATCTGAACCCCAAGCCCAGATGATGGTGACAATAGCGGCGAATACGTAGATGGGGATAGTAAGAAGCTGGGCATTTGCACTAGAGTAGCCAAGGCCGTTGATGACGGTTGGAACTGTAGCGGTGAATCTGTCTATGTTAGCCAAAAACTTGTCTACATGCTCAAGAGGTGAGACATACCCGTAGACACCAACGGTATTACCCCAGAAGATGACAACACCAGCCCAAATCTTCCAGTCCGAAAGTCCCGCAACAATGTGCTGCTTTCCCATCTTGTCGTTGTTCGTAGCCTTGCCTTGCCCACTGCCAGAATCATCCTGAAGTCGGCGGACGAGTAAATCGCGCTCAGGCTGTGTTAGGAACGTCGCCGTCTCAGGACTGTTAGGCAATATTTTCCAGATGACCAAAGCGAGCGCAACAGGAATCAATCCCTCGATCAGGAAAATCCACTGCCATCCAGCTAGTCCAGATCTTCCGTCCAACTTCTGAATGCCGTAGGCAAGGAGACCAGAGAAAGCCCCCGCAAGCGACGCAGCAATATAGAAAACTGCCATACGTCGCTGCAACTCGAAGCGTCGGTACCAGAGCGTAAGAAGGAAGGTTGCAGCCGGAAAGAAACCGCTCTCTGTCACGCCGAGAAAGAAACGTCCGGCTAGGAGCCCTCCGTAGCTGGAGACAAGACCCATGAGCGTCATTACGAGACCCCATGTGAACATCAGGATCGCCATCCAGTGCGAAGGCTTCATCATCTTCAGTACGATGTTCGAGGGAACTTCGAGGAGTGTGTACGGTATGAAGAATAACGTTACGGCCGTGTTGTATTGGAGGCCGCGTAAGTTGAGGTCGGTGTCCATACCGGCGATCTTAGCATTTCCAACTGTGACGAGTTACTATACGTATGACTAACCAGGGGACTGGGTAGAAAACATACTGTTTGAGCGATCAATGAAAGCGACAAGGTAGAGCAAGGCGAGCATGGGCACAAGTCGGTAGTCGACTTTGCGCAACACGCGGCTGGCCTCCGCTTCGTCAAGCTGAACATGTTGTGCTTCCAGCTCGCCTGAAGAAGTTGAACCTTTCTCTGCGCTAATATTCTCAATTCGCTGCTGGTCATTGAGGGGCGTACCACTCTTTTCGTGTATATCTGTGGACGTCATCGCTGCTGTTTTTCCCCAGAGTCAGATGGATGGAATGCAGAGAGCGTCTTCACAGCGGTCTACCACTCTTTAAACGCTTTCGGCCTATCTCACTCCCGAACGGCTTACCATGTCCGGCTTTTGCACCTCCCTTGCTCCTCAACGTGCAGCAAATGAGCAAGTAGAGGTAAACCACTGAGTGGGTCCTCGCACGATGCTCTGGGGTAGTAGGCGCTTCGACGGTGCGGCGTGCGGGGTAAATGTGGGAAAGATCAGCATGCAGATCGGCATGACGTTTGTTTCGCTGGATGTTGATAAAATTGTGGGTTTTGTGCAACGGAATGTGTACACAGCATGAGTGCGGTTACTGATATGATTAGCAAAAAGGGAAGGAGTAGGCGAGCACAAGGGAATGTCGTGACGGGTCCATGCGGGGCCCCCAGCGTGGTTGCCACGTTCCCAGATAACAAATTCTTACAATGATGAGGATCGTTGTACAAGTAACAAAGTAGTGTGCTTCATACGAGAGGCTGCCTGGATCTATATACAGACAGGGCAGCACTAGCGTTTTGAGGCTAGTGCAAGAGGGAGAGACTATAGCACGTGACCAAGGGTTCCCGAAGCTAGAAATTGTCAGACATATGGCTCATAGGAGTTCGATACTTGTACTTCTACGCTCAGGTAGGGCGTACCCGCCGGAGTTGCCTCCGTGCGGGGTAACCAGAGTATATAGAGCTGAGTCCACCTGTTCGTTACAAGGTAGCGAACAGTCTACTGTCAATTGACCTCGTTTGGGACTATTGTGGTCCTGCCTGCTCGTATCGATACTTCTCTCCCCAGTGCCCCCGGCCATCAGGCCTGACAGAAATGAGGGCTGACAATGGGTCGAATAAATTTGCAAAACACACTTGAGAAGGGACCGCAAGGCTACTCGTGCAATTGCAGTCGGCAATGGCAGCTTGCATTCCAGTGCCGCTTTGGCTGGCCGCATCTGTCAATTATCCGCTTCCAAGATCACGATCAATACGCGAGAACGCTGCACTACGGGCAAGGTGACTTGATGTCAAATATTGGGTATTAAGGGTACTATGACATTATAATTCGTTGCTTCTCGTTAAGAGAGCACGCCATGAAGTCGTGAATGAAACGAGTGATCTCAGATTCAACAAGTCTTCATATGAACATCGAGCTATTTCACTCGCACCAAGTGCCGCTATCGAGCACAGAGTCAGTGCATAACCTACAGACTCACGGGCTTCTTCTCGTCATCAACATGCGCAACGCTGCTGTGCCTCTCGACATCCTGAGCGTGGTTGGCGTTGCCGACATGACCTGCGGGCAGCATGTTGAGATGATCCTCCTCCTTGTCCATCTTGCGGTAGGCGATCCAGAAGAGGACACCAGTAACAAAAGAGATCATAGCGACACTGCCGTAGTTCCACACGACGAGGGGGTCGAGTGTCAATGGAGTGAAAGCCTGGGCGAGCGCAGCGGAGAAGGCAGTGGTGAAAAGATTGACAGCCATAACAAGGGACCTCATGTTCTTGGGTGCCTTGGTGAAAGCGTACTCAAGGGTTGTGACGGAGGCGAAGATCTCAGAGATAGCAATCAGAATGTAGACACCGATAACGGCCCAAACGTTGATGGGCGACTTGTATTTCTCGACGGTCGGGTCGTCGTAGTATCCAGAGGTCTTGTAGACGTAGTACTGAAGGACAGCGGCCCAGACCATAGAGAACGAGGCAATGATGAAACCGGCACAGATCTTCTTGAGAGGAGTGAACCTGATGCCCTTCCTACGGAGGAACGGGTAGACGACGGTATCCATGACTGATTACAGCATTAGCATTGGTTTTGAGGTACAAGGGTAAAACACGACTTACTGGGCACAAGGATGATAATAGCAATCGGATCAAAGTTGGACAGAAGGTCGTTGGGAATGCCGTGCAGCGCCATGTTGGAACACATCTGGGTCAAGTTGGAGTCCATCTGCCTGTAAGCGAGCCAGAAGATCGGGACCCAGAAGAAAACACCGCAAGCACGGAAACCACGGGCGACCTCATCAACCCAGGCATCGTCGAAGTTGTACCAGGACGGCTTGTTAGCGCCAAGAGCAGAAGGCCTAATGGACTCCCACATCTTGCCGTCATTCCAGTTCTTCAGGTTCCTCGTACCGAGAGCCTTAGCAAGGAGCTTGAAAGCAGGACCCATAACGCTACCACTTGGGGGGCGCAAAATGTAGTTCTTCTTGCAGATGATCAGGACAGGTAGAGTGATCAGGAAGAACACAGTGGGGATGAGGAACGACAGGTAGAAACCAACGTAGCGCTCAGCGTACACCATACCAAGTTGACCAGCCAAAGCACCAATGTTGATGAACAGGTAGAAGTAGTTGTAGACACGGGTAACAGTGATTGCGGGGTCGATGATTACCCGCTTGCCATCCCTCTCCACAACTTGGAGTCTGTCGGTCTCGAGCTGTTCAACAATCAAAGGTGAGATGTTAGGCTTGAACGTGCCGGTACCAAGTCCCATAACAAGCAGTCCGATGATGAAGCATGCTAGTGAACCCTTTTGGTTGTCGAGGACCGCGGGAATAGCAGAGACGACGAGGATGATGTGACCGATTTCAGCGATGATGACCGAGTAAAGAATGGTCTTGTAGCGTCCAAGGTAGGTGTCGGCAATCCAGGCGCCGAGAAGGGGGCAGCAGTACACCCAGAAAGCGTTGAAGGTAGTCAGGGAAAAAGCAACCTGCTTGCCGAGGCCAAGCGCACCAGGTTGGGCTTCCTCGTCGTGAGGGTCCAAAGCCATACCAGTAGGGGTCGGGCGCGGCTTAGCAATGAAGTTGGAGTAGACTTGAACACATCCGTAGTAAGACATGCGCTCAACGAGTTCAACGAAGGCGATGGTGTAGATCCTCCAAGGAATGCCGGCGCCAACGCGTTCGAGCGTGAGGAGCTCTTCTTCAGTGGGCAGGTCGTCCTCCTCACTAAGATAGCTTGCTTGGAGAGTGGTCTTGCCCTCAGCAAAGAAGGGAGGCGCCTCATCGGAGTGAAGGGCCGGGTTCTTGCGCTGTGGATCACCAGAGGCATCGATGAGAGCCGGGTCCAAGCCAACGGCTTGCTATTCAAACGTAAGTAAAGGCACATGCCAATGAACTCAGGGCCATGTTGCGACTTACTACTGCGTCGTTGTCACCAACAGGCATGGTGATGGTCGTGCTACTGGGTAGACTTGGTAAGGTGGGGTGGTGTAGTGGGGAGCGACAACGAAGAGAAGATCTTTGGGGGGCTCCAGCTTATGGGTATTTGAAGTGAAAGCACGCAAAGCATTGCTCTAGTGTCGTGTGCCCGGACTGCCCGCCTGAGCGTTGCCGATCAGGAAGGAGGTCGTAATAGCAACAGATAAACGCCGTAACCTAGCTTTGATGCGGCAGGTCTACAATGTTAATCGCCTTGCCACCGCCATTCATTTTCCCCAATTCACCCAGGCGCGTGCGCGATAGCTGCTGCAACCTCCTCCGCGCGCGCCAATCACCGCCCAGAGGCGTGTCGGCGCACAAGCCTCGGTAAGATACACTAAGGGGCCGACAAGACAGATCAAGCTGCGGACGAGAGGTCTTGGAAAGCTTTGCACCACCAAAAAGAGCCGCCACCGACGTTGAGATTGCACGCAGCTCATCCACCATCATTTCTACCTAACACCCATCGCGGTCTGCATTCCAAACCCAAAGGTTGGCTGCGAACGGCATCAGTATTCACGAGGTCGCATATACCGCAACCTTGAAGGATGTGCGACAAGAATCTTGGCGTTATTACGCTCCGCCCGTATTTCCTTGCTCCTGCCTAATGCGGGCACTTAAACTAATCCGTGGCGCTGGCCAGAAGGCTTACTTGGCCAACCCGGCCGGGATATTAACGGCATTCGGCTAGTCGTAGAACACACACCTTCGATGAAGTTTCGACCATCGCAAAAGCGTGCACACCCCGCTCCAGCTAGTCAATACTATATTTTGTCGTCTATCGGTGCGGGCAGCTGCGACAGTTGCTAATTTCAACTTGTTTGACAATTTTTCCAGCAGAGTCGCGTGCTACGGACCATTGGGAACCAGTCGCGGTATTGTCAATTTCAGTTACGCTTCAAATATGGTTTCCGTAACTGGTTGTGTCTGTTGGCGGGCGTGCAGCACACGTCCCTGATACTCGGTACTGTCACCCGCTGCATGCAGCAGAGCGCTTATGAGCGGTTGACAAGTGCGCCACTATCTTCGATGGCATAAAGGAGTGCCGAGCTTCGTCGTTTCGGGTTACCAACAGGGTGGGGCTACGGCTGGATGTCATGATATCGTTCGATGTGAGTTCTCTTGCGCATGATTCGATACAGAAGCCAGGTCGGTGGTTATTGGCACATGCACTCGGTTCCCCCGTTCCGGGGGCGTAGCACAAGCTTTCCAAACGGCAATTAGGCGTGCGCTTGTGTAAGTTGGTGTTGGTGGCTTACATAGGCTTATGCCCACCACCAGTCGCTGTGTAACAATCAGTGCCGTTGATGCATATTGCTTCGAGGATCTGCGGGACTAGTTTTAAGAGTTTCGCCACAATGAGTGGCAGTCCACCTTTATCCTGTCAACATTACGCTCGTTCGCTACCTTGGGCCAATGAAGCCTACCACAGCAATTGACGCAGCTTTGTGTTACGCGATCGACGCTGGGCATCGAAGCATCCTCTCCAGATGTTTTATCTTGCAGCCCGGATGCACTGTTGCATTCGTTCTCTCTCCATTCATCGGCCTTACCTCGCAATGAACGTTCTGTCCGGAGTACCGATCAAATAACACTGTTACCTACGTATTTAGGGAGGATGATGATCTGCTGTAGTCACGAGCTTAACGATACCAAAGCGTGCTGGCATCAGCACCTCCAGACTGTCAAATTTGCATCAAAATCCGCTGTACAGCAGAACGGTCGCACATCGCGACCCCGGGAACATATCCGTGGCGTACCCCGCTAGCAAGAACCTGCGCGAATAGTTGCAACTAGTAGCCAGCAAGCCGTGACGCAGAGGAGAAAGGCCAGTATCGCAAAAGCAGCGCACGTGATATTGTTGATGCGATCGCGAATACACCATGCTTGCGCTGCTGCTTGTAAGCACTGCTGGCTATAAGGATAACTAGCATAGGCTTTGAGTACCTTTTGGAGCGTCAACAACGCACGATCATACTCGGATACTTGGCCCGTAACACGAGATTCGAATTACTCGCGAGATACCTGCCGAACGCAACGCTGACAGTAGTTTTGTTGCGTATCTTCTGCCGTTTCTCTTGCCGATAATAGTTCGATGCCTCTGGCCATTACGACAGGGCTAGCATTAAACCACATCTTGACCGTCCGTGCCACACTTTTGGGCCACCACAGTCGACATCGTTATTGACTCTGACACGAGCCTCGATCAAATAGAGGCATGACAAACATAGTGGCTTCGATCGAGTGAGAAGACATGTGGATATGAGGTCCGGGTCGTTCGTGAGCTTGTCACTAGAGTCAGCCTGTAGGAATCGAGGCGCATCGCCGTCCTCTTGGCCTAGCCTTGGTGTCAAATCTTACAATAGATAGCACAGCCTTTTGCGTGTGCCGTCGTTGAGATGTCTCCCCAGGCAGAAATCCAGGATATCGACCAGATACCAGGGGCTACGTGATACCACTGTTTGAAGACACACGTTAAGTGCACGGCGTTCAAGACTTTCATGAAATCAAAATCTCAGCTCGCCTACACACTGAGAAACGAGAATAGGCAGTTGGGTTGTACGGCACTGGGGATCTCTCAAATAAATGTTTACTTAATCTTGACTTTCACAATTCAGGCGGTTACAGTCTACTAGGTTTGTGTGATCGTCGTCGATCGATTCTATTACCGATTCTTGGTAACTCAGAGCCTGCAGTCATATCAATTTCGAGCGACAGTCAAAATTGGAAAAGGGGACTGACCACAGCCTTCGAGCGACCGCCTCCGATTCCCCCTGTGCTCCTACATGGCAGCGACGGTTACTCAATGATGTTATCCTGGGAGTTTATCATAAGCAATTGAATACAGAATAGAGTCATATATGTCTAACACATGAGCAGCCCGTCACAAGGGTAGTAGCACTTGGTGGCAGCACCAAGCATATCAATAGCACCTACCATACAAAGTGGAGTTATACCACATCTTAGATCGCTCACAGTGAGCAAAATGTTAGTTTGTGCAGACGTAAGCGTCATAAGAAAAGTGAGATTGAAAGAAGTTTCCCAGCGTCCCACGTTAGTCGATATCGTTAAGTGGCGTCAGCAAGTATTTGCTGATCGACCACTGTCTTCTTGTCACGGCCAATTGTATTCGATATGTTTTTTGAAGGAGCAGTCAATCATGGTTATTGTTTTTGTTGCATGCTACATTGTTCTACACGAGCTGGCCCTTTTTGTACGGAAATTGTTCTCTGAATGCCTCCGCAATTTCTGTCCTTGTGGCAACCCAGACACCTTCCTTGGCGGATATGTACTTCACGAAGTCTTGCAAAGCCTTGAAACGCCCAGGGCGACCGATGATACGACAGTGCAGCCCAATGGTCATCATCTTCGGTGAGCCATCCTCGCCTTCCTCATACAAAACATCAAACGCGTTTTTTATGTGCTCGTAGAAGCCTCCAGGGCTTCGGAATCCGGTACCTTGCGTGTGGAACTTGAAGTCGTTACAGTCGTAGCTGTACGGGACCATAAGACAGCCTTTCGGGTTCGCACTGCTACATTCTTGCGGTAAGTCTGTCCAATAGGGAATGTCGTCCGCATATGTATCGCTGGCCCACAAGAGCTCCTCGCCCATCTCCTCGTAGACCAGAGGGATCAGAGCCCTGCTCTGGGGGGAGGGCCGCCCATAGTACCACCCTTTGGGTGCATAGCCAGTGAGGTTCTTGAGTGCTGTGATACCGTTGCGGATGTGTTGCTTCTCGGCTTCGACTGATAGGTCACCGTGGTCAATCCAGCGGTATGCGTGGGATGCGACATCGTGTCCCTCCTCAACGCAGCGAGCTACCACCTCTGGCTGCTCCTCAACTGCCGAGCCAACGGCGTACAGAGTGAACTTCATCTTGTAGTCGTTGAAAAGTTTGAAGATACGCCACCATCCGCGGCGTGATCCATATTCAAATTCGGACTCGCCACTGTAGTCTCGTTCGTTGATCCTATGCTGGGCAGGATACTCACGAAGACTGATCTCTGAGACTCCATCGCCCCTCATAACTGATCTTTCACCGCCCTACACAATCACTTGGTCAGCACCTTTTAATAGGAAATCCATGCAGGAAGTTGTGACATTTACTCACTTCTTCATAGTTTATAACAAAGGACACAGCGATTTTAGCATCAGTGGGCCACTTCAAACCCTCAAGGCCCTTCTCACCGTAACCTTTGAAATTACGCGGGAATGCATAATCCGGGGGGGCTGCATAGACTTCAGGCATGGCGATGGCAATTGTACGGATATTAGATGGCCTGCGTTCGGACTGCGCGGAATGATTGAGACAACCATGTGTGGGTTGCACCTTGTCTTATAACGTTAGAAGGTCGGTAGTGATCCCCTAATCTTAACACCAACTCAGAGTTCTATAGCGTTACTCAAGACTCGGTCAACTCTAGCCGTTGTATCTCTGTGCCGTCGGCAGCATCGCGCATCTCAATTGCATGACGTTGCAACAAACATGCCACAATTGGTAAGTTATCATCCAACTATGGCGGGGTAATTTTAGTGCGGCGCTAAATCTGGGCTGCGCATGTCCACTGCCGAAGAGATACACGTCTTATCTGGCCAACTGTTTTCCGTCCAACATTGAGCGGATGATTCCAACCCGAAGTCTGCTTGCCTTGGATAATCGTTCCGATATGCCTCGTCAATCTCCGCTTTCGTAATATCTGCAGACTGTGATAACGCCCCACAACATTGCTAAGATAACGAGGACAGGTGCCCGTACCTGAGAACAGTCATGATCCATGCAAAGTGGGTACCTGCTTCAACAATACGTTGCACTTACCGTGTAGATCATGGCGTGCTGCAACGATGGTAGATTCGATCTACCAATTTAGGCGACATCGTGGCCGAGCAGTCTTTTTTTTGCTGCCTAGAGTCACCAAGTACTTGGTCTCATCTGTCTGTTCTTGCTCTTTCACTCGAACGCTATACTTCACAGGCATCTAGTTGACCTAAAGCCCAAGAAAAGCTCAAGTAGGAGGCACCATATCTGAAGCCTACTCCGAATTCGAACACACGCGCAACCACAGGACGGAAGAATGAGCTCCGATCTTTACAGACTGACGGCGACCGAGGTCTTGAACAAGATCAAGGCTGGCGAGGTCTCCGTCGAAGACTACGCAGCGTCACTATTGAAACGTGTCAAGACGCGAGATGATGCAGTTCAAGCTTGGGCATATCTTGACCCAGCATACGTGATGCAGCAGGCAAGAGCATTAGACGCCATCTCACCGCATGAACGCGGCCCTCTCCACGGAGTGGCTATCGCCGTCAAAGATGTTATCTTTACGAAAGGTCAGTTGCAGAATGGGTTTTGCGTGTCTTGCCTGACAGTATCCTTAGACATGCCGACACAATTCAACTCGCCTGTCTACGCAGAATATGCCCCGAAAATTGACGCTGGCTCCATCACTGTATATTTAGAGCATCCAAATAATGTCTGCGCCGACTGACACAATTAGGTACTCCGCAAGGCCGGTGCGCTCATCTTGGGTAAGACCACTACGACGGAGTTTGCGGCAACAACTGTAGGTCCCAAGACACGAAACCCTCACGACCCCAAGCGCACTCCTGGTGGATCATCGTCCGGCTCTGGCGCAGTCATTGGTGATTATCAGGCACCCGTTGGCCTTGGCACTCAAACAGGCGGCAGCACCATCCGCCCTGGGTCGTACAATGGGATATATGCTTTCAAGCCCACCTGGAATGCCATCACGCGTGAAGGCCAAAAGATCTATTCTCTTATCCTGGATACGCTTGGCCTCTACGCTCGTAGCGTTGCTGATCTCGAACTCCTCGCTGATGTCTTCTTAATATTCGATGACCTCCCAGCACCAACGGATTTCACAGTCGAAGGTGCAAAGTTTGCATTCTTGAAGACCATGGTATGGCCAAATGTCGGTCCTGGTACCGCTGCTGCGCTTGACAAAGCTGTCGCCTTACTCCGTGCACATGGCGCTGAGGTCGAGGAGATTGTCCTCCCAGAACATCTTAACAATCTTCCTGCATGGCATGCCGCAGTGCTTGCCTCAGAAGGACGAACCTCGTTTCTGCCCGAGTACACTGTTTCCAAGGACAAAATCTCAAGTAAACTTGTAGGACACGTCGAAAACAGTGACAATATCTCGCGCAAGGCGCAACTGGAAGCATTCGATAACATTTCCCATGCCAGGCCTGTTGTAGACGAGATTCTTAGCAAGTACGCTGCAGTACTTACGCCAAGTGTACCGGATGAAGCTCCTTTGGGTATTGAGAAGACAGGTAGCGCAGCATTTTGTCTGATTTGGACTGTAAGTCTAGTAACTTTACCAATAATCTTTCCAAGCTGACCGATATGTAGGCACTACATACACCCGTAGTCAACGTGCCAGGATTTCAAGGTGAAAATTCTATGCCAATCGGTATTTCTCTTGTCGCTCCCCGCTATCGCGATAGGCATTTGCTCGCAGTCAGCAAGAAGGTTGGCGAGATCTTCGAAGCAGAGGGTGGGTGGAAGTCATCAGTATAGAAGGTGTGCTGTATATAAAACACTATTGTAGCGCTGCAAATATCGTATTACAGAACCCGCGGCCCGCTACAGGTTTGCAGCTTTAGTCACCCGGGTTTTAGAACTTAATCAATAGTACTATCACCGTCGAGGAAACTCAAAGTAAACTCCATTTACTACTTGTATTCACCGCCGCTTGCTTCTATAACTTGGTCTTAAGGAATAGCCAACAACAGGAAATCAAGATAGCGCAGCAAATGTCTCAGGATTCTACCGCAGCTCAGAAATTGGCCTTAGATGACTTCTCCTCCATCTCCACTTCTTCGCCGTCAGTCATTGGTGGGGTGGAGGGACAATAGATCTCTCCGCCGTCCCGCTCTCCGACAAAGAAACCTTCACGACCGCCGTTTGCGAGCCATTCCCACTTAAGCGGCGTGTCCTCGAAGCCAGCAGGGAATATTCTCCGTTTGATGAACAAAGTCGCGACATAGTAGATGATGGCGGAGGTGAAAAACGTCAGGAGCCACCCCATCATATACATGTACTTTGCAGCATTACTGATGATCCGCGGTTGGTATTGGCCAATGAGGCCTGGGATACCCATGGTCGTTCCTAGCAGCCAGGCCGCTGCACCAATCCAATTGACTCCGGACCAGAACCAGTAGAGGCCGTTTTTGCTACCAACGTAGCAGGATGGAATGTGCACATTGCCTCTACGAGCAATAAAGTAATCCACTATAATGACAGCGCAGAGCGGCGCCATGAAGATGCTATAGGATCCAAGGAAGCTTCATTTGTGTCAGCGCAATTTTCTAGATCCTGGATCAGACAGCTGTTTACCTGAGGAAAGCGGACGCATTAGCCATAAGTTGCCATGGTTGAACCACAACACCAAGTATTGCACAAACAACTTGCCCCCTACGGATGGTGAGCCATTTCGGAAACAGTCCAGTCATGTCAGAACCAAACGGGATCGAATTGGCGCCGAAATTAGTGGCAAAGACGCCTAAGTAGAATGCCAAAGCAGCAAAGAAGACTCCAGCACGAGCCCCTGCAGTGAAGTAATGGTCAAGAATGGCTTCAAAAAGGTCCCAGACATTCCAGTATGCTACACCCCATTTTGCCTGAATGGAGGTTGTGGAAGCCATACCGAGGAAAAAGACAATGACGGAAGCAACGAAGACGCTGATCCCCTGGATTGGACCGGCATCTCGAGGTTTCTTACAATAGCGAGCAAGGTCGGGCTGATTGACTAGCATGGGCGAAAGGGAGCCGAAAATTGTGTTGATGCCAGCCATGATGCTCCAGCCCAAGGGGGTCACAGATGCAGAGAACTGACCCTCCTTGGAAGCAAGGTCCATGGCGCTCAGTCCACCTCCATTGGCCATGCACCAACCAAAGACTACGAAAGCGGCGATTGGCATGATCAAACCCTTGACAGTGAAAATGTAGTGTATATTCCTCGGGTGAACCCACATCTGTGTCTTGTCAGTGACCTTTTGACAGTCAAACAAGTTATTAACAAAGGAATACTTACAAACGGAAACTCCATGAGCCAGGCCAAGAAAAAAGTCAAAAGCTGCTTTGATGTGACGTTTGCGATCGCAGGTAATGTGTTGTTAAAGTTTTGCCAGGAGCTGCCAAAAATACAGCGAAGCATCACGGAAAGGATATTACCAGCATAAAACGTCTGTATCCCATACCAAATAATGCATACCACAGCCCGGATAAAGATGAAAAAATATGAGCCATACATGCCCATGACAGAGCGAACAAGAACGGGGCTGCACGTGGTTAGTGGAGTAGGGTGTGTTCAGAAATAGTAAGTCCTTACAATCCAACGTGGTATTTAACACCCGGCCGAGCCATGAGAACGACGACCACAGCTGCTAGAAAAGATCCAATGCATGCTGAGACGAAGGATTGTTGCCATGTCTACACCAGGTTAGCAATATGCTGTATATCAGCCATTTTGACAACTCACCAGACCAACAGTGACCAGAGCGGAACCAGTGTTCCAGCCGACCAATGAAAATTGGTTGGAAAACCAATATAGTGGAAGATTATACCTTTCATAATCAGCAAAAACATTGCATATTGAGATTGTTGATGGCTCACCATGTCCATGTTCTTTGGTTTTCTGGTGTTGGTTCAAGATCTTTGTTAGACCATCTTGCATCACCAATAGTAGTCTGACCTTCGTTGCTCAAGGGAGCTTTGACGAAGTCAACAAAGGCTTCCTTAGACTTGAATGGTGCAACTAGCCCCTGCCTCGTGGGAACTTCAAATTTGCCCATGATGGTAACAAACGGCTACGTCGAGTTTCGTTGTTGTCTGCTGTCATCTCGACGGATTTGAGACACTCATATGTACGTCTATCAACTTGGCTCAATCCCCGTCTGCACTTTCGATGCTCGGCTGATCCTATCGGCGTGTTTTTAACCGATGTGCCATACTGCTACCCCATCCCAGGGAAGGCAGCATTGGGAGGCACATATTGACCCTTGCAAATATGCGGCCGATCAGATGCCGATCTTGGTAGCGAGGATGATAGGAACATTTCCGGCGCGGTGTTCTTATCGCGCCCCCTTGTATTCAGGGAGATAACCAAACATCGAACTAGGACCGAACGAGGTACAGTCTACGTCTTGGAAGCCTGTAGCGAATAAGATTTCCACGTTCAACTTGACAAGATCAACGGCCACACGTTTTGATATCCACCTCTTGTTAAAGAGATGGCTGTATCGGTTGATCGCTGCCGAAGAGGTCCTTGTGGGACCTCGGATGCAGGTGCAGCGCAAGTGGAACCTTGACCTGCCAGCAACTGTATGGCTTTGAGCTGAGAGCTCTATCGACTACACGCGCGTTCTCGACAAAGTTCATCTTGCAGCTCGAGTGCAGTAGCCAACTGAGCTCTCTCAGAGGTTATAAAATGACAGATACCACGACTCATACAGCTCAAGCCCCTCTGCCTGCGGGGCCCTCAAAGCCGACAGATCGTAAGTCTCGTATTGCTCTCGCTTGCAAGAGATGCAAGCGAAGAAAGCAGAAGGTAAGCTAGTTGGGCTAATATAGTTGCTGTGTGGTGGTAAGACAGTATGTACTGACCACGGTTCGAGCAGTGCGACGGAGCACGACCAAGTTGCAGAGGTTGTGAAAAAGCTGGTCAGGCATGTGCATACGAGAGGGTCATTCGTCCCCACTACCCTGGTGGTAAATCACTGTAAAACCGTCTATACCTAGGTAACAATACCATGTCAGTGTTCTGACCGGCAACAGGTACATCAGTGCTTTGGAGGAGCGGATCGCGTTCCTTGAGGCTCGTCTTCCTGGCTATGCTGAGGATCATTTCGACATGATCCCTGATTGCGGGACCATGAATCCGTCTTCCTCAAATGCTGCAGTTCAGCGGGGATCTTGCCGCGAATCTCAAGCTAGTTCGATCTCCGAAGACGTTGACTTTGATGATGGCACCTCACTTGTTAATGGCGTTGCATACCTCTCTTTGGGCGCCTCAGGTACCACCGATACGAACCATGAACCTTACTACGTTGGCTCTAGCTCTGGAGCTACTATTGCTCGAGTTATTCAGTCGTCCATCTATCGAGGATCAGGGAGGAGATCATACAATTCAGCTGCAACGAGTCGAGATTATCCAGGATCCGAGACAACAACAATACCATCTGCTCAACCGGGGCTGACTGGACCAAGCGACCTTACGTCTGCTCTCCCCACACAAGGACAGGCGCGTATGCTATTCGACTTTTTCTTCGAGCGCATTCACCCTCGCTGGCCTTTGCTAGACCGCGCCATCTACGAGAAGACTTTTGACAGTCAATTCGTGTCCGGAACCTTGTCCATCACCGAACGAAGCATATTGCATCTGATTTATGCTATTACAGCTCGCTTCTTGGCCGTGACCAAGAAACCTTGTGGTGTTGACGATGAGGTAGGTTAGCTCCAAGAGTAGATATCGTTTGCTAATAAGCTAATTCCTCTTAGATTCAACTCACCGCAGCGACGGGATCAATGGAGCACATTCTGAAACAGCACGACCTTGCGACTATTCAGTTTCTTATCCTTTTGGGTGTTCATGGTCAAAGATCTCCCTACGGAGCCGGAGCGTGGTCTCAGATTCGATACGCCACTTCAGTCTGCATTGAAATGGGCTTGCACAGGAAGAGAAGCTCATCAAGCTCTGCTATACACATGAGAGATGCAGAGATTCGACGTCGAGCATTTTGGTCATGCTATTGCCTTGATCGGGTCACCAGCATCGTACTTGGCCGACCTTTCGCCATTGCAGACAGAGACATCAACGTAGAGGTGCGCTACCCACACAACTGACAAGGGTCTGCTAATGCAGCTGCAGCTTCCTAGTGCTAGCCCCGAGTTCTGGACATTGACCCACCGGGAAGCCTACGATGCCAACAAGAGTCAGTGGACAAATGTAGAGCCA
Organism: Phoma sp. XZ068; assembly: GCA_004835665.1. Classification (NCBI taxonomy): domain Eukaryota; kingdom Fungi; phylum Ascomycota; class Dothideomycetes; order Pleosporales; family Didymellaceae; genus Phoma; species Phoma sp. XZ068. The sequence goes on from RBKR01000001.1 coordinate 370,272, forward strand.
TTCATTCACATCATCAAGCTCGACAGGATCCAATCAAGAATTCACAAAGTAGTATTTCGTGTTGACAAGGATGTATTTAACGGCACACCTCAAGAACGGGCAAAGCTTGATCAAAAGATGACCGGCATCAGAAATGATCTCAACGACTGGATACAGACTTATCCTCAAACCCCAAAGAACGACAACAAGAGTACATGGATGTACGACCCGGAAAGCGCGTACCTTGATGCGCGGGATTTCTATGGCGTGTAAGGATGTCTACAAGCGCAAAATGCGTCTATGGCTGACGAAATCAGGCAATACCACAAGGCGGTGCTGTTTCTCTTCACAGTTCTTCTTCCTGTCCTCGATACCTCAGATGCACGTTTCGTTACTTGCGCTCGCTCTGCCGCCAGTGTCTGCAATGCCTACAAACGCCTGAGTCAAAATAAGACACTTACGTACACCATGATTTCCCTACACTCGTGCTTTGTCGCTGGTCTGACACTGGTCTACTGTATCTGGCGCGATCGTACGCTGTTCTCATACGATGTCATTGAGGCAACTCAAAGCTGCTCTCAGATCTTGACTATTTTTGGCGAAAAGTGGCCCGGCGCTATCAAATACCGGGACATCTTTGACGCTCTGTCTCAAAGCTTGTTCAAGTTGACTATGAAGCCGGCCAACCCAATGTCGAATCACAGGAGCTCTTCATCATTTCAATTTAGCATGGACACGCAGTCACCCAAAGATATTCGAGGAGACAGCTGTGCGCCAGTGTCACCTGAGATTTCGCAGACCGACAACCCAACTATGTCGCATCTCGTGACTGATGCAGTCAGAGAGGCCTTCATGGAGGTGGAGGAAGAGGCGCCTCGTGGATGGCTAGGATGGAGAATGTGGAACGACATGGTAACCGATGACAGCGCGTCCATGTCACGTCCAGCGTTTGAGTTCAACGGCGCTGACCATGGACCGCGGGAGACGAATTGGAACGCTTACCCAAGCTCAATAGTCTATGGAATTGATCCAGTTCAGAGTGCGGCCATGCAAATGGGCAACGGTGCTATAACACACGGTAGCTAGTAGATTCACTCACGTGGATGGCAAAAATCGTAGCTAGCAGGTGCTGTTCACAGACGTTGAGGCTTTGAGTGGCATCTGCTATAGCCTTTTTCTTTTTGGCACTTCAGCATTAAAGATACCTGGATTACGTGATGTATTAAGTAGGATATTTGCATTTATTTGCTTGAGAAAATAGCTAAAGCAGAACACGCAGATCACATACAGGAAATTATGGGTTTGTTGGATGCACCCGATCTTCTCCGAACAAACATGCTGTACGTTCATTACGAGTCACGTTAGCCGGAACGGTGCAAAATCTGATAACAGGACCCACAAATTCAAGCACCGCCGAATCAAGATGACGCTTCAATCTCCAGACCTCCGGATTGAAAGTCAGCGTAGGGCTCCCAGCCCCTAGTCACTAGGCCCTGACGGGCTCTTGTCCGATGCATAATCTTATCAGATGGATGCAACTAGGTACTACCAATTTAGTCGTGCAATCACATCGAACACCGATCACGGCACAACACTCCCATGATTTCGTCGTTTCCACTTTTGGTTTGAGCTTTGAACATGTCCTGGAGAAGTTTTTCGATTTCTGTCGGAATGATCTGGTGTCTGCAGCAACATAAAACCTCGACCCCGAGAACCACTCCCTCTCCACTGAGCTTATTCGTTGCCTCGCCCTGTTGAGACATGACAGAGCTCTCTCAATCAGCTCAACATGGCATCTCTGAGGTTGCAGACGGCAGCAAAGATACAGCCGATGCTGTCGTACTGGCTCGCAGTGGAAGCAACGACGATTCCACCACCAATGATCTTCAGCCAGCGCCTCTGCGATGGAAACTTGCAGCTATTCTACTAGTCACGGCCATTGGGTTCGGATCGCAGTGGAGTTCGGGTATCACTGCCGCCATGAAGACGACGATTAAGAAAGAGTTGAAAGTCAACAACAAGCAATTTGCGTTGCTGGAGGCTAGCGAGGATTTCATGGTCACGGCATTGATGCTGGTCAGCGGGATTGTTACTGATCGCATTGGCGGTGCAGGTACGAGTTAGGACTGGAAGCAATACAGCGACGACTAATCTTTGCGCAGGTGCCATGCTCTATGGCAACATCATCTACTCTATCGGCTCCATCCTTGTAGCAGGGGCAGCCCAGACCCGTTCATATAAGTTCATGCTTGCTGGGCGAGTGGTCCGCGCGCTGGGAGACATCGCTACCCAGGTAGCGCAGTACAAGGTGTTCTCATCCTGGTTCGCGCCCGGAAACGGATTCGCTTCCACTCTTGGATTCGAGCTGGGTATCGGGAAGATTGGCGCATTCGCAGGCAAATCGTCAGCCAACATTATCGCGAAGCGAACAGGCGATTTCGCTTGGGTGTTCTGGGTCGCCGTTTTCATGAACATATTCACCAACGTCATGACAGTTCTATTCTATTGGTTCACCAAGGTTGCAAACAGCAAATTTCATGGTGTTACTGACCCGGCCACGGGCGAGCGGCTAGTGGAGAAGTCGAAAAAGTTCGAGTTGCGCAAGGTGCTTGAGTTGCCGTGGACGTACTGGTTTGTCATGGCATTTTCGTTGTTTGAGACAAGTACAGCCATTGTATTCCTACAGAACGCGACAGAGCTCGCCGAGCAGCGGTTTGGGACGGATTCCATCGTTGCGGGATGGTATTCTGCTACACTCCAATATGCTGGTGAGTGATTCGATCCTCTGGGATAGCTTGAGTGAGTGCTGATGCTGTCACAGGTTTCTTCGTCGTACCGTTGCTTGGAGTCTTTCTAGACCTGTTTGGGCAGCGTATTTCCGTTTGTGAGCAACTGGCCCCTTACTCTCGCTACTACGTCGTCGCTAACATGTACGAGTGGTTTTTTGTGGTATCGGCATGTTCACGTCAATGCTGCTTGTCTGCTTTGCAAACACGATCAAAGGCACTGCTGCAAGCTTTGGCGTATTCGCTTTCGCGTATTGCTTTGGACCTGCAACCATTATCGATAGCATCCGCACGTCTATGTGGGATCCCTCTTTCTTTGGCTCTGCGTATGCTCTGAAAATCACTATGAATAATGCGTAAGAATAACTCACTAGCATTTGCTGACTATCTTACTGATGGATCTTTCAGCATGAACATCATCGTCCGCGTTATTACGGGCGTCATCCAGGACCGCGACAACAACTCCTATGACCGCGTCACCATCGTATACGTTGTCCTCGCAGGCGCATCTGTGCTTGTATCGTTTGCGCTATCTGTCACATCCTGGAAGCTCGTTGACCTCAACCAATTGCAGTGGTCGCGCAAGCTGCGCACTGCCCGGCGGAATTTGCTCATCGAGCGGAAGCAAGCGTTCAATGAAAAGGACAGAGAAAAGAACAGAGTGATTTCGTTGAGCTGTTTCGTGGCACTGATTGTGCTCATCCTGGGCAGCTGGTGTGGGTACTTTTGGGGAATTGCAACAGGAAACAACGATTGAGGGGCTTGAGTGCTTCAAATATGACTATTTGGACAATGGAAAATGCTCCAGGAGGCTTACCCATCAGCAAACATGAGGTTGTTTACCATGGAAGATTGAATATTGGCTGTTTGACATTGTTACCTAGGTAACAATGTATGGCCTGCTCGTCTTAGATCTCTGGGTACGGCGGTATGCTACGCAAAGATTTTGGGCATTTGATCGATTGCAGTGGTGAGGGAAACTCCGTCCAATTTCCACAATCACCTCGTCTTATTCAGATCGATCCGTGCTCTCGGAACCTATATCCAATATCACATAGCCGATACGGGCGTTATGTATATGGAGAAACGAGCAGAAAATGCATGTGCTGTATTATTTGAAAGAGACGGCCTCAAACTGAGTTCCGAAGAATCACAGTGGATTTACTCTAGTGGCTAATATGAGTGATAATTTAGAAGAGTAGAATAGAGATTCAATTATGACTTTACTCCATTTTCTGGTATTAGTCTCATATATTGCTATAGTAGAACAAGAAAAGTATTAGAGTATATAAAAGTTCAAGTATTAAAATATAACTGTTACGAGTAAAAGAAGCGGTAGCCAGGCACCAGACCAAATAGAGCAGGAGAAGGTGCCAGGTTATAAATAGATGGCACAGAGTTGTCTTGTAACTACGTTTGCGATTTGGACCCTGAGGTGGAGGCAACATAGACACGTAACTGGGTTTCAAGGTTCATTTGCTAACCCAACTTTACAAGTAAATAGCCTCTGTAATCAAGATTTTGATATTTCAAGTATGTTGTTTATGCAGGCTTATAGCTGTACTTTCTATAAGCACTTGGCTACAACTCACCTCTTCACGGCTTACCTCTTCCAGGATTAGCTACCCTAGGCAAGATATCACGAACACCCCATAACAATTCAAAAGTCGACGAGTGCATGGAAATAATGAGATCGAGATTGGGTATATCTAGAACAGCGAGAGACATAAATGCGTATCGTAAAGTCATAGCGGGATAGAACCCGCCTCAAGTCTACCACCACCTACAACGCAACGGCAACAGCACCTACGACAGCGGCGATGGCACCATTGACATAGATACCCAAACCTGTCGCTTGAGGTGCCGCACCCTGGCTGCCGCTCGCTCTTGCGGCTTTGGGCACGACGCTCGACCAGATCTTGTCTTCCTCTTTCCGAACGCTCTCGAAAACTTTGAGCGCATCTGCTGGCATGGCTGTGTACCTATTGCATATACAGTTAGTGAAACTACAGGGATTGAAGAATTCGAAGGGAAGCTAACCAATCAGGAAGCGTAGTGTACCGTGTGAACGCGGTACCAGTAGCTGTGACCGCCGCTGGGATGCCGTCGCGGGTTCTTGCGTATGTGTAGAAGGCGCCTTTCGCACTTTTCACATCAGACTGGGTTTGGACTGCTGCTTCATAGCTCTCATATGCTTTTGAGATGGCATTGATGATAGATGTTGACTGTCATGGTAAGCACATGTCTTGTTTGGCCAATGTTCTCGTAAGCTATTCACATACCTCCGCATCGTTGGTATACCACCACTCAGTTTGTCCGGTTCTGATGTCGAATCTAGCTAAGGCGGAGCCGGCCATGACGGCCACAGCGAGGATCGACTTGAGAAGCATTGTACAGGCTGTTGATTCTTATGTGATGTTTTGTTGGCTGATGTGGTATTTGCTGGGTTAATCAAGGTAGGACGAGGTAAGAATGCCAGGATAGAGGAATTTTTCGAGGATCCCGAGAGAATTAGTACCGCGTTTGGCAACCATTTTTGCCTCGGGACTTGTCTCCAAGGCTCGTTTCGCTGTGGTTGCCTGTCAGGCCTCCAGTACAATATTGAATCAGTTAACCGAAGCTGGCCAAGTTGGTTGTTTTGGGTTCGTTTCCGAATGCTTAGCGCAAATTCAAGCTCTTTAGCCGCTGACCGGTCAGCCTCTCTGACCCACTATTTCAGTACCTGTATCGCGTTTTCCAGCCCATGGGATTTACATGACATGTACCAGTGCGCGAACTACCTCTTGGGTCACTCTCACGCCAACCAGTATGTCAGCTTCAGTCTCTAGCGGCGGAACGTGGAAGAAAACTGCGTGCCGGTTCCCGGTGTGACTTTGAAGGTGGAGCATGGCTACATAGTAACAGAAGCCACAGACATACGTTCCCACATCGTCGCTGAGTTGTACAAGCACGTTCTGCATTTCCGGCCTTATTCCCTTCTTGGCGCCGTGTTTCGAATCGTTGTGTGTTGCAAGGGTAATTGAGGCGCAGCTGGCTTGCCAGATCTCTTCCGCAGCATCAATGTCCAGGGTAGTTGACAACGAGGCAGGTGATTTGGCGAAATATTTTTTGTTCTCAATACGCGTGAAGACCTTGCGGCGAATGTCAGGAATTTCGTGGTAGCCTTCCCGTTCCGCACTACGTTCGAGCTTAAACACGCCACGGCCGCTGTCAGCATCCAGGCCCGTATGCATGACGAGGTTGGGCTTATGGGTCTCGATCAGGGCTGTGACCTGAGTCCTGATGTCGTTATATGCCGCAGGCATGGGATCGGTCGGAACGACCAACTGGATCGATTCGCCATCTAGACCTGTGATGGAAGCGGGAAGCCTGCGAGCTATTTCCCACGAGGGGTTTGTCGTGACATCTAAGAAAGGGCCAAAGCCAGTGATCAGTACCTTGACGGGTACCGCGGATGACATGACGAAGAAAGACGAGTAAATGGCAACCAGCGGTGCGATGCACGGGGCTGGCTACTCTACTTAACCAGGCGCAATGCCAAGCACACGTTACTGACTACCTCCAGGCACTGTACAGGTGAAGTCCCACGGATCTGCATATGTACATGGATTGTCTTACAAAAGGGCGCAGGTGTGGCTGACAGTCGCAGCTGTGGCGCTGAAGGAGGAAGCCAGCTGTTGGCCGAGATCGGTGGGGCACACTCACCGCTCCCAAAGTTCTGCCACCTTGACTCACTTCGGAGCACTGTTGACCTGCGCCGCACAACAGCATTCTGAAAGAGATTGTTCTTTGGTACTCGCCAATTGCATATTTTGTGCTCACACCAGCTTGTGTACTAATTTTCCGAGGCCTCTGTGATTGTAGAGCAGCCCAATCGCAAGTAGGGCATTCTGCCCGCACAAACCTCAACACCAAGCATCATGGCGGCCCACGGAACCTCTGCAGCGCCTACCAAGGTGACCATCCTCGGCAAGGACTCCATTGTGGTCGACTACGGGCTCTGGCAGAGCTACATCGCCGAAGACTTGATAAAGAACATCCCATCGTCTACCTACGTCCTCATCACCGACACCAACATTGGCCCAACCTACATTCCTACCTTCGAGAAGGCCTTTAGTGCCGCCGCCTCGGCCAGCGCAACTCAACCGCGGTTACTCACGTACACGATTCCCCCCGGCGAGAACTCAAAGTCACGGAACACAAAGGGCGTGGTTGAAGACTGGCTACTGTCGCAAGGATGCACGCGCGACACCATCATCATCGCCCTGGGCGGCGGTGTTATTGGCGACATGATTGGCTTTGTCGCTGCCACCTACATGCGCGGCATCAAGTTCGTCCAAGTGCCAACGACACTGCTGGCCATGGTCGACTCGAGTATTGGCGGCAAGACAGCCATCGACACACCAGCGGGCAAGAACCTCGTCGGCGCCTTCTGGCAGCCTGAGCGCATCTACATCGACCTGCAGTTTCTCGAGACTCTGCCGAAGCGTGAGGTCGTCAATGGTATGGCTGAGGTTGTCAAGACCGCTGCTATCTGGGACGAGAAGGAATTCACCACCCTCGAGGGTAATGCAAACACAATACTGGCGGCGCTTGATCAGAAGACCGAGGGCGGGAGAAGGAACTTCGACAGCATTTCCGGCATATTGAAGCGCATCGTACTTGGTTCTGTGCGCGTCAAGGCCGAAGTAGTCTCAGCTGACGAGCGCGAGGGCGGCCTGCGCAATCTGCTGAACTTCGGCCACTCGATCGGTCACGCCTTCGAGGCTATCCTCACCCCTCAGATCCTACACGGCGAGGCAGTCGCCATTGGCATGGTCAAGGAGGCCGAGCTTGCGCGTTACTTGGGTGTACTGGATCCCTCTGCAGTGGCACGCTTGACCAAATGCATTGCCAGCTACGGCCTGCCCACCTCACTCGCAGACAAGACTGTGCGCAGACGGACAGCAAACAAGCACTGCCCTGTCGACGAGCTCATTAAGATTATGGCCGTTGATAAGAAGAACTCTGGCAGTATTAAAAAGGTTGTTCTTTTGTCTGGCATCGGCCGTACACATGAGAAGAAGGCTAGCACAGTCGCAGACCGTGACATCAAGATCGCACTTTCTCCCAGCATCTCCGTCCACCCTGGTGTCCCCAGCGATTTGAACGTCACCTGCACACCTCCTGGATCCAAGAGTATCTCAAACCGAGTGCTTGTACTTGCAGCGCTTGGAACTGGTTCGTGCCGTATTAGCAACCTGCTGCACTCTGATGATACCCAAGTCATGTTGGATGCACTTGCCAAGATGCAAGGTGCGAGCTTCTCCTGGGAAAATGATGGCAAGGAGTTAGTCGTTACTGGAAATGGTGGCAACTTGAAAGCAACAAACGATGAGCTTTACCTCGGAAATGCTGGTACAGCAGCACGTTTCTTGACCTCAGTAACCGCCCTTGCGCAACCTGTTGAGGGTGTCACATCGACAATTGTCACCGGCAATGCCAGGATGAAGGAGCGCCCGATCGGCCCTCTCGTCAAATCGCTGCGAACTATGGGTATTGACATCGACTACCAAGAGAGCCAAGGTAGCTTGCCATTGCGCATTGCAGCCTGCGGCGGTTTTGGAGCCAGCGAAGGCGAGAAGGTGTTCACTGGTGAGATTGAGCTTGCCGCGACTGTCTCCTCACAGTATGTGTCTTCCATTCTGCTGTGCGCGCCTTATTCAAAGAAGCCTGTCACTCTCCGCCTGGTTGGTGGCAAGCCTATTTCGCAGCCATACATTGATATGACCATCACTATGATGGCTTCGTTCGGTGTTCAGGTAGAGAAGTCATCCACCGAGGCAAACACCTACTACATTCCCAACAAGCCTTACGCCAACCCTGCTGAGTACGTCGTTGAGAGCGATGCCAGTTCGGCTACGTACCCCCTAGCCATCGCGGCCATTACAGGAACCACCTGCACTGTGCCAAACATTGGTTCAAGCTCTCTGCAAGGAGATGCTCGTTTCGCAATCGAGGTGCTGAGGCCCATGGGTTGCAAGGTCGAGCAGTCAGCAACATCAACGACCGTCACCGGTCCACCGCGAGGCGAGCTGAAGGCGGTCAAGGAGATTGACATGGAGCCCATGACCGACGCCTTCCTTACCGCATCGGTCCTGGCTGCTGTTGCGTCCTCGAACGGCACTTCGACCACAACCCGCATTTACGGAATTGCCAACCAGCGAGTAAAGGAGTGCAACCGCATTCAGGCCATGGAGGACGAGCTTGCCAAGTTCGGTGTAACTTGCAGACAGTTCGACGATGGCATCGAGGTGGATGGAAGAGGCTACCAAATCGATGCGCCGAAGGAGGGTATCCACTGCTACGATGACCACCGCGTTGCGATGAGTTTTGCTGTCCTCGCGTTGGTTGCACCCGAGCCTGTGCTTATCCTTGAGAAGGAATGTACTGGCAAGACATGGCCAGGTTACTGGGACTCACTCAACCAGATCTTCAAGGCGGAGCTTGACGGCGTGGAGCTACCGCACAAAGCTATCCACGACAGCAGAATAGGCTCAACAGTCAAAAACAAGTCTATCTTCTTCATCGGCATGCGCGGTGCCGGCAAGACAACAACCGGTCGATGGGCAGCTCGCATTCTGGGGTGGCCGCTCATTGATTTGGACACGGCTCTCGAAGAACACCTAGGCATGACCATTCCCGAACTTATCCAGAAGCAAGGCTGGGAAGGGTTCCGAGCCGAGGAGCTGAAGATTCTGCAGAAGACCATGAAAGAGAAACCTACCGGACACGTCTTTGCATGTGGTGGCGGTATTGTTGAAAGTCCGGAAGCTCGTAAGCTCTTCGTTGACTACCAAAAGAGCAACGGAGTTGTTCTGCTAGTAAACCGTGATATCGCCAAGGTGATGGATTTCCTTCAGATCGACAAGACACGACCAGCCTACGTCGAGGATATGATGGGTGTCTGGCTGCGACGGAAGCCTTGGTATCTGGAGTGCAGCAACTACCTGGTCAACAGCCAGAGCTCGGACTCAACTGGGTTTGTCAGGGCCTTGGAGGACTTCGGCCGCTTCTTAAAGATGATTACAGGAAGGACCTCCGCGCTGAAGTCGATCCGTAAGAGGAAGCAATCCTTCTTCGTCTGCCTGTCAGCACCACAAGTCGGGCCTTTGCAGAAGGATATGGCAGAAATTACTGTAGGTGCAGATGCGGTGGAACTCCGAGTTGACCTGCTTGAGGATCCTAAGTCACCCGAAGGACTGCCATCACCCGAGTTTGTCGTTGAGCAGTTGACTGCACTCCGTCAAGCTACATCCTTACCGGTTGTCTTCACGATAAGAACACAATTGCAAGGCGGCAAATTCCCTGATGAAGCTTACAGCGAGGCACGTGAACTGTACCAGACTGCGCTTCGGGTAGGCTGTGAGTTCTTGGACCTGGAGATGACTATGCCTGAATACATCCTCCGTGAAGTCACCGAACAGAAGGGCCACACCAGTATCATCGCAAGTCACCATGACCCCAGAGGCGAGCTGAGCTGGGATAATGGCTCGTGGATTCAGTACTACAACCGGGCTTTGCAGTACGGCCACGTCATCAAGCTTGTTGGTGTAGCCAAGTCATTGAAAGACAACTTTGCTCTTGCTGAGTTCAAGTCATGGGCAGAATCTGCACACCCTGTACCCATTATTGCCATCAACATGGGTGAGCACGGTAAGCTGAGCAGGATTTTGAACGGCTTTATGACACCAGTTTCGCATCCACTTCTTCCTTCCGCAACAGCACCTGGTCAACTGACGGCTGCTGACATCCGCCGGGGTCTGTCACTGATGGGCGAAATTCAACCCAAGAAGTTCTGCATCTTTGGTTCACCTGTCCAACAAAGTCCGAGCCCGCGTCTGCACAACCGGCTTTTCTGCGAGACAGGACTGCCGCACAACTACACCTTCGTCGAGACCGCTGACACAACACCTATCAAAGACATCATCCGAGCCCCAGATTTTGGAGGAGCTAGTGTCACCATTCCTCTCAAGCAGGATGTGGCACCGCTACTGGATGGCATAGGTCCTGAAGTTGAAGCCATTGGAGCTCTCAATACCATTGTGCCCGAAACTTCTGTCGACGAAGCAACCGGCAAAGAAGTCACGCGTCTCATCGGCCGCAACACAGACTACCTTGGTATGGTCCTCGTCTTGAAGAACGCTGGAGACCAGCGCTTGCCTGGCGAGCAGCACTCTGGCCTCGTCATTGGCGGCGGAGGCACAAGCCGTGCCGCCATCTACGCATTGCATGAGATGCAGTACAGTCCCATCTACCTTCTCGGCCGCAACAATGAGAAGATGGAGAAACTGCAGGCCGACTTCCCTGCTGATTACGACATCCGTGTCATCAAGGACACAAGCGCAGTCGAGACCTTGGAGCGTCTACCAACTGTCGCCATTGGTACCATCCCCGCTGACAAGCCTATTGATACGGCTATCCGCGAGACCTTGATTGCGTTGTTCGATAAGGCCAAGACAGCGGAGAACGCTGCGCAGATGACTTTGCTCGAGATGGCTTATAAGCCTCCGGTCACTGCACTGATCCAGTTGGCGCAAGACGCCGGTTGGAAGACTGTCAATGGCCTTGAGGTTCTTGTTGGCCAGGGTGTGCATCAGTTTGAGTACTGGACTGGCATCAAGCCGCTGTATGCGATTGCGAGGGTAAGTTCCATGGACGCAAACAAGGCCTTGACAAATACTAACCTCTTTATAGGAAGCGGTTCTGAGCGGCTACTAAAAGTTCGACTTGGAAAAGTGCTGTTTGCTAGCGCGAGTCAAAATTAAGACTTCTATCAGTCTTCTTCTCAGTTTTCTATCTTACCCTGTGTTGTGCTGTGTTCCAAGTGACCAGTGCTCCCATTACGCATCCATACTTTATTGTGCCCCATATCCTCACAAACCACATTCATATTTGCTGCCAGTGAGACATAGAACAACGATGTCTTCGTAACTACCACTTCGAAGAACGAGGCGCATTGCAATAGCGACCACAGCAAATACTAGCATTCATGCAAGGCCACCGCACAAAGCCCGAAGCTCAACATATTGGTACAGCAACGTGGATGTTAATCAACAAACTTCCGATGCTCCGCTATCCCAAGCTTCCTCGCGCAGAACCTATCAATCCGCAAGCCCTCAGCGATGCAATAACTCGCTATGCGCGGACCAAGAACCCACTGTATCTATTCACCTACTAGAGGACAAGGAGGACGAGGAGGATACAGCAGATGACGCATGTCCACAAAGCATGCTCAATGTACGCTAGTGCAGTCGTTTACTGTGCGATTGGGTTCCATCGGACACGAAGACCCTCGTATCGATGCTGATCAGACAAACTAGCCCAAGGCCCGTCCCGCATCGTATCGTGCACAGCCTAGTTAGTTGTTTACACAGCCCCACTGACCTTGAAACCAGCAGTTTTGCCTTTGCCCTCTTCAACTCTGCGAACTCTATGGGTTAGTCCTCTGCGTTGCTGGCTTCAAATTGATTTTTACATTTGCTGGATTGCGTGTGAACGTATTCATGCCAAAGTCCTTCTTTACCCACAACGAGGGGCGTGCTACTGACACCAGCGTCGTTGACTAGTCGCGAAAGTCGGCTCGCACATGATGAATGACAAGCAAGCAATATGCTCCATGACTGAGCTGCTACCGTAGAGCCACTCAGTTATGACAACAGCGATGCCCACTACCTCTTGCGAAGCTACTGAATGAGTGAAGCGCTCGGTGCGCAAGCTCGGGAGGATGCCATGAGCGCACAGATGAGTGTGCGTATTTCATTACTTATGACGAGACGACAAGCGCACCTGTACGATCGAAATGCGTGACTGATTAAAGGGAAGTATGAGGAGAGGTGTTAGAGTGAGGGGAGGCCGGATAAAAGGGTTGCACTTGTTCTTGGTGTAGGGCTGAGGGATGAGGCTGAAGTAGAGCTTTGACGTCTGAGATGTAGATCCAAGTTGTAATTTTCTTCTGAGATTGAGTACGAGAGAGTGTTGTAGGTTGTGAAAATTACAGGGTAATGCAAGCGACTCCAAAATTATTGAGCGCGCGGTGGTGGATGTTTATGTTATATTGATATTTTTCTAGGTATAATGGCGGACAGAAAGCTGCAGTATTGCGCTCACGTTTTGGAATGGGTGGAAGCTACACTGGCATATTGATAGCAAACAGAAAGCAAAATAAACGTTCGTTGATGTGCCTAGTTCGCTGTTGTCTAATAGGGTGTATACTCACTCAAACTTCAATTGCTGATCACCACGGCCACTTTCAAAACGTCATTCAATCGCTTCAGAATATGTTGGGAGCGTATTAGCACACTCGAACACGAAATACGCATCGGGAAGACATCTCCGGTGCAAGATCCCATTGCGCGTGCGGAAGCTTTTGCGAAACCCGCAAAAAATCCTACGATCTTCATCCTCGTGACGGTGAGTCCGAGGGAAAGGTATGCGAAACATGGACCTGCAATGGTGCAGGCTCCGATGCAGGGGGAAAGGGTTGGGTAAGATGAAACCAAGTTGGCGGGACCGCAGAATTGGGTGGCTGCATTTCAACCAACGTGCGCTTGCCGCGGGCGCGTTTGGGAAGCCGTATTCCCACGAGGCTTCGGAGCGCATATTAGTAAGGAAGCTGGGCGGCAAGGTATAGCAAGCAGTTGACATGGGAGGGTTTAGAGTTCAGGAACTGTCTCAAGGAGGCCGACATGTCGAGTATTCTGCCTCAGGCTTGAGCAAGGAGGACTGCTGGCCGATGACATGGAAATGTGGGTGTGATGGGCCAGGCATGAGTCGGGGACGATGGATTACCAGGCAGGGATGGTAAGCGTGGTGCAAGCAAGTGTTGGTGATTTGGGACGGATATGCGCAGGATCGTTAGTGTGCTGATGTGAGGTCCAGATTGGTACGTTCGGCAGCACTCACGGCATCTTCGGTCAGAGAGGGAGACCACAGAACCTAAAAACAATGATAAGAGCAAGTTTGCGAAAGGATCTATGGACCGCAAAGCTGTGACATAAATCAGATTGTGTATACTGCCGACTCTGGGCACAAGACCTTCCTTACTACGACTTGGCAGACTCTATGCGCACCGCTGGCAGCCTTGTAGGGTTCATCTTGGCGGAAGCATACTCGACGCTTGCATATGCAGTTCTTACCAGAATGTGACCCAAGCGTAAACAAGGCTGGAGGTGGGCCCGGCTGGGTGGCAGCAAGTTCCTCACGCGGCTGCCGCTACCACGGCGGCATCGACATAAGTCAAAAATAACTCCAAACACACCTGACCAGCTCAAAATATCATAATTATCCGGTTAATACAGATGACGGAGCTTGTTGTACAATTAGCGAGGCAGACTCTTTCCTGGTGAAGGAGTTCAGCCTCATATTTGTGGTCAAAGCTCAGCGCAATGACCTATGTTTAGCACGGGAAGGAGCAGCCCGCTAGCGTGCTTTTGTGCTTCCCCACACCCACCAGCAACGGGAAGTTGGCGGTGAGGCTGTGAACTTGCTTGTTCGGCGACTGAAGTATGAGCTTTACATAGCTTTGCGAGGTCTACCAACGATATGTTCGGAGAGCGAGCACTCCCGGTGATTGACAATATTCTGGCGGAGCCTTCAACACAGGCGACGGTGCAACCCCTGCAGTGGAGGCGGGCGATAAACATCGGTATTATTGGACAGATTTGGCGGCAGAGCTGGCGCTGCACGTGCTGCACAGAGACTGCAGAGAGACGATCCTAGTTGTGACATGCAGCAGGCTGGAGAATCGCAATCTCTGTACCAGCGCCGCTGGAATCCTTCGACCCTCATTCAACCGTAAATGTACAAGCCGGAAAGGCCGAAGCCATTGTACCGAAGGAGCGGAAATTAGCATCGCGAGCACTGGTATTTGTGTAGATATTCATCGCAGTATGCTCTATTCAAGCCGCGTCAAATGCTTCGGCTCCGGGCGCTGGTGTCGACGAGGAAGGAGTATGCTGCTAGCGACAATAATCAGGCGATATGTGGGGCTCACCTTCTTCAACCTCCCAGTCCAGATCACCCACACCCCACAGTCACGCCCAAACGACCCTCTCTGGCATTATCTAATAAACGGCGAGCTTCGCGGGAGACGGCGAATTGGTACTGTCCGCACCTGGGCATTATGTTATAACACTCGATATTAGCATGGGAGACCTGGGATAGACAAGCAAACACTGTTGCCAACTGCATCTGTCGAGTTCAGGGTGACAGACCTTGTCAATGATACCCCGAAGATCAACACCCTTGGCCCGATCAAACACGTGCCGATATCTCGCGTTGCCTAAATCTGGCATGCACCGCGCAGCTGGCGCGACAACAACTCCACATCGCCGTCATAAAGCCTGTTCCCTGCACAATGGTTTGTGTTCTCACCCACTTCGGCATTAAGCTCCTCACGGGAAACGGAATGCATGGCGGTACTGGAGGTGCTTGAACTTGTAACGATACGCCTGATTTGACACGCCGTTACCGAGCTTGCTAGAGCCGCGAGAGACTCTAGTATGCGCTTGCACCAAAAGAGCAAATGGCATGTCCATTTCGACAGCTGTGTTGATCGACATTCACAACTACGCACATGCCACTTCCGCTATTGTCAAAACGGGTGGACTGGGCTGCGACGGCTTGCATGCCTCAGGATAATCATGCCGGACAATGCTCCTTTCTCATCACGTCCTGTACGCGCCAGCCGTTGTTCGGCTGTATGAGCTTTCATTCGTGTGGGCAGTTGTAAGATGGCCCGTCAGGGTTCCCTTGCTAACCGACCAATGTCTCGGTCTCTTCCCGACATTCAGACGGCCCTGGCCGCCATATCCCGACCGCATGGAAAGCAAGGCAAGCCGGCCGCCAGGCAACGTGCGACAAGCAGGTCCTCCAGCCCTCCTTCAAGCGGCTCTTGGATCCTTCCGCACCTTAACATCCACACAAAGTCAGGCAATCTTTACAGGATGCAGTCAGAAACCTTAGGTGTTCAGATGACGCACAGTCCTTGTAAAGAAACCATGCAACCAACCCTCGCCCAAGTTGAGGCGAGCAAGTCCACAATCTTGCAAGGCCCCTCGACGTCCTTGGGTGGATCTAGTGCCTCACGTTCGCGCCCGAGCCTTGGAGGGCTGAAAGCAAGAAGAAACGCTGGTTGACGTGTTCCCAAGCTTTGCGTGGGTGTGTGCGCTAAAACCGTCAGGCCTCCCGTGGGCTTCTGCTGGCAGCCGTCCGTGTGGAGATTGGAGAATCCAGTCCCGATTAGTGCGGGATCGCGACCTTTGCGACAGCTACAGCCGCGTGGCTTGCCCGGAGGGACTCTTCACCGGGCTTACGCTCTTCATTTCTGTGCGTCCACAAATGAGCAGAACCAACGCAAAGATCATGGGTCCGCCTCCTCACAGCATGCAGCAACTCGAAATTGATGTTACGCTCTGCAACGGTCACTCCCCGTTTGTGGCTGCCGAGTGGCAGACAGTATCATCCTCGCTGATTTCCTCAGTCCTCTGCAGCGTATCTCAAGCTACAGGTGACACTACACTTTTGCCGCTACTGCATCGGCCCCCTGTCCTCATGCCAATGAAGAAGCCTTGTGCACAAATACACTAAGCGGATATTATACACCGTCTGCAGGGGCACTATCGCAGTATGCACTGCCAATCCCAGGACACGGAACCGCAGACTAAGTGCGTGACAATTCGATATCGTCATTAAAGTGCATCGCAGAAACGCGTCCTGCTATTCCTGCAAACATAGTCGCCTCGTCTGCATGTCGTGATCCTGCGCGTCGGCGTAAGCAAGCAGGAATGGTGTGCCGCTGCAGGAAGGCTGAGCGCACGGTGCACGTTTGGCGAGTCGCTATTTCGGGTACCAAGCCACCACCCTTCATCGCAGCGTGTACCGCTCTGCTTTGGTGGTCCTGAGGCAGGGACGGTCCGCAACATGGCGTTGCGGTGTCAACCTCTATCCACTCGAGGCCCCTGTCCCGTGCCCCATTTTTGGTGCGCGGATGCCCATTTGTCCTGAGTTGCTTATGGGAACCGTTCGGTTACACGCCCGCAGCCATGCCCGTGGGTTCCATCTTTGGACATGGTCCTTGATCGTCCACAGCACTGCCATTGGCGATTCTCCAGCAAGCATGGCCCTTGCCATTTCACAAGCGCGAGTCGGACTTCGAACATACCTCATCGCTTGTCGACAGTCCCATAATCTCAACCTCGATCCTCGTTCGGGTTTGGCTCAGGCACAGCCTGCAGGTATTTACGGTCTTTTCTCCAACCGCACGTGGGCGCAGTGCATCCTCTTACCATCCCTACATCATAAAGATCCTGATTTGGATCGGTCGACCGCCCATTCTTGGTCTACTTCACACCTCTTAGGTGTCTATTTTCCGGACGCTCGTTCCTTGACTTATCCCCACGTCCTAAGACTGCCCTGTCATTGTTGTATGGAAAGTGCGCCGGGTTGTCCAAGACATGAACGTTAGCTCCTAACCGTCTGCCGTACCACCAGTTCTGGACCGTTTATTTGGCCTTACCCGAAACTCTACACACGGCGCGGATCCTTCCTGGCCCCATCGGTTCCAGTATATACATCGCTTTGCCTTCACTCTCGATCATGTCCGAAGCCCGTGACACAAGCGGCCGCCCCTTGGCTTTGACTATCGAGCAACAGCAGCAGCAGCCTGAAGACACCCACACCCACAAAGGTGGTGCACCAAAAGACAGACGTCGCAAGAGACCTTCTACATCATCGAATGATAGTACTGCAGAGCAAAAGTCTACGTCCTCTCGGCGCCGTTCCGGTACTACCAAGCCACTCACAAACGGATCGAATGCTGGCTCCGCACGCACTGCGCAACGGTCGAATACAAGCCCCAACAACATCTTAACAATGTCTACAGTCAACTACACCAAGACAGGGCGTGTTAGTAAGGCGAAGAAGGGCCTCAAAGTTCATGACTGTGAATGTGGACGTGTAAGTATATTGGCAGCCCGCCAGAATCTTCTATCAGTTGGCTTCTTATTACTTCTTTTCGAGGATCAACGAATGGAGCCGAGCAGAGCTTTGCTAACATCTTCTAGTCCTACACTCGTGCAGAACACCTGAGGTAAGTTAGGACATGCCAGTTAAAGCATTTGGCCCTAACCTTTCATCTAGACGTCACCAGCGGAACCACGCGCAAGAAGGTGTCATGGTCTGCAAATACGCCGATTGTGGCAAATCCTTCTACCGGTCTGACCTTCTGCAACGGCACGAGGAGCGACAGTAAGCTTCCAAATCTCTCGAGGTGTTCTTGAGCTAAACCAACTGCAGTAGCGAAGTTGGCAACTTTTCTCGTCATACGTCTGTCTCGAGTAGCGAACAGTCCGCCCATACGTCGCCTGTGGCTGTCCCAGCTTCCCTCCCTATGGCGCATACTAGTACACTCCCGCCTGCTGTATCATATTCTCAGCAGCAGGTGATGTCCCCTCAGCTTGAGGTTACACCCTTTCCAAGGTACAATCCAAGTTTGTTTCGTACTCCTCAACTTCCTCGTACTCCGAAGATTGCTCCTTCGAACCCCAGCAATCATGTCTTTCAGTCTATTTCAAGTTTCAAGACTCCTCCGAAGTGAGTTCCTATCACACATATGCTTGACGAGCACTTATCTCATTTTCTCTCTCATTTCTTCCTGCGCAGACGTCCGATTCCTTTCTAGTGCGTAGCTGACATACACTTAGCGACCCGAAACATCAGAGCGCATATTCGACACGACATTCCATATCAAATCCCGTTCTAGTCGATGGTATGACTACAAGCGGAGCATGGCACGACTCGTTCGCACCGTCACCTTATTCTTGCTCGAGCGGTTATGCTTCCCCAGCTGCTGGACCTGAATATGGTCACATGTATGCGACTCCACCATACGGATCGGCCATGGTCCGTACCCGCGCATCCTCGAATGCTTCATTCATTGAGCAACCTTGGACGCATGCGTCGCAATCGCCCACATCATCCATCTCGATGCCTTATTCGTGGCCGTCCGATGATAAGAACATTATTGCGCCGATCTTTTCCTACCCGCCTGCGTCATATCCAACGCTCAGTATGCCAATGCATAACACTATCGGCGCGATGCCGCACTACGGACCCTACAATCCGCATACTGTGGTCCAGATGGATCAAGAGGAAGAAGCGCATCTCTTCCAAGGAGAACAATACGGTATGAGCCAGTTTACGCGAACCATTCCTTCTGAGCACTTTCTGAACAATTACTGGAGGCTCTTTCATCCCACTTTCCCCGTCGTCCATCGATTCGCCTTCACCAGCCTAGAGCCATCGCCCATGCTCTACGCCGCGATGATTGCCATTGGCGCACACTACAGTAACGATATCGACTACGCAAGGAAGCTTCACGAACGCTCCGTCAAGATGCTCGATAAGGTATAATCTTGTTGTCGATTGAGGAGGCTATCAGCTAATGGACAGCAGCGGATGGAAACAAACATGATCAATTGCGACCGAATTTGCGATTACCAAGCCATCTTCCTTGTGGAGGTTTTCGCTCTCAATTTTGCCCGTCGATGCGCAAGGGCCCTATCGACGCGGTTGTTGGCCATGTACGAGAGGGTACGCACGCTCCTCTCATAAATGATAGCAATGCATTGCTAACACGTCACAGCTGGCTGGGATCCCAAGTACAGACCCCTTTACTATCACGGATCCTGTGCTCCAGTCTGCTACGCGCGAGGACAATGTCCAAGATCGATGGCTACAGTGGGCTACATCATCTGTCAAACAGCGCTTACTCCTGTCATGCCATCTTCTGGACTTCCAACAATCCATGTTATTGGCGCCTGACTACAAGTCGCCAATAACCAAGATGCTCTTGGAGGACCTACCCTTTCCATCACACAAATCTCTTTGGGACGCAACAGATCCTTATCAGTGGTCTGAAGTCGCTCAAGAGGCATTGCTTGCTCCCAGACGCATCTCTGAAGCTATTGACAGGCGTTCGATTGGAAGATACGATTCATTCCAGTCCTCAGTTCTCATCACAGCTCTTTATGGCCCATCCAGCTGCTCGACACCCCCGGATTTCAGCATCGACTCTCTGATAACGAGAGACCCAGGAACATGCCAGCAACTGATGACCGCAAAGCTTGCACAACTGGCCCCAATTCGAGCCCTGTTAGCCGTTTCGGGTGAGTCATGGGTGCTCGGCATCAAGATGACGTTGCAGCCAGAGTTTGCCGCGTTGACAGCGACGCTGCAAGCATGGATCGGCCGCCTTTGGTCATGCCCTGCCAATGATTACCCCGAAACAACTACAGAGGCTTTACGCATATCTGTTGCCATCTTGAAACAGTCTATGAATACCAACGGGCCGCCTGCACATGGTTTACGGAGTGAGCTAGGCTTGTTCTTCGCAGCTCTGGTGTTGTGGGCTGCAACTGCTGCCGCAACTAGTAGGCTCATGGCGTCAGGGCTCTCGTCTCAACAATCGCTGTCGCCACATGTGCCGTGCTCCCAAGTCACTACCATGATACAGCCATCGATACTTTCCTACGCGGCAGACCAGTCGAGCCACCTGGGACCGATACAACATATGCCAATACTACAGCAGGACTCATCATCCACTTCTTCATACCGAAGATCGTCAATGCCACACTCAGAGATCTTATCAAACACTTCGCATTTCCTATCCTCTGCAGTTGAGGATCTCCTTTCCTTCAATGTAGCAGCCTGCCAAACTGGTTGTACAAGTCTGCTCTTCTGGGTGAAGATGCAACTCCGGAGCGCGTTCATGAACGAACGGAACTCTACAAATATCGATCCGACCGCCGCTGCACCTGAGCATGGGGAACTTGTCAATGAGGCCATCAGCTCAATCGAAAGGATGCTCAACCATGGATGGGAAGGCTGGAACATCTAAAAAAAGTATCAGTGCGTTTCTTCTCAAGTGTGGTGCCTCTTGTTACACCACTTGTCCCTGTTTCTCATCACTTTTTTGTTTCTGTTGGTTGATCGAAGTATTTTCCTGCCTGTTGCATAGCGCTTGAGCGCCGCATGATTGCGTTTGACACGGCTTTACATTCTGATATACCCTTTCGTTCTTTTCACTTCGTTTTACCGATATCCTTTCCTACCTTCGCTTCCAGCATTATACCCCTTCCTTTCGTTTCCATCAACCCAAGGTTTTAGCTTGCATACGTACAGCGGCATCATTGCATTTGAGCTTCCTTTCTACGCATCGTTCGGCGGCTATCTTCTATAACGTGTATTTTAAGTCACATTGTACATCACCATTCATATGGAATCGCATGGCTATCTTCTACCATCTCTACCATCATTTGTTTAGTGATTTCGCCAAGTAATGGCGTGCGCTGACATGCATACACACTAATACCGACATTACCACGGCCGCGTATACTTTACTTTTGTATAGAAATTGCCAACGACCGCGTGGCCAACATGTCCAAAAGTTTCTCACCCCGATCTCTTCCTTGGAACCGCAATTCGCCAGTCAGCCAGCGCCTCGCATAACCAACCATACTTTCAAAACCACCGCAGAAAATGTCGGAATCCGTGGATCCACCACCACCAACAGACCGCCCAATCCCACCTCAACACAACATCCTCATCTCCATCCCCCGCACAGCCTCAAACCTCCTCACCCACCTCCTCGCGCTCCCCTCACAGCCCTCCATCCTGCCTCATCCACGCGATGGGTACTTTTTCTTACCTGCACTCTCGCACCGCTTCGCTCACGCGACGCTAACGCGACCGTACTCATCCTGGAGCAACGCCGAGAAAGAAAGCATGGAAGCTGCATTACATCAGGGCGCGGAAGCATGGACGAATTGGGTCGAGCGCGCAGAAGCTGAAGGAAGGGGTACGTACGTAAAAGAGCACGTAAACTGGATGATTTCGCCATCCGTCGAATCCTCCTTCCTGCACCCTTTGAATTCCGCACTCGCCAGCCCCGGTCTAAACGAACCGCACGAAGTACAGAAGCAGGTGGATAATCCAACGGTCGTCCCCAATGCTTTCTGGCACCGCGTACGCGCTACTTTCCTGATTCGCCATCCTGCCCTGACATTTCCGAGTGCACTCCGTACTGCGATCGATAACGAGGGTCTCCCAGCCGTACTCACCGCGCAAACAGAAGTAGTGCAGAAGTGGGAGTCTACTTATCATTGGCACTTCTTACTCTACGCCTTCCTCACTTCCCCCCCTTACCCTCAGCCTCGTGGTGCAACACCCCTCGTAGTCGACGCCTCTCAACTCCAAGACGAGGCGTTCGTCCGGCGCTATGCACAAGAAATAGGTCTCGACGCAAATCTCATCCTCACGCAATGGGCGTCCACCAGCGCTGAGCAGCAAGAGTCGTTAGGACGCGTAGAGCGGCGGATGAAAGATACGCTTCTTAGCAGTACGGGGATTGTGAGGGGGAAGTTGGATGTCGGGGGTATTGATATCGGTGTTGAGAGGGAGAAGTGGGAGGGGGAGTTTGGGGGTGTGTTGGCGGGGCGGTTGGAGAGGTTGGTCGAGGGTGCGATGGGGGAGTATGAGTGGTTGTTTGAGAGGAGGTTTCAAGGGGAGGGTGGGAAAGGAGGGTTTGGTGGGGTTTGATGAGGGGTGGGGAGGTTGATGTATGTTGTAGGAAAATAGGTATTTCATAGAGTAATGATATTGATGGGTTCTTCAGATGCTGTTTTACGGATTTAAATCTGTAGATAGGTACCTTCACTGGTGGGTACTTACCTCCTGCCTCAGCTGCCATTGCGATGATTTCTTTGGATTCTTTGGATGCGAGGTGGTCACAAAGGACTATGGCAACGAAGAGATTAGTGGAAGTCACATTGGGTCAATCGTGGTGGAAGTAGTGGCATTAAAACTCAATATTTACAACACCGCCTAAACGCATGCAAGTTCGCCATGTCTATTAATATGGTGAGCTCTAAGAATCACTTGATCCACTACTTCCACTAGCATCGCTCCGTGGCTCATCCACTTCAAGTCGAGTATACTTAAACATCCTCGCGCCTACCTTATTGCGGAAGAGCGTATCGATCTGTGCAAAGGTTCTCCCTTTTGTCTCTGGCAACCGCCACCAAGACCAAAAAAGCCCAAGCACCGAAGTGCCGGCCCAGAAGAATCCTGCCTTAGCACCCCATGCCCAAGCAGTCGGATTCAACATCCTTGGAGTGACGATGTTGGTAATGATTCCGGAGATATTGTAGCAGTTGCGCGCTAGCACGATAGTTTTGGAGCGCAGGCGGGTGGAGGGAATCTCGGAGACGAGCGTGTAGCAGAGGGGGCCGATAGTGGCGTCATAGACGGCGGTGAAGACGAGGAGGAGTGCAGCGATGGCCCAAGGAATTGCACCGCCTGCGTCGGTGTCGTGGCTTGGTGTGCTTGCGTCGCCAGTCGAAGCGCTGAAAGTGCGGGTGTGCGGAATGCACGCAAGAATACCAATCAACAAAACACAGAGAAACGTGAGCCCTTGGCCGGATAGGTAGATCGTGCGGCGTCCGAGGTAGGAGAGGAGAAACCAGGATGCGAGAACGCCGAGCAAGCCAAGGGCAAATTGGGCGAGGGAGAGTGTGAATGCATGTTTGGCACCGAGGCCGGCTTGTTCGTCTGTATGAATGTTAGAATGAAGACCGAGGGTCATTCTTCCATGTGAAAATAAACAGGCAAGACATACAGAAGTAAGTTGAGAAACCCATGAATGTGCTGCCGCATAAGGTCTGGATGATCCAGCACATGCACGTTATCTCAGTCCTTCTCTTGTCTACCCCTTTAAGGCAGTCAACATATCTTGTCCCACTCTGCGCTTCTCTTTCAGCGTCATTGGTCAGCTGGAGATTTTCCAAGGTTCCCTCCAGACCTGCATCAAAGTCTGCATCTGGTTCATTTTCATTCTGCTTGCGCAAGCGTCGAAGCGAGTCCTTCGCCTCCTTGAAGCGATTCTGGCGAACGAGCCACCAAGGAGATTCAGGAGCCAGCAGCACAACGACAAATATGGGGACCGGGAACGCCCATTGGAGAGCGAAGGGAATTCTGTATGCCCATTGCGAAGAGATTGAGAGAGTGGAACGAAGGACGATTGATGCGATCAACTGACCTATCACCCAGCATGCATTGACATATCTGTCCACGTTAACAAGTCCCTTTCACCTAGATAGAAAATGAGCTTGAGTCATCAATGATGTGTACGTACGTAGTCAAGTATCCTCGCAACCTCACAGGAAGCACATCACTCGCGTACACCGTGCTGATAGTCTGAAATACACCCCACGGCGCACCAAGTAAACACTGCCCTACCAGTAAAACTGGTTTACTGGTCGCAAAGAACGTGATCGTGATGAACGCCGTGATTGACGTCAACCCAATCATGAGTGTCCTTCGATACCCGATCTTCTCAGCTAACCAACCCGCTAAGAAAAGTCCAATAATTTGGCCTGCCAGCGCGCCGTTGACCAAAGCGCTCTGCCATTCGGCGCTGATTTCGTAGTCACCATTACGTTGCAGCGTGCCAAACTGTTGTAGGAAGGGATCGAGAGAGTACAGATTTGGGACGAGGATGGTGGAGTAGCCCTCCATTATCAGTGTTAAGGAGAACAGAACCGACCACATGATTGCTTTTGGGTACCGACGGAGGCATTGGCGGAGGGTCATGTTTTGCTCAGCATCTGGAATGGCGGCCGGGGTTGTGGGCGTTCTTGGTAAGCATGGCGTAGCTGAGTTGTATGTTGTATTTGTACAAGTAGTGGAGAGGTTTGTATTGTCGGAGCTGTCGGAGCAACTTCTATGCTGGCGTTGTAAGGATGGAGTCGAAGCTTGTTCTGCTATAGTTTGTACGTCTGTCCTGCTGGCCGGTGTCATTTTCCCTGGTGATTCTGTCACAGCCAATCCGGTAAGCATTTGACAGGGCTGTAAAATCAAAGCAGCAGCAAGAGCCCATGAGTGGAGCAAAGGATGGATAAGGGGCTTGTTTATGGCATGTGACACCATGTTGATGTTTGGTCGACATTTGAGAGAAACTGGATGCAAGGGATGGAATCACCGGCAATGACATGTTGAAGACTTCGAACCGGTCGTGCAATAAACTTATGCGAGGCGATGGGATGTTCAGTCTGCAGGAGTGTCGGTAGCGTTGGTCACTTGTGGTCATCGAATAACGGGACTGAGGGAATCGCAGTGTTTGGGTCCGGGTTGCCAGATGAGGCAAGGACGGAGCTTGGCAGCTTTTGGGTGCTATTAGAATGTCGCGTGATGTCAACATGTAGGGAGAAGTGCGGAAGCTAAGTATTCTAGAAGTGGAGGTGATAGCATGACGATGTGTGTACAAGCTTTCGGTTGGTGCGTGCGGGCCGCCGGGAAGGAAAGAACGGTAGACTATGTAGCAAGTACCAAACGTTGGTTATTCTCCCACGATCCAGTGTTCAGTATCAGGGATTATGTGGAAACTGGAGTTATTGGACGCATGCCTAGAAATGGACGGAATGAGATCCTAATGTGAGCGATATTGGTATAGATGACTCACCGAGCACATGAAGGCTACACATGTGCATGACGACTAGAATGTTGCGCATCGAATCTATTCTTTTGGTATCTTATCTTCTCTAGCTCTTCGCAGCCGCAGCCGCAGCCTTCTCGGCCTTTTTCTTCTCCTGCTCGGCTAGCTTAGCCAGCTTCTTCATCTGGTTCTTCGTCATTGGCTGGCCATCTGCACCTGCCGGTGTTGCCTCGCCGTCCTTTTTCTCCTCCACCTTTGGCTTCTCCACATTGGGGTTGCCCTTCCACTCTAGCTGTCTCGGGCGCAGGAACTCGTCGAGAACCTCGTCTGTGACCTTGGCCCTTGCTTCCTGGAAACGCTTGACGTATTGTGTCATCATTTCGACGCACTCCTTTTTCATTTCACCGGTCAGGAGCTCGCCTTTGCGGTACTCGTCGGCTAGTCTCAGCAGCTTCTCGTCATCATCTTCGAAATAGGAAAGGTACTGGTATGGAACGTCAATGTCGGGGTTGCCACCCTTCTCACGGTGTAGTTCGAGCGTCTCCTGACCGCCAGAGAAGGCGTGAGAGTTGATCTTCTTCTTGATCTCTTTGGGGGTATCGCTCATGAAGATGGCCGAGTTGGGATTGGAGGCGCTCATCTTGCCGCCTGCGCCTTGCAGTGCTGTGAGGAACTTGGAGTGGATCAGAGCAGGCTTCGGCGATGGCTGGTCCATCCTGTTGCAGTTCTCACGGACAAGGCGGAAGTAAGGGTCTTGGTCGATAGCGCAGGGGATGAGGCAGGGGATGGCAGCGAGCTGCTTCGATCGGTGATATGTCTTGTAGTCTTGGCCCCAGATGAAAGGGTAGGAGGAGGCGAACGCAGCAACACACTGCTTGGCAGCAAAAGCATTGCTGCCAATGTTGGTTGAGCCGTGGAAGCCAAAGGCGCCGCGCACCTGGTTGTTGGTGATGAGCTTCTCAAACTCGGTGCTGTTGAGGTTGAAGTGCCTGTTGAAGCCAGAGGTGAAGAACTCGGAGTCGATGTACATGAAGGTCTTCTTGGGGTCGAAGCCAATGGAGATGATGTCCTTGGCGTTCTGTCGGGCAAACTCGTAGACCTCGGGCTGCTTCAGCTTCTCCTTGAAGAGGAACTTCTCGTCGTCGGTCAACATGATGACGAGGGGCACGTCAAATACATCCTGCAGCCACTTTGTGAACTCGAAGGGGATGGTGTGGCCAATGTGCATAGCATCGCTGCTGGGCCCGCGGCCGGTGTACAGCAGGAAGTCCTCGCCCTTCTCGTACTTGTCCAGGATGAGCTCCAGGTCGCGGTGGGAGAAGAACAGGCGGCGCCGCAGCCAGCGGTGCGGCTTGTGGCCCGTCACGCGCTCGAAGCGCTCGAGCAGCGGGTCGTCGATGAGCTTGGTGGCCCACTGTGCGGAGATGGCGGCATAGTCGAACTCCTGGACGTTGCCGTCGGCGTCGGTCGCGGCCTGGACGTCCCAGGGATTGATCTCCTGCACCGTGGCCTTGGACACGGGCTCTGCGGCCGTCGCGGCGAGGCTGAGGGCAGCAACGGAGGGCGGTTCGGGCTCCGTCATGGCGGTGGAGGCGGCAGAAGGGAGGGGGAGAGAGAGGAGGGCGTTGCGAGCAGCTGGGCGTCGTTGCTGGCTCGTGCCGTTATTCTCGCACTGAGTCAATCAATATAGAGTGACTGCACCGCGCGCCCCCACCAACCACCGTCAGTCCTCCGCGGGGCCGCCGCGCCACACTTTGACGCGCACCGCCACCACAGCCACTTCCCGTTTTTGCCGCCGTCAGCAGAGCTCCATCTCCTCACCACCCAACGTCACACCACTCGCATTCCACCTCCCCCGCACCACGCGCATCACACGTCTGTCCAATTGTTGCCGGACAATTGGCGGCCTCGACCATGCAATACACACCACAACGATAGCCACCGCCTGTCTCCGCCCATTGCACACGACCACCTCCAGCTCCACCAGCACGTGAATAGCACCGACAACGACGAGCACGTGAACCGCGGCCACAGACAATCAATCACCACCAGCACGTAAACTCCGCAGCCGCCATGGTCAAGTTCTACTCGTCCCAGGAGACGTACTCGTACTCGTTCCCCGCCGTCACCCTCGCCTACTTCCTGCGTTACCCCAACCCCTACGCCACCCATGTCCTCTCCACCGACACCATCGCCCGCTCCTACGACCCGGCCACCCAGCGCCTGACCACCATCCGCCTGCACCTCAAGCGCTCCAAGCTGCCTGCCGCCGTCCTCCGCCTACTGCCCAAGTCTCTGCTCGGCGCCTCGGCGAGCGGCGACACACAGACCTACATCCTCGAGAAGAGCGTTGTCGACGTCAAGGAAGGATGGATGGACACCGAGTCGCGCAATCTCGAGTGGACCGGCGTCCTCTCCGTCGTCGAGCGCCAGTACTTCAAGCGCCCCGACATTCCCGACGAAGCAAAGGTCTTCAAAGGCATGGAGGGCGCTGCTCGCCGCCACGGCTTCCTCTCCTTCGGTAAAGACGGCAATGGCGTCAAAGTCGAAGACAACGGCGAGACCACCGAAGTCATCTCCTCCGTCACACTCCACTCCCACATCGGCGAGGCCTGGAAGCGGAAGCGCGAGGCCGCAAACGAGGCTGCGTCAACCTCGTCGGAAGACGACCCCCCGAAGATGGGTTTCCTGCGCAGCTGGGGCACCGCAACGCTGCAGCGCCAGATTGAAAAAATCGGCCTAACGCGTGCGCAGCGCAGCCAGCCCAACGCAAAAGAGGGCATGAAAGTCGTCCTCGAGCGCATGCGCGAAGGTGGCCTTGTAGGCGTGCTCGAGGGCATGCGTCGAGACCGCGAGGCCATTCTCGCCGGCCGCTCGCTCCTCGCACCCCTCGCCAAACCGCCAAGCGACGACGAATGATTACGAGACAGGAACGTTTATGCGGGAAACGTCGTGTCTGGCCATGTGTAGGATGATGTGTTTCTGGTTTTTCTGAATGGGCAACATTTAGCGACGGCGTACTGGTTTCTCTCCCTCTTCTTTCGTCTACGCCCTCGCTTTTGCGCGGGTTGGATTTGTTTTACTACCACCACCGTCACATCACATGTCGTGTCGAGATTCACTCAAAAATTCTCGCAGTTGGGTTTCCTTCTGTAACATTTACACCGGCGCACTGCTTGCGGGAAACTGTATATTTACTAAAAAAAGCAGTAACAATAACAGTAAAATAACATTAAAATAACTTCATACGTATACTTCAATTCTCGTCGCTGGGTATCATCTATCCAAACCGTGCATGCATGCAAAAAGAGTGAAAAGGAAAGAAGGAAAAAAAGTACACGGTGTGTACTGGGTATCAATCAACCAACCAAACACCTCATCCACCACCCACTATATACACACTCCCCACCATCACACGTAATCACGAATCCCAAATCGGCCCAAAAGCAGGTACACCCCTCCCCTCCAACCCGCCAACAACCCTCCTCGTAACACTCTCATTACTCAGCACAAACACCGCCTCGGCCTGCATCTCCCCATACAACATCCACGCCACAGCAAGTAAATCCGGTCTACCAGCCTCATCCGTATCCAGCACCACAGCCTGCGGATCCGCGCGGTCCACGAGGGTCATGATATCAGCCCCGTAGGTAGCACGTGGTGAGCGGGTTGACCATACCAGCCGCGCGATTTGGGAGGGAGGGCGGTCGAGTAGGGAGGAGAGACAGGGTCCTATGCCGCTTCCTGTTGTTATTATGAGGATGCGCGTGTAGAGGCAGGAGAGGGAGAGGACGCCGGCGCGGGGGTGGGATTTGACCCAGAACTGCATCTGCATGGGTTCTATGTGTGGTTCTGGGTGGTGGGTTTGCGCGGTGTGGATGATGTTGCGTGTCCAGTCGCCTGCTGCGCTGATGATTAGGCTGTTTCCGTTTGCCTCGTTTGCGCCGTGTGGGTGGGTGGTTGGGAATGTGGCGAAGGGGTGCCATTCGCGGAGGGGAGAGGATGAGAGGACCAGGCAGGAGTATTTGTGGACTCTATTTGGAAAAGAGAGCTGTAGTGCGTGGTTTGACAACGGCGTGGCTGTGAAGATCCAGCGGCGGAGGAGGAGCCAGGGATACATCAGCAGTGCTGTTATGGCGAGGAGGATGTAGAATGTTGGGGTGTGGATGAGTAAGGTGGTGAATGTGCTGCTGGTGTCCTCGGTGGTGTTGCTGGTATTGTACTCAGTTAGAAGCAGTATTTGTGCCCAAAAGAGTGCGATGGAAAGCCAGCCCATGAAGCGGTGCGTAAATTCCCACGTATCATGGTGTCGTGCACGGAGGCGCGGGAGCGAGAGGACGATGATGGTGACCAGCAGGGAGGATGTCACTAGTGTCAGAATCAAGATGAGAGGCGTGTAATGTCCCTCCATCACGCCCTGCCAGCTCATCACAGCCGTGAACACAATCCACCATAGCGATCCCATGACCGCTGCTCCGCTGTGAATACCGCCATAGCAGTACACCCTGCTCACGACCCTTCGTAGTCGGAGAGGCAAGGACCAGGGTACAAGCCAGGCGGTTCGAAAGAGGAGGTTGATGAGCCAGTCCTGGCGGAAGAGTATCGCGAGGAGGAAGTTGGACGACGCGAAAGTTGCCAGGTGATCGAGTTTGAATGTTATAGATATGTTCCACGACGAGACATGTAGGAGAAGGAGCACTGCTGCGAGATTAAGGATAAAAACAAGTGTGAAGAGGCGCTGATAGACGGCAAAGATGGTGTAGCGAAAGCGGACTGTCCAGGAATGTTCAGATGGTAGACATGAATAGCCTGGTCTTGATCCCTTCCTTAGTAACTCAAAAGTCGAGGAGGAGGAGGAGGCTGAAGTGGTGTCGCTTCGTTGGCTGCTCTGCGAGTGGCTGCGTTGTAGGCACTTCTCAAGATCGATGATTCGCCGAGGTGGTTCAATCAGCCGGAACTCATCAGGATCAAAGATCGCCGCTGGTTGGTCTGAAGGGATAACAGCCGATCTGACAGGTGGTGGTCTGCCACGTTGTTTGTCGCTTCGAAGTTGTCGTTCTCTCCACCAATGTTTGTACCGACAAGGGGCTGTAGAAGGACCTGTCGCTTCCCACCGACTTTGGCTGTATGACATTGTGGAATGTGATTGGAATATTGTGCTAGCTGTCAGGTGAGTTGTGCGAGTTCGCAGGGTGAGCAAATAGTTTATATTGCAAGCAAAATTGGTCATTGTCCGGCAAACTGGACAAAGAAGCCGGCTTACACAGAGTTGTCGGATGTTAACACAAACACCGAATCGGAGACAGCAGCAAGGAGTGTGCGTGACGAAATGAGAGGGTGCACAGGAACGAGTGGGTGAAATGATTTCTGCTTCAGCGCCATAGTGTGTCGGTTCATCGGCATGCCGTATCGAGGTGCAGATGTCTGACTTTCACACGTGGAATGAGCTTCAGGAAGACACAACAGGAAGGTCTGCATATACGAATGCGGCCCCCTATCCCATGAGGCATGGTAAGCCGGGTTCAGATATCCATGGCGTAGGTTGACCAGGCGGGCTGTGCTAGTTCCTTCAACCCCTGGATAGGATCGTTACCCAGGTTTGTTGAGGCTCTATGTGTGGGCCTCGTGGACGGGAACCTGCGGATAGCAGCGTCAGAGAGATCCAAATATGCAGGTATGCCACGCTTAGGATAGCGTCAACGGCCGACAGTTCAACGTGGTGCGGTAGGTTCATTCCAGGGAGCTTGGCAGGTCAAATCGATGCTGTCATTGGCGTTCTCCCTTCGTCCTGCAGAGCAAGACTGTTCGACAACGGCAGTGTGAGAGAGCAACACTGCACGGCGGTGGAACGCTCAGACCTCCATGTTTGTTGTACACGCAGCGTGTTTGGCTGCGGGGCGCGACGGGTCTGCGCAGATGCAGGAGTTCTGTGTTTGTATTCCCAGGTGTGCTGCAAGGTTAGCCACCGTTACTAGTCAGTGCTTGTAAGCTTGTTGTGCTCTCCATATCTTCCCTGATGAAGCATAGTTCGAGGATGTGTTGAGGGCAGAGCAACGTAATTGCCTTGGAATCTTGACGTACCGCACATGAGCACCAAGTTGGATAGGGAACAGTCGTCAATGTCAGTCGCCCAAAGCGCATATACATGGTGTCGATCTGAAGGCGACTACGCCACGATCGATCCACTGTTGTCAGCTCACGCCAGTGGTGTAAGCGGCGCAGGCCTGACGCACCTTCATATCGTTTTGTGTGAAAAGGCACGCTTCGCATCTCGAACCAGGTTGTCGGACACTCCGCGCCTGGCTAAACACGCGCAAGGGATGGCAAATTTGCTCGAGTCTCAGCCTCTAGTGCAGGTCTAGAGGGGATAAAAACATAGACCCTGGCGCAAAACAAGCCAGATTGCCAGGCTGCTGCATCTCTTCCGGAAGTAGCCCTGACGTTTCGGTGTCCTGCGCCTGTCTGCCGGCCGAGGCTGTTGTCGCGCACAGATCGTTGCGCTGTGCAACCCTCGAACGGTCGGTCGTGTAACCTAGAGAAATCTTCTCCTGGCAGATCATGGTTCGAGGGTGACGATTCGAGATGTGCTACACATGTACGACAGCTTCGCAGGTGTCCAGTGCCCTCAGCAGTAACGGTACAACATGCGTATGTCCGGTCAGGGTTAAAGAACGCCAGGCGCGGGTCGAGGCTTAACTAGCTCAACAAGTACAACTTCCTCACGATGCTTTACAGTCAGGTCATTCGGAAGCTTCGGTCCTTGCTGGAAGTACAAAGTAGACGTGCATAATCTGCGTGTCATTCATGCAGCAAGATTACTAGCCCGCGTTTGCTACCTGACAGTCGGATTGAGCTTTGCAATGTGCAATGCATCCCTGGAGATAGTGAAGACACAGTAGACTTTGTAAACGAAGCTAACACGGTTTCAGGTCAAGAACAATCGGATGATATGAAATAAGAGAGGAACTAAGATACCTGTCGATTCTTTCCGTTTCTGCAAAAGGGGGGACGCACGATACTTGCCAGACTGTTTCGTGACGAAAAAACTAGAGGGCCGAGGAACGCTTTTGATGTGATTCGACATCTTCGTGTGTATTGCGTGCATTTCAAATCTTTTCCCTTGGCTATCGCTTTCGTGGATGGGCCTGCCTGTTTAGGTGTGTGCTGATGCGTCACGCAGAGTCTGGAGCCTGAGGAAGCCAAAGTTCAGGTCCCAGAGACAGTTCCACGGTGCGCCTCCGTTGGAATGGCTTGAGCGTTTTCGCCGATATGGCAGTTCTCGTGCTTGATATGTAGACCATCATCAATGACTTGTTCTAACTTGATCTCCTTGTACGCCACCATAGCCGCGATGAGTTCGCTTGCAGTGCTGTGATTGACGGAATCTCGAATCTGAGCCCACAGATCTGTCTCCATACCCTTCGCCATGGTATGGATGACCAGTTGTGACAGCCTTGCTGGTGGGTTCTCGTCCTTGAGGACGTGGTTGAACACAGTGATCACGATATCGTCGGAGACTGCGTGCGACTCTGGTGTATCTTGCTGTACGAACAACCCAAGTAGGGATCGAAGAGGAATACCATTCGAGAAGGCTTTGGAGATGCTGTCAGAGGCGGATTCGTAGAGTCGATCCATGCACTTCTCAGCAAGCACGACGATTTGAAGACGTGTAGCAAGCGCCCAGATATCGTACAGATGTTCCGCATCTTCGTAGTTGAGTGTCGATCGATAGGCCCATTCGACGACAGATATAACGCTGTTCTCTTTGGCGCTGCGGAGCAGAAGTCGACCTTGCGCCCAAGCTTTGTTGATGTTGTTCTTAGCCTTTTGCTTTTCAGTAGCCCTGCACCTTTGAAGCCGCGCGCATACTTCCTCCGCAACCTCAAGAGCCCCTTCAGCGTTGAGCAGTTGAAGACGTTTATGCAGAGTCAAACCCTGGAAGAGTTTGACGGTCTTTGGGATCTCAGCTGACTGGATGAGATTCTTGTTCGTGAACTGCAGCTCCAATACCTCACGGATGGCTTTGCTGATGACTTTCTGATACTCCTGTAGTGGATAGCTGTCTTCAATGCTTGTGATCAGTGATATGAGCTGAGCGGAGGTTAGCACGCAACACGAAACCGCGATTTCGTCAAGTGTCCAAGAACGAGGTGGCTCACCTTTGCTCCGTGCTTCTGTTCGTCGAAATGTTCCGGGGTCAAGCCAACCATCGTGATGGACTCGATTCGCTCCAGATAGTCATCGCATTTGTTGTAATTCTCTCGCAATATCTCTGCCCTCATAGAGAAATTTCGCATTTTCTCACTGTGGCGACACAGAATCTGCTCATGAATCGTGCACCGAGTGCGGAGGTCATCGCCGGAGCAGATGGTAATGACGTCCTGCATTGAGTTCCTTGCATTTCAATGAGGAGAGGGACTGGCTGATATCACGGGAACTTACTGAGAAACTGGAGCTTGCTGTTGGTCGTTCATCTTTGAAGTTGTTACCGTGGGCGGAACTACGTACACACCTTGCACGCCGGAAGTTGGTGGTGATGTCGCAGACTGTCCCGGCTCGATGCTTTTACGCAACGTGGTCGAGGCTGGAGACAGCTTGCTTGGAGTTGCGGGTCCCGCGCTCATCGTGAGGTACTGGAGCAGAATTGTCGATAGCAGGTAGTGGAGAAGAGAGGCAAGGGTTGCCGGTTTTATGTGCTCACGGTGCTGGTTCCGTACCTGCTGCTCTTACCTTGGGCGGGGCTTCATGGCAAATGGTGAGAGTGCCCAGACATGACTGAGCAGGGTGAGAGTAAGGAGAAGGAAGAAGATGAGTCGACGACTGGTATGGTTCATGAAAGAGAAATACTGTATGCATATTGACGTCTCTACATGCAGACGGATGTCTGCTCGACAG
This sequence comes from Phoma sp. XZ068, assembly GCA_004835665.1. Lineage (NCBI taxonomy): Eukaryota > Fungi > Ascomycota > Dothideomycetes > Pleosporales > Didymellaceae > Phoma > Phoma sp. XZ068. The sequence goes on from RBKR01000001.1 coordinate 404,463, forward strand.
CCTACCTCGTAGTACCATTGCAGCTGTCGTCTTGGACTGCAGGTTTGGTACTCATTGTGCATTTTGAGCAGTCAGCGGACACTTCATCACGGTGAGTACAACACCGATGGAGCGAATGGTGAGGGTCATCATCGAGGGACGGCAAGGTGAATGATGTGGTGTGGCCCGAGCTCAATCTCCCCGCAACGCCCAAATGTTGTTCAACACGGTCGCAGCTGCGCGCAGGAAAACAACGCGTCGCCATGGCCTCGTTCAACCATGAACGCGTCGGGCACGCGTTGGACGAGCTGCTGCAGCGCATTGTACCGGACGACCCCAACGACGACGAGGACGCTGCCGAGCAGCGCCTCCAAGATGCCTACGACTACTCGATGCAGCAGCTGATCGCGGCCGGGGAGCCCACAGCAGTGCCCGACGTCAACCACATTGCCAGCCTGCTGGAGAGCAAGAGTAGGGCCTCGATGGACCGCATGTGCACCTGCCGCCGACTGACTGCCTTACAGTTGCCGGACCTGCCAACGACACGCACAGGAGCACGCGGCTGCACAACCTCCTCGGCCGCCTCGAGGACCAGCCGGTCCTGCACGAGAAGTGGCGCATGCTCTACTTCCTCCACGAACTCTCCGACCTGCCGTCCGCCGACCAGCAGCACGCAGGCTCCTCGTTCGAATCGCGCAGCCGCTCACGTGGTCCCGCCACGCCCTCGAGACACCAGCCTGCGTCGGCCCCAACTTACGACAACCCAGCCTTCGGGGAGGCCTTCGCGAAGCAAGGCCTGCCTCAGTATCCAGCACACCAACCCTCGCCCAAAGCGCTGACACGCCCAGCACCGCCCGAGGACAAGGTCGAGAACCGCAGGGATCGCCGTGCCCAAGAAACAAGCAAAGAGCAAGCGCCGGATGGCGCCCACCCAGAGAAGATCACCATGGGCCCTTCGGAAACCGACCTTCTGCGCGATCTCCCTTTCACCCTCCAGGGTCTCTCTTCCTCGAAACTCGTGTTTCCGTCCTCGTCTGCACTCAAGCTGCCCGCCAACTTGCCCGTGCCCATCATCGGACTTCTGCACTCTCTCGCCGAGCCCGCCATCCTGTACAAAGGACTAGCCGAGTTCGTCGAGTCCAGCGAGGGGGACTTGATCGGCCAGAGCTTCCGCTCAGCCTTGGGCAAAGAGCTGCGTGCTTATCTCGGTCTTGTCGCGACGTTGGAAGGCCAGATACGGAGAGCACTGACACAGTTGGCCGAGGGGCCTGCTCACCAAGGTGTCAGCAAAGCTGGCGTCACGCTGAAGCGATGTGTCATATGGACGCGTGATGCGACCATGGGCCTGCGTCTCATGAGCCTGATGGTTGAGCAGTCGAAGAACTTGAAAGGCGGGCAACTCATCTCCCTGATCCATTCCTTCTCACTCAACCATGGCGATCCGTACGTCATGTCCTTCGCCGAACGTCTTCTCTCCGATGTCACACGACCATTCTATGATATGCTGCGACAATGGGTGTACGACGGCGAGCTGTCAGATCCCTTCGGCGAGTTCTTCGTATGGGAACAGACTGGTGACGAAATGATGGACGTCAACGGTGATCAGGGCAAAGGAGGGGCAACAAGCGTCTGGGAGGACAAATACAAGCTCAACGATAAGATGGTACCGACTATAGTTGCCGACGACTTCGCCAGGAGGGTCTTCCTCATCGGCAAAACGCTAAACTTCATACGTTACGGTTGCGGCGATGCGAACTGGGTAGACACGTACTCGAAGGAAGCATCGAAAGAGCTGCACTACGGCGACACAGCAAACCTCGAACGGTCAATTGGCGATGCGTACAAGACGACAATGGCGCGCCTCATCGAGCTCATGGGGAATAAGTTCAAGCTCTTCGATCACTTACAGGCGTTGAAATCGTACATGCTGCTTGGTGCTGGCGACTTCATTGCTGTTCTGATGGAGTCGTTGTCGTCGAATCTGGATCGGCCCGCCAATACCCAATATCGACACACGCTCACAGCGCAGCTCGAGCACGCTGTGCGCAACTCAAACGCGCAGTACGATACCTCTGATGTGTTGCGCAGGTTGGACTCGCGTATGCTGGAGTTATCACACGGCGAGATCGGATGGGATGTGTTCACGCTTGAATACAAGATCGACGCCCCTGTTGATGTCATCGTCACGCCGTACGGCTCGAAGCAGTACCTCAAGGTGTTCAACTTCTTATGGCGCGTCAAGCGTGTTGAATTCGCCCTCGGCTCAACATGGCGTCGCTGCATGACTGGGGCTCGCGGTGTCCTCGGTACTGTCGACGACAAGTTTGGCAAGGATTGGAAGAAAGCACGCTGCGCCATGGCAGAGATGGTCCACTTTGTCAACCAGCTGCAACATTACATTCTCTTCGAAGTCATCGAATCATCATGGATCGATCTCCAAAAGGCACTGAACAAACCGGAGAGCACATTGGACGATATGATTGACGCCCATGCCAAGTACCTAAACAACATCACACGGAAGGGACTGCTAGGGAGTCAGAGCATTGACTTCACTGGTCAGTTGCACGAGCTGCTCAAGACAATGCTTGCGTACAAGGATGTAGTCGACAGCCTGTATTCATTCTCCGTTGCCGAGTTCACTCGCCGCCAAGAAGCCGCAGCCAAGATTGAAACACGCACAGCAGCCGGACGATGGGGTCTTTCGGAGAGGGATAGCTCACGCACATCTACACCAGACCCCTTCGCAGCTTCACGCGCTGCATCGCGACAAGATCCCGAGTCGCCATTTCCGCCCCTGCTCAAGATCGCAGATGGTGGGTCCGGCGAAGACGATGTTCTATCGGCGTTGCGACAGCGGTTGGCACACCTGGCCGTGGACTTTCAAGCCAGGATTTGCTTACTGCTTGGCGATCTAGTACACTCACCGGACGGAGAGCTGAAGATGCTGGCCGTCAACATCAACTTCAACGATGTATACAAACCCGAACGGAGACGGAGGAAGAACGAGAAGAAGCGCGAGAAGGAGAAAGAGACGCCTGCCCCCTCAAAGGCCGCTGTTGCGACTTAGAGACTCCTACGGGCTCCGCGAAGCGACCTACACTCGGAGGAACAGGAAGTTGAGGTGGAAGCTGATATTGCATTCGTTGGAGGTTAGGTAGTGCAGGAGTTAGGTAGTCCAGCTTGACGATGCAGGGTCATAGGAATTGGGCTCGCCGAATATTATTGATACCCATGAAACGAAGAAGTGTCCACGGTGCAGCACAGAAGAGAAAACGGACTCTTCATATCAAAGCAGATAGTCTATGGAATTGGGATAATATGATCATGCCACCAGCATAATTATCAATCGGCCGCTAAGCATCGCAATTGCAAAATCGCATCACGGACCAAGATGTGCATGGGCGTGGAATTTGAGGCGTAGGGCTGGCTAATCAGGAGCGGGCAAGCATTGGCGATCGCGCTTGTGGGTCCGGCAAAACAGCCCGAATGACAGGCAATCCTTCCGCGGATGCACCACGGGACTCTCCAGGTGTATTGATCCCTACAGTACGCGAGCGTGGGTGTAAACGGCCCACAAAAACCTTCCACGGTGCTCACCGAGAACTCACGTCTATAGACATCGTGGAGCAAGCACCGCAGTCCGCGATGCAATCCAATCGTCGCGGGATTATGGATCGCGGACGCTAAGGCCGGACCAGACGGGCCAGATGCGTGCATCGAACGCCAGGCTTCCAAGCTAGAGCTCTCGATCGTTCGGCCGGAGATGGCGGGGAAGAGGTAGGTAGGCATTGCTTCCCACTGCGACTGTCTGCAACGCCACGACACCAATCGTCGAGAAGCTATGCGCCGTGCCTCGACCAGGCGCCTCGAACTGTCTCAGTGCCTCGCCGGACGAGGAAATGGCGACTGATGGCGGGACCATGGCCTCCCCAGACCGCGAGCAGCGGTACCACGATGCCATGACCAAAGAACAACAGCTGCAAATGTGCGCCGTCCGCACGCTGTCGGGCTTCAAGCGCGAGACCCTGCACGCCGGCCTTGCCAACTCGACCATCCTGAGCTACCTCGACCGCGATGAACGCCCTTCCTTCGCCATGCACGCGGGGTCCACCCTCCACGCCGACGGTCCTCTCGAACTCATATACAGCAACCCGGCGCTGAAGAACGCCGCAAGCCTGCTGGCCACCGTTACGGGGCAGCACATGAAAGGGGGCCTGTTTGTAGAAAGCGCCGCGCTGCACAGTGCCTTCCGGAACTGGCTGCTAGATGTGGTGGATGAGTGCGATTCGTCGCGACGCGGCAATGCATATTTCTACGAGGGCTACCTGTGGACAGCCGTCAACGTAGAGCACTACAAGGTTGTCAGCGGCGTGGCGGCGTGGATGCTGTGGTCTGATCCAAGCAACGCGAAGCTACGCCCAACTTTGCATTCCAAAGAGAGCGGAGCACCGAAGCATCTACCGATCCCACTCCACCTACCCATGAAGCGCCCGCTCGTACAGGGCCATGATGTCAATTCGGGGCTGCAAGAGGGTCCAATGGAGAGTCCGTGTCCGGAGCGCAGCCAATACGGACCGTTCGACTACACCTTCGATCCGTCGCCAGTTCCTACCCTGACCGAACATATCAGATACTTTCGTGAAACAGCCTGGTCGCAAACGCCACTTGGAGACATGGCAACATGGCCACCCGAGATGCGGTGTGTCGTGAACATGACGCTCAACGACAGCTATCCCGCAGTACTCTTCTGGGGCGAGGAAGCCATCATGATTTACAATGAAGCCTATGTCCAGCTCCTTGGACTTCTTCATCCCTGTATGGGAAAGAGTGCTCGCACCCACGCAGCCAACCACTGGCCTTCCATCGCTCCTCTTATTGAACACATCAACGCAACAGGGGCTTCGTTACGGGAGCACGATGTGCCCATGTTCATCGACAGACATGGTTTCCTCGAGGAAACGTATTGGTCATTTCAATTCACGCCTGTCTTGGACAGAGAAGGCCACATCACCAGCTATTACCACCACCTCTTCGAGACCACTAAACACCACCTTCTCCAGCGTCGAGTAGCTAGTTTAGTGGAGCTAGGCAGTCTGACCGCCAATGCCCGCACTTTCCAGTCGTTTTGGGAAATCACCCTACAGGCGCTTACACTGAACAGCAAAGACGTTCCATTCGCACTGTTATATTCGGCAGAGCACCAGTACGGCTCAGAGTTCAGCTCTATCTCTTCGCCGGGTACCTGCACAGGTATAAACATAGGAACTTGTATTCTCAAAGGCTCCATAGGCGTTGAGAGCGGCCATCCTCTTGCACCACCCACGATTGATGTTCAGGACAATTCCTATGTATTTCATTCGTACCTTCTTGAAGCCGTCAAACTTGGAAAGTCGACCATTGTTGATCTTGCCGACCTGAACCTACCTGATTCTGTATTCTCCAATGTCAACTGGAAAGGGTACGGCGAGCCGTGTCGTGTCATGGTCATCTGTCCTATCATGCCTACGACCTGCGATAACGCACAGGTCGAAGGCTTTGTGATCCTCGGTGTCAACCCTAGGAGGCCTTTCGATGATAACTATCAGAAGTTTGTACACGTCATGTTACGCATGCTTGCTACGAGTTTGGCTAGTGTTGCGCTGTTCGACGCCGAGGTCAGGCAGAAAGAGAAGGCTATCGAGAATGCGGCCAATCTACAGCAGCAGCTGCTTAATGAGATTGAGGCGAAGGAGAAGAAGTTTCAAAGCTTTGCAGAGAGAAGTGACGTCGCTATCTTCATCATGGACGCCATGGGCAAGTATACGTACAGGAACAGACGATGGTGAGTCAAAGACTTGGAATCATTGCCTGGATTTAGACTGACCTCACAACAGGTACGAAATGTTCGAGGTGGCAGCGGATGTCGAAGACGCAATGGAAGCTTGGCTGAGTCTCGTCTTTCCGGAAGACATAGCCAAATGCGAAGGCGTATTTGGCAAGTTAGTCATGGAGAAGATACCTGTTATCTTCGAGCTCAAAACTAGGATGCTATGGTCACCACCACCCGAGCTCGACCAACCAGAATGTCGAGGTACAGAGCACCACAAATGGATACTCTGCTCTGCCTATCCTGAGCTGGGGCCGAATGACGAGCTACTTGAGATTGTCGGTAGCGTGACCGACATTTCAAAGCAAAAGTGGGCCGAGGGCATTCAGAAGATACGCACCGACAGTGCGCTGGAGAGCAAGAAGCACTTGGAGCACTTCATCGACACGACTTCGCACGAGATGCGAAACCCTCTATCTGCAATCATGCAGTGTGCTGATGGTATCCTCTCGTCCTACTCCTTCAGCGATGGCGACCCACCAAGCCCAACAACATACTTTGAACTTCTTGACCAGACGCTAGATTCAGCACAGACAATCGCTCAGTGTGCACAACACATGCGACATATCGTCGATGACATACTAACCATCTCCAAGCTCGACTCCGGCCTGCTTGTCATCACGCCTGTAGACGCTCAGCCCGAAAGCGTAGTGAAGCATGTTGTTAAGATGTTTGATTCGGAGGCCAAGGCTGCAGGCGTTGATTTGTTCATCGTGATAGACCAGTCTTATCGCGCCCTCGGCATTAATTGGGTCTCCTTGGATCCGACCCGAGTTCTACAGATCCTGATCAACCTCCTCACCAACGCAATCAAGTTCACACGCTTGGAAAGCGAAACACGTCACATCACAATTACCCTCGCCGCGAGCGCAACGGAGCCTATGTCTACTCCTGGAGGTGTTCAGTTTATTGAGACCAAACTTGTTGGAGACAACCATCATTTAGAACTGGATTGGAAGAAAGGCGACACTCAATTCATCCAGTTCTCAGTCAGTGACACTGGTCGCGGGTTAACGCAGGAACAGACGACCTCGCTTTTCCAACGCTTTTCTCAGGCTTCGCCTCGCACACACGTTCACTACGGAGGCTCCGGGCTTGGCTTGTTCATCTCTCGACGACTGACCGAGCTCCAGGGTGGCTCCATCGGTCTTACAAGCGAGTACAAGAAAGGAAGCACGTTTTCCTTCTACATCAAAGCCCGACGCGTCAGATCTGCCATGGTACGCAAAGGCAGCATGCCTGACGCGTTCCCTGAAGACATCAGACACCGAAGTAAGAAGCCGTCACTCACTCTACCCCGCGACCACCCTAGGCCACCAGTCCTCCCGGAGGATGCTCAAGATGACAGCCAATCTTGGCGCCACCCAGCCCCGGATCCCAATCCCATGCCCCATTCACCACCGGCGACCGAAACGTTTTCAGCGGTATCACGTTCAGCTACAGCCCCCGTCGCTGCTACCGAAGCCTTGGGACTGCCTCCGCCCCTTGACTTCGCCGAACTAAAGCGCACAAAGAGTATTCCCGAAACATTACACGTCCTTGTCGTAGAAGACAATCTCGTAAACCAGAAGGTGTTGGCCAAGCAACTCCGCAACCTAGGCTGTATCGTCAGCGTCGCGAACCACGGACGAGAATCACTCGATTTCTTACCGAGGACCACGCGGTGGAATCACAATGCGTACGCCGCATGCACTGAGATGCGACGCCCCTCAGTCCCAATCCCCTCTCCTGGTGACGCCGTATCATCACTTCATGTGCCCGATAGGGTTGATACACCCATCGAATTGTCCCTGATCCTGATGGACTGGGAGATGCCGATCATGAACGGACTCACAGCTGTCGCCAAGATCAGAGAGTTGGAGAAGAACGGCTTGCTGAATGGACGTGTGCCGGTGATTGGCGTGACGGCAAATGTCAGACAACAGCAGATTGAGACGGCAATGGAGGCCGGTATGGATGATGTTGTGGGGAAGCCGTTTAGAGTTGCGGAGCTGTTGGCGAGAATGAGGGGGATTGTTAAAGGGATTGGGGAGATGGGGTGAGGTGCTGATGCGGGTGCTGGTGTGATTGTTATAACATCACCAGCCTGTATCTTGTACAACATGACTCCGGCAGCTTGAGCAGCCTCAGCACGACCCTTTGTCGTTACGTTGGCATCGGATCATCACGCTCTCAGCACAGAGCGCTCTGTCGTAATCATCAATGACCTATCAGCGAGGGCTGGAGCCACAAATGTATGTCTTGCATGCATTGCCCTCACCGGCCTATGGGGAATTGGGGCACGAAGAAGGAAATCCAGATTCCAAGTCCCCGAAGAGACGCAGACAGAGTCTGTAGGAAGCCCTTTGGCAGGAAGTACACCTTGGTTTGGAGGCATAGATATGATCAAGCCATTAAACATATTTTGGTCAGTAGGTTAAATATTAGGGTTCTGGGCCAAGAACCCAAAGTTGTTTCAAACGCACCAATGACTGTCGCTATCCTAGGCTTATCACACCTGATTAGGTAGGTTGTATATGAAGCTGCCAAGTACCCGACTTGGCTCCCCGCACTCCTTCCGTCCTTAAGCACCAACAAGGCTAGGATTCTCCGGACCGTCCCTCGCTCAGATGATTTCGGCAGCGATCAATGTAATTCTTCCACTTCGGACAATTCTTGAACCGAATTGATGGCGACTAACCATTCCAGCCATGTCGATTCGAAGTGGCAAGGGGCCGGGTCATGTACCTAATGTGAAAGTTGGTACCTGGCTAATATAAAAAGGATTGTACACAATGTTAATAGCTCGCTATCTTCGCAGTATCAACTTTTACCGTTGATCTCAAGCCCGCAAGATGAAATACACCCTTCTCTGCGCGACCGGTGCAACAGCAGCCACAGTCGCCAACCCAGCGTACCTAAGCTGGGCCGCAGACTCGCAAATCCGTCACGGCGTCAGAAAGACATTCGGCTACACGCAAGCAACTCTATACGAAGGCTTCGAAGCCGCCATCGCCCTGACAAAAAACCAAACGCTCGTCGACTGGTACAGAGGCCAGATTGACGATGTCATCGTAAAACCCGACGGCACCATCGCCAACTGGAACTACACCCACTACTCCCTCGACGACTACCGCATCGGCAACAATCTCCTCTGGTGGTACGACCGCACCGGTCTCGCAAAATACAAAGACGCTGCCCAAATCATCCGCGAGCAACTCAACCGGCACCCGCAAAACAAAGAAGCCGGGTTCTGGCACCGCAGCCCAATCTACAAGGACCAGATGTGGCTTGATGGAATTTTCATGGCTGATACCTTTTACGCGACGTGGACGAAGAAATTCGACAACGCGAATACCACCGCCTGGAACCATATCGTCACGCAATTCGATAATATCGAGAAGTACACGCGCAACACGACGACGGGGCTAATGGTCCACGGCTACGACGAGAGCAAGAGCAAGGTCTGGGCTAATCCCGTTACGGGCGCGGCGCCGAACGTGTGGAGCAGGGCTGTGGGATGGTACTTTATGAGCCTGCTGGAGGTGATTCCCCTGCTGCCTGCGAGTCATCCCGGGAAAGCGAAGCTGACGACGTATTTCACGACGCTTGCGGCGGCGCTGAAGAAGGCGCAGGATAAGGAGGGCGGGTGGTGGTTGATTATGAATGAGCCGTATCCTGGGATGAAGGGGAATTACATTGAGAGTTCTGCGTCGGCGATGTTTACGTATGGGTTGTTGAAGGGGATTAAGGATGGGTATTTGAAGGAAAGTGATTATCTTACGAGCGCGAAGAAGGGGTATGATTTGTTGACGAAGAAGTTTGTTCAGAAGAAGGCGGATGGGACGTTCGATTGGCTTGGTACGGTTGAGGTTGGGTCGCTGAACAGCAATGGCACGTACGAGGTAAGTCAAACTGGAGTGGCGAGGGCTTTACAATTTCGGTGACTGACTTGTGCTACAGTACTACATTGGTGTACCGCTTGCTGTGAACGACTTCAAAGGTGTTGGTCCATTCATGTTGGCGAGTTACGAGATCGAGACGTGGAAGTAGATGTCTTCGTCTAGATTCGAGCTTTCTCTAGAGACTGCCATGCTCACCGTTACTCAGGTCCCGATGTTGAGATAGCGATTAGACAATAAAACATAATCAGGCATATCGTCAAACTTAACTCTGTGCAGGTTGCGACCCAGATTAATATGCTTTACGTCGTACTCAGCCGGCCATCGCGTCCTCATATACACTACACAGACTCCCCTCCCGCCAAACTCCCTTGATGTTCAACGTATCATCAATATTCTCCAGCGGGTTTCCCTCAACAAGCAACAAATCCGCATTCCGCCCATCCTCCAACTTTCCTCTATCCCCAAACCCAAACCTCTCTGCAGTCAAACTAGTAGCCGAGCGCAATGCCTCAGCAGGCGTCATGCCAACCTCGTTCACAAATAGACTTAATTCATGATGCATGGACAACCCAAACGCAGTACCTTTTGCCGGGCCAGCCGAGTCGGAGCCGCACAGGATGTCGATGCCAGCCTCACGGAGCGCCTTCACCGAATCGTACGCGTGTGAGACTTTGCCGTGTTCAGCGCCAAAAGCCATGCACGCACACATGTTGCCGCGCCTGTCTGCGCTGAGCAAATGCTGCACGCGCGGATCGTGTGCAAATCTGTGTTGCTGGTCTTGTCCCTCGGTGGTCAGGCTGCCGATTGCAGCGAGTGTGGGATTGCACCACGCGTTGTTCTTCTTGTATGCATCAACCAGCTCCTCCGTTGGCGCCTTGTCGCAGAATATGTGGGTGAGTCCGTTGACGCCTGCATGCAATACGTCCAGTGTGTCCTGGAGAGATAGGGCGTGTGCGACGGTGAGATAGCCGCGTTTCTTCGATTCTTCGACGATGGAGTGTTGGAGCTCTAGGGAGGGGTAGGACAGCTTCGTACCCATTGTCGTGCCAGACTCGTGCATCAGCTTGATGTAATCCGGCTTCATCTCCTTGGTCGTCCACTCCAGGTACTCTACCACGCTGCTCCTGTCAGTCAGCTTCGGCCATTTTGCTATCTCAGCTGCCGTCTCGGGGCTCTTGTCGTGCGCCAGTATGACCGGGATTGGCCAGCCGTTCTCGATGGTTGCTGCTTGGCCGCAGGTCTTGTAAGACGCTGTATCTGGTTGCTTAGTCTGCTCGCGGAGTTTGAGCACATTGGGCAGCTCGTTGTGCATTTCGCATACAGTTGTTACACCGAAGCGGAGGGATTGCGGAAGTGCCTCAGGATCGCCCCTGTCGGCGTGGATATGGCAGTCGATGAGGCCAGGGAGAACAGTATGATTGGGCCTAGAGTACGTTTTGATGGAGGCTTCCAATTTCGGTATGTTGGAGGCTGGTCCAACTGATGTAATCTTTCCATTATCAACTAGTACATAGCCTTGGTCGATAGTGGACTCGCCGGTGAAGACACGGACATCTCGAAGTATGAAGGGAGTCATTTTTGTTTGGCGATGTTCAAAATGAAGAAACGCCAGAGCGAGACGGAGGGGGGTCCGGTTGGTGGTATATAAGTGTAGTCAGCAACTCGGCGGTCAACACACATCAGCTGTGCCTCCAGAAAGAGAAGGGGAGAGTCGGTGAGATTGGGTTACAAAGCTGAGGAGGCGTGAGACAGCTGGGAGGATACACCCGCGTATATTATAAGCTCGCGGTGATTGCGGAATCGCTCAATATCCTAGTGTGTTCCGGAATGCAGGCGTACAGTACATGCTGGAGATGTTCGGCCGGCGGTTGGAGAGCCGAAACCCGACAATGCGAATCTGCGAGACACCGGTAGCACATGCATATTTTTTTCGTGAGCTTAAAGAACATTCGAAGTGCTTCTGTATTTGATTAATGAAGTGGCTACTCAATACGTTTTCCACCTGCCTGGATCTATGACTGATCTGGGCGAGAAATCACAGGTTGATCTATTCTGCTACCATAACAGTGGCGGACTGTTTAAGCCTAAATGGTTGTCTGATCCGAAGACATGGTTAGGTGGGCGTTAGAATGTAGAGAATAGGCTTTGGTATTCATGTTCTAGTAGAATCAACTTCTTTAAGGGCAAATATCGTTGACAGATGCAACTGGCGTCAGTAGCTGAATACTTCCAGACTGAGATTTCGCAACATAATAGTGCACACTAATAAGATTATAACCCTCTGGAAGAGCTACCAGTAGCCAGAAATTAAGATAAATTAGGCTGAGGGATTGTGCATTGTTCTCTTTATGAAGTTAATGTCTGCTATGTAGTATTGACTTTCAACATATTTCCCACCGAACAGCCCCAGAAGTCGCGAGTATGGTCACTGCTTTCGCAAATTTGATGATAAACTGCCCATGAAACCCCACCAAGGAAGGCAATATTCGAAGGGTTCTTCATTTCTCTCCGTACGTAAGCTACTTCGCACGCGTCGCCACTACATTCAGCGGTCTTTTCTCCCACATCAGATATGTTGGTTGCTCACCCCAATCAAAGCTGTCCTTCTCATCCGCTAAACACAAGTCGTATGTGTAAAGTACCCTCGCAATGACAATCCTCATCTCCGCTGACGCTAACTTCAATCCGAGACACTGATGCCTGCCCACGCTGAAAGGCTGGAAGCAATTCATATCGTCTTTCGCATATCGGTGATCTGGTAGGAAGCGCTCCGGTAGGAATGTGTTGGGCAAGTGGAAATTGTATTCTTGTCGGTTGCCGGAGAATTGGTTGAAGGCTACATAGGTCTGTGGGGAGTCAGCCGCTATTTTTCGTCCTCGATGGGTAAAAGGAAGAGAACGGGAAGGAGAAAGGCTTAGTGGAGGTAATGGTAGGGCACGTACACCGGCTGGCACAAAACGGTCGCATATTGTGTCGCCACCTGCAGGGACGACTCTCGGTGGGGTAAACACAGTAGGTGGATCGAGTCGAAGGCCTTCGTTAATAACGGCGTTGAGATATGGGAGATGATTCGTCGACGCCATGGATATCCCCTTATCTGATGCGAAAGTGGAGCGGAGTTCGCTGGTTAGACGCTGGAGGACGCCTGGATGCTGGACGAGTTCGCGGAATATGGCGGTCAGCGATGAGGCTATTGTTTCGCTGGATGCAAAGACAAAGAACATGAGATTGATATCCCATTCTTTGCCTTCTATGCCGCCTTTACTATCAACATACTTCTTGGTTGGAGTCACAAAATCTGGCCGGTCAGTAGTCATTGCTAAGCGCTTCTGTGCCATCGCGCTACTCATCATTGCGTGGTCCTTGAGCTTCTGCATGACCTTGCTTGGAATAATGGATCGTAGAAGACGATCAACTGGCGGATATTGATTGATCGAGGCGATAAGAGCAAGGCCTTTGCCGAAACCTTTGGCTACTTCAACCCAAGGATGTACTTTACCACTCTTTAGGGACTCGAACGATTCACCGAATGAGAGGTCGCTCCCTATGTCAAAAGCGAGACACTCAACCAGGTGCTCCAAATCCACGCTTTCGGACGGGTGATGTTGTAATTTGGAAGTGAGTAGGTCAACATAGCCTTCCACTATCGGTGCTTGCTCTCGTAGACATTTGTCAGAGAAAGCGCTTGCGAATGCACGTCTGTATCTTGAATGACAAGCTTCGTCAAAACTCATGATTGAGTGTGGCTCATCTGGAGATTGTTTCTTGAACCACGTCCTGTTCTTTTGAAAGAGCTGGTGGCCGGGCCGGCTCGTATATATGTCTTTCCATGCTCTGCTATCAGCATAGGAGAGTTCATCAGGCGCAATCCGGACAATAGGTCCATACGAGGTGTGAAACTCCTTCAAACGCTTGTGGAGTTGCCCTTTGTGGGTTGAAACCACGTAGGGAATCCGGAACGCTCGCCAAAGGAGTGGTCCTGGGTATCGATGTAAAGGATGTAGCCAAACATTGTAAACCCCATAGAGGAGCACAGCCTAGTACGCACAAGTCAGCGGATGTGCGCTTGCATGTGACTCTACTCACCAGCAACGGCAGAAGAATAAGTGCCCAGTGACCAAGTAAGCTAGTGCACAGCGATAGAATATCCATTATTGTGTGACCGTTCTAGGGATATTCCCCGTCTCTAATTTGCGGATTGCCCAGTATGGACAGATGGTTACGGCAAGTGTGGCTGACAAGTGTCAAGTTGATGCGAGCTTTAGATTGGAGCACAATGCATGCATTGTTGGCACTGCTTGTGAGGAAGCGTTGTACACTGGTGAGGTTGTCAAAGTGATGTTGTCAAGCCTCGGCCTGAGCTCCACTTCCCGTTGCCGTCGCTAGCGGCGGGCAGGCGACTCCACATCCTTCGACAGCAGCAATCTATGAAGCCAAGTCAATGTTCTACTGCCAATAATCGTTCCTTCCTATTCATTGAATCTGTCGGCGAGCAGACTGGTGGCCCGCATAGTCGAGAAGCGTGCTCGTGGTGTGGGTCCCCAAATCTCCACAAGTGTTGGGAAAAGCATGCTAATTCACTCCTTTCGCTGAGATGCAGGAAGCTAATGTGTGTCCGGATTTTGCTTCTCCGGTCAAAGAGGCTCTAGACATGGATTTGAGGTATTTTGCTTTCTAAACTTGTGGAGATTGCTCACGCGTGATTTGCAGTGAGGTTCTAGGGCCTGGGAAGTGGCCAGGTGCTGTGCAGGAACTTCTAATTCTACCACTGTCGCCTTCAACGCTGCAGGCTTGAACTCAACTTCGTTGAAGTCGCACGTTTCAGCAGCGCTCGGCACAGCTTGGATAAGTCGGCCGCATCACCTTGTACGGCAGGTTCTGACCTCGGCGTGCAACTCCGCAATCTAATGTATATACGCGCCGCCAACATTTAGCTCACAATCAGGCCAAAAGCGGGGTTATTCAATAGCTCATGCATACTATTCTCAGGTCATTTGGGGTCGTTTCGACTGAATTTGGGCATTTTACCAGCCGTTGTCTGCATGGCGCCTGCAGGAAGCTATGACCAGTAACCAACCTCTTGTTCGTCTAGGAAAGGAACAAAGGTCCAGCCTCGAATTGGGTTCGAGGTCTGGTCGTGATGTTGTTGGATCTTTGACAGGACGCCTGAGAGGATTTTCACGTCGTTGTTGGCATGAAGTCTTCGCCTTACGTGAGGCAGATTTTGTTGCTTTGCCGCGATCTTGTGGAGGCGATGTCAAACAACCAACACTCACACGACCTGGTCGTGCGAATCGAGGCTCAACACGAAAAGCAGCGCCATGCGGCTCAGACAGGCAAGAAGCATGCACTCCCGTCGTAACGCCCAGGGTCCTTGCTCAGACTTCCACTTTAGACGTATCAGCGCTTACAGCGAGACAAGGTTTAGGACACGCCTGCTGCTATGGGGAAGGCGCCATCTATTACACTCGCGCTAGGAGCATCTTAAGTCACACCAGCTCCAAGTTGCATGTCGCCTCACGGGTAGCAGAGGGACATCCGGCCGCGAACATGGTCGCCTCCACTTAGTCGCATGCATATGGCGCGTGGACCAGCATGCAGGCCTGGTCTGTCCAACGGCCAAAAGCAGGGATGCGTGAATGAAAAAGACGTATAAGAAAGTTAACCGCCTGGTGATGGTGAGAAGCTGCACGCCAAAGACATTGATTGCTCCTTCCTCGGTGAACGTGAAGGTCAAAGCAGACAGTGTGGAAAATTTATTCGTCACCTTCAGCCAATTCGTACCTGGTCCACCTTCCTCCACCTTTCTCCCCACGTTCCATACCAGCTTCAAACTTCGTCACCATGCACTTCAACCTCGCAGCTACGGTGTCGGCCCTCGCCCTCCTCGCCGGCTCGGTCAATGCTCTGCCCGCAAAGCAGACGCCGGGATACACTCCAGCTGCCAACCTCGACAAGCTCGTCAAGCTGATGCCCAAGAGCGCTCTGCCAGCCCCAGATGGTCTCCAGCTCAAGTACGTTGTCCTCGGCATTGGTACGCAGAACTACACCTGCGCTACCGGCGACGAGAACGCAGCTCCCGGTACAACTGGTGCTGTTGGTAAGACTTCCTTCCTCTTCGTTGATCTCATGTCTAACACCACTCAGCCAGTCTCTACGACATTGGCACGAAACTCAACAATGACGCCTTCGCAAAGTGGACTATCCCATCCATCTCACCCCTTGCCCTTTCCCTAAGCTCTCAGCCCGCCCGCTTCACGCAGAATCTGCAGTCCCTTGGCTACGAGCACCTCATCGGCCACCACTTCTTCACCGGCGGTTCCCCCGTCTTTGCTCTCGACCAGCTCTCCCAGTCGCCGTACCCTCTCACCGTCCTGGCCAAGGTTAGTGAGACTGACGCGCCTGCTTCCTCCTGTCCAGGAAGCAACGCCGAGGGCGCGATCAAGTGGCTGCTCCTCAAGGACACCAAGGGCCTGAGCCAGGGCGGCATCGACACCGTCTACCGCCTCGAGACCGCCGGCGGCAACAAGCCGACCACCTGCAAGGGTCAGAAGGCCGCCTTCGAAGTCAAGTACAGCGCGCAGTGTACGTACCCTACTCCACTCATGCAAAAACCATCACTGACAAGCACCAGACTGGATCTTCGGCCCCAAGTAGGGCGTGGGACCTCGCAACTGCACCTTTCTTTATCTCGGACGACATGCCTGCTTCAGCGGTAAGACATTCGCTTTGCACACATAGTGCTGCTCGGTCTCGCGACGAGGCACACTCTTCCTTCTCTTCTTCCCTGTACCTACTTATTTGAGATACCCTTCACGGCGCTTTGGTGGGCGGACTTCGTCGCAAAGACTACGTAGTGCTCTCGCAATAATATAATACTGGCTCCATAGAGCTCATTCACGTACTGAATCGCTCAACTTGACTTCGTCACTGCTCTCCATGCGTTGTTTGCTTGCTTCTTCTGCCTTCTGCCGAGGCGTTGTTTGTGTCACGTCCACCAGCCATGAGTGGAGCTCGTACAACATATGTCAGCCGCGTGGTTGGAAGCAGTCACAGTCAGAGTGCATCGGCAGGCGAGTTGCCGTCTGCAGGGTAGATTAATATAGACTCCGAGCGGGGATCAATAAAAGCGCTACAAAAATCAAGAGAAAAAGTAAAAGTGTAGAAATGATAACTTCGTTCAAGCTGATGTACATGTACATTTTACAACGCCGATCCACATGACAAAACATCCTATCCGTTGAGAGGTGTAGTAATTACAAGCGTCGAACATCCGAACAAAGGGCAAGGCACGCGCACCTGGCAAGCGACTCCTCAGACCCGCTTACCGCATGCCGAACCCACCAGCACCGGCAGCGGCGCCCATAGCGCCCAATCTGCTCGCGAGCTTGGGGTACTTCTCCTGCACCTCGAGTTGTGTCCTTGTTGCCTCGGCGTAGCTGAGGGCGTTGACAATCTCGCCTTCTGTCCGGGACAGCTCGGCTGCGCGCTCGAAGTACTTGAGTGCCTCGGTGACCTTGCCCTGCTGGAGGAGCAATTGCGCCATGGTAGCGACGGCAATGTCGCACTCGGGGTCGATGATGAGCGCCTTTTCGCACAGCTTCTCGGCGTCGCTGAAGTCGTTCTTCCACTGGAACAGCGCGAGGGCCTTGTTGATGAGGGGCAGCACGTTCATGCCGAGGGGCTTGCTGCTCTTCTCCATCTCAACAGCGGTGTCAAATTTCTCAATGGCTTCTTGGTACTTTTGCTGGTCGAGCAGCAGCTCGCCGTAGTAGTTGTAGACGTCGGGAACCTGGGAGAAGTTCTTCATGCAGCGGCGGAAGGTGGCCATGGACGAGGCGATGGAGCCCATCTTGTATTGCGTGACACCGAGCTGGATGTGGGAGAAGATGAAGGTCTCGTCGAGGTCAATGGAGCGCTGGTAGTCCTTGGCGGCCTCACCGAACTCGGACTTGATGAAGTGGAGCTGTGCGCGGTGGTAGAAAATGTCGGGGTCCTTCTCGTTCTGTGCAAGGGCGGTTGCGAAGTCGGCTTCGGCAGCCTCGGGGTTGGCTGTCAGGGGTCAGTGTCTGCTGGTGAATGTGGTGGTTTGGGCACGTACCAAGCTCCAAGTGCATGCTGGCGCGCTTGATGAAGCTCTGTGTCAACGCAGGCTGGAGCTCGACGCTCTTGTCCATGTCGTGCAGGGCGTCCTCGTTGTCGCCCTTGAGGTAGCGGAAGGTTCCACGCATGTTATACGCAAAAGCCTCGTGCTCCCCGAGATCTCCCAGCTCCAGCGCGCGGTCGAAGGCGGATGCGGCCTCGGCGTAGCCCTCTGCGGTCTTGGTGGCCATGGCCTTGAGACCCTTGCGCAGCTGGCCCTTGCCGCTCTCCTCGTCGAGCTCGGCATCGTCGTCGAGGCCGGCGGGCGCGGGCTTGGGGCGGAAGCTCTGCAGGTAGTTGGTGACAAAGGTGGGGCTGGGCAGCTTCTTCTCCTTGGAGGCGAGGATGGCCTTGCCCTTCTGCTCGGCGACCTTCTTCAGCAGGCGCTCGACGCTCTGGGCGCTGCTCTCGTTGCGGAAGCCGTCGATGATGCAGCTGGCTGTGTAGTCGAGGAGGGCCTCGCTGTTGCGCTCGACCTGCTCGTATGCGTTTGCGCGGCGGTTCAGGGCCTTGACGTACTCGTTGTCGAGGTTGATGGCGGCGGTTGTGTCCTCGATGACCTTTTCCCAGTCGGACATGGCGTTGTAGCAGGCGGCGCGGTTCGAGTAGAAGACGGGGTCCTGCTTGCACAGGATGGCCTTGCCGTAGAGGTCGATGGCGCGGTTGTAGTCCTTCGACCCGTACGCCTTGTTGCCGGCGGCCTTGAGCTTGGCTGCGTAGTCTTTGCGCTCCTGCGACTGATTAGCCTCATTGTCTGGTGCTTCCGGATCGGTGGCTACGCACCTCGTCGGACAGCGCGTCCACTGTGCTCTCGTCGACCTCGGGGAGCTCATCCGCAGATGTTGCCGCTACCGATGCCTTCTTGGGCTCTGTCGCCTGGTCAGCCCCCGTCTCGCTCAACGGCCGCTCTTCTGCCGGCGCACCTGTCTTGGGCTCCTCCTTGGCCGCCGCGTCCTTTGCCGCCCGCTCCTTCTCGCGCCTCCGCTCGCGCTGCTTCTTGCGCTTGTTCGCTGTGCTCGACGCCGATGCGTCTGTGGACGAGTCTGACGAGTTGAAATAGTAGATGGCACCTCCTGCACCGACGACGAGCGTCACACCGGCGATGGTGTAGACGACACCCTTGTTCTCCGATGCCCAGTTCGATAACCGGTCCCAGAAAGAGCTTGTGCCGGCCTCGGGGATGCCTACGGGGAAGGGGCCTGGTGCGCTGAGCACCGGGGCGGGTGCGTTGCCGGTAACGTTGGCCATGATGCACTAAAGAACAGTAAAGCGATGAAAATACAAAGTCGAAGGGGAGGGCGCTCAATGGCGGTGGTGATGGATGGGATCATGCAGAAGCTGCGCGTTAAAGATTAGCTTGGTCCATGCTCGCAGTGCGTCATGGTCGACCTTGCAAACAGCGAAACACGTCAACACAACAACGCCCTTCACCGTTAGTTTCTACTGTTTTTTTGCACATCTACTGGCTGCACAGCCTTGTTTCTAGCTACCCTCACGCGCCGCACCCTACAGCGTCGTCGAGAAATCATGCCTTGACGCCGTTTTTTTCACGTGACAGTACTTGACATCTACCTTTGTTCAATTGTGCACCCTTGCAGACCCGCTACAATCCTGTACTACCTCTCGTCGACTACACATGTCTATCTAAAGAGAGCAGAGATGTTTTCCACGCACTCACCATGCCACGTCATGATGCGTTTATTTTGTCGGCGTAATCGGAGTTTAGAGGCAATGCAGTGGACCACCTAACGTTGACCACCACGTACAGAGCAAAGAGCACTTAGCACTTGGCATATTTCAATCATATACACAACGCGCTACTGACAATCTCACAGCATCTCGAACATCCATACACCAAGGAGCAGAACAGCCATCTTTCCAATCATCTGCAGAACGTTTCCGCCAGCAACATGTCATCGCCAACATTCCAGCTATTCACCTCCATCCGTTATGATCCACTCCTCTTGTCGAGCGCAGAAAACTCGCGCCATGACCTAAACTTCATCACCCCATCGCCCTTCTACATGCTGTCCTACCATCGGGACCGCATGGTCGAAGCAGCACAGCACTTCGACTTTGACCTTGTAACTGCTCGACTGTCCAATGGCTCAGCTTTACACTCTGAACTCCTGGAACAGGTACAGGAGTGGCAGAAAAGAGAAGGAAAAGAGGATGGTCCTTTGAAGTTACGCATTCTTTTCGACAAGTCAGCGAATATGACAGTGGACTTCCTTCCCATTCCGGCCGTCCCGCTATCAACTCTCTACCCAGCATCTTTCAACCCCCCAAATGAGCCAAGGCAAGAGCATCCAGCGAAGAAGCAAGACTGCAAACCCTCACCACTGACCGGCGGAGCACTCAACCTCGGGCCAACAGACTCCCTCCCCGCAGGCGACTCATCTCAACACCCCCAACCGCCACAACCAAAAGAATTCAAACCCTCTCCCCTCACAGGAGGCGCTCTCACCCTAGGCCCCGGCGTCACCCTCCCAGCAGGCAACAAGGACCCCAATTACCACCCCAACACACCACCGACGTCAAACAACCCTCCACACATCGCCCCACCCCCAAAATGGACACTCAAACTCGACACCGCGCCAACACCCTCGTCTCCATACACACTTCTCAAGACAACAGAGCGCACAGTATACGACGCTTCCCGCGCGCGCGCACTACCAGCGAACCCCGCATCCCCCGTCCACCGCGAAGTCATCCTGTACAACGAAGTCAGCGAGGTGACTGAGGGCACGCTGACGAGTCTGTATTTCTGGCGGGGAGGGCGGTGGGTCACGCCGCCTGTGGGCGTGCCCGAGGCGTTTAAGCTGCGCTCGGCTACTGAGACGGAGGTCACGGATGATGCTGACGAGGGGGAACTGCGGAGGCCGTTTGCGGGCCGCTGGGGCCATAGCGTGAGGAGTGCGAAGGTGGGGGCTGGAGGGCAGAGGGGCACGAGTCGGCGGTGGGCGCTGGGGAAGGGGTTTTGCATGGAGGAGCCGATTGATGTGAGTACCGTTGAGGTGGGAGAAGGGGTGTGGGTTAGCAATGGGGTGCGGGGGTTTGGATACGGGCGAGTTGTAGCGTAGGAAGAAGAAGAGACAGACAGACAGGTATGAAGTGGTTGGTTACGAATTGGGTATTACCAATAGCCAGACGTTTAGTCGGGTATCTCCTCTCCATGGCCGTATCTACAATAGTACGCCCAGCTCCATTCGCCCCATCCTGCCGTCTATAATCCCCGTACTCCCATGCCAGAAACAACCTCCGTGTACACGCCATGCCATGCCATGCGAAGTGCTGTGTCTTACTCCCCGCTCAGTTGCAGGATAAGCGTACTAGCCACATCCAAGAACGGAAACGGACTCGTACACACCTTCTCCCCCTCCGTCCGTCCCGCACCCACCTCCTCCGTCCTCTCCCTCAACACGCCCTTCCCGCCCCGCAACTCGCTCGCCACATCCTCCGGCAGCGGCTCGCCCTCGTCCAGCCGCCTCCACACGCCCTGCTCGTCATCCCACCCATCCTCATGCATTTGCTTGCTGCGATTCGAAGACGAAAAGTCAACGTTGGGATTCGCTTTGATTTCGCGCACGAGATTCGAGACAAGGCGTTCGTACCCGGCGCACTTGAAGTCGACGACGAAGAAGTCGCGGTCGATAGAGTAGAGCTGGATGCTCATGTAGATCCAGACCGCTTCGTCTGGCTGCGGGTAGTCGCTTAGATCGGTGCCAGCTTGGTCGGCGTTCGTCATGCCGTCCACGGCGTGGCTCGATGTGCTGGTGGTCGTGGAGCTGCGTCTGCGGGTTGAGGGGTCGTGGTGCAGGTCGACGCGGCTCGAGTGTGTGGACGACGGGTGGGCGACGCCGGGAGGGAACATGCCGTCTTTGCGGAAGCGGGCGTTGATTACCCAGGGGTCTTCGGGGACTTTGTAGCCCCAGTCGTTTGTGTGGTTGTAGTGGCGTTTCTGGCGGCCGCGAGTTTCGTGCTCCGAGTCGGCGTTGCGCACTGTGAGCGGCTTGCGGCGCGACATGTCTTCGTCGTCGGAATGGGCGTAGCCGTCGGAGGAGTGTGATGATATGGAGGAGCTTGGAGAATGTGCTCGTGATTGCGACCTGGACTGCTCGTGTGATCCCGGGGAGCCGCTGCGAGAGCGAGATCCGCTCCTGCCTCCAGCCTTGCGTGGTTCCGGAATTTCCCAATCGGCACCCATGGCCTTGAGGGCCTTGAAGATTGCGAGCATTGCTTCGGCAGGCTGATTCCGTGACCGAATGCCAAACTGCCACTTGGTGGGTCTTGCTTTCTTTGCTGGCAGCGCCGTCATCGGCTCGGGACGTGGTCGTGCCGGATCTGGCAGCGTTCGGAAGTTTGGCTTCAGTCGACGGGCATTAGCGGCGCGTTGTTCCTCAGTCTGGCCAGTTGATGGTGAGCCTTCGAGGCCTTGAGATCCAGGCGACGGTCTTGGTTGACCTTTCATGTAGGCAGTGTGGTACTCTGTGAGACTGCTAGGCAGGATGGCAATTGTGCTGACGGGACTGCGGACGCTTGTAAGCTGACTGCTCGCGTTTGAGCCTTGTCTTGCGCGTTCGTGATCGGCTGATGGCGGTGGGATGATCTGAGGACGCGAACCGCCGGCCATAACCTGAGGTATAGATTGGCCTAGATAGTCGTGACCTGAGGGAGGTGACGATGCCAGGAAAGGCTGTAGGTTTTGCTCGTTTGTCAGAAGCGCTGGAATGAACTGTTAGCATGCTGCATTGTGGTGCTTATTCAGACCCAGACAATATTCTGTACAACGTCTGTAGCCTGGAACGCACGACCGGGGTACACATGCACCCCGCAAAGCGACTGGAGCTGGGGAGATCCACTTACGATTTGCCTTCATGATCTGGTTCTCGCGAACAATCAGGTACGCATCCTTGATAGCACTAGGTTCGTCGCGCGCCAGCGCTTCCTGGACATCATGTTTTGCATAACCCATCGTCTTTCCGAGCTTCGAGACCACGGTTTCGTGCAGTTTCTGAACAATCGGGGCTGGCTGTGACGGCGCAACGGCCTTGGGGTCGATGGCCTTGTTGGGGTCGATACCTGTATCGAAGAACTCCTGGATTGGTGGCTCGAGGTATGCTGGGAGATCTTTTGTGAACCACGGGTCCATGCGAATCTCTCCAATGGTGATGCGGTGTACAGGATTGACCATGAGCATCTTTTTGATCAGCGAGACAGCGCCTGGCGACAGATAGCTCGGTATGCTGTAGTTTCCTGCGGCGATCTTTTTGAAGAGCGTAGGAATGTACTCGTCGTCGAAGGGCAGTCGTCCAACCAGCAGAACGTATAGAATGACACCACAACTCCAGACATCGACTTCTGGGCCAGCGTACAGCTTTCCGGAGATGACTTCAGGAGCGGCATAATTCGGGCTTCCACAGCTCGTCTTCAGGAAATTTCCATCTGTCATGATGTTACTGAGCCCGAAGTCGGCAATCTTGACGTTGTACTGGTCGTCCAGAAGCAGGTTCTCGGGCTTCAGATCTCGATGTACAATCTTGTGTCGGTGGCAGTATTCGACCGCGCAGACAATCTGCTGGAAGAACTTGCGCGCCTTGTCTTCCTGCAGCCTCCCGTTGTTGACAATGTAATCGAAGAGCTCCCCTCCGGCGTATTCAAGGACCATGATGATTTCGGTGGGCGTGGTGATGACTGTGTATCTGTGCTCATGTTAGTATATGACGGACCCGGAGTGGATTATCGACGTACAGCTTGATAATGTGAGGGTGTCGCAGCAGCTGCAGATACTGGATCTCCCGCTCTATCCTGCCTGCCATGTCCCGTGTGACCAGTCTCTTGCGATTTATGATCTTGAGCGCGACCTTTTGCCCGCTGACCTGATGTGTAGCCAGTTTGACCTTGCCGAAGGAGCCCTCGCCCAGGGTCTTGACGATGGTGTACTGTCCTAATCGCTGGCTCGCTTTCGAGTCCCGTGCCTTGTTCGGCTCCACTGAGGGCGCGGGGAGGACGGGCTCGGTCGGAGCCTGGAAGTCGACGGTCTTGGTGGTGCTCGCAGCTCCCCGTCGCGGCGCAGGCATGCTCAGGGAGAGCTCCTCCAGGTCCTCGTTCTCGATTGCGGCAGACATGGCGGGCGAACAAGGAGAGGCGGCGACGATGCGGTGACGGCGGCGGTGGAGGCGTTCAAGGACGAAACGTCTGCCTCAGGCTTAGCCCAATTGTCCGGCGTGTACCGTGGGGTCTGCGCGGCTACTCGCCGTTAGCAAGGTTGTCGAAGGAGGGACTGTATGGCCTGCGCGAGGTCGACCTCAACAAGACCGAGCTCGATCCCTTGGACGTGAAGAGGGACAGTCATTGCTGAAAGGGCTCGTTCACGCAGGGATGGCATTGCCGGGGCAAGAAAAACACTTACGTCAGAGCTGTCCCCTGTAGCGGAGCGTGCTATGGTGGTGGAGGCTCGAATGGAGAGAACGTGCGCGCTTGGACGTCTGTTGTGCCCCGCTCTCAAGGCTGCACAGGGACGACCATCGAACTGCAGAGCACGGCAGATGAAGCTTTTCGTGTAACGTTCTTGAGCGTGTGAGTGAGAGGCCGCTAGGATTTGCGCGCCGATCGGTGTGAGCAGCGCAGGCTGCGCGCGCGGCGATCCGGCGTGTCGTCGATGGCAGTTGACAGGCCGCTGTAGTGGGGCGGGGATGAGCAGGTTACCGCGCGACGGGCGTGGTGCTGGAGAGCGGGCAGCGATTGCAGGCAAACAGCGGGCGCCGTGGCAGCACGAGATCTGGTGCTTGGGAAAGTGAAAGAACGTGCCAAAAGTCAAAAGTCACAATGCGCTGATCGATTGGATATGAGCTAGAGGAGGGGCTTCGTGAGAACCATACGAGGCATTCGAGCTCGACCCTTTCTGCCGCAAACGCCGATCATCGGCTGCGAGTCTACATATGCACACTCTTCTTCACACAATCCAGCAAGAGCATACAGATCTGCAGCCGTTGAGTTTTCAATTCTAGCAGCTAACCCCGGCTGGAGCTATGGACCCGTTCGCATATCATCGCGTCAGCCCCAGGATCGTGACTCGGCTCCAACCGCTGCACGCGACGCCAAAATGGCCCCTCTCGTGACCATGCTCATGGGCTTTGGCACAGCATTTTGACTTCGCGATTGGTACATGGATCCCACTCCAGCGTCGTGGAGTCACCTCCGCCCGCAGCAGGGTCCAACTTCTCATTTGAAGCAGAACATCCGTCCCAGACCGCGCTGCTGGACCTCGCGTCTTGCAGCGCCATCCACGTACCCAGCCTCGCCTTCGCTGGTCGAGCTTGCGCTGCTGATTTGCTTACCCTTGTTTCCAAACACCCTCAGCAAGACAACCATGACTGCGGCTGACAAAATGCTAATACACAGTATGCCAATCATGACCAGATTGCTCTTGCGATACTTGTTGACACCCTTAGAATCGGCTGGCCATCCCGTATACAGTGCATATGTGGTCAGAATGCTGCCCAGGTTTCCTAATCCAGACACCAATGCGCTAGCTGCTGCAACGCCGACCTCGCCGTGGCGCTTCTGGAAGATTTCGTTGGTCATGGCCATGCAGATGGGCACCGTCGGTCCCAAACCGAAGCCCACCATCAGAAGGCCGCCGTAGCGAGCCCATGAGTTCAGACCTCCGGCGAACGTGGTGACCAACAGACCGGTGATCTGAATCAAGACAGCTGCACTGAAGAACAGCGCACGGTGGTGGTGGAATCGGTCTGAAAGTGGCGTGACGATCAAAATGGCAATCAAATCCATCTGCATGTGTTAGCTGATGTCTGTCTTGGCTGACCGGAAGCACTCACAATCCAGATAGGGGCAGTGAGCAGACTCAGGTCGATGCCACTCAGGCCTGGGTTGATGCCCCGAATGATGACCGAAGCGTAGTTCTGCGTGCCGATGCCAACACCGACGACACCAAAGTACATCATGACCAAAGGCCACAATCTCCAGTCGATGAGGATATGCCAAATATCCTTCATGTTCCACTGGCGGCGGTTGTAGACTCGAGTCAAATCCTCGTAGTGAATCCTTGCATCCTCACCAGTCAGAGCAGGCTTACTCGCGGGAAGGAACCGCTCCAAGCCAGTTCGAACTCGTGTTTCGCCAGGCGGCAGCGGGCGATCAGGTAGCCACCAAAGAAGTGAGACGCCAACCAAGAATCCAACGACACCGTAGAGCAGGAACATCCACTGGAAGCCCACAAGCCCGCCCATACCGTCCATCTTCTGGAAACCGGCGGAGACTAAACCAACAACGGCTGCGGAGACTTGAGACGCAGTGAAGTAGCGTCCAATCCGCTTGCCTGTTCGTGATGGAGGGTAGAAGAGGGTAAGGTAGTATGACATGCCAGGCCACATGCCTGCAATGACGATACCTAGAAGTAGACGAAGAAGGCTGTCTTTGTCAGTAACTGGCCATCATTATTGTCAAAGCACCTACTAGAAGCTCCACGCAGCTTTTACTGCCGTAAAGCACATGCCAATTATTGCAACAGAAATGACAATCCTACTCATCCATGCATGCGGGCTGACCCTCGACATGATCAGATTAGACGGGAGATCGAAAAGAACATAGCAGACATAGAACAGCGCCAGACCGGTAGACACCTGCTTGGGAGTCAAGCTGAGTTCCGAGGCAAGGTCGTGACCTTGTTTGATGTTCATGGTTTGCGCCAGTCCAATGTTCGATCGGATGGCCGAGCACATGAAGTAAAGGACCCAAAAGGCGGGGAGAATTCGACGATCGAGTTTGCTGTGGTTGTTCAGTGCTGTCCTTATTGAATTGAATGATTCAACTCACGCGTAGACCTTCTCTATTCTGTCGATGTCAACTCCCTCACCACCAACCTCGACATCCTGGTGCAAGTCTCCGTGCTTCGGCGCATGGCTCTCTTCAATCTGCTTGTCAAGCGCGACGTTGTCAGAAGTTGCCGACGCCATCTCGACTGCTCTCAATTGATGCTCACGCGTGGAGGAAATCAAGGCGTCCGTTCAAAAAGTCACGATGAAAAGATCAGATAAAAACCGCCAAGATACGTGAGCAACAATGGTTGTATCAGCTACTAAACCGATAGCGGCCGGCGATCTTGGACATTTGTGTGATTCGCCAGGTTACCGACGGTAAGCTTTTCCTCTTACTCATGGGGTGCGCTAAGTGTGGTTGAGTAACTCTTGAAGCATAGTCGCGGTCGAGGCCTGCACACGGAGGAAACTTTGCAGTCATGCTGTGGGCAAAGTTTGATGCAATTCGTTGCCGACGGCCTCGGAGTGAGGGGCCTGCACAAAATACGGACCCTGGGCAATTGATGCATGTACTTGCCTCGGACCGGGTGGAGATCTGCGGTAGAGGGAGGAGCTTGGACGCAACCTAAATGTTCGTGCGTGCCGTCATCGTTGTCGAGCTTTAGCACTTTTGGGTGAGCTACAATTGAACTTTGACAAGCTACAACAACGACTCTTCACACCACCCACGCAATCAAAATGCTATCAAGGACCCTCGCGCGATCTGCGCGCTCACTACATCCCGCAGTCAGGACACCTACACTTTACCTCAGAGGCTCACGAAACAGCTCGACATTAGCAGAGAATCCACAAATCGTACAGTCTCCCACATCTTCTTCCTCATGACCTACTCCAAGCTAACCTGGCCTCCAGTTCGTCCACAAAGACCCCATCGACCCCACAAAATCCCTCCTCTCCCTCCTCCCCACCACACCAACCACCCCCCAACTCGCCATAGGAACTTCGACCTCCCTCCCCGTAACCCCGCAAAACTTCACAGCCAACCCGCAATTCCTCCCCCTCCTCTCCTCCATCCTCGCCGAACACGCCTCCTCCGACCCCATCGTCCAGGGCCAAGCCGCCGCCTTCGCATCCCCAGGCGGCTTCAACCTCTCGCGCCCGAACGACGGCGCAGGCGGCGCGAGCCACCAGGGCGGCGCTGGAGGAGGAAACATGGGCGGCTGGGTACACGTGTCTGACATGCGGAACCCGCCTGATTTTGGGCGGATTGCGTGGCCGGAGGACATCTTTGGGAGTCTGGAGGTGGATGGCAGGGGCCAGATTGTTGAGGGGAGTTGGCAGGATAGTGGGAGTTATCGGATTGTTACGAGGGAGGGGGTGTTGGGGTTGACGGAGTTTATGAGGGGGAAGGTGGTGGGTAGGTTGTTGCAGTTGGAGGCGCAGATTAAGAGGAATTCGTCGTAAGGATGCATGGGGAAGAATATGCAGTTGGAGGATGCAGTTGGAGGATGCAGTTGGAGGATGCAGTTGGAGGATGCAGTTGGAGGATGCAGTTGGAGGATGCAGTTGGAGGATACAGTTGGAGGAGAATGCAGGGTAAATTTCCATGTACAATTAGCGGTATCAGTAAAGCTGCCTGGAGTATGTAGGATCATGTGTATATGTAAAACTACTATCCTTACGATTGAACGGTCTATATGGGTATCATAAGTTTCTCTCTCGCGCCATGCGACTCCGTCACATCTCACAGACGTCCACACACCTAACTTAACTCGCCCTTCTCCAACCTCTCCAGAAACACCTTCGAGAACTTGACCGCCTGCTGATACGCAGTCATAAACCCATCATTCCCACCATAATACGGATCTTCAACCACTTCCCCCTTCCCATTCTTCCTCACCTTCCCCCCAAACTCACCAAACAGCATAATCCTCCCCAATCCCTCATCACTACCCTTCTTCTTGACCGCTCGTTTCCGCAGATCCTCGAGGTCGTACATGTTCGAGTCGTCCATGCCGAGAATGTAGTCGAACTTTTCAAAGTCTGTGGAGGGGCTGAACTTGCGCGCCGCGTGCTTGTATGTCGTAATCCCGTTTTGCTTGAGGGTGGACATGGTGCGCGAGTCGGGCGAGTCGCCGACGTGGTAGGCGCCTGTGCCGCAGGAGTCGATGGCAGAGACGAGGCTTTGGGTGGTAGGGGGGGATGAGGCGACGATAGATTGGAAGACGCCTTCTGCCATGGTTGAGCGGCCTGGTGGGGTGTTAGTATGTTGGGGGTGTTTGTATGGAGGGGTAGACGGACAGATGTTTCCGAGGCAGACGAAGAGGACTGAGACGGGTTTGGGGGAGTTGGAGTCGCTCATTGTGACGGCTGGGTGGGTTCGTGTGGTTTGTTAGAATTACTTGTGGTCTGGATGAGTTATGTGGTGAGGCTTGAAGGCAGTGTACATTGAGGAACTTTTTGGTGTGCCAAGACTGATGACGGATGATCGCCAGGCACGAACTACTGTGTATGGGTGTCAGACCTCATCAAGTCAACCTTGAGCTATGGTAGTTGTGCTTAAGAACACTTAGATGCAGAAGCATAAGCATGCCTATCTCGAACTCGCGAAGCACGAGCACGCAGATGCTCAAAACTGCAGGCTACAATCTTGCTGACTCGCAGCTAGCAAGCAGTGAGCAATGTCATTGCTCACTACGCAGTCAGCCTCTCGTAGCCCCACAAGGCTGTGAATGGCAGTGCCATCCTGAGCCGCAAGTTGTGATGCTAATCTCCTTCAGTGTGCTATTCGCTTGGGAGGCCTCAATCCGGCAGGGACAACCATTCAGCTCAATGAGCATCCTGCTCAGCCGCATCCAAGCTTCCGTTCCCCGTGTGCAGCGATCAAAGACCTGTTGCAACTCCAAAATGCATATTCAGAGCGAACAACAGAACAATAAAGACCAGATGGAAGCTATGCCGCCACAGTGGCTACGGGCAAACATGGAATATGCACGCATTTGATAGCCGTTGCGGCTGATCTCATGCCTTGCTTGAAATAGATAGGGCTTCGTCAGGAGACGCAGCTGTGTGGCAGCGCCACATGCACAGTTTCAGGGATGGTCCGCTGGCTTGGCCGGGCTGCACGGGAAAGACGCTGAGCCAGCTGCTCGCCAGGCTGAGCGCTGCTTTTGACGACTCGGTGTATTTCTTGAAGACTAAAGGTTCCCCAACTGTGGAGCAGACTTGATTCCCGTGCGCACTTTGTACTCTTGTCCAGGACCCGCAGCAGCGTCATATCGTCCTGCGCAACGCCCCGTTGCTAGGTAAACAGCTGCCGTGCACCCTCAATCCCCGCCAAACGCATCGGGTTTCACACAGCCGCAATACGACAATCGCACTTGAGCGATCAACAAAGTCACGTTTGACTTGCTGGGCCATCCATCTACACGCGTGTTTGGGCTGTGGAGTCGGTGTTCGCAACATCCGCGAATTGATTGAAGGCGCAGCAGCATAGCAGCCAGCACCATGTCTGGCTACAACCGACTAGGTGAGTAAAGTCGCATCTCCGCCACTCAGGATCTGAGCCTGTGCGCATTACGATTGCGTCGCAAGCATAGCCGGTTCCCGCGCCCAGAGACACCTTCCCATCCTTGTAGCTTCCTTTCAAGACACCAAGCTTTACATGTCGCGCTCTGCGCTTCTGCGACCTTTTGCATTCCTCGTCGCCTGCGCACCCGCTCGTTGCATATTGCTATCACTATCGCTCGTTCAGCATTGCGCGCCTGAGGCAGAACACTAATCGAGTAACTCCACAGACGACGACCGTTACGAGATGGACCCGCGCCGCCCAGGTCCTGGGCGAACGCCCTCTCCAGGACACCCACTGGCTGGCTACCAGCTCGAGGACAACTATGGCTCCCAAGCTGGTCCCCTTGAGATCCCAATGGGGCCAAACACGATACATCCAGCAGCTTCGGGAGACAGACTTCCCCTGCAGCCGAGTGTAGGTGCTACGCGTACGATATACCAGAGCTTCTGAGTCTAACAAGCAGCAGTACTCGGTAGAGAACATTCCATATGCTGGTGGAAACTACCACGACGATTACGACCCACGACCACAACGACACGACAGCAACTACTCGCTCGACCCTCAAGCACACCACGATGCATACTACAACCAGCCCTACGATCCCACACCACACGACGAGAGTCCACACCAGGGCTACGGCACACAACCAGACCACTACTGGCAGGACGATCAGGATGGCAGGCCGATGCTGGCAGGCGCGAATTCATACGGCCCAGATCCACACGATATGGATGACCAGGATCCCGAGAACCCGTTTCACGATGGACCAATCCAGCACACACCTAGCCCTGCACCCATCAAGCGTTGGAAGACAGTCAAGGAAGTCCAACTTTTCAAGGGAAACTTGGTTCTTGATTGCCCAATCCCTCCACGACTGCTGAATCAGGTTCCTCATGCACAGCCACCGGAGCGTGACGAGTTCACACATATGCGCTACTCGGCCGCCACTTGCGATCCTGCCGACTTTGACGCAGAGCGCTTTACCCTGCGCCAGAAGCTGTTTGCAAAGCCTAGGCATACAGAGTTGTTCATTGTTGTGACCATGTACAACGAAGAGGACGAGCTATTTGCGCGAACCATGATGGGTGTCATCAAGAACATCGAGTACATGAATTCGCGAACCAACAGCAAGACGTGGGGCAAGGACGCGTGGAAGAAGATTGTAGTTTGCGTCGTCAGCGATGGACGTGCGAAAATCAACCCGCGAACCAGAGCTGTGCTTGCAGGTCTTGGTGTGTACCAGGACGGGATTGCCAAGCAGCAAGTCAACGGCAAGGATGTGACCGCGCATATTTACGAGGTACGTGAGGTAAAGTGGCTGTGTTCGGGGCAATGACTAACGAGATCTACTAGTACACCACGCAAATGACTCTCGACATTAAGAAGGGTGTAGTGAATGTCAAGAAGGGCAACACGCCTGTGCAGATGCTCTTCTGTCTCAAGGAAAAGAATCAAAAGAAGATCAACTCGCATCGATGGTTCTTCCAAGCTTTTGGCGCTGTCTTGGACCCCAATATCTGTGTTCTTATCGATGCCGGAACCAAGCCTGGAAAGGACTCAATCTACCAACTATGGAAGGCTTTCGATCTCGAGCCCATGTGCGCAGGCGCTTGCGGTGAGATTAAAGCTATGCTGGTTCACGGCAAGAAGCTCCTCAACCCGCTTGTGGCCACCCAAAATTTTGAGTACAAGATGAGTAACATCTTGGATAAGCCACTGGAATCAGCCTTTGGTTTTATCACTGTGCTTCCTGGTGCTTTCTCCGCCTACCGCTTTGTTGCTCTTCAGAACGACAAGACTGGGCAGGGACCACTTGAGAAGTACTTTGCAGGCGAAAAGATGCACGGTGCGAACGCCGGTATCTTTACAGCCAACATGTACCTCGCTGAGGATCGTATTCTCTGTTTCGAGCTGGTTTCCAAGAGAAACTGCCACTGGATTCTGCAATACGTCAAGTCTGCCAATGGTGAGACTGATGTACCCACGACAATGGCAGAGTTCATCGGTCAGCGTCGTCGTTGGCTGAACGGCTCCTTCTTTGCTGCTGTCTACGCTTTGGCCCATTCTTTCGACATTTTCCGCAGTGACCACTCGGTCATTCGCAAGTCGATGTTCCTTGTTGAGTTCTTCTACCAAACCATCAGCATGATCTTCGCCTGGTTTGCCCTCGGTAACTTCTATTTGGTCTTCCACATTCTCACCAACTCCTTGGCTGGCCAGATTGGTACCGCTGGCAAAGTTTTGTTCATTGTGTTCGATTGGCTCTACATCGCTGTGCTCATAACGTGCTTCATCTTATCGCTCGGTAATCGACCACAAGGTTCAAACAAGTGGTACATGTCTATGGTGTACTTCTGGTGCATCATCATGACATACCTGATGTTCGCATCGATCTTCATCACTGTCAAGTCGATCCAGGCGACCCTCAAGGACGGCTTCAGTGTAGGAGAAATCTTCCAGGACAAGATTTTCTTCAACTTGATCGTCTCTATGGCCTCGACGTACCTCATGTGGTTCATCATCTCGTTCCTGTTCCTGGATCCATGGCACATGTTTACCTGTTTCATTCAGTATCTGCTGATGACACCAACATACATCAACATTCTCAATGTTTACGCTTTTTGTAACACGCACGACATCACCTGGGGAACGAAGGGAGACGATAAGCCAGAGAAGTTGCCTTCAGTTACCACCAAGGCCGACGGCAAGGCAGACATTCAGGCTCCGACAGACGATGCTGATCTAAACACCATGTACGAGAACGAACTGCGGGTTTTCAGTACGAAGTGGAAGGAGGAGAAGAAGATTCCTTCCGCCCAAGACAAACAGGAAGACTACTACAAGGGTTTCCGATCTGGTGTCGTTCTGTTCTGGATGCTCTGCAACTTGGGGCTCACTGCCATTGTGCTGCAAGCTGGCGGCTTGGAGGTCACAGTCGCAACCCCAGAAGAAGCAGACACCAAGCAGGAGCAAGTCGCAAATACGTACTTGATGGTCGTACTGTGGAGTGTCGCTGGTCTCGCTGCGTTCCGTTTCATTGGAGCCATATGGTTCCTGATTGTGCGCATGGTAGGTCACCCCGCATCTCTTGTGATTAAGATCATACAGCTAATACCACCAACAGTTCCGAGGTGTATAAATCGTGTAGTCGAGTGGCAAATTCCCGGGTGTTCAGTGCATGTTTGGGTATGTATAGTATATGACTTCCAGCCTGTCACGTACATTGCGTGAGGGGAATGAACTGATGCTATGACAATGTTTGTGTCTGTTGCATATGAGCTTCATGACTTGTTACCAGTATTATACCTCGAAAGCAAACTGTCTTGTGTTCAATATCACAATTTCTGGTTCTTCTGTCTTCCAAGATCTTCCATGTCTCTCTCTAATCTCACTCTCCGAGCCTTGCTCTTGCCGTACAGACGACTGCTGTGGCACATGCTGCACCCAGCAGCACTAATTCCTTTGCTAGTCTCATGCCGTCAAGTCGCATAGTCACACACTGCTTCCTATCACGATCTGCCCTGGAAAGATTTCATGCACAGCCCTCCTTCTGCTGTGCAGGATATATCATGACAGCTATTAGTCACAATTTGTTCACTCACCGTTGCCGTTGCCCCTTCTTCTTCACCCCGCACAGACCTCTGCCCGTGGTTGCGCCTCCCCACCGCGGTGTACAAATAACTCTGCCACACTACTCTCACCAAAAAACCCTCTCCGACCAATTCGACTTACGCAACCGCACTCTTGCTATTGTACGTCTCTCGTCTTATCTGATACATTTACAAGAACAGCTGGAGCGAGCCTCTCGCTACGACAAAGGCTGACCTGCTCTCGAAACTGTCAGTCTGCCTCACCCGCAACTTTGCTCAGCAGCTCGCGCACAGCGAGCTTCATTTCTGATAGAGAGCTGACATTGATCTCTCCTAGACCTGCGTCAGACGCATACTACTCAACCTTTCTCTTCTCTCACTCCGCTCTCAAGACGCAGCTATGAGCTGGGACACAGGAGCCGGTGGTAAGTTCCCCACCTTTCGTTTGGGATGCAGCGTGCTGACGACTTTCAGGCGGCGACGCATGGGCAGCGGCTGATACCTCTGGTGGCGGCGCTGGAGACTCATGGGGTGGTTGCGGCGATGATGCTGGTGCTGGTGCTGGTGCTGGCGGAGGTGATGGCGGTGACACCTGTCGCATGTAAGTGTTCTTCCTCTCGACTGTAGTCAATGAGGTAGCTCGATAGCTATACCAGACATGCTTTATCGTACTAACTCTCTGTACAGCTGCAACCAGACCGGCCACTTTGCTCGTGAATGCCCCGACAAGCCCGCTGGCGGCGGACTCACCGGCGAATGCTACAACTGTGGCGAGGTTGGCCACAACAAGGCTGACTGTACAAACCCCCGTGTTGAACGCGAGTTCACAGGTACTTGCAACGCCTGCGGTGTCGAAGGCCACGCTGCGCGAAACTGCCCAACAAACCCCATGAAGTGCAAGCTCTGTGACAAGGAGGGCCACAAGGCACTTGAATGCAAGGAGCGCCGCCTGGTTGACTGGGCCGATGTTCCTGAGCTCGAACCCGAGGAAGCTTGGGCGAAGCTCATTGATGCCGCCAAGGAGAAGGACCTGGACGGGTTCCGTACCTGCCTCAAGGCTTACGCTCGCTCGGTCGTAGACGCCTTCAACCTTCCCGATGTTGAGACTGCTCTCCGCGAGGATGGACTTCCTATTTTCCTGATTGCTAAACAGCAAGAGATCGCCGTCAACATGACCGTCGTCGACATGATCGGCAATCCAGAGCGTGAGTTTGTGCTGACCATCCAGCTTTCCGATAGGCCTCGCCGCGCAAGGATGGCCCAGGGCTGGCCTGAGAATGCTGCTCAGAATCTTCAGCGTCTCGCCTCTGCTGGTTTTGTTCAGGATCGTGGTGTTCCTCTCTGCGGCAATTGTGGCGAGCTTGGCCATATTCGCAAGGTATTGACTTCTCAACTTGAGTATCGTTCAACGTTGACCATGTTGTAGCACTGCAAGCAAGAACAACCCGAGTTCACCTCGAACACACCTGCCGTCCAGTGCGTGTACTGCTCAGAGGAGGGACATCGTGCTCGCGACTGCCCGAAAGAGCGCATTAACCCGCATGCTTGCAAAAACTGCAAGCAGGAGGGTCATAATGCTAAGGAGTGCCCTGAGCCTCGCTCAGCTGAAGGTGTTGAGTGCCGGAAATGCAATGAGACAGGTCACTTTTCCCGAGATGTGAGTTTGCCGATCCTCCCATCTCCTACATTCGCTGATAGTTGTTCAGTGTCCCAACGTCGAGGCGCGTCCCCCTAGGACCTGCCGTAACTGCGGCTCGGAGGATCACATCGCCAAGGAGTGTGATCAACCTCGTAACCCCGACAACGTTACCTGCCGCAACTGCGAGAAACTGGGTCACTTCTCTCGCGACTGTCCGGAGCCCAAGGACTGGTCGAAGGTTCAATGCCAGAACTGCCAGGAGTTCGGCCATACCATCAAGGTTAGTGATATCTTCATAAACGTGCGGATTTGGACGCTGATTCTTTACAGCGCTGCAAGGCCGCTCCAGCTGAGGGAGACGCTCTGGGAGGAGGTGGTCCAGTTGGGGCTACCGGTAGCTGGGGAGCTGGAGACAAAACTGCCGCTGCCGGTGGAGGCGAAGCCTCGTGGGGCGCAGACACTGGAGGTGCCAGTTGGTAAAGAACTGCTTTTCACTCCACATCATCTTCCAGGACAAGGGCCTTCTACAACCACGCTGACGATGATAACGATAGCGAGTACGACAGCAACGGCAAGAACGATGGTAACGAAAGTAAGAGCGACAGCAGTTCTGTTAACCGAGTAATTCGGTGGGAACATGCTTCAAGTAATTTTCAACTTGTGTAGCACCTTAATTGAAGCAGGGATAGGCTTCATGAAAAGTTTTCCCAAGAAACATTTCCCTGTTCTTTGATTGAGAGTTTCTTTTGACCCCCCAGGCTGATATTTAGAGCATGTGACATCTTACTCAAGATGGAAGATAGACTGGAGCAGAGCGTACATTGCGCGTTGGGTAGAAGTGCACCCACTGTTGAAGCCGATCACCCGGCCTAGCGACATCTCACATTCCGCACCTCTATCTCTCTTCCGTCTTCAACACCAACACCAAGAACGACACAGCAAAATATCAACGCCGCGAAACAGCCAGCACCAGTTGAAAGTCACATTACTTTAACGTACCGAGGCATCTTCGCCGCGCTTACGCAACTGTAGCCGGAGCCAACACCCTCAAGGAGTACACATCCCTCCTACACTCAAGACAAGACATCTAGTATGACCTCATTTGGTACAAAAAGCCGAATAGCGGCACTTAATGTGCTGCGGCGATCACTTTCGATCGACAAAGCTGTGCACCAAGCCTGACCCCGCAATCTGGTTACTAGGCGCCAGGACAAACGGATCTTTCTCCGCTCCCCCAGATACGGGCGTCCGCGAGCCTCATGTTTGCATCTAACAAGGGCATTTCCAAGCCTACAAGAGATGCTGGTGAACGTCTGGCCAGCTGCCGGCACTTCCGGACCCTTGGCTACAGACATCCACGTGGTTTCGAGCTCCTTGGGCAGAACAGCGACAGCTCAATTTGGCAACTACTCCTTTCGGCCAAGGCCCCAGTGCTTGGATAGTACTTGTATGCTTGAGATGAAATGTTCGGAACTTCTCACGCGACATAGGAGCAGATGGAGGGCGGAGAGAAGACCAAGAAAAGGGGCAACGGAGATGGACCGAATACAACAGCACTACAAACAGGTTTGGTAAATTGGCTAAAACTCCGAAAATCCATCCCAACTGTGCCTTTGGTCAAGCTTGGACCCTATGAACAGGCTTGTACCTCCAAGACTCCGGTGCTTGGACTGTCCGAACCACACATGAAGGACAGCTTGGTACCCCACGATCCCCAGGATGTTGCACTGAATTCATCTCCACGCCGATACGAGACCAAGAAATGCACAGCCCGGTACCATTCAATCCTTGTGCTCTCGCGTCTGCTGTCAATCCCTGTGTTGCTCTTAAGGTGCTTGGAAGCCATGGCACCGATTAACGAGAATTGCCGCCGCCGGATGCGACGGGATGGGTATATAACAATCGCCCATACGCTGATCAATTCACGGGATTGACAAGTAGTACCTTTTAAGTACCGTGTGCCTGCAAGTTGCTCAAGGCAACCTCGTACCTGACAGCGCTATGACGAACAGCAGCAGCGACGACGAATACAAGCCCGGCGCGGTTCGCAACGAGAAGCTCGACACAGCACCTGCTCACTATGGCGATGTTGAAGCCTACGACGGCGTCGAGGAGAAGAAGTTGATTCGCAAGATCGATTGGAGACTGTTACCCATTCTCGGCGCACTGTACTCCATTTCTCTCGTACGTCCTCTGTGAAAGTCCTGCACTGCATACAATGACTGACATACCAAAAGATTGACCGAACCAACATCGCCAACGCTCGCGTCGCAGGCATGGGCGCTGACCTCGCCCTCCACATCGGCGAGAGATACACCATCGCGCTTGTGATGTTCTTCCCTACTTACTTCCTCTTCGAACTGCCTTCCAACATCGTGCTCCGCAAAGTCGGAAGTGCGAATTGGCTCGCCTTTATTGCTCTTTCCTGGGGCGCTGTCATGATTGGCCAGGGTTTCGTCAAGAGTTGGCAGATGCTCACCTTGTGCCGTGCGTTGCTCGGTTTCTTTGAAGCGGGATTCTTCCCAGGATGTGTGTATCTGATTACATGTTGGTATAAGAGGAGGGAGATGCAGAAGCGGTGAGTATTTTCAGTTCTAGGTATCACTGACTGTTGCTGACTTCAAGTAGTCTGGGCGGTTTCTACCTCGTGGCTGTCGGTATCGGTGGTATCGCCAACATCTTGGCCTACGGCATCATGCAGATGGAAGGCACTGGTGGTATTCGTGGCTGGCAGTGGATCTTCATCCTCGAAGGCATCCTTACCTGCGTCGTGGCCATTGGTGCTTGGTTCATCATCCTCGACTTCCCCGACAAAGCTGCAGGGAAGGGATTCCTCAGCGAGACAGAGGCCAACTTCGTGCTGCGCAGAATCGAAGAAGACCGTGGCGACTCCGAAGCCGATCCCCTGACCTGGGCCAAATTCCTCAAGCACCTCTGCGACCTAAAGCTCTGGGCTTTCTGTACCCTCTTCATGTCCACAACAGTCCCAGTCTATGCGTTCAGCTACTTCACGCCCGTCATCCTCGTCGGCATGGGTACATTTCTCTCTCCCCAAACCTCACCTCGTCTCACCTACTAACACCCCGCAGGTTACAGCGCCGGCGTCGCCAACGCGCTCTCCGCCCCGCCCGCCATCCTCGCCATGATAACCGCCTTCGGCTTCGCCTGGACCGGCGACAAATACAACCTCCGCGCCCCCATCATCGCCATCCAAGCCGTCATCTGCCTCATCGGCCTCATGCTCGTCGCCTACGTCTCCAACAACGGCGTCCGCTACTTCGGCGTCTTCCTCGGCATCATGGGCTCGCAAGGCAACATCCCCGCAATCCTCACCTACCAAGCCAACAACATCCGCATGCAATCCAAACGCTCCACCGCAAGCGCTCTTCAGATCGGCTTCGGCGCTATCGGCGGTATCATCGCGAGTACGGTGTTCAGACAGCGCGATGCGCCGGGTTATGTCACGGGGCTGTGGGTATCCGCTGGATTGCAGTTTTACACGCTTGCGGTGCTGTGCGTGACGAGTTGGTATTTCTGGACGGTGAATCGGAGGGCTGATCGGCAGGCGGAGAGGGGAGAGACGCAGGAGGCTATTGAAGGGCAGGTTGGGTTTAGGTATACGATTTAAGTGGGTGTAGCGCTGTGCGCTGGGTCTGCGGTTGTAAATGTTTATTCATGGGAGGTGGGTTTAATGGTTGCAAAGAGGAGATTTGAACGAGTTTATTGAGAATATGATTTATTGGCATTTTGGCTGAGATGTGATCCCGCTGTAGTATGTTCGTTGATAATGTTTGTGTGAGTTAGTGACCTTGGATTTATTTCCAACAGTGGGGTCTATGTAGGTCTGCAAAGGGCAGTACCGTATCACACCTCTTGATGGGTGGAACTTGTAAGATGTGGGAAGAGCTGAAGCTGAGCGCTGATTGTGGTGGCGGAGTGCATCTATAGCAAGCTCAGGCTGTCGTTGCGAGTGTCAAGATATGTAGCTATTAGACATTCGCGTTGCGAATCATTAGATTTAAAACTACAGCTGTGGATCCTGCAACATTTCAAATTTCCTACCCTTTGCAACGGGCCCAGTTGCTTGAAAGCTGCAAGACAGGTCTAGACATCAGGCATTCACCAGCAGGGAACATGCATGAGGTTGAATGATAAATTAATATACCGCACAATCTTATCGTGCCACTACCCCTGCTACCCATCTAAAAAATCTCCTGGTCATCGTACGCCCGCACCTTCTCAAGGTGTGCCTTCACCTGACTATAATCTCTGCAGACGTGCTTGCTATCCCATCCATCGCTTCCTCCATTGTGGTCAGGGAAGGTGGTCTCCAAGCCCTCGAGAGCGAGATCGGCAGAGCACATGATAGCCTGGCGCATGTAGTCGAAGCAGTGGATCATGTGCCAGTGGTGGTCCTCGGGCAGTTTGGTGTTCGACGTCAGTCCGGAGTAGACTTCGACGACCGCGTACAGGCAGTGCAGCTGGTGCGTCATGGATGTTGTGAAGACGGTCTTGTTCTGGTCCCAGACGATAGGCGTGGGGAGGTCGTGGTAGTCTTCCGGACGCTTGATGTGCTGGAAGCCCATGCCGACGGGAATGAGCTCGTTCCAGGCAGCCAGTGTTTCGGGCTTGAAGAAGTCGGATGTGTTGTAGGGCGCGAATGTCTGGTTGATTTGGAAGGTTGTGATTTTGGTCGGGACTGACGTTTATGTTAGCATGGTAGAAAGGGGAGTGCAAAGTCATGAGGATTACGCACTGTGTGGACCCCAGCCGGTCATGTCGCCGCCTACTTCTTTTTCGCTACTTTTCGCCGCGTGTCCCCATTTCGAGTCTACTAAGAGGCCTTGTTCGCGTGCTAGGAGGCCGATTATGACAACTTGAAGGGCGATTACGATGAACCACCGTAGTGCTGATAGGCATGGCGGGCAGAGTATGTCTCTCCTTGATCGGGATGGCTGTGTATAGTCGTTTGCTCCCCATGCCTTCTCGCCGCCAACAAGGGACTCTACTTCTGTCGACGAGTCGTCATCATGGTGGTCTTGCGGCCGAACGTCTGTGTATTGGTGTTGGCGAGGCATTGTGGATGATTAGGAGCGCGACACCGGGTCTGCGAAATAGGTTGTAGAGAAGGGAAGGTGAGCGCAGCTGGAGAGCCAAAGGCAGCCGGGCGCCAGCGAGGGTAAGTACTCAGAGGTATGCGGGTCGACCCACATGATTGCTTCGCGACCGGACATGTTTGACATTTCCTGCCGCTCATGAGTCGGTCGAGCGCTTCGCATTTTCTTCGAGAAACGAACGACCACTTTGAGTGCGAGACAGACAATCTGAGACGATGTTGGAAGCATCGCATATGCTGTCTAGCCGACAAGCGTTAGCTTGTAGTGGTGAAACGTCGTATGAACCGCCAAGCGTGAGAAGCTAAATCCGCCTACCGCACAAGCGAGTATGGTGCGAAACTCAAGCTGGACGTCATCAATATTGTTGTACTTCAAACTGCTATCTGTCAAAATAGCTGCTGTTATTGACAATATGTACGCTTGGGGACGTCCGCGCGTTATCTTAACGGCCGAGGAGGTCAAGGTCGTTGCATTATGCAGTGAGGCATGCAAGTCCTCGTTTTGTGGCTTCAAGGGGGCGGAATGATGCTGCCAGGTGCTGGGGCTACACATTCAACCATATGTGAGAAAGAAGTTACGCAGCAGTACTGAGATCTTGGTAGGATGTTGTCCACATCTGCGCCATAGTCGTCGAAAAATCAGCGTAGGCGAGGTCTTTCCAGCGACCTTGCACAAAGATCTGGTGTAAGAAGGGAAGTCATTGTGATGGCAGACCTGACGGGGTTTCATTTTCGAATATGGTAATGTGTGCGTGTGGTGCCATGTGGACTATCCGTCCAACAGCCGACTTGCATGGCTGGTCGTACCATATACTTACAGTCCCTGACATGTTGTCAATCGCTGACCTTTAGTCAATATGGAGCTGCATAAATGGACATGAAAAGTGCAGTGGCCGGCCTCTTGCGTTGCAACACTTGAGTGAAGTGATGGCAGACTGTGCTGAGGCAGGACAGGCGAGCAGCCAGAGCGCACTAGGCGCCGAGTACACCAAAGACTCCAATAATAGTATCAGAAGATTAATACAATCACTTGCCTCTTCGTTGTCGCAGTTGCATGTAAGGCAACGAATTCAAGTCGAGTGATGCCGAAGGGATCAGGTGATGGCGTTTGGGAATACAAAGCCTCTACTCGGAAAGGGTTCGCGTAAATAATACTGCGATGACCGTTGGTCTGAGGGCAATGATCAGGCGGCGTGTGGCTAGATACGGAAGAGTCCCTGAGCTCGAAAATAGCTGGCTCTAAACGGTGCCCAATTTCGATGACCAGAACACTACTGTATTCATCGCTTGACGCACAAGTCGCTTCTGATGACCCATTTCTCTCCCTGCAGGACTTCACGACCCTCGTGAAGCATACAGTCTGCTCCATGTTTGTGCAAGAGTGCAAGTCCGACCTCGAGCCCAACAACGAAGGGCTCTGGTGGAGGTTCCCTGCTCTTCTTTTTGGGAGGATCAGGATAGAAGACGGTCTCGCCACCAACACACCCTGTTGAAGGGGACGTAAGGTATAGGAGGAGGGTCCAGGTGGTGCGCCCAGGAGTTGGTGTTGCGCCTGGCACAGTCACATTGTTGAAATCATCATAGTGCTGATCGAAGAACTGCCCCTTGGAGTATCGATAGATGCGAATGTTAGGGTTGAGGCCAATGACCTCACCACCCCATAGTTCTTTGCGCTCATCTTCAGTCAGAGTAAGTCCCTCGCCAGATAAAGCGCCTGTTACCAAGTTTTTCAAGGAAGTCCCGCTCCATAACCTCTCGGCAAAAGCGGGGTCATCGATCTGGTAACGGTCGTTGACACGGACTGCGTGCCCTTTCTTGGGGTTCCCGGGCGTTGTTGTCAAGGGAAGAGAAGACAAGAACGACACATAGTTCTTGCAAAGTGTCGCCGTGAAGAAATTGGGAATCGTGACGATCTGTCCAGGAAGTACCTCCTGCAGCGAGAGGTCTGCCTCTGGGATGAGTGGACTGAATGCAGGCCAGTTTGGAGTTTGCTGAGCCGCCCTTGGGCCCACTGGACCCTTGACTGTCGGCTCAGCCTTTCCTTTCTTCTTGGGAGCCATGGAGAGGGAGGCTTTGTGGATGAGGTGTGTGTCCTTGCGTTAATTGGCTTGCCTGCGATGGTTCGTGAGGTTTGGAAGGTTTTTGGGACGGTATCGAGACCCCGGGCACAGAGCAGGAGCCAGTATGAAAGAATGTTTTATCCTCGACGCGCCTTCCTCTGCAGTCGCTGCTTTCACACCAGTATCAACCCAATATTGCTCACTCTTGCGAACTATCAAGACCAGAAATCTCTCGAGTCGCGGAGATGGAGGAGATGGACCTGTGCGGCTGGTTCCAGCCTGAGTATCTCGTTGAAGAAAATCGGCCGTCTTCAGAAGCTGACCCAGTGCACCTTCCCCTCCAGGCCAGACAGACTTCAGTTATGGCAGTCTCGGGCGAGGCGGGCAACAGCAGTAGCCAAGCGGACGGACGCGGCGCCAATCAGCTTCAGCGCCTAGCGCCTCAAGCCGTGCAAGCCTCTCACGAGCAGCGCCGACAGCCAACGCAGCCGGAAGACTTCACCGCGTCGCGCACGCTGCTCTTGAGCCCTTCACACACGCTGACTACCTCCGAGACAAGCAACGCCGACGCGCAGAGCCGCAACGCGCTGGGTGAGTGTGCGCGACACACCGCGCGCTCCTTCCGCGCGCAAGAACTGCCGGGGGCGCCGCCGATGCTAACGTTCCGTGCAGAGTCCCGTCCGTCGCTCGACTTCGACTTTGAACCACTGCCCAGCTTGTTTTCCCACAATGGAGGCGCCAACATGCTCGTAGCAACCGGCGCGTCTCAGCCCTCGCCCTTCGACCATGCCCGTCCCCACGATGCACCCACCGACGGCCCTCTCTCGCCCGTGCAAACTGCTGCTGCCGACATGGAAGGCGCCGCCTCCGCCCTGCCAGCGACCCCCGATGCGCCTGCCGCAACACCACCGCCTGCCCTCCCCGACCTCGCCCCAGGGGAGGGCGCGCCTGCCGCAGACCTGGAGCTGCCCGACCTGAACCCGGCCACCACTGCAGCCACCACTGCAGCCACCACCCTGCCGACCCTGCCGACCCTGGATGCGCCCATCTCGCTCGCCCAGCCCATGGACGCGGGCCTCGCCATGGACATGAGCATGCCCGTGCCGATGAACATGGGCGGCCTGGGCATGGCCCCCGACTTCATGCCCATGTCCTTCCCGGACCAGGACCTGCCCAGCGACGAGCGCGTCAACGCCTTCGCCCGTCTGCGCTTCGACGACGGCTCCTACTACATGCACACCTACCAGATCATCCTGGGCCGCAACCTCGCCCTCGCGCGCAAAGACATGCGCCGTCTCGCCAAGGTCGACCACCTAGAGCGAAAGGGCGACCACGCCGGCGCGCATGCCCTGCTGCACGGAAAGAAGCGCAAGCGCAACGGCCGCGGCGCCCCCAGCGTCATCAGTGAGAAGGGCGGCATCGTCAGCGCGCGCATCGAGTCTATGCCTCTGGAGTACCAGCAGCGTCGCCAGCCCTCCCAGTCGGTCAGCTCTGGTTCCCACCAGAACGGCGAGCCTGCCGAGAAGCCTGCCGAGCGCGCGCCGCAAGATGTCATCATGCAGGCCTTCCCTGAGCGCCCTGAGCAGTTTGACGGCCACATCCCGGAGGATCCCAACGATTGCCCTCTGGTCCCCATACATCCCGAGCACGTTACCGCTAGGACCGGTAATTCAGGGCCCAAGGGAATCTCGCGTCGCCACGCCAAGATCTTCTACAATTTTGAAGAGGGCGCTTTCTGCATCGAGGTGCTTGGTAATAACGGACTGCACCATGAGGGTCAGTTCTGTCCCCAAGGCGCGGTTGTGCCGCTCGAACACGGCGACAATCTCTCCATTGGCGCCGTCAACATCCAGTTCTTCCTTCCTGACGTCGCTCTCACTGAACAGCAGCGACAGCGACAGGAGTCCGGTTCTCGACCTATGAGCTTTTCTTTCGAAAATGGGAATGGCGAGATGGAGAGTGACGAAGAGATGAGCTCCGACAGCGAAGGCCAGATGAGCATCAATCCTCGTCAAGTGTACTACCACCCTGTGGACAGTGATCTCGATTCTGAAGACGATGCAAACGATGACGAAATGGATGAGTACGAAGAGCCTGCACCGAAGCAGAAGATTAAGATCAAGCTCAAAGCACCGCGTCCGCGTGAACCGTCTCCACCGCGAAAGAAGTCGAAGAAGGAAAAGGCTCTGGAGAAGAAGAGGAAGCGGGAA
Organism: Phoma sp. XZ068; assembly: GCA_004835665.1. Classification (NCBI taxonomy): domain Eukaryota; kingdom Fungi; phylum Ascomycota; class Dothideomycetes; order Pleosporales; family Didymellaceae; genus Phoma; species Phoma sp. XZ068. The sequence goes on from RBKR01000001.1 coordinate 449,300, forward strand.
CGTGAACGTGAACGGGAGCGAGAAGAGGAAGACCACTCTCCATATGAATCGCCTATCAAGAAGCTGAAGAAGATGAAGCCCCCTCCAGAAGAACCCATCAGAGCGTCGCCGACGAAAGAGTCCAAGGCGACAAAAGCGGCCAAGCACGTCAAGGAAGCCAAGGAGAAGGACGTCGAGGTGGTCAAGGAAGTCAAGGAGTCCAAAGAGCCAAAGGAGCCAAAGGACAAGGGCAAAGCTCCTGCGAAGGCACCATCGAAGACACCTGCCCCTGACGAGGCAACGCCTGACACGATCAAGAAAGAGACACCAGTCAGAGACAAGCCCGAGCCCGTCAAATCGGTCCCGACTGATAGTCCACCCCTTCTTCGCAAGCCACTTGAAGCCGAGATTGAGGCTGGTGGAGAGATCGAGGGTCTTATCACAGAAGAAATGGCCCGCCAACACAACCTGCCTCCAAGCCTCGTGGGTCATGTAGTGGAGAAGCGGAAAGGTCCTGGACGACCTCCAAAGGACGGTATCATGTCGAAGCGACAACGCTCGCAGCTCATCAAGCAGGCTAAAGAGATTGAGAGAGCCAAAGCTGCTGGAATTGATCCAGCTGACATACCCGCGCCATCCATCAAGCCCAAGGTCACGAAGCGCAAAGATTCGAACGCGGGAGACGTGGATGGCGACGACGTCCTGGAATCAACTGAAAGGGGCGATGGTATTATGGGCGACAAAGGGAAGCAAAAGCAACCGATCAAACCGCCGCGTACCCCGTCTCCAGAGATGCGCATCGAAGATTACAGCGAAGAGCAGTTGCAGCGTCCCTCTGCCAACTATGTGGTCCTTATTCATGAGGCGATCTCTTCCTCCGGTAGTGGCCAGATGAACCTCCAGCAGATCTACAACTACATTGAGAAGAAATATCCCTGGTACAAGTTCAAGACTACTACAAGCGGCTGGCAGTCTAGTGTCAGGCACAATCTTGGCCAACACGACGCTTTTGTTAAAGGTGACAAAGAGGGCAAAGGCTTCAATTGGCGCATCAACCCAGAAGTATCCATCGAGAAGGAGCGCAGGAAGCGACAAGTGAGCCCTCCGGTCAATCATGCTCAGCGTCCACAGTACTATCCACCGCCGAACGGTTATCCTCCATATCCACCCCAACCTGGCTATCCATACCACCCGGGTATGCCTCCACCTGGCATGCCGCCTGCGCCCCCTAGACTTCCACCAAGCATGATGGCTTCTGCCCCTCGTCTACCTCCAAGCATGGCTCGAGATGCGAATGTCGCGACACCTGCTGCACCACAGGGCGCTCCACCACCATCACCCTACGCTTCCCCCTGGGCCGGTGGCAACAACAGAGCTGGGAGTCCCTCTGCGCCCATGCCTCCTCGCCCCTACCCACAACCGCCTCATGGAACACCGCCAGTCAGCTCAGCAGCTACTGGACCAAGCGGTCAGTACGGCGTACTGTATCCAACAAGTGCACCGCCATCACATAACGGGCACTCATCGGCGAGTCCCTACGGCGGTCCGTACGCCGCTGCAAACGCGAGTCCCTATGGCGCTGCACCAGGTCGCCCGTATGCTCCCTATCCTCCTCAGGGATATACGCAGCCTGGCCATTCTGGCCCTCCCCACCAGGGTCCTCCGCCTGCAGGTCCTCCATCGCAGAGTCCAGCGCCACCGCAATCGCAGCCTCCTTCACAAGCTCAGCCGAACCAAGCGCCTCCAGCTAGCCCTGCTCCCCCGACCGTCAACCTGACGCCGGACATCATAGCTCGTTATCCCAACAACACCAACCACGACCTGATCCGTAACCTAGAGGCCTTCAGAAGCGTGTATGTAGACAAGCGAACAGAGCCTGGCGAAGCTACCAAGGTCGACAACGCAATCAGAGCTTTTGTGGATACCAGCGTGTCTCAGGCAAGCCTCACTGAGGCTGAACGGCAACTCCTGACTGCGATCACGAAAATCCCCCATCTGACAGCTTACCGAGCAAACTCCATCGCTGTCAACCAGGGAAATACCGCAAGCCAGCTTCCTGTGTCAAGCACTGCTGCTGCGGGTACTGCAGCTGCGATCGCAGCAGATGGTGCCGCCAGCATGACGCCAAATGCAGTATCCCAGCAAGCACCTCAGCAAGCACCGCAACAGGCACCACAACAGGCACCACAACAGGCACCACAGCAGGCACCACAGCAGCCCTTATCGTCCCCTGCAACGCCTGTGCCGGTGGCGACTACCTCAGTCACCCCTGGTCCAGCATCAAGCGAGCCGCACAAGTTCATGCCCAACATGACGGCTGCTCCTGCTCCAGGCCAGACAGGTGCCGCTGTATCGCTGCCTTCCTCACATCGACCAAGTGTCGAGCCGCTCACGCCTGTCCCAGGATCACCAGCGATACAGACCGGAACGCCATTGGCGAAGCGCTCAATCACCGAGATCACCGCTGCTGATCTGGATGTGAAGGATGACGAGAAGCAAGTTGACAAGACAGAGTAGTTGTCTTATCGAGCTATGCTCTTTCAACTGTCGACTAGACGGTCTAGCTTTCCAACATGAAGATATGGCATCCATTCTTCGTACATATTCTTACGCGCTTTTCTTTTTCTGCTTCTCAGCAATGAATTTCAGCGTCACGACACGAACACGGTCACGACCCCAGGCGTTAAGGCAGCCCGCTTTATCCCAATCTGCGATATTGATACCCTACGGTGGCCAATTATGGGCTTGGACTTCCAAAAGTGATTTCAACGCGCGTCTCGCGGCGCATGCATGCCTAGGCATCCGTAATGGATCTGCAGGTGGGGAGCAAGGTGGGCACAAATCCCATGTCAGGCCCTACCGGTTTCACCGAAAACCAAGTAAACAAAAATGTTGCCTGATCTGTCACAGGCTATCGCTTTGCGATTTGACAAATGGAACCGGGTAGGGCCTTAGTTCTATTTAGAACCTAATGGAATCAAATACGTATATGAACATGTTAGTTGCAAATGGTCCTTTGTGAAACAACTCAAGTTTAAAAACATTGTGATCAACGAATATGTGAACTCAATATGAACTTCGAAGTCTCTGAATTTGCAAGGTATATCGATCCGCAGCTCAAGTCCAAGCATATGGCACCTCACACCGACACGGTGCAGGCATGATGAAATCCAACGCTTGGCTGCGGTAAGAAGGAAAGAGCAAGACCCAGCTCCTGTGCAATCGCCATACGCCGTACTGTCTTCCGTCCTTGCAAAGTATCTCTATCCCTTAATTCTCACGCCGGTATCAGGCCGTCATGTCGTCCGTCTGTCAGAAGCGTGGTGTGCGTCATTATGCTCCCAGCCATTCCCCTCGCGTCGCTCACATAGCCATCTCCGCCTGCAACTTCCTCAGCTCCTCCTCTTCGTCGTCCTCCTCTACTCTCTGCGCCTTGCCCCGGACTTCTGTCGCCGGTGCAGCGGGGAGTCTTCCTACTGCTACCTTGTCGCCTACAGGCACGTTGCCTGTCTTTAGCATGTCCTCGTCTAGCTTCTCTTGCTGCAGTTCGGCAAGCTCCTCGTCCAGTTCGTCTTCGTCGATGCCGCCAGTTGTTACGCCCGAGGTTATTGCTTCGCTGATTTCTTCGCCAATGGCGTGTTGTTCGCGGAGGTCCTCCCTGTTGTATTGTTAGTATGGATTCAAAGCTAACAACCAGGACGAGCAGAAGCTGATTCGTGTGGGAGACGTACATGACATTGTCGACCTTGTCAATTGTCAGACCGGCGTGTATCTGCTTCATGGCGGTGCCGGCGTTCTTCATCGCGTCTAGTGTCTCCTTGTTGATATTCGCGGTTTCGATGGAATATATCTCGCGCTCGAGTGTCATAATCTGTGAGGATGTCTGCTCGAGGGAGTGCTCGAACTGCTTCTTTCGTCGTAGTGCTGCCTTCGCCGCTGTTCACATATCAGTATGCCTGTTGTACGGCAGGGCGCTGAACGTGTGCGTACCGGCTTTGTTCGTAGATACGTGTTTCCGTGCAAGTGCATCTTGCTCGTCCATCTGGTTTTGGAGGTGCTTCTCGCGCTTGTTCAGCATTTCAAGCTGACCGCGCAGTTGAAGGATGGCCTTCTTTGGCGCCTCCTTCTTGGCTTGGCCGCCGCCAAACCAGCCGAGGCCCCAGCCAGACATGGTAAAAGTAGGTTCTGGGAGATTCTGATCAGTAAGAACGTCCAACTGAAGCGTGCTATGGGGCGCGGTGGTGCCCGAAGTCGGTTATCAGGCGGCAGAATGGCGGGGCTGGCGATAGCGGGATGGTACTCACTCTGTGGGAGTTGAGGAAGAAAATCGAGGGAGGGCAGGTAGGGGGCTGTATAGAGCGTCGGCGGTGCGTGCGGTGGGGTCGTGGAGTTTTCTGTTGGTGCCTGGTTGATGTAAGTCAGTATCGGGCATGCGCATGAATCAAGAGGTGCTATGAGGTCAGTTGCGCTAGCGATGGCACGTGCTTGCTTGGCCTCGGCTCCAGTGACCAGGGTTTCGTACAACTCATGAACACCACATCAGACGACATGTCTGGACCTGTAGCGTCAAATCTCGTCCTGCTGAGCGACCTGAAGACAACTGCACAAGGGACAAAGGTCCGCTTCCTGGGCTGGTATTGCTGATGATCTTAGTCTGAAGAGCTGGAACTAATGGAGGCAGCGTTGATGAGTATGTGGTCCAGACAGCGACCCTGCGACTGAAGCACAACTACCCCGCAGCCGAGTCCGCAGTAATCGCGAATGTTGAGATTGTCCATGTTTTGGAACGCATCAAGAGTCGTGAGATGGAGGTTGGTGCCTGGATCAACGTGATTGGCTATGTCGAGCGACGTAAGGAAAAAGGGGTGTTTGTGCAAGCCATCGCAGTTTGGGACGCCGGCAATGTCGATTTGAGGGCATACGAGAAAGCCGTCGAAGCCAAGAAGGCAGCTGGATAAGTTCCCGACGACTTTCCATGTCTTCATCAACGCTTCGTGTCTACCCAGCTTCTGGTCGATATAGACCGTCCATACCCACTTTCTGAAGAACAACAAGGGCCCGCTGTGGCCATCCATAGTCTGGACCATCGTAGAGATACCCGGTGCAATCATCTTGAGTATCTGTGGGTCAAAAGGGACTCTAGAGAGCTTCTGTCAACTCTGGGCCTCAGAAATCGTCCGCGAAAGGCTTTATGTGACGCATTGTTTGAAAGAGGCGCGGGAAGCGGTATCCAGCGCAACACAATACAAGGTCACCGCCTACCAGACGTTACTGATCTATCGATATATATTACGAAGACGAAAAGTGGTTGGCAGAACAGCACCTACGTTATTATGTTGTAACCTGCCTTCTATGGCCAACAAAAATTATCATGCTTGTCGGCCTATTCCTTGGCCGTCCTTCACGCACCTGATCATCACTGCGCAAACGATGATTTACGCCATGCAAGCATTGACCTCGAGTCCGCTCTCAAAATTAGAGGTTCCCTCCGCCTTTGTGAACGTTACACATACCGCGAAGGCCATGGCGCCCACGGACCCTTTGCATGACCTTGTCTCTGGTTACCCCAGACTTGCGGAGCGTATGGGCATTATGCCTGAGATGGCCTTGCTCCGGCGGTTTGGTGCTCTCAATGCTCGCAACATCTTATACATGCAAAACGAGTTGGTGGTTCTCGAAAGCCAGTTGAAGAAGATCGAACTGGAGGACTCGAAGAGCTCCGAAGGAAAAAAGAATGTCTATAGGCGGAACTGCTACTGGCTCAACACTTCCAATATGGTATCCAACTGCGAGCTAAGAGATGGTGACACTCGACAACGCGTTCTAGTAATGAGAATGCGAGAGCTGCTGAAGGATTATAGTAAGCGCCTGACCTTGATCTGGGCTCTCGTTACAGATGTTGACGCAAAGTAGATGACGCACTCATCCAGCAATCCATCATTCTCCGCGACATGTCAACGCCTGACCGTTTCGACCTCGATTACATCCAGCATTTCCTGTCAAGTGACACGATGATGTTAGTTGATGACGACACGAAACAGCCAATGCTCTCATTGGACCCGATCGGAACATATGGGGTACAGCCGAAAATCAGGAGACGAAGAAAGGATACAGCAGGGAGCTTGTCGTCCTTCGCGGTCGCAAAGACGTGGACACACTCTCACGTATACTTGGCAACAATGCAATCGATTGGATCATGAAATGCGGTGGGAAACGATGGAAGAAGGTTGACACACGTTTCGGCAAGCCATCGATACACGACAAGACGATCTCAAGGTTCACCTTTTGGCTTACGAGCGTTATCGCATCTGCCCTCCTGATGATCTCAATTATCTTGCTAGCCAAGACGGAATCCTTGAACAGACGACTCGGTATCATCGCACTGTTTGACGTGCTTAAGTCGATCTGCTTGACATTCTGCACTGAAGCAAGGCGAACTGACGTCTTCGCGGTCACGATTGACCTCCCTTATTCGATTACGTTAATCCTGACTTCTTCCAGCTTCGCTACCACCCAGGTCATCTTTTGTTCGTCCGATTATCGAGAAGGTCCCAGAGGAAGTGATCAAGGCAGCAGTCAACACTACATGCCCCGCGTGAGTCGTTGTCAGTAAAAGCGGTATTTAATTGATTATGTCAGCATTTCTGATGACGAATGGGCCATGTAGGACGAACATTAGTGAATTAATATGTCACAATGAAGGAGAGGTAATTGTCACCAAATTATTTGTGTGATAGAGGAGTATATATGCTAGTTCATTGGGACTAGACCGTGACACGTACACCCGAGCCTTGAGTACCAGACGGTACGTGGCATCCGTGATTATCGCTCACGACTTTGTAACATTCTCGAAACGTTCCTCCTCTTCCATACCCTCCTTCTCACGTCTAAGGTCTGCCAAGGTCTCTTCACCTGAGAAGAGTTTATCGACGTCTTCTAGCTCAAGACCCTTAGTCTCAGGGAAGAAGAGGTAGATGATAGGCACCCAAGTCGCGTTGAGGACGGCAAAGATGATATATGTTCGCCAGCCGATATTGCTGATAGCAGGGGGAGTGATCTGGACGATGATCTGTGGGCAATGTCAGCGCTACTCTTGTGATACAACTACATGATGCAACTCACGTAGTTACAGATCCAGTTTGCTGCGGTAGAGATGGCCGAACCACGCTGTCGCAGACGCAAAGGCAAGATTTCAGAAGGATATACCCAGACGGTGGCCTGGAAACCAATGGTGAAGGCGCCTTGGAAGATGAAGAGCATTGCAGCCGCTGCAATGCCAGCGTTCTTGGCTATCGAAGTGTTGAACTGCACTTGGTAGATGAGGGCAGCTTGCACGGCCATGACGGCAGCCATCACGCTGATCATGGACAACAACAGAGGCCGACGACCGATGCGATCGATCAAGAACCACGGAATGAAGGAGGCGACGAAAAACCAAGTCTGGAGGAAGCCGCTCATGAGCGAAGCCATGTGGGTATCAAATCCAATGCTCTTCTCAAAAAGAGTACCGGAGTAGTCTAGAACTAGTCAGCAAAGCCACAAGATAGACTGGAGGTACTGGAGTACTTACAGATAATAGCGTTGATGCCTCCCAGTTGTTGGAAGATCTGGATTCCGCAAGCAATGAGGAAACGTCTTCTGGACTTGATTGGATCACTTCGAACGATGTCCTTCCATCCAGCTTGTCGGGAATTCTCGTACGCAACGGTCTCAGTGATAACAGTGTGCAGACGCTGCACGTCTGGGTCGTTCAGGTCCGTGGTCCCCTTGATACGTGCCAATACTACAAGGCATTCGTCCGGACGATCGTGAGCAGCGAGCCATCGTGGCGTTTCTGGAATCAGGCAGAGAAGACCGAGAATGGCGAAGAGGATGATGCACTGCAGAATTGTAGGAACCCTCCACGCGTAGCTTGCAGTGTGGCTAACGAAAGCGTAATCGATCCAGTAGACGATAAGAATACCGAAGTTCAGAGTCGAGAGCTGCGCGCAGACATACATGCCACGGCTCGCCTTAGGACTGAATTCGGCTTGGAGGACGGGCACAGTGGAGTTGATGAAACCAAGTCCAACTCCAGACACGATACGGCCAACGATGAGGTGTGCGCGGCCGAATGCTGTTGCTTGAAGAATAGCTCCGATCAGACTGATGATTGCACCGATACCGACGCTCTTGCGACGGCCCAACTTCTCTCCCACAAATGCAGTGGTCATTGCACCAAGAAAGCAGCCAACTAAAAGGGATGTCAGCATCCAACCTAGTTATTGCAGTCTACCACTTACTCTCAAAAATCGCAACAATGGTACCAATCATGTTTGCTGATGGATTATCGAAGGTGTCCTGAAATGCAGGAGCGTTGACTAGTCCACCCATGAGTCCATTGTCGTAGCCGATCAGCATGAAACCCAGCGAGGTCAACAAGCTGACCGTCAGCATAAGGGCCCTGCCTTTGAGCTCAGGCATTATGAATGAATGATAACTTGGGTGGTAATTTAGTCAGGTAAGAATGCTTCCGTCTCCTCGATGGGATGTCAGATGAGTACTGTCAACGATCTTATAGAAACGATGCTTTACCCCATACTTGTGGCTTGCTTCAGACGGAGCCGACGCCATACCCCAGATTCAAAGGGCTGGGCGCACATGGCAGGTCTGAAGTCCGTGCATATGCCGCGGGTACTGGCATTGTGTGAAGGGATTTGATTAACCTCACCTGCGGCACATTCGAAAGCCGAACATCGTACAAGTGCGCACATGAACGTGATCGATTTGCGGCTGATTCTGCGCTTTCGATTCAGGTCCAGACGAGGACAAAGCCAGCTCGTGGCTAGTGACATGCCACCTAGGTAGGAGTGGTCTGACTTGACTGGCGCGGAGCAGGCTCCGCGCTACGATTCGTTATTTCGGGCCTTTGCTAGTTGCGTAGTGCATTCACATTCCAAACACCACTAGCACCACCATCGGTCCGGCGCGATGGCTCGGCGATTGAGTGCCGGGAAACACGTCAGTTCCAGAAGACTCAATCACCGCTTCTAGGGCCGCGGTGGGTCGGCTTATGGACTCGACGTGCCTTGGGGAGGCTTGATCCTGACGGCGATAGCCCTTAGATGCCAGGAAACTACTTTCGCTATCAAGACTGGACCAGTATGGCACTATATGAGCTAAATTCTCTTTCAAAGCTGTAAACTGAATTATGAGTACCAAGACTAACATGTCTGATAAGATGACTATTAACGTAACCACCTAGGTATATACCTAGATAGTGTAGATTTGTAGGCAATGTTGATGTCGTCTTAACTACGGAGGCACAGTAACAACCTGGTTGATAAGCGAGCTTTAGCGTGCCTTTTACGCTCATGTATTGGCCCATATTGTATCGGTCCGATCGTCGTAAGCGACGGCAGTTTTCCAGCCATCTGAGGGATGGCATCGAGCATCGAACCAAGCTTCGCCTTCGACATTCTATCTATCCCGCCAACATGCAGGTCTCCAACAACACCTCTGCATTCAAAATTTACAACGAAGCTGCACACACCATACTAGGCGGCGGTCCACAACTCGAACTCCTCTTGGAAAACAATGATTACCCCTTCGCCCACGAGGCTGGTGTGTACATACCGGAATCGAACACTCTTTTCGTAACGAGCAATCAATTTAAGGACCCTGAGACCAATAGCGTAAACATCCAAATCAGTCGCATCACCCTCCCGTCATCAATTCACAGCACCGAAACAACGTATGCAGAGATCACAACAGACAACGTCCCATTGGCGAATGGAGGCGTCAACTACAAAGATGGCATCCTGTTCTGCGCTCAAGGGACGCTTTCTACCCCTGGCGGCCTAGCATACATGCCACTCCCATCAAACAACACCTCTTCAACCTCGTACTCGTCTGAACTGCTCATCACAGGTTTTCACGATCGGCCCTTTAATTCGCCGAATGACGTCGTCGTTCACAGCGATGGAAGTATATGGTTCACCGACCCTATCTATGGCTCTGAACAGGGCATTCGTCCCCCACCGCAACTACCCAATCAAGTCTACCGCTTTGACCCGAAGACGGGTGGCATTAGAGCCGTGGCAGATGGCTTTGGACGGCCGAACGGGATCGCTTTCAGTCCAGATGAACAGACGTGCTACGTGACGGATACAGATTGGATTCATGGAGATGGGAGCACTGATGGGACAAGAGTATCACACATGTAAGTCTAGATGACGAACTGATAGGCGTGAAAAGGAAGATGTTGACCAAGACAGTTATGCATTCGATGTGAAAATGTACTCTGGCCAGCCATTCCTCATCAATAGGCGACTGTTCGCTATGGCAGACACTGGCATCCCAGATGGAATTAAATGCGACATTCATGGAAACGTGTACAGTGGGTGTGGCGATGGAGTTAACATTTGGTCGCCTGGCGGTGTGCTGCTGGCAAAGATCTTGGTTGATGGAGGTGTTGCCAATTTTTGCTTTGGTAAGGATGGGCAAATGTTTTTATTAAACGAGAACAGGCTGTGGCGGGCGCAGATTGCGCCGGACCACAAGGGTGCTCTGCTGGGGATGTGAACATTACTTGTACAGACATACAATGTATAGTCGTGCTGATGACCACTGATGGAAGGGGCGTGCTTTGAGGGAGCAAGACATCTCTCACCTACCGGCTCTTTTGTCAATGGAAATGCCAATACCAATTTCCGACCATCGAAGAGTAATAGCAGAATGCTAAGAGTAAGACTGTTATCACGGTTTGAGCAGAACCAACACAACGCCAAAATGCAAACGCCCCGCCCGAAACATACCAGTCGTCTATGGAAAATGCAGCAATCAACCCAATCACACAATCATCCCAGTCCTCTCATTAACCCCCTTGTACCCCGTTTCATCCTCAAGCCCTCCATGCCCACCCTGCATCTCCATCCTCATACTTCCCTCCCTCCTCATCTCCCTTTCTTGCTCCCTAATCAACCTCATAGGTCCTCTCACGATTGCGCCCAACAAGTCCCTTATATCCAGGGCTTGAACAATCGCTTTCACAGGTCCGACGGGCGCTGCCCTGTTATTGCTTTTGTAGGGCTTGGACGGGAAAGCGAATATCATGAGGATAGCAAAGAGGGGCATTTCGCAGGCCAAGATGAGTGAGGCTAGGCCGTCGTTGATGTCGTGGTATGTCATGTATTTGTTAGGGGTGAGGGTACCATGGCCGGCAAGGATATTGATTATGAACTGTATGTATTGTTAGCAACGATTCCCGTGCAACACCTGGTGGAGGTGAGCTAATGCTTACAGTTTGAGCAACGTTTAGACCGATGATGCTCTTGAAGGTGAAGAGTTTAAGGAGGATTTTGTGCTGCGACAACTTCGGTTTGTTCCTACCATAGAAGCGCAAACAGCAGACGATCGAGATGGTGACGACGATGAACTTCAAGATCGTGATCCATAGATGTGCGAAGTGGATACTGTTGGATTGCCTGCAATACTGGCCTACGGCGAGGGCGATGATAGTCGCGATCCAGATAATGATGCTAGTGGGAATGAATTGCAGGACGCCATACCAGGTGCGCTAGGTTTCTGTTAGCAATCTTTTGTAATCTGTAACAGTGAGAAGAGAATGTACCTTCAACCACTCAGGACCCTTCGTCTGAAGCGCACCTCTACTCTTCGCACCTGCACCAAACAGGTCATCGAATCCGTCTGGATGCGACAGTACAAAATCGCACATCAACAATAAGAAAGCCGACAACGCGATCGCACACCCAAAATCAAGACTTTCCACCAAATAAGCTCCTGCCCTTTCTTCCAGCACAATGAGGAAGCAGAAAAGCGCAACCCAGGGGATGAGCAGAACAATTCGAATAACCTGGCGTTGTTGCACAGGAAATGAATAGTTGGTAGCATGACCAGCGATGATGAAACAGCAAATAAGCGCGCTGAAGAGGGCGCAGGCACCTGCGACGATGGTTGCGACCTCGTGGAAGGTATATTTGCCGATAATGGGTACGATTGCTTCGCTATTTAAGGCTTCGGCGGGACAAACATGGGTCGTTGCAGAGTCGATAATAGAACTGGAGTTGATGAGGTGGTTTCTTCTTGGAACCAGATGTGCCTCGAAAGCCGCCATGGCCGAAGAGATTGGCATCGGACGGCTCGTTATCGATGAATGTAACGAAGACAAGGTGGGGATGCAACGAAATGGAACGATCAATGACCTCAATGCATGCTACCTAGAGGAGGACCTTGATTCCTAAATACTTATCGCCGGAGGTGTCCCCGCGCGTACACCGAATGCCACAGCCACTGAACATTTAGAGGCGGGTCGTCCCAGATCACCGTAAGCACGAATTGGTAGCCGTATTGGGAATGGGACGCCAAAGTAAGCACTTAAGAGTGGAGCTTGGCGAGGCTTGTGAATTCTCACAGCCATCCATAATCCAAGGCGATAGCTGACATTATGTAGATCTTCATGCTGAATTGAGTTGTATTGTGCGCCAAACTCACCTCTCGTCGGCTGCATCTCGCGCTGTGCGCATAATCAGCCCAATAAGGCCATTGCGCTGTTGAGGGCTGAGAGCTGCCGGAGTTTGTTGCGACCCAGTCGGGGAGCGCGATTCGCGGCGAGCGAAGAAGATTGGTGGCAGTGCATATACTGGCGCCTCCAAGTTTTTGACAAGTGTAAACGAGGTGCTTAAAGCAGACAGCTGTGCGAACAGGCCAGCGTCAGACTGCCATTCGCAGATGGCATACCTGTGAAGGTTCGTACGAGAGTCGCAAGAAACCAAATGCTGCTCAAACGCAGTCAGCCCAAACCTTTGAGGATCGACACGTGGCTGTGCTTCAACAGAACTGCTCATCAGAAGCGCAGCGAGGGAACCTGCGAGTCCAAGTGTCATTTTGAACGAAACTGGGTATATGCATATTGAGTGTGAGCGTGGATTCAGAGTGCGCTGGCGCAAGGCATACTATCGAAAGTGTTGTTCTTACAACCTCGACACTGTGTCGAGCTTTACAAGTCGTGAGACGGCTTGCGCAGACAGTCTGGTGCCATCACAAAGGTAGACTGCGATTTCGTAGAGTGTATCGTACCTCTACGCACGGTTCGCTCCTTCCGCGCCTCCGGCTTCGTGTGAGAACAAGTGCAGCAGCCGGGAGCACAGTCCAGCGATGAGAGTGAATCAGGAGGAGACCTCATCCCATCACTCCAGACCGTGGACATTAGTAGCCGTCACCCAGACAATGCACAAGCCAGCTGTTCGATTTCGGTGTGTCAGTTGATGCAGCGGATGACCGGATATCATAGCGCGACAATTTCGCGTTGCAGCACACCCCTCCTACTGAGCCAGGCTCAAGCAAAAGAACGCGTTGCCCGTTCGACGCGCCTTATCGTCTGCGCACGTTCGCGCGATTGTTCGTCACCGAGGATGACATCGCTCGGCGTGTTTCGGAGAGAGTTTAGTCGCATCGTAAGGAAATGACGATGTTGATGGGGCCGGGCCAAGAAAACTTTGCGAAAAGTGAGGCAGATCGGCAATTGCGATGAGGAGGTGCCGTTCTCTGGCTGCAGAGATCGGTCTTTAGTCTGTACTCCACGGATTTCAAGTCACAAGTGGCAAAAATGAGATGGTTGCAGAATAATTGATTGTAGTCATAATATGTCCATTGATGGTGCCTGTAACTTTTTTAGTGGCAATGAGGTCTGCGACGCGATCGAATATAGACGATCCAGCGGTCGCAGCACGAGCATGATAATATACAATACAAAAAGATAATCCATCCCAGTGAGCCCATCCAATCCATTGCCGAACGCCGAGTTGTCGAGTAGAAGAAACCAGTAGATCATGAAGCGTGAAGAAAAACATGGGAAGTGAAACCGAGACGCGTCCGTACATGCTTTGAAAAAGAGGCCGAAAGGGGATGAGAAGGTACAGTCGAGAATCCATCACATTTCCATCGCGTCACCGGCGACAGCGATGGGCGTGCTGACGGCTTGAAAGGGGGGAGTTGCGGGTTCTGATGGGGAAGAATCGCGGGCGTTGATGCGCTCGCCCTCGCAATGAGGTACAGGCCCAGACATGAGGTTGGGAACGGCGCGCTCCAGTGACCAGCCGACCAGCTGGCACCACTTGAGGGTATCTGAGAACAGCCAGTACCCTTGAACACCGTGCTGCTTAGCGCGCACAAGATAAGCGTTGAGTGATTCTTTCTCGAGCATGACAATCACATCAGTGAAGTCGAAGTGGCGCTCGATGAACTTGGCGTAGGCGCGTGCTTGATCGCGCAGGTTGGGGTTGGTCATAACGTTCTTCCAGCCTACGCCAAGCGAGGTTATTAGCGTGTTGATGGTGTTGCCGTTGTCGTCGATGATGGCCTCGCTTATCTGTGTGTTCATGTCGTTGAGCGATGGAACAGTGACGTCGCGAGCGGGACTGATGCGTTGCGATTTGCGGGAGACTGCAATGGGACGAGCAGCAGCCTTCTCTTCCGTTTCGATCTTCTCTTCGTACCACGTGCCGGATTGCGACTCAGCCGCGATGCTGTAGCCAGGGTCATCAGGGTAGATGAGAGTCATCCCTGGGCCATAGACTGGCTCACCCCTGGGCTTGACAGGAGCGGGGATGGCGACAGATCCTGTTGGTTGGTTCTCCTCGGGGTCGTCGACGTCGGCAATGGATCGTTTGCGCCCAGCTGTGGCGTTGGATACAGCAGCTAGATAGTTGAGCGAGGGTGGAGTAGGATGTTTCGGGCGGAATTTACCCATGGCTGACGGTGAGTGGGCGCGCTGGTGAGGTGAGAAGTAGCCCTGCGGTTGCTGGGGCTGCAGGACGACGGTGGGCGACGAGGCATAGTAGTTGAGACCCATGATGACTGCTTGTTTAGTAGATCAGAAGTGAGATGCAGATCAAAGATACAAAAGTCGGTCTAGCAATTGACCAGACGATGAAGCATGCGACACGCGCGGCTAAATGACCGATAGCGACGGCGAGGTTGAAGCTCGGCTAAGCGGCGTGATGGTCGTGGTGATGGATGAGCTTGGTGCAGGTGGTAGATAGACTGGTAAGAGGCGAGGGAACAACGAAGTAAGAGAGTTTGGCGCCGAGGGAAGATGCGGCGACGTGTGAGGTCAAGAGGTGAGAGGTGGAGGAATGGCGGTTTGAAGGGCGCCAGGCGCTTCTTGTAAGCTTCGCGCGCATCCCGTGAGAGGCTGGAGTCTCCGGCAGCGTAAGACTAACCGCAAAGAGAGCCCTGCAAAGATCCACAGGGCAGGTGGGCCGTGATTGGCCAGTGGTGTGTCTCCAGCCGAGCTGGAACAGCGCTGCCGCAAACGGACTGGTCCCGGGCCCGTTCGCTTTGCCCAAACAGTCGCTCCGTGTAAGAGCTAGGCTTGGCGAACGAAAGCGACACACTGACCGGCACGTGATCTCAAAGCACGTGTTCCGGAGAAAGTTTTCGAAGCTCCGACGGGCTGCGGGACATTGTTTTTTGGGTGAAGCTTCCACGCGCCAGAGCCACAGATACCCCACGCGTGCCTAGTTTCACGTCCCCTCCTTCTCTGTACCTATATCCTCGACTCGTTGATTCAAGATGCAGGCGCCTGTGGTTGTTATGAGTATGTCTGCCCATGCAACGTTGCTGCAACACCTGCCTAACATCCCACACAGACACCCAGACCCCTGGTGGGGAGCGCCAGTTTGGTCGCAAAGCTCAGATCTCCAACATCACAGCAGCCAAGACCGTTGCAGACATCATCCGGTCATGTCTGGGCCCCAAGGCTATGCTGAAGATGCTGCTCGACCCCATGGGTGGCATCGTCCTCACCAACGACGGCCACGCTATCCTCCGAGAAATCGAAGTCGCACACCCCGCCGCGAAGAGCATGATCGAACTCAGCCGGACACAAGACGAGGAGGTCGGTGACGGTACAACAACCGTCATCATCCTAGGTAGGTTCTACATGGTATGGACAACGTGAGCATAACTGACCTGTGACAGCTGGTGAAATCCTGGCCCAGGCCCTGCCCCAGCTCGAGCGCAACATCCACCCCGTTGTTGTCATCCAGGCCTTCAAGAAGGCTCTGGCCGATGCCCTCGAGATCGTCAGCGAAATCGCGACCGAAGTCAACGTAGACGACGATGAAGAGATGTACAGAATCATCAACTCCTC
This sequence comes from Phoma sp. XZ068, assembly GCA_004835665.1. NCBI lineage: Eukaryota > Fungi > Ascomycota > Dothideomycetes > Pleosporales > Didymellaceae > Phoma > Phoma sp. XZ068. The sequence continues at coordinate 465,432 of RBKR01000001.1, forward strand.
CATTGGCACAAAGTTTGTCTCAAGGTGGTCGAAGCTGATGTGTGGCCTTGCGCTCAAGGCTGTTCGCACTGTCTCCACCGATATGGGAGGCAAGAAGGAGGTCGATATCAAGCGCTACGCACGTATCGAGAAGATTCCTGGAGGCGAGATCGAGGACAGCGAAGTGCTGGACGGCGTCATGGTCAACAAGGACATCACACACCCCAAGATGAGGCGGAGAATTGAGAACCCAAAGGTTCTGCTGTTGGACTGCACACTCGAGTACAAGAAGGGCGAGAGTCAGACGAACATCGAGGTGAGCAAAGAGGAGGACTGGAACAGGATATTGCAGATCGAGGAGGAGCAAGTCAAGGCCATGTGCGATGCCATCATCGCCCTGAAGCCCGATCTTGTCATCACAGAGAAGGGTGTCAGCGGTAAGCAAAACAAGTCGGCTCATGCGGCAGCCTTACTAACGCAAGCCAGATCTCGCACAGCATTTCCTGGTCAAGGCCGACATCACAGCTATCCGCCGTGTCCGCAAGACAGACAATAACCGTATCGCACGAGCAACCGGTGCTACCATCGTCAACTCTGTCTTTGCCGCAACCCCGTCCGATATCGGTACCCAGTGCGGCCTGTTCGAGATCTCCAAGCTCGGTGACGAGTACTTCACCTACCTCACAAAGTGCAAGGACCCTAAGGCCTGCACAATCCTTCTCCGCGGACCCTCGAAGGACATCCTGAACGAGATCGAGCGCAACCTGCATGATGCCATGGGCGTTGCCAGGAACGTTATCTGGAACCCAAAGCTGTGCCCCGGAGGTGGTGCGACCGAAATGGCCATTGCTGTTGGGTTGGAGAGGAGAGCAAAGTTGATCGAGGGTGTTGCACAGTGGCCTTACAAGGCGGTCGCAGAGTCGATGGAGGTCATTCCCCGCACCATCATCCAGAACTCAGGAAACAGCCCCATCAAGGTCCTCACACAGCTACGCGCAAAGCACGCAGAAGGTTACGAGGACGGCAAGGCCACTGGGAGCACCTGGGGTATCGACGGCGAGGCAGGAAAGGTTGTTGACATGCGCACATACGGTGTATGGGAGCCCCTCGCCGTTAAGGAGCAGAGTATCAAGACTGCCATCGAGAGCGCATGCTTGCTGCTGAGAGTTGACGATATCGTCGCTGCAAAGGCGGCGAAGCAAGTCAGCGGCCCGATTGGTGGTGGAGGTGATGACTAGAAAGCTCATTGAAGGTGCGATCCCGATATGAGCGACTCTCGACTGAGAGCAAATAATCACGACAATGAAATACGATCAAAGGCCAACACGTCAAGTGTTGTTACGCCAAAGTACTGCATCAATTGCTCTTGACCCCGCAGCTGCCATTCACACTAACAGTCATACGCTAAGATCAACACTCTCGGTCTGAAACAAGCAGGATAACAGGTAACCTTTGAGAAGACGCACAAGATTTCGACGAGCTCTTCGCGCATCAACAAGACACATCTTTATGATCAGGAATCGGCTTCCACGATACTACTCGGTCTCAAGCGTTATGTCGACCCAACAAACGACAGCTGACGTCACCGCAGCCGGTTTGTCCCACGTCGACCAGAACATCAACAACACAGAGGAAGACAGAAGCCATGAAGCCAGAGGCCATAAAGCGAACCTGAGTAATCCAAGTGAGTCGTTGCATAGAGACACTCGTGCCCACTATGAGTTGAAGATTAGGGTGCCTATGTCGAACAGGGGCTGACTACTTTAGATACAAGTGAGGCTTCGAAGGAGAAGTCGGCACAGGTCTTGAAGGAGCTCGGCGAGGACAATGCATTCTACAGGAAGCAAGGGAAAGGGGAGTAATTGCTTCAAAGTATATGCCTGCACACTGTATCTTATGCAGAGCTTTCGACATTCATTTTCATCTAAATGTAGTCAAATTGTCAACCTGCTGATATTCACCTTGAGTCGATCTTTTGATTAATAAACGCAAGCTCACGATTCCCTACTGTCGTAACCACCGCTAGACTTCAAGTCTACTCCATTCGTGTAGTGAACACGATACCTGAATTTTATCGAAGGCGAAGTACGATAGCAAGAGACAGACCGATGTAAGTTTCGTCAAGGACAGCCGTCACGAAGCGAAGGTAGGGGCAAGAAGTGCAAAGCGAATTCAAGACAAACACTGAAGAATGTTGGTCGGCAAGCATGAAAGGGGGGAATGAGACATGTGTACATCTCGGTGCCCAACAATCTAGCCTCCATGCCCAAAACAAATACGTGATTCGCGTGACCATGCTACGCTATGCTACCCGCCCCCGGCCAAGTACCTGATCCACCAATCGCGCAACCCCTTCCACGTCCCCAAAAACACTCCAGTGGCCCACTCCCTTCAGGACTTCCAACTGGCCCTTATCACCAAGCCGCCCCACGGCACCCTCACAAGCATCCACCGGCGCGACACCATCCTCAGTCCCTGTGACAATCGTGACATTCGCTTTCACCCTCTCCCAATCCACCACCTCAGCATCCGCAAGCGCCGTACAAGCCTTCGCATACCCCTCTACATCCTGCGCCTGCACACTCAGCCTTACCGCATTGACAGCTATAGGGCTCCTCGCTTGGCTCTGTGGGCCTGTGGCATAAAGTGCTAATTTCTCTGCAATACCCATCATGCCCTCCCGCCTAGCCATCTCAGCCCTGTGCTTCAACGCTTCAACGCCCTTTTGTGGAAACGGCAGGCTTGGAGGATTTAAGAGAATCAGCTGAGATACTTTCCTGGGGTTCTTGATCGCGAACTCAGCCGCAACCAGGCAGCCCATGCTATGTGCCACCACCGTTGCGCCGCTACTTTCATCAATGCCAGCGTGGGCGTAGATCCCCGCTAGATCTTCTGCAAAAGAGGATATGGATAGGACGTTGAGAGGATGTGTAGGCGATGCACCGTGCCCTTCTAGATCGAAGAGATGGCAGGCGTGGGTGTAATCCAGGCCAAGTGTTTGGATGAGTGGTGTGAAGGAGGCGTGTGAGCCACCAAGACCGTGGACAAATAGAATTGGGTTGCCAGACTCTGGACCGGAGGTTGAGTAGTACAAGGGTTTCGCGTTGATTTGGGTGAGTTGGGACAGAGGCAGGCGGGTGTTGCTGTACGCCAGAGTTGTCTCAGGCGCCTTGGTTGCGGTAGGATTTGGCACCGAGGGGTCAGCAATGCGGTTCGTCAGCGTCCCTAGTCCAGTCACAGAGATCGATATACTGTCGCCGGGTTTAAGGTAGACGGGAGGCTTCAGGCCGAGGCCTACGCCTGCAGGAGTGCCCGTTGCGAGGACGTCGCCGGGTTGAAGGGTCTGGCCTTCTGACATCGTCTTGATCAGGTAGGGGATCGAGAATATCAAATCCTCGGTAGTGGCATCTTGCCTCAGCTCGCCATTGACGCAGGTTTGGACGTGCAGCACGCTGTCCAGTTGAGATGCTGGCACTGCGATTGGGCCCTACGCCGATCAATCCTGAACAAATCAAGGTCAAGAAACAAATCATACCATAGGACAGAACGTGTCCGGGCTTTTCCCAATGTAAAACTGCTTATGATCTCGTTGTCTCTCTCGCGCAGTCATGTCGTTAATGATAGTGTACCCCCAAACATGGCTCATCGCATCCTCCTCCTTAATCCTGAACCCTGGTTTCCCGATGATAACACCAATCTCCCCCTCATAGTCCGCGGTTGAAGTGAAATTGTTGTGTGGGTAGATTTCCTCGCCATCAGCAATGATAGAAGTGTAGCGCTTTGTGAAGATAACAGGGTGCGATGGCACATCAACCTTATCTGAGCTGTCAAACCCGGAGCTGTTGAACTCTTTCGCGTGGTCGAAATAATTCTTGCCTACGCAAAGGACATCTCGGGATGCTAAGGGGGGCCGGATGCGAACTTCCGACGAGGATATGGCAAGGCCAGAGCTAGTGATGTTCGAGTCACCTGCTTCAATGACTTGATAGAGGTTGGAGATTGGAGTACCAGACTTGAAAGTTAGGGGTTGGATGGTCCTTTCAGTCAGGTTGTAGTGGCCGATGCGATCTATTTGTGTCTGTAGTTCTTGATAAGCGACGTAGTTCGTAAGTGACGGCTCCTTTTCCTGGGCGAGTTCTAAAGACATATTTGCTCTAGATGTTGAGTGGGCACGAAGGCAGTCACAAAAGCAAGTCGGCGTTGGTACGAGAACTGTTTACAACGATGAAGCGCTGGATCGCTAAACTCCTCTTCTTGAAGTAAATGTCGTGATACAAGTGGAGATGGTGGGGAAGGTTGAAGCGAACATTACGTCAGCTGGTGCTTTGCCTGACCTTTTTGCCGTGTACGCTTCGACTCTCACACATCTGCGTTCACTTGAATTGGCCGTACACTGAACTTAACCACACAGACCTTTCAAAGTCACCATTGAGTTCAACATCCATCCCTGACCACCGCCGTTCCCGTCGTGTCCGTAAACATTAAGTCGGAGCTCTAGCGCGAACAGTAATTGTAATCAGGATATCTCTCAAACATACACGCAGATTCTGTCGAGGCTGAGCCCAGGACGTCGTGACATGTTGGGCTTAGTGATGGGACAACCCCTACGTTCACCGCTCTGTTATGGCCCGAGCCAACCCTTATCTGGAGCGATCGCGAGCTTCGCCACCACGATACCATAACGAAGGCCCGAAGCTGTAAGGAGAGAGACCGAATTGCTGTCGCTAAAGGGAGGGTTTGTAATCAGGCTGCGGAGATTTGTTGCGGTTCTGGAGCTGTGACATTTCCCCGGGGGTTCCTGAGCAGCACAGATCAGTGCCGAGCCGTGCCTGAGTCTTGGCTCCTCCACACGTCCGCGCACGTTTACCAAGCAATGACAACCAAGGTATTTTCCGGAGGAGCTAGCCATAAGCTTCCAAGACGTACGGAGTCTCGCCGAGACGATACGACGACTTGTGTATCACCGTTGTTGAAGTCATGTACACGCGTACATGATCCAAATGACGCATGCAAAGCCAAGTGCCATGCCACCTCCCGTACGCGAAGCGAGCCCATTGCCAACCGCTTTCATCACGATTTCAACCAAAACCAGCCAATCAGACTTGAACTGTGCCCAGCTGCTCCATTGGGATGTTGCGATTACTTCCTTTTGCGTGATACCGCTTCCTCAACCGCAACCGACAAGATGCAAGATATAAAGCAAACATCCTCCAGAACTCTGCGCGTTACACGTGTGCTCGGTATCAGAGTCACTATAAAGATCAATTTGTTATTAATCTCGAGTGAGGGGTAGTTGATCTTGGGATCTTGCTTCGGAGGTTGTCTCATCCGTAGTGTACCAAGGTTATCGGTTAAAAACGCCAATGTTGTAGGTCGATCGCGTGTCTGGGTATTGCCGACTTTCCAGACTCAGCCCCGTTGTTGACGGTGATGAAGTGTAGAGCGTAGCGTCTTGATTTGCACCGACTGTAAGTCCGTTCGGAGTATATAGATCCCTCCTTTCTCAGCAGCTCCCCGTTTGACAAGAAGGGTTAATCTAGCTTTATCTGCACCTGCCGTCGGGTTACTGTAATAATTTTTTCTCTTTTAACGCGCACCGGTCTGTTACTACGCTAACACGATGCGTCCTTATCTTACATCGGCGTTAATCAGTAGCTTGAGTCTCGGTACGTGTTGATGTGTTGGATATTCATAACTATGCCTAATGACACCCTAGGTGCTTTTGCGCAAACTCAAATTGGACAGACCTGTGTCGCCGATGGTGTTTGCTACAAGCTGAACATCCCCGAAGCAACAGCTCAGAATGGTGGCGGCAATGTTTTCCTCTCTCTCAGCGCACCCACGACATACAGTTGGATTGGACTCGGGATTGGATCGAGCATGACGAACACACCCATGTTCATCATGTACGCCAATGGCAACGGAAACGTTACACTTTCTCCACGGTACTCCAGGGCACACGCACCGCCCCAGTTTGATGGAGACCGTGATGTTGAGCTACTTAGCGGATCCGGCATCGAGAATGGTGTAATGACAGCAAACTTCCGATGCGGCAACTGCGCACGAAACGACATTGCAGCCTTCGGTACGCAGAGTGGGCAGTATATCTACGGACTACAAAAGGGAAATGCTCTAGATACTTCAGATGTCAGCGCTATGTTCTCGATACACGACGATCATGGTGGATTTACTTGGGCTTACTCCAGTGCAATTGGAGGAGCAAGCACCAACCCCTTTGCCGCTTCAGACGCGATTATTTCTGGCAGTACCGCTAGCTCAGACGGAAGCAAAACCATGCGCAGCAACATCCTGCTAGTCCATGGTATTTTCGCTTCGCTCGCGTTTTTGGTATTCTTCCCCATCGGAGGGATTATCATGCGCGTGGGTGGATTCAACAACGTCCTCAAAGTCCACATTGCTACTCAGATCTTTTCTTGGTTGCTCTTCATCACATCATTCGGCTTGGGGCTCTATTACGGCATTACTGGAGATTACATGTCCGAGGCACACCCAATCATCGGCATTGTTCTAGTCGCACTCATGTTTATCCAACCGATTGGGGGCTGGCTCCATCACAGACAATATCTGCGCACTGGTCAGCGCAGTGCCATCTCCCACGGCCACATCTGGGTTGGCCGCATTGCGATCATCCTCGGCATGATCAATGGTGGGTTAGGGTTAGAGTTGGGAGGGGTCGAGACGCGATATGTTATCGCATACAGCGTGGTAGCTGGTGTTATAGGCGTTACATATCTTGCATCGATTGCATACGGGGAGACTGCAAGGCGCCGTCAGCCGAAGACCGTTTCTGATAGCGGAGACGAGAAAATCAACTCGTCCCCCACGCGCTCCCCTGTGAGCGCATGAGCTTTGTATTCTTGTCAAGTCCTAGCAGCTGGGTGGAAGTTAATATAGGTATAGCTGCATAATATCTGGTCCCACAAGCAGCGACGTACCTTCAATATACGTGCATCATCACCTCGATCAATTGTCCGTACACCTCTGGATTAGACAATGTGATTGGTGTGCTAACCGAGGGCAGTGACAGCATACTGATTGGCTGTGAGAGTATTGGCATGCGCGACTCCGCCACCACCTCGGACCAAGCGGCTCCAATAGCTCTTTCCTCACATGTCTGACAAGAGAGGCTGAGCACTTTTCAATATGACTGCCTCAGCCCACTTCGCACTTTCAATCGCAAACCTCCAACATACGCATTCCGACATTCTTGACCATTTGTCCCTCCGCTGCCTTGCATACAGCGATTGAAGTGACATTATGATCTTCGGCGGCCTAGAGATCGTAGCTGGTGGTTACTTCGCCCATAAGTACTACAAGAATAAGAATGAGAAAAGAAGGCTGGAGGAGGAGGCTCAAACACGACGAAACAACACATTTCCAAGCAACAGGCCGTCCAGCTACCCGCTCCAACCGCATTTCCAACACCAAGAGCAGCGTCCGCAACACCATACCCAGCAGCATGCGGCTCCACCTCAGAAGTACGCCTATCGTGCTCCTACAAACCCCCGACCACAGTACCAGGCTGAGCCTCGGCCACAGCCATTGAGACCGAAACCGAGTCATGCACAGTCGTTCAACATACCGCGTCGACCTGTACCGCAACGCAAACCAGAGATCATCGTGCAGCCAAGTCTGCAACGCGCGGATTCTATGGCCACACTATCTCGCATGCCTATCGCAAACGGATATCGACCTTCAAATCCAACTGAACCAACCCCACCTCCTCGACGACAGACGAACGGGTTGTCGCCCATACAGCAATCACCGTATGGCAACACCGCCTTCTCAGTTTCGTCACCTGCATTTGGCGCAACACCGACGTCACCACCAATTAGCTATGTAATGGCGCCAGAAGGAGCGGTTGGGCAACTTCATACAGTTGATGACAATTGGGAGACTTACGAGCATGGAGTACATGGAAATTCGGCTTATGCACCGACGGAAGCATCGACGCAGCTAGGTGAGCGGGATCCACCGCCTCCTTATGCACCTTGATCAGCTATGAGAGGTTGAGAGGACTGTTTAAGCTTGACGCTGGCGTCTGAGCATGCGAAACTTCGTTTCCACTTTCACTTCTAATCAGGAGTTGGCAATTTGAATATAATACATTGTAATGGGCTCGTAACAAATCACGAAGATTGAAAAAACAATATCGTTGATCATAAGAAGCATCCACTCCATGCCCATCACCCACGTGATCTTGATAACTAGCTCCCTTCTTGGATGCTGGTAGACACCATCTTGACACATTGACTTCTTAAAGGCATGAAAGTCAAATTTGCTCCTTTTCCCACCAGCCGAGAGGCCAAATATGCTGGGATGTCATCATCAAATACCTGCAGGTTGAGCGCCTGTCGCAGTCATGGCATGTGATATTGGCCCGTTGCACAGGTATTGCAGTCGTATGACGTTCGTAGCATTCTCCATTAGCAATGCTCTTGATTTTGGAGAAATTACGGCTTTCCAAGCCCCCGGTCAGCGACGAGCTTGAGTCGATAGGTCTCACCTCACAGGCGGGACATCTCTCAAGGGCGACGCCTGTTCCCGAGCATGAAATACAGGCAACTCGAGGTTCCCTAATCATGGTCAGCTTGACGCCGTCTCAGAGATTCTCTCTTTGACCTACGGATTGCCTCCACAACTGGTACATGTAGAGATTTTGAGCGCGTGTGGATGAACTAGGTAACATGAAGGTGGGATTGTACCAGATGAATCTGGTACGGTACCATTGAGGTAATTAAACGACATGATGATAGTGATAGAGTAGAACTGTTGGAGGGTAATGGTAACGACGAATTATGCTCTTTAGTAGATTATGCCGAAAGTAGTGTCCTTGGAGACATGACAACAAGGACTCGTTCCCTTTATAGACCTGCGGCATTGGGCGTATCGATCGATCTCCGTTAATGTAACTGAACCATTTGTGCCGGCGTGGCATACCCAAACTGGGGTCAATTTTGCCCCAATGTATTATCAAGCACCGCTGCATCGTGAAAAGAACAGCATGTCTGTAAATCATTCGATGGTATTAGCATGGAGCTTCAGGGACTAGCGCCATCCTGGTAACCTTTTGGAACAAATCAATCACACAGGCTCATCTCGAAGTGTAGCACCTCAGGTCGGAGTGCTAGATACACCATCGTTCGGGACGGAAAGGAATAGAAGTGGGCGAAGGAGTAGCAGGACACACTGCCGAGTCCGAGTTGTAGGTGTTGACGTGCATTCCGGCCCAGTGTGAGCTTGTTGCACACACCATGCATAACAAGGGCGGTTTGAATCGGGCTGCCGCAGAGAGGACAAAGCCAGGGACTTGTGTCAACCGCAAGAGAATTCTAGAGGTTGAGAATGTCATAATTTGGGCAAGACTAACACGCATTTGTGACTTCTTGCATAAACGGTATCCGTTTCCAGAGGAGGTAACACTCTGTCATCGTATTCTGAACTGACATATGGCTCGCCACCAAGGACCACGAGGGATGCAGTCGGGCGCAGTTTCCAAAGGAACTACCCGAGAGAGATGAAGTACCACTGGATGGGTTTGTAGCCAACGGTTGGCTCAGCCGCCTTCCGTAGACCAGGCACTGGAGAGGGTGTACCTACCGCGGCAAAGTCCGGCGATTTCCCCGAACGAATTGATAGGTAGTTGTTCATTCAAAGTTCGTTGGGATGAAGTCTGGTTGCAAGGAGCTATCGCGAGCGTGCTGATTGTCGCACTGTCAATGTTGTGGCACCTGAGCATTGTCAGTAAGGTTCAGATCATGTGCGCAAGACACACAGCAAATACCTGGCAATCTTGCACTGGATTGAAATGGCCCAATGTATCGCAAACGCAAGAAATATCAAGCTCAATCGTAACTAGTTTTCGAGGCCCAGTACAACATGTCTATTGTTGGAGTGCCGAGGAAAGGATTCTCACATAGGCACGCGATTGCGTCGCCGGTGAACGGCGTCACCAGTGTCCAGTTTAGCTAGTATGTGCACAGTAGAAGCGCGTGATCTAGGAGCCGATCAGGTGCACAGCTGGTCCAAACGCTACGGAAGCTTGAGAGCAGAATCAATACCTATCAATATAATTGGTAGTTGGCTTCGAAAGTCGTGTATCGTAAGAATGCAGTGATCACAGCGTTCTTGCACATGCTTGTGATCTATAAAGAAGTCCGAGACGAAGCTCTGCTCACGACGGTACTGCGGTGGCTGGTGTAGCACCATTGGGCCGCGAGGCCCAACAGAGTTTTTGAAACACTGCTCCACAACGGTACGTGTTGTGACTTGATCATTGTAGAAGTGCTTCTTAATCCTATGCTTTGCTGCACCTGAGCGTTTCTGTTGAAGATTTTTGGTGATCTAGGTAGCCAGTGCATCCCAAAAAGGGCACAGCGCGAGGATGATAGTCAGATAAGGGTGGTATGTTAATCTCAACAGACGATTGGCGGCGCTCGAAACACATGTGAAAGGCATGGAAACAAGTCGGATTACCTTTACAAAACCGGGAACGGATCCTCTTGTTACGATGAGAGACGGGTAAGCCTGTATTTAGTCTCCGCGCCGCTTTGCGGCATGGTAATTAGGTATGAAGGAGCCAGTTCAAAACTTGTAGGTTTCCGAACATCAAAAAACCAACAATAGGACCCACTACCGAATTACTTACTTCTGGCTACATGAGTTTTTAGTGTAGATAACTACCTACAAGTTTGCTATACGAAGTTTGAAAATCAGGTTGTCGTAGTGTTGCTAGCTGAGGAGCGAGGCAAAATTAGGCGGTTTTGACAGGACATAAGACAACCAAACCGAGCTCCTGCGTACACAATGACAGGTTGAATTAGAACTACAGTATAGAGTGCTGAAGTGACGCTAAAAATCATTCGGTTTCAGCCGTACTGGTTATCGGCAATCCGGAAATGCACAAGGGCGGTAAAAGTCCTCCAGCTTTCCGATCATGTGACATGCTCTAACAGCGCAACGCAGAGCGCAATGCACAACGCACAACTCACAACCCCCAGCACAGGCAACGCATAAGCAAAAAAGAAGTGTCTTATTGACCTAACCAGGGGTCGAACCTGGAATCTCTTGATAACTTTTGAATCGTAGTCAAGCGCCTTGCCATTGGGCCATTAGGCCAGATGTTGATCTGTTTGATGGAAGAAAGGATCGTAAATTAAAATATAATGCAAGAATATATCACTGTGCGGCTCATATGCTCGCACATGAACAACCTCTAACCAAAATTCGAAAATGTTCTGTGGCAGAATTTTCTGCAAGCGGGTGAGCCGGCTACAACTCGGCGAAGTGGTGCACCCTCACAACCATTGGTTAATACGAAAAGTCTTGATCTCTTCTCAAAGCGCTGCTAAAGTTAAGTGCTTATATCAATGTCTGAGTATATATCATTTAGCTTCTGTCTCGTGAGTAATGACGAGTGCCTCTTCTATAGCCGCTAGGTTTAGACGTTACAGAATTTCGATCTGGAGGTTTTCGGGCGTAGGACAATCGTGATGCTATATAGGCAGAATATCTTATAACCAACCAAAAGAGTTTATCAGTTTGCAAATAGTGCTTATTGTATACTTGAAGACTCCCACTTTTAAAGCATTGACCACTTGAATGCAGTTCTGTCTAGAACTCAAGTTTATGTCGGCGCAATTGCGTCATACAGTTCAGCCAGTAACGAATTACGCTCTCGGCAGGCCAGCTTGTAGGTTTTCCTCGTAGTTCATTCCATCCAAGGGATAGTTTTACTATATCACAAGTGGTACCTCCTCAAACTTTCAGGTCTTCGAACTGGGCTGAGCAAGTGTGTTTCGGCCATCAGGGTACAGGATCTGCTCGTTGTAGAAGACTCCACCAGGGCCAGCCAGTATGAGAATGGAAGCTGCCATGTCAGAATCCTTGCCGGGTCTGCCAGCAGGGTTGGACATGCCACCCTCGATGACGCTCTTGTTGTCGTCGTCGGAAGAGCCAGTAGTCATCTCTGATGGGAAGACACCGGGCGCGATAACATTGACACGGACCCTAGTGCCGATAAATGTTTTCGCGAGCATCTTAGAGAGATGAGTTGCCAAAGCTTTGGAGCTGGCGTAGGCGAACTGTCCCGAGCTGGAACCCTTCATCGCACCAGATATGGAAGTGACGTTGACGACTGACGAAGTGTAGCCAGGAGTCTTGTTTCCACCCTTCGCGAGAAGAGGCAAGAAGGTCATAGACATGTAGAAGATACTACCAACGTTGGTCTTGAAGGTGTCTGCCCAAGACTCAGGTGGTGACTTCAAGAAGTGGTCTGAGATTGACTGTGCGTCTTCCCACTTGGGCTCACTAGCAGAAGAGAACTTGGTGTTGTCATCACGTGCAATTCCAGCATTGTTAACGAGCAATTAGATGCCCTAAGGCTCTTTCTCGCAAATGTCCATGTATAGGCGCCTAACATCCTCTAGATCGCAATTAAAGGTCAGAAGAGCTTTAGAAGTGCACGATATATCACATACCTGACATCTGCTACAACGGAGATTATCTCGCCATTCTGATGGTCATGCAGCTCTTCGCTCTTCTTCAGGACCTCTTCACGTCGGCTGGTGATGTAGACCTTAGCACCGTTGGCAACTAGTGCCTGGGTGATCATGAGACCGATGCCTGTACCTCCTCCTGTGACGATAGCCGTGATGTGGGAGACATCGAACAGCTCTGTGTTCTTGAGGTCATCTGTGTTTGCCTTTCCGGGAGCCATGTTGCTGGCAGATTTAGAGATTGTTCTGGGTCGGAAATGGGACTGTAGTACGTGTGATGTTCTCGGAAGTGTTCGCGAAAAATGGCGAAGCATACTGATCATTCCATGCTGTGTATTATTAGTTATGTATGAGGGTAGTCTATTAGTGTTGTTGACGTATCAAGGAACCATAGTGTCATGACGTTTATACGACGCATCGGTAAAGGCAGAGTCAGTGCAGCCATGGTATCGCTGCATCTCCCAATCTTAGAATTACCATAAACCCGCCATTACTCGTGGAAGAGCTATGACTGTCGAGCACTACGATGTTTGTGTTGAGAGAGTAGGGATTGATTGATGTACTTTGGAGTCGAACGATACAGTAAGCATGTGTACGGTCACATGACCCAGGACCTGTTCGGTACCTTCGAACAGTTTGAGACATCAGCAAAAGAAGCAATTGCTGGTCTCAAACTTTCTTGCTTAAAGAGGTCGGATGTACTATACATTCCAGATAGGCGGAGTCATCTTACCGTAGATAGTCAATACTCGAGCAATCGCTCGGAGTTTCTGGTAGCCCTGACCACCACCATCCGGCATAACTTTGGCACGCATGCTGAGGTTTTGAAATATAGTCCGAATGCTATGCAACTAGTATTGGTGGCAGTTGTCGAAGTAGCTTGAGGTAATGGAATTGCAGTTAGAACTTCGAGACAGTGCAATGACGAGCGCCAAGATTCTCATAGCCAAACTTTTCTATAACTTTCGCGTGGTCTCTCCAACATTCTACATATCACAAAAACCTCTTCAATCATTGCAATTTTCGTAAGCGGTGCAAACTGAGTTGCAAAGCTCCTGGAAAGTCATCACGCAATCAGGGTTTTGTCAGCTCGTGTTGCTGGCAAGTAACGTGTATTACTAACCACACGACGGGAATAAACGATGGCATCATTGCCGCTTTCCCCCGCAATGCGACAGCTCGACGGATGAATGGCTGACATGGTTGAATCACCGTAATAGCCGTCTTACGCATTTCTAATCGCATGCCTCATCGTCTTGCATATAACAGCACCAAATACTCCCATTGATCTTTTTCATTAACACATCAATCCGAACACTCACGTTGCAGCACAACAATTACACATGACTATTAGCTGCCTTGCTACCATCAAGAGCATCACGGCTACGATTCCGAACTCCCTCTCACGGAGCGAATTTGATACAATCAGTACATTCGAATCCGGATCACATTCCGCCGCCGACATGACGACCGCCGCATCGCGCCCGACTCCCGCTCATCAGCTGTCCGAAGCATCGACAGTAAATTTCCCTACTACAAAAGCAGAAGACGTCAACTTCCAAGGGTTGCGCATTCCTCGGGGGTCTGTTAGCGCAAAATTGTCGTTCTACAAACCCCCCGAGGATGGTTCACCACCACACAATTACGTCGAGCCACCCCCAGGTGTCCCACAGCGAAATTGGGGCGATGGCTGGGAGGAGGTAGAGTTGGAAGATCTGCGTGGTCAGGAGCAGAAGTTTGATCTTGATCATAACGCATTCGACACATACCAGAACGTCAACAGCGCAGAAACGGACTTCGAGGATGACGCGCGGATACGCAGCGTGTACTATCCTGAGGTCGAGAAGCTCCTGCTGGATAAAGTTCCAGGCGCACAAAGGGTGATACTTTTCGACCACACAGTCCGCAGACCAACTGGTAACCGAAATCCTGTTCAGCGTGTACATGTCGATCAGACGCCAATGTCTGCCGCTGAAAGAGTCAGGCTTCATGCGCCTGAGGATGCAGAGCAATTGCTCCAGGGTCGCTATCGCATAATCAACGTCTGGCGCCCGCTCAATGGACCAGTAATGGGCTTCTCGTTGGCTGTGGCCGACAGCCAAACTGTCCAGGATGAAGACCTCGTGCCGATTGAGCATCGTTACCCTCATCGTAACGGGCAGACAGCATCAGTTCGATACAACCCTGGTCAGAAGTGGTACTACTGGTCTGGGATGAAGAATGAAGATCGATTACTACTCAAGTGCTTTGACAGCGATGAGAAAGTAGGTCAGTACGGAAGGGTGCCGCATACTGCTTTTGTGGATTCAAGAACGCCTGACGGAGCTGTTGGGCGAGAAAGCATCGAGGTGCGAGCTTTGGTGTTTGGTTAGAGCTTACTGCAGATAGTACGAGTCATGAAATTTTGACGTTTAACGCTTGACGTGCAATTTCCGTCCCTTTCGTGCCCAAACAAACGACATGCGAAGCGTTTCCCTATCGATCTCTGCTAAATCTGGTGCGAATGAGGCGTACACTCACAACTAAATAGTCATGCCGTTAGTAACAGAGCCTGTGCCGTACAGGGGCGGATTCATAAGATCATCATTGGGTGCCCAGCCGCTCACATTTCACGGGCTTGGCAAGGTCTTTTCTCGCGCTTCATTACCAGAAACCCTCGGCCTGGATTTACTGGGGACAGAGTCGCAGCTCTCATTCGTGTTTGCTTCCCGATAACCAGCTCGGGCCTTCTGCTATCGTGAGTGTTTTGCGTGGCCAAGACCGCCGCGGTCTTGGAAAGCTGTCCCGTTTGGGAAGGAGGTCTTCTATGGTCACCAGAAACCTGTCGGCCGCACTCAGTTACAGGGTGCTTGCAGAATAGACGAGATACCCCTCAGCATGTATAAAGCCTGCGGGGATGCATGTTGCACTGTACTACGCAGGCTTTACCCTTCGGTTTGCCCTCCCAGTCATTATGAAGGTCTCCACGCTCCTCGGTCTTTTGCCTACCACTGCTCTCGCACACAATCTGTTGAACGTTGCTTTTTTTGCAAAAGAGAAGAATCAACTGTTGGAATTTGTTTCGGATAACGAGGATATCGACTATGGATGCCACCCTGTTGTTGTCCCCACTGACAATGAGCACAAGCTTCACGCTATGCTCACTGAAGAGCAAGTTCATCATTACAAGAGGAATCTGGATGCTGGTGCCATTCGTGTTGAGACACTCGATCATCTGAATAAGCGGCAAACTGCAACAGCGCCGATTGGAAAGGGTGACCGCTTCAAAGGAGGCAAGATCGCCCCGCGCGGATTGGGTAGCCAGAAGCCGGATGCATACGGGTCGTACCAAAGCGCCGGCATCCTGAACGCTGACGAAGTCTACACAGCCCTCAAAGGCCTAGAGAAAGAGTATGGTCTGGAGCTATTCAAGGCACCTTACAAGACTTTCGAGGGCAATACGGTTTATGGTGGTGTAGCCAACAAGGCCGAGAAGATCAATAAGGACAAGCAACACATTTACTTTACTTCTGGAATCCACGCTCGTGAGCGAGGTGGTCCAGACAATCTGATCTATTTCATCTCAGACCTTCTGTACGCCAACAAGCACCGCAAGGGCCTGACATACGGCAACAAAACCTACACCAATTCCGATGTCAAGAAAGTATTGGGCGCTGGAATAGTCTTTATTCCTATGACCAACCCGGATGGTGTCCGCCACGACCAGGCCAACAGTAACCTCTGGCGCAAGAACCGCAATCCGGCTTCCTCAACCCCCGGCGTCGACCTCAGTGTTGGCGTCGACCTGAACCGTAACTTCGACTTCCTATGGAACTTCACTAAGCATTTCGACCCTTCTGTCTCTCCAGCCTCGACAAACTCTTCATCGCAGGCTTTCTACGGCACTGGGCCATTTTCAGAGCCAGAGACACGCAACATAAAATGGGTATATGACATATTCCCCAAGGTCAAGTTCTTTATCGACGTGCACTCTGCTGTAGGCACTCTGCTGTACTCCTGGGGCGATGATATCAACCAGTCCAATGATCCTAAGCAGAGCCAGTTTAACCCAGCTTACGATGGTAAGCGCGGCGTTGTCAACGATACCTTGTATCGCGAGTACATTGTGCAAGAAGACTGGGAAAACATTGAGCTACAGGCAAATCGTACAGTCGCTGCTATGAGCTCAGTCGGCGGAAGACCATATACCGCCAGCCAAGCCGTAGGCTTGTACCCCACCTCTGGTGCTAGTGATGACTACGCGTCTAGTCGCTGGTATGGAAACAAGAAGCTGAACAAGGTGCATGGATACACACTAGAGTTTGCACCCTCTTCGAATTTCTACCCTACACCGGAGGAGTACGTTCAAAATATCATTGATACGAGCGCTGGGTTCATGGAATTCATCCTCACAGCAGATGAGATTGGTCTGAAAGGATGAATGGAGTGAAGGAAATGTTGATGATGCTATGAGATATGAGGCGATAGGGCGTCGAACTGTTAATTAATTTTTATGTACCAAAGTGAAAACTCAATGGAGATCTGATGAGGACCTGACAGCTCTAACAGAAGGGTTTAAACCTAACTCAACTCCGGGCTGATGGCTGCTGAGGGCTTTGTGGAGGCGGCATGCCTTCCTCGCCCATCCGAGTGTCGCCATCCCAGGTCTTTTCCTGCTCTTCTATGCTTTTTGTTGTTAGTCCTCCCCTCTCTTCCGCCCTTAACTCGTGTCCAACCCCCGCCATGTCAACTTTAAACTCTTTTTCCGTTCTTCAGCAGCACACAAGGAGTCGTGCCATCCCTTGTGCTCACGATTCGCGCCTCTTACAGTTCGTGTCTTGAGCCCCTTCTCAGCATACCCTACAAGGTCGAAGACTTTCTGGGCATTGTCAGAGTTGGCATCTGGCTGCAAGTTCCAGTTGCCGTTGGCAAAGATAATCTGGGACAAGATATCATGAACGGGTCCGTTAAAGACCAACCACTCTACTCTCCCCGATGGTTGATCCGACCGCAGTGCAAGTGCAGAGCCACGACCATGGAAAATGCTCGGTAGATACACAGCTTCTACACATCCAGACGGCAACTCGTCGCCTTCTACAGGTGTAAGGTATCGAAGGGGATCAAAGCTCGTCAGTCTGTCAAGGTATGCTTTATGGTTCTGCAATGCGTTGCGAATAATATGGAGAGGCAGAAGACGTGCATGTACGTGATAGACCGAGATATCGCGTTGGTATGAACGGTACTGTATAACTTGAAGGCTTGCCACTGAGGCATGAGGGTGACCATAGCCATAAGGCTTGGTGGCCGGTGTAGGTGGTTTGCGAGGATATCTGACCATTCTGGAAGTGATTTCTGATGATGTTTGAGATCGTAGTTGGGTGAAGAGAACGTGATTGCGGGGGGAAAGATTGTATATGCGACTTCGAAGCATATTTACATGACTCGCGGTACCGTCAGGAAACGAGGTGAAAGTGCGCTCTCACCATGAGCAGGTGACAGTGAAAGCACATTCGTACGTGGTTCGCTGAATGAGGGATGGGTGTAGTCCAATCCTGCAACAGCCAGGAATGGATTGCAGAAGTTGAACCTTCGATTGCGGCTGCTCTAAGAACGACTTCGTCTAGGGTCAGACCCATTCGCGGTTTTCCATTGTTGCGTCGACTGCATCAGCAGCATTTGCTAAGCTACCAAAGATCGAAGTTCTGGCCTTTATAGGAAACAATTACTTAGAAGTCTCAATGATTGGACGCGGAAGATATCGAGTTGACCGAAACGGAGAACTGGTGGTCGTATACCGATGATGCAAAGAACGAATATGCTAGGGACTGGCGGTGCAGAAGATCATGATTAGGGAAGAGTGTTTGCTTTAGACTGAGGAAGTACGTGGAAAGATCTTAACCATCTTCAACCCTAACCTAGAGAAGCCATCGACGCGTTTTCAAAATGTTTAAACCTTTGTAGGAGCGATGGAAGGAGTGCCGATTAGATTTTGAAAGTTATCAAGCGCACAACGAGCTGTTTAATGTAGTTTGACAGGTGAACGCGTCGGTCACGTTGCACCAGGCTAGTGCTGTTTAGGTTAGATCATCTACCCCGAACGAGCAAAGGATCACAGAACCACGTATCTCGCACTTGTGCAGACGGGTAGTCACTCAGTTGTGCCACCCATAATGCTGACAAGACATACCAGGCTTTCTAAATTCGCTACTATGTATACATAACCCTGCTTGATGACGACATACCTATGCCTTGGTCCGCTACGGTAGTTACCGCTAGGCCGAACCTTGCCGCAAACAGCGGCGAGCTGAGGCAGGGTCAGCGGCGTGCATCATCCCTCAACAGTGCGGAGTAATTGTTTGCTCAACCCGTACTGATATTACTTGCAAGTCAGCTTGTTTTGGAACCTAGAACTCCCCATGCGCACGACGTTTCCAGTCTGTAACAACATCTGCTTGTAACAACATCAACGGGACCGACACTTACGAACTTTGACAACTTTACTAAGGTGCTACTATAGTCTGACCATGAGCGCAAAACACCATCTTCACATCGCCGCCTCGATACCGCCGCATCTTCAACCCTCGGAAGTCATCGCTGCCTTGCACGACCACAATACAGCATTGACGCTTCAAGCCCTTACCACTGGTCACGAGGAGCTGCCGACTACTGCGCCTGAGACACTGAAAGACACATACTGGTACCCAACCGATATAAATCCAGTCCAGTCCTACAGTGTCACTGAATGCGTCACCGTTGTACCCGGCATTGGGCCATGGGGACAGAAGACGATCACGTTCCCCAGCTGCTTCCAGAACATACCCACGGGCATAAAAACGCGCGCGGACGCGTCTGGCGTCACTGTGCGCGCAGACTACCGTGTCATACAAGGTGGTGCGGATGCCGAAGTCGACGGTGAAGGCCAGGGCATTGGCGACGCAGCATGGGTGCTAGTCGAAGATGCTGAGATCAGCTGCTCGTGGTGGCTGATGCCGTTCGTGAAGGGCAAGATGGAGCAAGCACATCGCGACATTTGCCGCAAGGTCATCGAGAAGGTGGAAATGTTGAGACGGCAACGCGAGATTGCCCTGTCTGTGGGAAGAGGACAAGAGCTATCGCGAGAGCCTTCACTCAACGTAAACGCCAGACCCATCGAGGCAGATGGAAATGAGACGCAGAGATTCGAAATGCCTGCGCCAGGTTCTCAGAAGATATTCTACGGCTGAAGCTCTAGGTTCATGGAGCTCATGAGACGTTTGGTCAGGATTGTTTCCTGTGTCAAGCTGTTGATCGACAATTAACGGCCCCGAAACAGCGGGGTCGCACACCTCACGGGCCCTGATGCTCAGTTCCCTCTACACCTTCGTGGCTATATTTGTGCCCACACAGAATACTATGTAACGACTAGCGCGGCTTACCGACCGGTTGCGTTCTGGAATAATCATCGGTCAGCTAAGAATGACGCGCAGCGTGACTAGGATGAATACCAACGCAAAACACCCGAAAGTTGCTAGGTTAGGCTCAAGAGGCTTGCTACATGCCACAGACTGTAAGAGTATGTAGAATTGTCTGCGCTGGTCTGGAAGCAGTAGCACAATCCTCTCAGGCGGGGTACACGTTCAGGTTAGGCTCTCTGTAGTCTGTAAATGACCTAACATTAGTTTCGCAACACCGCAATCGCACGTGTATCTTCATAATACATGACCACTTGTATGTTCACAGACTCCACCATTAATCTGTACAACCGCCGGTCTCTGAGGCTGACTACATTTATGGGTCACGCAATAGTGTGCTAGGAGCAGTATACCACACAGCAAGACAGGACAGCCATGGTATTCTCGTCAAACAGCTAGTCATGGTTCATTACATCCTTGATCTTATCTCAACATTATTAGTCCTCACGTACACCGCCATTGGAAACGTCTGATCCTCCTCTGTCCAAAATCCTTTTCCAGCAACCGCCTTCCTCCGATACTTTGATAATCCCGCTTTCATCAACCCTTCGACCTGCTTTCGCTCAGCGCTGCGCTTTGGCCACTTCTGCAACAACGCATCAAAATCGTCGCCGAGAAGGAACTGCACCGGCACTGATGGCTGTAGAACGAGTTGCTCATATGCCTCTAGCGTCAAGAATGGAGAGTATACCAGCGTAGACGGCGAGATGAGAGACGCGGCTTCACCGAGATTGGAACCGGACGGTGTTCGGATCACTCGAATATTGAGCGATGTGAGTAGCGCCTCATCTAGTCGTGTGAAGGTTGGATCCTGGGCGTACACTACTATTGCCTCTGTTTTCGTTGCCTGAAGATCGTCGCGGATTGCTAGTAAGGTAGCGAGTTGCTTGAGGCGACGCGACTGGCCTTTCGCAACAAAAAGACTACCAAGTCCGAGAGAGACGATTCGGGTGATGGGTGTACGGGTTTCTATGATGGTGTGGAGTTGTCGACTGATAGCCAAAGATAGTTGCGATTTGATGTACAAGTCTTGTAGGTCGAGCAACTGAGTAGTGAGCTGGAGGAGTTCACGAGGTAAGGACTTTGTCTTTAGTCGTTGATGCGATTTTTGTCGCAAGGAGCTCGATTCGATATCTTCTATGGCGTGAGGCATTGTAAGAAACTGGTTGTTGGAAAAAGTCCAAGTAATGCGGATGCGTTCGAAAGAGGAGCTTTGATGGATACATATTCGCTCGAGTCTGTTGCGCCATCTTATACAACCTCACACCTCAGTCTCAGGCCTGATTCTTGTTCATACGTCCTTGTGTGGTGTTGCAAAGCCATTGCCGTAAGCACGTAAACACCGAGATGAATAATCTCACTGCTGAGAAATCGTCACTTCGCACAGCCGCATCCTTTCTTGTTCCATCACAGAGAGTTCCAGTTTGAAGTGACTCATCTTCTGTCTTTTCCTCAGTATTTACGAAAGCTAGCACTATTTGAGTTGCGACACGAAGGTGAAGGAAGTACTTGGGAAGGCTACCGCGGGAACGTCAATCTGCCTGTGATCAATGCGGTTAGGCCACATGCAGGAGGCCTCGTTCCAACATTGAAGACTCATCGTCTTTCTGCACAACGCTCTTGCGCGCTTCTATTTCGTCGGCCTCGCGTTTCGTACAACGCCCTCCGAGGTTTTCGTACAAGTACTTTGATGCGTTTGTTAGGCTGTCTATACCTGAGAACACTGCCACTGTGCAAAAGTGTGCACATAGGTTATTTCGTCATAATCATGAATCCAAGTTAATAAAGCACGTTCGTACTCACAGCATATTCGAACTGCTGAGGTGCAATCGCATTGACATGTGCATTCTCATTTGGCATTGACAATGTCCCAATCGTTAATACTAGTCCAAAGCCACCATACTCAGGCGAGTGACCTAAGTCTCAGACAGTCAAAAGACCTCACAACACTCCAACCGAAGCCACCCATGTCTTACACCGTGAGGATCCAAGTGCTGAACCCTAAACACAGTACAATGCCCAGAGACCTCCGCTTTCCCGAACCTGCCATAGCCCATGCGGCTGCCCACCGCAGTACTCGAGGCAAGTCGAGGCCACCTCAGCGTCAACTCGACGGCGGAAGCACATGGTACCCCGCCTATCACAACCGACGACTGTAGAGGCAATGTCACCGTTGGATTCGCAATAGAGACGCGACGAATGGTGTATACTACGAACATCACTGTACGTACCACCTGCACCGACTACGGACTGACGACTGACCTCGTAATAGTCATAGAGAGGGCGCGAATAGAAGCCAGAAGAAACCGTGTCGTTGTTAACTCGGCTTGAACGTGAGCATGAACGGTTCTGTTCGCCACGCGGACGGCTCATTGAACATGGAGCGGCCCACGTGGCGGCTTAGATCCTCGTCCTCGAAGCTGTCGTAGCTATCATGGTCCGGATTCTCAGAGCGAGAAGAGCTGGAAGAACGACCGGAGTATGAGGGACTAGAAGGGCGACGGGTGCGCGAAGATCGATGTGGTGGTGGAGATTCCACGTCGGAGTATGTGGCCGAAGGATGTTCACGGCGGCGAGATCGGATCCCACGTTCGGTGTTATTGTTATCGTAGGAGTCGCGAGTGGGACGATTCTGGCGGGAAAGCCCCGAAGGCCGATCGGTGCGAGAAGAGCGAGAGGGATACAAGGACTGCTGCGGTGCTAGGGAATCGTCTTCGTAGTAGCCGCTGGAAGACGGTCCATTACGACCGAGCTCGACATTCTGATCTGGCTCGCTGTCATCGCAATAGTCATTGAACACGGCGTAGCGGGTGGGACGCGACATTCTTGTCTGAGGATGCGCTAGGGGAGGAACTTGAAGTTTCTAGAGCGAGTTGAGTTGCGTAGAGGTGTGAAGATATGTGCCTTGGATACTTTGTGCGCATTTATGCGGCAACAGACCGTGTGCGTGGAATGATCGAACCAAAAGCTGGTGGAAGCCATGTTGTTACTGTGTTATGACACATTTTTCGCCTCGAGGAAAAGGTGGCGCGTTTGTGTCAGTGGGCGAGCTGCTGTTCAAGGCGGAAAATATAAAAGGATATTGATGGAGCGTACAGATATGCAACGCAGAGTCGAGAAATACTTAGCTTTCCCGATCAGCACCATCAAATGCTGAGAGCAATGCTGTACCTGAGTGCAAGTTTCACACGAACGAGAGCAGCGCGACCTTATCCACGTTGAAATTGATAATCAAACTCTCGCTGTTCACGCACAAGCTGTTCGCGCTCACGGCAGATCTCGCGACGCGCATCACGCTTATGTTTATCCGCATAGATTTTCCGACAGACGAGAGAGACTGAACAAATACCTACGATCACGGTTGTCGTCCCGGTCCAGACGGATACAAGGATGGCGACCGGAACCGGTCGAGTAACCAATGGACTGACCAAATGGGGAGCGAGATGCAGCAAAGCAAGACCTCTTCACGTACATGCGCACCCTCAATATGACAGCCGTGTCCATCGTAGGCCGGATGGCAGGAAGAGCAAGGGAGAGAAGAGCGTGAAGAATAAGAGTACGCAGAGGAGTGACCTTCGCATGCGAAGATGAGAACCATTTCGACTTCAATGTCCTGAGAAAAGAGGATCGATTTGGTAGATTGAATTTGAGACTAGAGATAGCAGGTCACTATATGTTGCTAGTATGCTTTGGGTCGCTGATTCCATAGAAGGATCGGACGGATGTAACTTAAGAACTTTCCTGTCGAAGCCACAGCGGCGAAGAACAAGTGGAGGCTGATAATGATGCATAATGATTGCCTTCCGGCGATTAGTGGTCATTGTCACTCGCTGAACTTCCCATCTTTCAATTCCGGATCACAATATCAGGTACAATCGATCGCCAGCGGCTGGCTGCCGCAGTCAGTTTCAGGTTTGCGGTCGGTGAACGTGGAGAGAACGGGCGCTCTGTCGATCGCAATGCTTGGACGTTTTGCGTAAATTGTTCTTCAGTCAGCGCCACAGTTTCAAGAGACGTTGTTAGTTTGTGTGCCACAGCTTGGTCTTCAATCCTGCCTAGACACCATCTGTTGTGTACCACGGCGAACGAAAGGAAGTATGTCTCAGCGCCTAGCACACCAAACAAAAAGCATCTACTGTGCGACAAGCTGGAAGCAAATCTCGGAAATAAATCACGGACCGGCGCATGCATGCAGCGATGTGTTGAGCGTTGGCAGCAGACCCACAGATCATCAGTGGTGTTCGAGTCTAGACAATTCTCCGATCGCAGGGGAAATTCTGTCTGCGAACAGTGTGGTACGAAAAGCCTTGGTAATTAGCTGTCCTGGCGATGCTACTGGCCGGGAAGGGAAAATTGCACAATATTACGACGGTATTTCAGCGGCCTCCACAAGGAAAGAAATCTCTGGTGTGGGTATTGGTGAGCTGTGGAGGGCGCTGACGAAGGTGTGCCTGGCTACTGCGTGTGCATGACAGGTGGTGAACTGTTCCGTGGAGTGATGAGTGGAGCCTGCGTTCCTTCCAGACCTGGGTCGAGTGTTGAGCTGCGGAGGCTATCTATCGTGGCGGTTGATATGCTCAGCTGTAGGCTTGTAGCAGTGATCCAATGGCACAGCGATAGGACACTCTGGAATGTGGACGAGTGCTGCAAGACAATGCGGGAGGCTGCACGTGGTGGGGAACAAATGCTGCTCGATATATTGGCCAAGCTGCAAGAGGCGAATTAACGTGTGGAGTACCCAATGGGGCTTCCGTCCTCCGGACAGAGTGGGCTTGCGACGCAGGGCGCTCTTCGATGCTCAACACAGGCGGCAAAGGATTGAAGCAGTACGACATGTTTGCATCGACGCATGAGAGGGATGCTGCAGCGAGGCGATATCTGAGGTGGTACAGGGCGTTGAGGGGTCCCTTTGTGCTCTGCAGCAGTTCGCCAGGTACGGCTAGGGGTGCTTGTAATTAATAGATTAAGTTCTGCGCCACGATCCAGGATGGGCTCAGGCCAGCCGTCAGCTGCAAAAGAGGGAATAGAGGTTGCAGGAGTGCAGGACGGCCTCGACACCAAGCGAAGACCCCCTCTACCCGCCCGCACGCTGATCCTCGCGTTTGACACTGTCCTCCAACTGCATAACCATCTTCAAGCGAGCAGACAGACCGTTTGGGACGTTATCCTTGTGTTCTCACTACGAGCCTTCATCCGCGTGCACAACGCTGCCCCTGGCCTGAGCGCGGCGAGACGAAACACGCGCGGCTTCCACAGCGTGAACCGGGCCCGGCTCCCAACAGCACCTGGCACCTCATCTCCCACGCCCTGTCCTTGGCCGCCTCCCTCTCCACACGGGCATCTTCGCTGCTCTTTGTCGTTCTTGTTACTTTGTATCTTCGCACCCTTTCGTCACTCATTGTGTTTATCTTCGACTGCCTCTTCAGGCTCCCTTGGCCGTCGCCGCTTCCTCGCCTGCGCTCACTCCTTTAGCGCCTGCCTCCCTCGATCATCGTTACTTCCTTGTTTGTCCTCGACTTGCACCGCGGACCGCCGTCGCACGACGGCTGTTCTCGCTGCAGAATCCCTTCGCCAGCCAGCGTTGCACATCGCCGGGTCGGTGTTGCCTGGCTGCTGACCTCTGGCCTTTTGACCTGCCTGATCGGCCATTCCGCTGAACAACCATCCGCACCATGTCGCTCGCCGCCCGCAGAGGTACGCTCACCACACCTCAGCCACACTGACCACTGCTGACACGCACACAGAACTTGAGAATGTTCTCCTCAAGCGTTGCGTCGTATGCGAGGAAGGCAAGAACCTATCATGCGAGGGCATGAACTGCTCTGGAGGAAAGGTCTGCGTACAGACATCACCGAGCTGCGACGCCTGCGCCAAAGTCTCCTGTGAAATCGACCCCACGGCGCCCGCGAGTGCATCCAGCAAGCCGAACGTGGGTGCCATTGCTGGAGGTGTCATTGGAGGTGTCGCCGTCGTTGCCATCATTGTCTTCCTTGTATGGAAGTACTGCCTGAAGGGGAAGAGGCGGCCGATATCAGAGATGGAGTGGCAGGAGGAGGAGATGGAGCAGCAAGAGAAGGTAGACGACGACTTTGCATCGCGGCGAAGTGCACGAGCATCCACACATACCGTTGCCTCGATGGCCTCATCCGTTCTCACTCGCGCCTCCAACATTATCCAGATCGCCTACATTCCCGGTGTCACGAACCGCTCAGGGCCGGGATCGCCCGACCTTCTCGTCCCTCCTGTACCACCGATTCCTGCCATGTCTCCCTCGTCCATGGGCAGCCCTTATTCCAACGCCGATCAGCACTTCTTCGTCCCCGATTTCCGTGACTCCATGGCCTCGGACAGCACCGGTGGACGCCAGAGCATTGCCCCCAGTCTCGCACGTAACAGTGTCGCTTCTACCATGTATCGCCAGAACGCTATCGTATCTCCCCTGCCGGCTCAGACGATCGTACGCGGAAAAGCCGCTGTTGTCAGTGTCAAGTCTAACGGCTCCAATACGCCTGAAGACGCATTGAGCATGATGAGCACACCGCCTGTACCGCAAATCGACCCCAAGCACGCGCAGCAGGTGAAGCCTATCCGCATCCAGATGCCAGGTCTCAGCTCCAAGAGCTCCGTCCAGAGCACAGCAACATTGGGACCAGTCCGCGCATTGAACATTACAAAGAAGAGGAGTTCGGACACGACCACACCCAAGAGTTCGTCAAGCTCCTTCACCAGCGGTGAAAGGACCGCAGTAGCAACACCTGAAGCGCTTGTACCTCAAGCACGACCACTCACCAACTACTCGATAGCCTCGACTGACTCAGGTGTTTCGCACGCACGCGCTCGCCAGGCAGTCAGCTTAGCAGACTCGGACTCAGAATCCGACGAGGAAGACCACCAGCGCTCCCGCCAGAGCCTGCTGCGCACTTCCTTGAGCTCGCGGGACTCGGGCGTGACCGAGATCCAGGATGCTACACCGACCGGTCTCGTCGATCTCCGCAGCCCGTTCAGCGACAGTCTAGCAGTCGATCGAACCGATCGTCCCGCGATCGGGTCACGCATTACATCTTACGACGCCGACCGCTCGCGCATGCCCATGACACCCATTGTCGAGGAGTCCGAGCGACGAGCAAGCGCGATGTCGAAGCGGGATCAGAGTCCCTTTGCGGATGACTTCAAGAGTGACCTGAAGTAACACCGCTTTTGGATCTTTGAGGGACTGGTTTGGTTATTTGCAAGGCGTTTGGTGCATAGCCCCCAAGTCTAGCGGACTGGGCGAGCAATTTGATATTGTTTGGGAGATATCACGGTTTACTCCGCCAACACGGCATTTTTGATCTCTTTGCACTTCTATTCTATGATCTATGGATACCTTTGATATGTGCAATGATCAGCACGTTTAGCTTCAATGTATGTATGTATTGACTCGAATTTGAGCATATACCACCTCTTTCACATAACAGTGTCTTTTCTTCGCGTCTGTGTTTGTTTTAAGATCATCGGTCAGTTTAGCTACGGGACGTTTGTTTCGACTTGCACTGGCGTGACAGGCGATCATGCGTTTCAATACTCTGCAATTAGAACATCGCCGTTGCCGAGGGAGATGTTGAAACAACTATAGCAGTCCTACTAAACAAGGGAATTATGCTTACAGTTCTTGTGCAAGATTATGCAGACGTTACATGGAGATGTACAACGGTGATCGGCGCAGGAACGGCTTCGGAGGACGCCGATGACAGCAATGTGGGGTATCGTGGAGGGGCAGCGCGCGCAGCTACAACCGCGCATAGCTTTCTTTGACTGGAGCATTACTGCTGAGAAATATATTCTCTTCCTTTCTTCATCTCTTCTCTTCAATCCAGTCGGATCCAAGGCCAAGATCAATCTACAAGCTCGAGCTCCAAAGAAGCCTTCAACAGCCCCAGCAGCTATCTCTACGACACGACTCCACATTAGCAGACGACAACATCACGCACGTCTCTAGCCTGCCTACACCACGACTTACCTCGCGCTCAATTGGACCTACCCTTGGATTCCACGGCCTCTGCATGCCCGCCTCCGCAACGCACCGCATCGAAGCGCTTGCAAACCACCTAGCAACTACAGCACCAACTACTACTAGTCCACCACCCACAATGTCGACAGAGAAGAAGCCCCCAATCACATGCCACGTCCTTGACACCACAATCGGCAAGCCCGCGGCGAACATCCCCGTCGTTCTTTCTCTCCTAAACCCATCATCGTCCTCCGACTCCTCGCTCAAGTTCTCTGCCACAACGAACGCAGACGGCCGCGTCACTGCCTGGAAGCCCGCAAGCCCGTTTTCAAGTCAAGGATTGGAGGAGGTGTTTCACGAGCAGGGGGATAAGAAGTACAGTCTAACATTCGACACTGAGGCATACTTTGGGGGGCGGGGAGTAAATACTTTCTTTCCGGAGGTAGTGGTGCAGTTTGTGGTCAGGGAGGGGCAAAAGGGCGAGCATTTCCATGTCCCGGTGCTGTTGGGTCCGTTTGGGTATACGACGTATCGGGGTTCGTAGACGCAAAAGAGGGGGTGATTTCAAGAAGAGGGAAAGTAGGGGTACAAGTGGGGAAGAACATAGAATTGATGGTTTATGGATAACGTAACAGTGCCCTGAGTCAATATATCATGATATTATTCACTGGATGGATCAACCAGCCCCCAGAGGGTCCCCAGAGCCCAGAGGGTTCATCCACTGAACAACAGGTACGGTTTTATGTTCTCTAAGCTTTTTCTTTGTCGCTCCTCAAAGCCAACGAAGCTCCAGTATCAGTGACATCATGCTTTCCTTAAAGATGTTGAACAGCATCTTGCACGATTGGAACTGTATGTACATGCCCTGATTTCATTACAAGAATCCTTTGGATCTCACACTTTACATGAAAAATGTATGTTCATCATATCCGTCTGTACCTGTAATCTTGTACCAAAACAAATTGTGTGTGAAGTAATTTATATCCCATCATCTATCGTGCAAGTATATCGACGGATACAGACATTCTCGAGTGCTTACTTCTGGTGTCATTGGGCCCATTTTGCATCATCGAGGGTCTAGTGAGAGCACAAAAACAACTTGGGTAATGTAACCAAATTGACGTGTAATGAACCATACGTTCTACCAGCAGACTGATACACCAATATTGTCACTATCGCAAGCTTATCGTGTCACATTTGCAAGATGAGTTTAGCTCGTTTGAGGCTCTCCAGACGGCACGAATTGTTCAGGCGTCCCATGCACTCCACGGCGTTGCCGTCGCTTGTAGCCATCCGCAATTCTGGGCCCCCAAAACTCAACACCAGCACTTCATGTGTGATTTCAAAGCAGAACCCTTGGTGAACAGCTCCTTACGCTTACGTTTGAATTTACGCTAGAAAGTATGGATAGTCCCCAATTGGTGGAACGCAAACGCTATCCACCGCCACGGTCGAGCCACTCATAGAGTGCAAATGCTGTCGATCGACATCGATGCTACGGATGCAGAGGGATCGAGATGCAGTCGGTTCCGGCAATTCGATATCAGCTGGAACGGCTCACCCAAAGAGCTCTCCTCTTCAAAACGACACAGTGAGATGGCGTGGATTTCTGCCATGTCGGCGCATTCTATACGTCTACCCCAAGGGATGATATCACGAGATAATCCTGCAGGAACGGAAATGCCGACCAACTTGAAGAGCTTGCACGGCTTTGTGTCGGGGCTGCAGACTCTCGTGGCAGGCGAATCGAAAGGGGCAGCGATCAGCGTACAGTCAGGCGGTGAACTGGCTCAGCGCTGTGAATGGCCACGCCAGCGGACGCGACGATTCTAGCCCGGAAGATGTGGGATCACGTTATTATCTTGGCACAAAGCTGCGTCACTTCCAGAAATTGCTCGCTGTCCTGCCCTCTGACCTCATCGCGAACGCCTCCATTGTCATCGTCACCACGAGCAACAATCCCCGTCTCCGCCTAGGGAAGAGCCTCATTGAGATCCCAGTGAACAAGTATCTCGTTATCTCGTTCGAACCAAGCTGCCGGGAACTGCTTGTGTTTGTAAAACATCGCGCACCCAGTGAAAGCAGATTGCGACGACCGGGAGCGTCTTCATAGGGGCTTGACGTCACCGTCGAAATTGCTCGAGATCTCTCAGACAATCGCATCCTCTCTGGCGGCGCTTCTTGATATCGATATTTCGGATCGCAAAGACTTACCCCGCACTTTGCGCAGTTTCCTGTCTCGCTGAAGGTACGTCGCTGTGCTGTTGCTGCTGCTGCTCCTGTTGTCGCGCGCCGCATGCCTCGCCCCCGAAGGCCCTGCAACCACCCTCTCGCCGCCCACTGCCAGCACCCATCGCGTCGCATCGCGCTGCTGCATCGCCAACGTTGACTTCGAGTGTGCTGACCGTGTGTGATAAAGATTCAGGCGCATCGCAGACTTCATCACCACCCGCGCGCGTTGGTGCATTCTCGAGACACGTTGTGTGTGGAGCGTGAAGTGTGCTCTTTAGGCCCGAGTACCACAGCGATCGTCCTTGTCACGACTGCTACGTCACCACCCCGAACATGGCCGCTGCAACTCAAACCGCGCGCACCTCCCCCCAGAACTCAAAGATGTCCTCTCCCAAAGATAGCAAAGGTACCCTTCCTGTCGTGACTAAGACCGAAGGTGAGTGCCTCAACCCCCAATGCCAACCCTGTCGCGTCGCTACTGCCCTTCACTCTCGCACTGCACACCGTACCTGCATCTATCTGCAGTTGCGCGCCCATCACGTCATCTCCACAACATCATCGCCCTTCGCATACATTGCTGACCACGTCGTCCTCAGAGCCTGCCGAAGCCAAGACAGACATTAAAGAAATTCGTAAGTCACACCCACTCTACGCGACCGACGATCATCTCGTCGCGCGTCCTCACCGCCATCAACAATGCACCGGGCTAACCCATTGACCAGCTACTGTGTCTGAGCCAGCGAACACCGACGGAAAGCCTGCGACGACCAATGCAGCACCGTTGGCACCTCCCCCAAAGCCATCAACAACAGGCGACACACCCGATTACTTCAACACTGTACACAACCCCTTCTCGCTGGAGCCCAACGTCTTCGAACAGTCCTTCGGCGGAAACGGCTCCGTAGAAACACCCGGCGGCCGTACTGTTCTGCCGCCCGTCGCAAACATTACGTCACCGTCCCCATTGCCCGGCATTACACCTGGCTGGCAGTCGTTACGTGCTGGTCCTTTAAGCCCTGCTATGCTCAGTGGCCCCACAGGTCAGACCGACTACTTCAGCGAGTCGTTTAGAGGATTCCCCACCCCCAACGAGTCTTCTCTGCGCACTGGCCTGACGCCTGGAGGAGGCGGGTCTATGTTCCCTGCCCCCAGCCCTAACACCCAGGCCATATTCAACCTTCAGAGTGCTGGTGTCACCCCTGGAACTGGTGACTTCCAACAGGCTGCTTTGCGTGCGGCCGCTCAGGCTAACCAAAACAAGACCTCGGCAGCACCCACCTCGCAACCTGATACGGTAACCGCAGGAATGGATCGCCAAAACAACTATCAACAAGCCCAGCAACAACAGCAGAGGTCGCAGAATGATCCATATGCTAATCATGACGTCAGCAGCGCCGCCAACGACCTGCTCTCATTCGCAAGTCAGAACGGCGGCGGTGCTAGGAATAACCAGCCACCATTCTCTATAGCGCCCAACAACCAGTCGGTTAACGCTGGTCACATGCCCGTGCAACCTGTCGGCGCTGATCATAGTCGTCGCAACACCAAGGGTTCTATCAACAGCATGGCGTCTGCTGATACTGGTGACTTCTCAGAGTCTGGTCAAAGTGAGCAGAACAAGGGCACTCGAACACGAGGCAAGAAGGGTGCTGCTAACGGTAAGCAAGCCGCCGGTACCAAGCGCAAAGCCGACGATGCCCCCAAGGGTGGTCGCAAGAAGGGTGCTGCTGCCTCCATGGACGATGAGGATGATTCTGATGAAGATATGGCCAACATGAAGGAGGAAGAGTTCGACAGCAAGGGTCGCAAGATGACCGATGAGGAGAAGCGCAAGAACTTCCTCGAGAGGAATAGGTACGTTAAACTTCTTTCTCATTCACCAATACGATGCTAACAACGTATAGGGTTGCTGCTCTCAAGTGTCGTCAAAGGAAGAAGCAGTGGCTTGCCAACCTCCAGGCCAAGGTTGAGCTCTTCAGTACAGAGAATGATGCCCTTTCTGCTACGGTAACTCAGCTCCGAGAGGAAATTGTTAATCTCAAGACCCTCCTTCTCGCCCACAAGGACTGCCCGGTCTCGCAAGCTCAAGGTCTTCATGGTAATGCTATGAACAACTTCCTTGGTAGCGATGTCAGCCACCAGAATCCCTATGGCATTGCCCAGCTGCAACACAACGGCGTCCACCACATGGGCATGCCTATGCAGGGCCAGATGATGAACCGGTATGCATACCAACCAGGTGCGGATGATCAACAGAACGCACGTTATCATCCCGGCGTTCGAGAATAGTAACTTACTGTCGCCCAGGTAAACATGATATCTGAGGTGGCACGGTAGCCTCGGCCACCTATATCTGGGGACAGTAGTCCAGAGGTTATTCCTACAACTCCTCCGAGGCTTACTTCACCTTTCCGATCTCCATCACCTCATCATACGAACTTGTAATTCAACGCACCTTATCCTTCCTCTCCTTCCTCAGTGTAGCGCCAATGCATGGTCTGGCGCTTGGCGTACGTCATGCTGGCATCTTCACAGCAGGGAATGCGACATCCCCCCGGTCATAAAAAAGCTTCTCCTACCTCATGGGCTCGCCGGAATATCAGCACCCAAAACGCGATCACGATCTTGTCGAGTGTTGGGCGGTCTTTCTCTCCTTCCGCACACGTACATACATGGTGGACTTGATTCATTTCTTGGTGTTGTGGCGCATTTAAACGGTCCTTCTCTTTGGCTTTTCGTTCACGCACGACTGGTGCAGCCAGGTGGTCTGGCTTGGCGTTACCGGTCTGTGGTATCTTATCTTGATTGCTTCCACGCTTTCTCTTCGGTAGTGGTGTATTCTCAAAGATGGTTGGCGGTCTTGCATCAACCTTTCCCCCGCGAGCCCTGTTGTCAGTCTAAGCAATATGGTCGGGAATGGTGGCGTACAGCAAGGCTGGGATGGTATCCACACATGATTTAGCTGTAGCTGGCGCTGTGGGTGCATATGTGTCGAGAGCGGTGTGTACGTATACGCGAGCAATGGAAATGTTACGTTTAGCTTATTGTCAACAGCTATAATCATGTTGATTTCGGTGACACTGCCGGTACGGTTCACTGCTGTTCCGGGGTACTTCGAGGCTTAGTCTATCTTACTATATAGAGGCTTCCTACTCTTCATGATGTTTCTCTTCTGCCGCTTCTCTTTAGTCACATACTTGCGTACCTGGGAATTCAACCAACACAGTCCCATAGATCTCCCTCTTACACTTAGTTTGGCTTCTGATCGTCTGTTTGTTCGATCGTCTCCTTCCCACCAACAACAATCTTGAACTCCCCTTCCTCTTTTCCAATAACTACTGTCTCGGTCTCCCAGTTCCCAATCCCCTCGGGATATGCGTACCCCTTCTGATTCGCAACGACCAACTTCCTCCACCTCCCTCCTTCAGGGCTAATCCCCTCATCGACAAATTGGCAGCTAAAATGCGTATGTCCAAACGCCCACACTTTTACATTCGTACTTGTCCAGCACTTTTCCCGACTCAGATCCTTCCGGAACGCACTATTCATCGGCCTCTCGGGTGGGAATCGCTTGCTATTCGCCCTTGAATCTGTGGTCGGCGAGTGATGCGTCAATACTATTATCTCCCTATGCGGCTTTTCGTCTTCTACGAGCTGAACTTGCGCGTTCAACCACGCTAGATCGCGGGCGTGGTCCGCATTGTGATCGTCGAGCGAGCGGTCCCATATCCCCATTTCGTCGGATAAGTCTTTCAGCGTCGTTGCGACGGCGTGCGCATGCTCCGGCGGGACGTGCGTCCACAGTGTACATCCTAGGATTGTGAGGGAAGGTGAGATGTCTATCCTTCGCCTATTTAGAATGTGGAAGCGGGGCCCGAATTCTGCGTTTAGGGCAGTTTCCCACTGCTTCATCTGAGCTTGTCCGTTTTCGAGGGGCATGTGGTAGCATTCGTGGTTTCCTAGGATGTAGAATATCTTCAGGTGGTCATCTCTTTTCAACAGGGAGCGCAGGAAATGGAGAAGCGGTTGTGGGTGTGCGATCAGGCCGATGTCGCCAAGCAGGAAGAGGTTGGGTGCGTGGAGGGGAAAGTTGATGGGCTTAGAGAAGTGTATATATGAGGGTGTCTGAACAGGAGTTTCAAGATGTAGGTCGCTTATGATCTGGAAGCGTGGGTTGGCCATGGCGACATGTAAAGGGAAATTTTTGTTGAGGCGAAGTTGGCACCCGGCAGCGTTGTGGTGCCCTGGTGGGTCTGAATTTGCAACGTAAGAGTGTTGGTGAGGAGGCTGGGGATGATAAGATCAGTTGAGGATGATGAGGAATGGAAGACAGATGTGAAGATGCGAGGTTTGAGCATCTTGAGCTTTAGCGTGCTATGTGTAACGCGGTGAGCTGTATGTGTCTAAAATATCGTCGTTGCTGACTGCTGAGCACAGTTTCACGCATTATATTTGAGCATATCCTCAGCTTCTTCTCGGTGGCATCTCAACGGTTGCATGTATGAACGTAGATGCAGGTACTGACTCTGGGAGAGATATAAACCTCATCTATAGTAACGCAGATTTACGCAAGTTGCAAGGCCATGATTTGATATTTTTGTTTGAGATTACTTAGCCGCAAGCTTGATTTTAGACTTCATCACCTGCGGTTCGCAACGTAGCACGTCTTATAACCTCTAAAGATGTAGGCAACCGATACCCAAAGAGAGCAGGATAGCAACACGAACTTTCTCCTTCAGGTTTGCGCTGCCAGACACGTTCACGCTGCTATTTGACTATCTGAGCATCGCAGGCCAGAGATCTTTGCATAGCTATAGTACTTCTAACAAGTCTCCCATCCTGATAGCTCTTCAGATTCTTCAGACACACCAAACAACCTCACATGACGTGAAAATAAGATTTGTATGCGCTACCATTTCTTGCAGTTGTCCACCTCCAAATATAATTATCTACACCGTAGTGGCCCACTTACTTGCCTCCTCGTCTGTTGGTTGAAGTGGCCGCAGCCATTTATCATGTCCCATCTCCAGCGGCCAGCACCTCTTCTCCTCGCTGAACATGACCTCCTCATCCTTCCTCGTCGCGCGATCCTGCATCTAGTCAGCTTCTTTTACACTCTGCCCTACGTCCAATTTCACTCACATGTGTTGGCGGGCCATAGCATAGCATATCCTCGCGATTGAACAGGTCGCGATTATGCTCCCACATTTCCTTGCAAGTCGCGCAAAAGACTCCCTTCGACATGTACTCTGTGAGCTGGGGCTTCGGCACAAATATGATTGTGAGAGGGAAGAAGGCTATGCTGGCGCACAGGAGGACGAAGAAAAGGACGCCAACGACGACGTGCTTGAAACGGATGGGACTGGGTGCGGGCATGGCGAAATCGTCTTGCCATTTGCCGTAGCGGGTAATCCATCCCATAATGAAGAAGATATAAGAGTGACTGTTGCGCGCAAGTAATGTTGGTAACTCGGTGACAGTGTTGTTGTTGCACGGTGTTGGCACGAAAAAGTTGTTGAGGTGAAGAACTGCAATGTCGGTACCCGCAGGTGCGCGGCGTACAACTGCTGAAGGTGAAAGCGAGATGATTTCACGGTCCTCGCGAGGGGTGTTAAAGCTGTGTGCCCTGTCAGCGCTTGTCGGTCATGATTGCTGCGCATCGTTGCACTGCGTGACTGTGGACACGAGCCAGTGCAGCCCAAGTCGTAGTATCACGATGGCTTCATTATGGGCTGCAATAGGTGCGACATACCTCTAAATATGGGTCAAAGCCGAACTCAAGCTGTCCTCGTAGCTTATTTCGGCAGTGGTGATGTGGACGAAAAGCCGAACCGTGGTCGGAACGAACCCTTTGAGGGGATCAATATTTGTGTTGCATTCTAGTGCAGTGAAACTGGATGAGTTCTCCCGTAGGTGATCACTTTAAGTAGTTGCAACGGTGATCTGCAAGGCAAGTCGTCGTCTTCTGTTTGCGCAAGAGGCGACGGGAGCTGCTTCTCCAGGTGTCGACATGCAGGCGTGCGTGAGCTGTCAGGAGTGTGCTATTGTGAACTAAGCACACTTGAGAAAACCGTCAACCTGCTTTCAGTATTTTCTCATTGTGTGTAGATGCGGAGTCATGCCTACAAACCACCTACCTGATTGAATCACCCCCAACATGCAGGAGAAGGCAAATCTCCTTTGCACAGATGCAGTGCGAATCCGCCCATCCTAAGCCCACGGGATGGCTGGAAGGAGTTCATCCTACATACAGAAAATGAGAACTTAGTTGCAACAACTCCACATCATTGTAGTCGCTCACTTGGATATTTACTTCGCTCCGCTCATCTCGAAGTTCAGATGGCCACTCTCATCGAGCCCACAGCTTGATAGCGGTAAGAAATACATCATAAAGTCCCTAAATAAGACCAAAGGCGAATAACAAACTCGAAATGATCATCCATCTTCAGTGGTGCTAGTGCCATATCCGTTTGCTGCAGATGGATGCGGAATGGAGACAGGTACAATTGTGTGTCGTACTGTAAGCGACTTGCATAGTGGAAGATGTATAAATCAAATGGTTCAGCGTTGCGCATGAGTGCAGAGTGAAGCTGACCGTGTGGAGCTCACAGTACTCAAATTGAGATAACACACAGGACGTCAATCATAGAGGCACGACTTTAGTAGTAAGGCATGATGGTTATGCGTACCTTGGGCGATTGCCATCATTGAAGTGAAAATCGTGCACGAGTGCTGGGAGCATGAAGATATGAGATTGAAAGAGAGAACGAACGTCTACAAACTCCTGTAGTTGAGAGAGAAGCATGATTAAGAATGAAGAGAACGGAAGAGCTGAATCCGCGTAACGCGAGAGATGAAGATGGCTTCGAGAGCGAAAGATTGCAACTGGACCAGCGTTTTGGTGGAAACCCATTGGAGGTGCACAGAGACACGGTGCCCATCGTCAGAGTTACGCACATCCCATCAACATCACCGACTTCCGAGGCTATTTTGAAGATCAAGAAGGGAAGGAAAGCCACAAGACTGTGGCGACCGGCAGGGATATTGACATTATTGTGTGGGGTGAGAATTGTCTGAATGCAAAGTGCGGAGTGATGTTAAACTTTGGTGCACTACTCCGCTTTCGGCCTTACGGTGCATACAGTAGCATCGCACATCCAACATAAACTCCGAGGCCCACAGTTCTTTCGAGTCTTTGATTAGAACCATCTAGTTAGTAATGCGCTGGCAAACAGGGTAGTTGGAATTTGTAACCCAGCTGCACAACCACGCCACGCCTACACGCCTGTTACGCGCTCCCAGGCCTTGCCAAAAAAACTTCACCCCTCACAGACCAGCCATGGAGGCACCCCTTCTCCTTGCCCTTGCTCGTTCTCGAACTTAAAGACCTTCATCGGTAGTGAGCGTCCAGTCGATTGCCTCTTGCGGCTCCGCAGGCCCTCGGAGACCGCCGAGCTCGCTAAAGCAGCAGGGAGGGGGTTCAGGTGAGCTAGATCTTCAGCCAAGCAACGCAAATCCGGTCAAAGAAATCCGGGGAAGCAAACGAGCGATCAGCGCCAAGTCCGTCGGAGAACATCACTTGGTTGCGGAGTGTGGTGAAATTCTATGTCAGCTATGGTGGCACTAGTGTGACTTCAGAATGACAAGCTCGCAATAACGTCGCATCTATGACGATAGTCTTGACGATTTTACAATTGCATACGAATGGGATGATTTTGAAGTGTTTGAATGATTTCATTGTTGAATGTGGTCTTTCGACCCTATGAAGTGGACTCTCTGTCCTTAGCCCTCGCCGGCACTTGGGTATATCCTTCGCCGCTGGTTGTGTGAAAATGCAAGTATGCCCTCTTCCGAGAAGTAGCATCGGATGTCAGGACAAATGTTCTGAGACCTGGCTCAACTCGTTGGTTGTGGAAATGATATGAACTTTTGGTTGGTAATGGTACAATGATCCGAAACGCCCTGCTGAATGCCTATTGTCGTTGAAGATGAAATGGAGATGTCATAAATGTTGGGAGGGAATCAGGACCAGCCCTCAACCGTATGTCGACATGCCGAAATAGGAAGTTGTCGAAGAGAATGAGAAGGAAAGTGAAGGAGCCTAGTAGTTGGAGACCTTTCGGGAGAGACGGCTGCTCCACCTCTCCAAACTCCTGCGGACACCATCCTTCTCGCTTTCAACGGAGCTGCTCGACGATGCAGAGTTTTGGCGCTGGGTCCTGGGCTTCATCTCATCGACCAGGTTTCCGGCGCCACCACGACCGATGTGGTAGACAGGGGCCTGCTGGGAGCGCAGACGCTCTTGCTGCTCAAGCTCCTCGTCGAAGCTGAACATGGCACGCTCCTTGTGTGTGCGCATGTTACCAGCGCCGCCACGACCGGAGGCAAAGTAGCCAGTGGAAGGAGGAGGGGTGAGCTTTACGCGGGAGGCTGGGCCTGTAGCTGTGCGCCCGTCGGTAATCTCAGAGGCCTTAACGCGTGTGACATTGCCGGCACCTCCACGGCCAGAGTAAAGGTAAGACTTGGCGGAGGGGTGAGGCTCGGTGATGTGGAAGTTGACCATTTTGATTGTTGGTACCTGAATTGGACTTGCAGGTAGAATTGATTTGATAGGGTGTGATGATAAAGTCGAGTGGCGACAGTATAGCTCTTTCTTAGTTGAGTCTGGGGTAGGGCTGATATGCAGTACTTTGATGGATCGTCAAGTGATGGTCAGGTCAGGCATTGGGGTGGCTCTCTTATATGAGTGCATTAAAAGGTGGCAGCTCAGGTGCTCGCGCAAGGGGCCCGTCAAAAATCTCTGACCCACGAATCCAAACGCAATTGCATTGCACGAGCACCAGTGTGCTTGGAAATAAACCAGCACTTTGCAGTTAACGGCAGTCTCTCGATCATGCGGGCCACGCACACGCAGTCAAAGCAGCACGGTCGCCATCGGTTCTCAGCGAAAGGCGTCGGAGCCACCTTGGCTTTGTTTTCGATAGCGTAATAGCCCGGACGCGCCTTGTTTGAGGTGCACCTGACTACAATTCAGCCAATGAGAATATTTCACGGGGGTAATGGAAAACTTGCAACACCGCTGCAGAATTTTAACAGACCAGGAACACAACGAAGACGCCATGACTTGGAAGCCGTGCGTGATGTGAGGCAGCGCCTGTCGCAAAGTGTGGAGGCGGCAGAGTTTTTCCCCTCCCGCGCAGCCGCCGTCATTGCATCGTGGTGCCTGGAGGTCCGCAGTGCAAAATCTGAAGCTCACGATCGTGATTCACGATGTTTCCACGATGTTCCCCTGACGACAGCCTTGCCACCGCTGCCCTGGTGCGCAATTTCCTCACAGCCCTGACCCACCTTTCCCCGGACAAGTCAGCGCACCTGACGCTGGACATCGTGAGTCGCGGCAGTCCAGACAGCATGAGGCGTAGTTTGCGCTCAGGTACCGGCCACATGGACAACGCGCGCGCTCTCGCAGTCAGCGACGCAGCGGTGTGCTCATTTCCTATTTGTGAGTCGTGATGAGGCGCCTCGGCCAGATCGTCGACGCTGCATGCTGTCATTGCGCAATTTTGTGCAATTGGAGACGCACTTGGTTAAACAAGTCACACCATAGCTGACGAGAGTACACGATACTTGGCGTTTACGATCTGGTCAACTAGCATTACGTGTTCCAGCTCGGTACACCTTGAGTTTGGCAACGCCTGCCATTGCGAGCCTGGCCATGCCGTAATCGTTGTATTGGCTCCATCTCAAAATCATATGGGTATCCCTTTCCGCTCACACAAACGCCATGTATGATGCATCACTTCTTTGCAAACCCCTCAAACCCACGCGAAGCCCATGTCAGGGTTAAGTAACAGAAACACGCCCAAATAGGAAACTGGCTGGGCAACAAATGCGGGGAAAGGCACTACGGTAGCACTCCCGTCGAAAGCCGGCTGACACGTTGATCCGGGCGATGCCAGGCGTGCAGGGTCCTGTGATGTTCCTTGGACGTCGGTTCTGCAGTCCCGATTTCCATGACTAACACTCCGGAGCACAAGCGTCATGCAGCTTTCTCGAACCGTAGATGAGCCATTTGCGGAGGCGGGTAGACGCTGTGGGGAAGCGCAGACGCGCAAAACGACGAGTTGTCTGCGACCGAGGTCATAACGCATCATCTAGGCGAATTTGGTGTGGATGATGTCCGGGTTCTCCTGCCACTCGTCCTTCTCAACCCACATCTGGAACACGTGTCAGTTTAAGCTCATACCCCTTGCTTGGAGTACGGGAACCAACCTTCTTGAAGGTACTCAACCCGGCGAGGATACTGCCACCAGTCCACGTGGTGTAGATGCGCTCTGGCGGCGCGAGAATCTTGATCCTCATATCCTTCACCGCCAGTCTTTGCACTTCGTGCAGTAACCTGTTACCGAATCCTTTTGTCAACGTAGAACCGCCTGAGAGCACAATGTTGCCATAGAGCGACTTCCGCAGGTCCATGTCTGTTCTCTGGATTGCCTCAACGACGATCTGGTGCACACCAGGGTACTCGAGACCGATGAGCTCGGGATTGAACAGGATTTCGGGTGCGCGAAAGCGTTCTGCGCCAATCTAGAATCAATCAGCCTGCGATCAACCGTGGTACAGCAGCTTCAGCTCACCTTCAGCTTCTGTCCGTCAGGGAGCGTGTAGTCGATGCTCTTGCCATCTGATCTATTGCCGGACCACTCTTTCTCTTCCTTGACGATGTCAAGCGCCACGTAGCCTGTCGCTTCTTTGATGGCCTTGACTGTCTCCTTTTCTGCGCTTGTATGGAATCTATGCCCTCCTTTCCGTAGCTGCAATTGTAGTTGCTCCGTCACATCTCTTCCAGCTACATCTATTCTTCTGATGCTGTTGGGTATGGCGAATCCCTGAAAGACCGGTACTGCATGCGACACACCGTCACCCGAATCCAAGACCAGTCCTGTTGTTTTTCCTGAAGCGTAGAGAGATAGTACAGCCTG
Source organism: Phoma sp. XZ068 (assembly GCA_004835665.1). Classification (NCBI taxonomy): domain Eukaryota; kingdom Fungi; phylum Ascomycota; class Dothideomycetes; order Pleosporales; family Didymellaceae; genus Phoma; species Phoma sp. XZ068. The sequence continues at coordinate 506,563 of RBKR01000001.1, forward strand.
GACAGAGCTGTATAGCGCGGGGACATTGAATGTTTCGAAGAGGATCTGGGCGGCCACGTCGCGGTTCTCTCGAGGGTTCAGCGGTGGTTCTGTGAGAAGCACTGGATGCTATAGAGCAATTACTTGTTAGCCAGAGTGCCCCGCCATGTGTATTCCTGAGCTGTTCCCGTGCAGAGGCAACTTACATCTTCGCTAACCGTCTTTAGACCCTCGTTGTAGACGTACTGCCATATCCGCTCCATGTCATCCCAGTCTGTGACAATACCGTGCTCCAATGGGTAATTGATCTTAAATAACCCCCTATATTGCTGTGCTTGTGGCCCGATGAATAAATCCCCCTCTAATGCGCCCGCCATTGTCCGTACATGCTTCGGCCGTCCAACGTATGAGGGGAAGAAGCATTTCGGCACATCTTCGCCAGCAAATCCAGCTCTTATTGTGCCGCTGCCGTTGTCAATAACAATGGGCGCATTGTGGAGTCGTGAGCCCATCGTGGGGATTTTGAGGAATTGGTGACGTAGGGCCCGACGATGCGAGAATGGCACAGGGAGAACGAGAAGGAGCGGTAGTGGAGGAGGGCGGTGTTATAGTCGTGAATGCATTCAATGTCGTAGCTTCCTCGAGTCGCGCCTGCCACAACACGTCGCGAATTGCTCGCAGGGGTCCAACACGCTAGCGCTAGTGGGCATCACGTGCAGCACCTTTCACCTCTTGCTCTATCTGAACGCCCTTTTACAGGTGATGCTTCAGGTAAAATCTAACAATAATGTCCTTCTACTGGTTTCATGGTTGAAAGCAGTGCCTGGAAGATGTAATGCACAAATGCAACTACCCGACCCTCGGTTGTAAGCTTGTAGCACCCCGCATCGACAGGTGTCAGCAGTTTCAGCAGTATACACATGAACGACATGTCGTGGTGTTTGTCAAGATTACCGATTGAACTTTTTCCGTCGAGGGAGACCTCGCTGTTATTCAGCTAGTCCTTCTCGCGTGCTATTGCCATTATCGTCTCAATCTTTAACAGTCCAGTCAATTCGCATCATGTCGACCTCAAAGCAAACGCCGATCATGGAAGCACTTACAGCTGCATTAAAAGCCGGTCCCGCTCAAAAGCGCGAAGAGTCATTCTACCTACCCAAACCACAGACATATTATACATTCCCGCCAGATGGAACATGGACACCAGCATCCTCCACCCAGAGCCCTCCACCAGATTCAAAGGCTTCTATCGACCCCAGAGCCATTCGCCTAATATCATGGAATATCGACATGCTTGTTCCCTTTGGCAACGAACGCATGACCGCCGCCCTCGCCCACCTCGAGAGCCTAGTTGGCTCAACACCACCAGGCACTGCCATCATCATTTTCTTGCAAGAGATGACAACATCGGATATCAATTTGATCACTTCCTCTTCATGGATACAAGCTCGCTTTGCTATCACGGATAAAGATGGCTCGTCCTGGCTATCATCACATTATGGTACAACGACCCTCATCGATGCCCGCCTGAGCATCACATCAGTCTTCCGCGTCCCGTTTCTCAGCAAGTTTGATCGAGATGGATTGTTTGTGGATATTGCTCTCCTTCCTACATGCTCCCCTGGCGTATCCGCCTCAAGCCCAAGACGGTCCAAAGTATTGCGCCTCTGCAACGTGCACCTCGAGTCTCTTATTGCCAATCCACCAGTCCGACAACACCAGATCTCCGCCGCTGCTGTATATCTCCAGGCGCCAGAAGTAGTGTGTGCTCTCCTGGCCGGCGATCTTAACGCCATTGAGCCTTTTGATCGAACGTTGCACTCCGACAACGGCCTCAATGATGCATATATATCCCTCGGGGGCGAAGAAGACAGCGAAGAAGGCTACACTTGGGGCTACCAGGTTCCTGCATCGATGAGGGAGCAGTTCGGATGTAGCCGCATGGACAAAATACTATTCCATGGCGATGTTAATGTGAAAAATCTGGCGAGGGTTGGTATTAATATCAAGGTGGCGGAGGATGTCAAGAAAATAATAGGGATAACGGAAGGACAAGACTGGGTCAGTGATCACTACGGGCTTTCGGGGATTTTTGAAATTGCGGAGAAATGGTCGTTGAGTGCAACAGAGGAGGAAATGTCAGTGAAGCCGAAGCTATCTTGAAATGTAGCGGTCTGGTGGCCATTCGACCAAGCCTCTCGTGTCGCACAAACAGGTGGTTTTAATTGTGTAACGATGTCTTTGGCACACGGCAGGCTTTGAGGACGACTGAGAAACGTCATATATTACTTGTAGAAAATCTTATAGTCCGGCATACCTTTTAGAGGCTGCAATCCAGGATTCCCTGAATACCTCTCATATTTCACAGACACGCACGCTTCTGTCCCGCTCTTTCAGCTACTTGAGATTGAGTGTGTCAACTGAGCTATATGATATCAAACACCGTAAACCCAAGATCCTCGAGGTTCGACCAAGTTCCATCGGGTAGGACATTCTTAGACATATTTCTGAAGCCCCATTTATGATCGACGACAAAGGCGACGTTGATCATCATATATTTGTTCTCCCCAAGTGCGCGTAGTATAAAAGGAAACCCAATGCCGAACAGCCCAACAAGCACATCGGTCTCTAGTATACCGTCGGGATGGTACGTTTTCCCACAGAGTCCAGTCTCTGTTACGAAGAAGGATTGATGTCTGGCAGTGAGTGACGTGTCTGTTAAAACTTCCTTGTCTGTGCCTTGAGATTCATCTACCTTCGGAGGCTGACAGCCCAGGAACCTTTCGAAAGCGTTCATACGGTCCATCTGGCGAGAGTCCGCTGCTTCTACTGAATCCATACCGTGTATAGCCCTGAAAAATGTATCGGATGTAAATCCTTTGTCTTTTGCAGCAGAGTGGTAAAGTTCGTGTAACCAATGCACTTCTTCAGTCACGCGAAATGATTCAGGAGTCGATGCCCATGAGATCTGACCGAGTACAACTCCAATTGCGGAGAGGGTTTTGTAATCGCTAGAGATCCTCGCTATACATGTTGACCTGCGGAAATTCCCAAAGAAGCACCGTACCACAAAGTCGTCTTCTCCAAGCAGGCGTCCAGCATGCCAGGGCTTGGTTCCTATAGTAGGGATCTCCGCAAATACCGAAGAGTTATAGACGAAGCTAGGGACCCACGAAGGCCGACTTGAGTTGCTTTGAAAGCTGGCAACATTCTTGTTTCGCACTTCATGCAGCGGGAAACACCAGTAGAGCTGGACCTCTTTGTTTTGCAGCATAGCTGCTGTGGCTTGCGCTAGTACCATCTGGAGAGGGAGAGCGTAATTTGGAACAATGGGATGGTCTGCATGCTTAGTGACAGCCAGAACGCCGTATATTTTATCGCGGGGATCAGTCGCCAGGAGGTGTTCTGTGTCTTGAAGCCGGTCAAACAATGGCCTCTTCTTTGATCCGCTCCTAAGTCTCGGGAAATTGCTCAGCCTTGCGAGGTGATGTACAGCATTTTGCATGACCATCCTTTCGCGCCCATTCTTGGTTGTCCCATCCCATCTCCATATCGAATCGGAAAGTTGAGTGATAGCGGAAAACATCGCGGACCCTTTCACACAGCGCTTTCCTAAATAGAATTCAGGATCATGTGGGGAAAGAATGAATTCTTGAACAACCCATACTCGAGAGAACCAAGGTAGCTCACTTAACCGGCACACATCTTTCAGAAGTGGGATGAGTTTCCGTTCCAAATGTCGGTTGCCGAACGGGTCCATTGAAAAGTCTAGGAAATATTTGTAGTTATATTTCTTGGTTGATTCTAACCATATCAGAACGCGCTTAGCACAGCTGTAGACTTGGCTCATGAGTTGGACTTGGTTGCTACGTTCCTTCAGGTTACTTTGGTCAATACAAAGGGCATCCGCCCAGAGGATGCGAGTACTTTTGCGGTCTCTGAGATGACGAAGAGCGCAGTCCAAACTCTCTGTGATGATGAGCTTATGGATTTGGTTTACACAAATACAGCGAGAGGATAGTTTTTCCCCCCAAGCGTACGATAGCGCCGAGTATTGTGGTCGGTCGTCCAGGCTGACAACCTCCAAGCGAATTCGCAGATCGTTGCCGAAATTTCCAGGTTCCAGATGTAGCAGCCGGATTTCGTGCTTCTCTTCGTTCAAAGGATCGTAAGGTCCCGTTTTGGTATGGTGCTCAGGCAGGACTGCGAGCTCGGCCATATTAGTGGGCTTGTTCTTGCTAGTTCGATGTAAGAGCGCCTTTGCACGCTCAATCAGCGCCATTGTGATAGACCTCCTAATTGTTTACAGTCTAAAATGGAGTGATGCGGCTGGGTTGCGATGATTCAGGCTGGGAACAAAGATGATGGGTACCCGTTGTAGCAAGGCTGACGTCGGTTAGGTTGCCACTGAGAGTAGCCGTGAGATCAAGACCTCCAAATAGAACGAGTACTGGGAGCCAATATATAACCCTGTGCCGGGTCAAAGTTCGGCAGAGCGACAGGTTTCCACGCGTCGGAAGATCCATACTCTGGTGTTGAGATAACACTGTTGGCGCCAAGCATGAGGCTGCGTTCAGCTGCGCCACGGCTGAGAAAGGCGGGTAATGACAAGTCCGCGACTTTGCAAAGTTGATGGCGACCAGAATACTTACATAGACGTCAGAGCACATGGCCCGAATACTTCCAGCCTTAGTGGTTGCTGCGCCATCTTGACTAGGTACATAGGTACCTAGGTAGTCACCGCGTACGGCGCAGCGGCGCCGGGATTTGGGCGTGTAGATGACCTTCTGAGCCATCATTGATTCACATCCAACTCCCATTTGTGTGAACGAAATATCAGAGTTCTCAACCCTTGCCTCTCTATCGCGTGTCCTTTCTGCCTTACATCCATGCTAACCACCGCCGTCGAGGCACGGTTGATAGCTTCGGTCCTACTGAGCGGACCAGTCATCCTGTGAGATCTAAGTATTGGGTGGTTTGCCAATAGAATTTCCATCGTTTTGATGTAGACGTCACCAAGGTCTACAGTCATTAGTTTGAGCGATCTATAGAATCTGTTTTGCGCTGAAATCATCGCACCCCCGACACTTTGAAACGGCGGTTCGAACACATACTTGACTATAGATCTTTATGTGTACCACTGGTCTTCGGTCGTACCTTGAGGCAATACCCGATGTTCTTCTACTGTCGAGAAATAGGGTACTGGAATACAACCTTCTGGAACGTAGGATCCTGGCCGAACATACGAATCGCATGTAGCAGGCAGAGCAGACCCAATCTTGGTCTTGGAGCATGAAGGAAACGTCGGCTGCTTACCGCTCGAGAAATCCGGCCCTGGGCATACATTCATTCGTACACATGAGGGTTTCAAAGTTTGCAGCTAGTACGGAGAAGCTTTTGGCCAACGCGAGCTCGGGTGCAATAATGCCACAGGATGCGACATGGAGTATACAAGGATACATTAAATATTGAGGTAAAGCTTTACGAAAAGCCTTCAAATAGTTCTTGAAGCACTTCGTCGAGGAACCGCCACGGAATGATGAAAGCGTTCAAGGTGTAACGAATCCACTTTGTACAGACTGCTTGACTTCATACACAACCACCTCCGGACAACTATGCTGGTAGAGAAGTATATACTTCTATGGAAAATTGACAGCTTCCAAGTTCACAGATATTGGTACATGTTCGTAATATATCTTCCTTTGGTTACAGAATCACCGATCGGGCTTTAAAAAACCTCGCCCTTTTTCAACGGCCTTCCAGGGAGCGCGCCTGCAAAGCCGGCGCACCGCTCATCTCGCAGGGCGGCTATTTGCCCGTTGCATGTGCAACTACACGCTGGATCTACAGCGTTTTCTCCAAACGGCAGGCGGCATTTAGGGCTGGTGAGGAAATCGGCGCGATTTAGAGGGTATATTTGTGAGCGAAGACCTACGATAGTTCGCAGCCACCGTCCGATTGGAATGGCTTGTTCCACTCTTCTTCATCGCCACCAATGTAGGAACATGTGAATGTGGGAAGACCGTTCTTGTCTTTGTTATTCTCATCGATTGTGCAGTTACTGGGCACTGGTTCGGAGTCCTGCACATCGTTCTCGTTCTTGGGAAAGTCAGGTTCTGGGGCCGCCACTGGTGGATCTCCACCAGTGTCATGTGCAGCCTGAGCGGCTTGAAGCTGTCCCTTTTTCAATTCGTCATGCAGCATTGAATCCCAATTCCACCTTTTGTTATACCAATAGTATAAGAAGAACCAAGAGTAGCTATCAGCTGTTGTCAGAAGTCAGTAGCAGCCCTTTCGAGCGTCGGGGTTTTTGAGAGTAATCTTACCATTTGAACGGACAGTCGGATTGTCCCTGCCACGACCGTTCTCTATCTACTTATGCGCAAATTGGGTACATATAGTTTCGCCGTAGATGCCCATACTACACTGGAGCCCGCCTCCAAGATACCGTCGATGTCTTGAACTAGAGCGAGTCAGGAGGGAATTGCGCTGGTAGCGTGGTATATGTTGACTTACTTCGACCGCCTGCGTATTTGATCGCGTCAACGTGCATATACTCGTGGATGAGAACACGTTCATAAGTGTCGAGATTACTGATGAGGACATTGGGTTTCTTGACGTTCGCAGTCCGTTCCTCTAGGTACTTAAGGCTCTTGTCGTTAAAGAATCGAGTACAAAATGTAATTGTCCAAGCACCATCTACCGGCTCGTTAGTGGAATTGATAGCCTAAATTGTAGCTGACAGAACTTACATGGAGACCCTGTTGGTATTGTGGTGAAGGCTGTATTAAGAGTCCAATATGTCAGCGCCAGACGCGAAATGATTGTAGAGGCACTGCAAGAGACATACGTCGACCCTGTTTCACTGCACTTTTGTTCACCACGAGGCTGCTTGGCGAAGTCGCATGTATACCAAATTTTCCTCAGGTCCCTGTCCTTCCGAGCAGGACCTTCCTTTGGGTAACGCGCTACTTGTTGAATGTTGTCTGACGCACAACATTAGCGAACTGGGCATACAAGACGTGCTCAAATAGCATGATCAATTAGACTTACGTATTATGTGGGATGCAATTGCCCTCGTCTCATCGCCGCTTTGGAGCCACAGACGATAATCTCCAAAGTAGCGGTTCCACGCCGTCGAATCGTATGGTCGAGTATCTTCTGAAACCATCTTTAATATCCACCCTGCAGCACGCGTGGAGAAAACTATTTTGTCGAGTTGTTCTGGGGTGCAGGTAGTAAAGGTCTGGTTCCATTTGATCCCTTGAAATTCGTTGTTGAGATCTCCCAGCTCCCATTTCCAAACGCTGTTTCTCGCAGAGAGGGACGGCTTGCCGTGAACAGGAATATCTGCCGCTTGGAGACTACTACTTAGGTTGATGGGATATGCAAAACTGAAAGGAAGGACTGAAGCAACAAGGACGATGTGGTAGAGGCAGACCATCATGCCGTTGCAAGTGGATTGTGGAAAGAAAAGATTTCATACGCGGGCTGAGAGAAGAAAAGGAGAAGCAGAGTGGATGCTCAGTTGGATGGTCTGTTGAACATGGAGTGACGGAAATCTGCTTCTTATACGTTATGCAGCATACATGGGGCTAAAAGTTTCCCTCATCTTTGCATTCAAGTTATGGCGCTACATAGCAATGCTATCGGACCATACACAACCTAACCAGGTGGCGAGACATAACCGCATGATGGCGGCGTGAACAACTAATCACTCGGTTCATACTCAATGACGAAGCGCTCAGGAACACCACCAGCTATTTACAGCTAAGACTTGAATAAGAAATTCACAGATTTAGATCACCATGTGAGGTAGGGCATGTCCCTCCCCATCATACGTATAGGCTACGGGATGCAGTTCTCAAACCCAGACCAGGAGGATACTTAGCCCTGCTCATTTTGATTGCACCAGCGCAGCAGACGGCAATCGTATCTGAAGAGCCAAAAAATCACGCCGCGTTTGATGGCAAGGCAGAAAACATCGTGTTGCATTTCGTTATGAGTGGTGCTACTGTGGAGTCTTGAAGGCGTTTCCCGGCGTGTAGGACCTTAGCTTAGGCTTTTACCGCCGTGCTACTTGAGCAGGAGAAACCGTTCGAAACAGGTCAATGGCGCTTAGGTCCTCGGAGTCCGTAAACATTGTGATCAAGGTAGGTTTGCGGCGTGGGTACAACTGCCAAGCTCACATTCTGCACGTGCACCTATGGACGGCGCTAATCTTGAGGCTGAAGCTTACCTTAAAGTCAACACTAAACATCGTCAAATGTGAAAACTCAGGAAGACCAAGATGTTTTATCTCGTGATCTCCGCACTTGACGTTTTCTCTGTTGCTATTAAGGGCGTTGACGCGCGGAACACACTGGAGAGCCCTTTCGGAGTCACCTTCACACCAACTTCGGTCCTCGCGTCCAGGATCAATGGCTCTGGATTGGTCGAGATGACCAAACACCCTCTCGGTTTTCTGACCCATTCGATATGAGCAGCGCATGGGTATTTGAGTATGCCATCAGACCAGTAACTGAGAGCTTGAGCAAGCAACTTGGACATGAGCCTAAATACGCGGCTCTTTTTGTACCAACGATATTCCATTCAAGATACAGAGACGCTGCGCTCGATGGGGTTCATGCGCACGAAGATGTGGAGCGACCCTTCAGAGAAGGTTGGGCTCGCGAAGCCACCTGTCGCGGATATAGGTTCTTAGAGTATTCGATCAATAGTCCTGTCTGGTGAAGCATCCCCTGTATGGACTAGAAAGCTCGGCGAGATGGCTCGTATTTTAGTAGGGACAGAGACAGCGAAAATCATGACCGACATCGATCCTTCTGAGGTTGTAGCGCATGGTGCGGCTTTGTGGGCCCAACTCGTGCAACAGTATCCAGACGATTTCGTGATACAAAGAGGAAGTAGGGCGGACGGATCAGCGGATCACGATGAGCTCTGAGTCAAAGGATGGCCAGGCACTGACAGTAAGACGGGCACGGTGCATTGCATTGGTGATACGCTCACAGATGCCCCCTTCTTGAGTCTTGGCAGTGTTCCTCGTGTGGCAAGAATTCTCTATTACAAGCATTTTGCCGCCGCGCCAGTTCAGGTTCTGCATGAGCCAAACCAGGTTGATGGCGCTTCGAAGTCCGTAGAGGACATGAGCGAAGGCGTAATTGCGGCCCGGTTGGGGGTGGCGTGCGCAAGGTTTGGGCGCCAGCTCAGGTCATAAATTCACCCATAAATGATGTATGAACCCGAAATTACATTACAAGAATATGCGGTGGCTCACTTACTATCCATTTGTCGTTTTTCGCATATTATCTGTGCTTGCAGCCATGACACAGCGACTTGGGAGCCCCTACGGGCTTACTTTCACACCTACTACAGTTATTGCATCTAGATTTAATACCTCCGAATCAGTCGAATTCACGAAAATGCCTCTTGGGCCAGAGTATCTGACCTTCTATCGGAGCGCCGTGCATCGGTTTACCGACCGGACCAATGCCCATCAAAGCAGCGATACGAGCAGGACGGAATCGATTTTTCGCACTTCTGTCCTTATGGTTACCGAGGAGCTGAGCAGACAACTTGGACACTTGCCTGAATACGCCGCGTTATTCTTTCCCTCTATCTTCAGTTTCACAGATAGAGGTGCTGCTATTACCGGCATACTCGGCGACTATGGGGAACGGCCAATGAAGGACGGTAGAGCTTCGCAAGCTACGTGCCAAGGCTATGGGTTCCTGCAAGGGAAGAACCTTGGTCGGAAACCCGAACAGTGCGATGATGCTGGTCCCGTGAACCTGGTCATTGTGCTTGAGTACGAAGAAGACTTTCTCTACGTTTGGCTGCTCGAAGTGGCCTTTGGATTGGGTATTTGCCCTGCCGAGCAGGATGAATTTTGCAGAGACTGTGGTGAACGTTCACGCGAGGTCAGTACCAGATGATAAGCTATAATGCGAGAAAGTAGTTTCACCATCCTAAAACGGCGTCTAGGGCATCGGTACAGAAGCGTATCGTAAACGCGTCAACAAATTTCTTTCAGATTTCGTTGAGCGAGTCCTACAGGAGTTTGAACGGGACAGCATCCGAGCGATAGTTGTATCTGGCGAGTCATCTGATGCGTGGACGACTGAGCTTGCCAAGATGGTACAAGATGCAGTTGGATCAGAATCAGCGAAGATCATGACTGATATTACGCCCTCTGAAGTGGTGCCTTATGGTGCAGCCGTATGGGCTAGAATGGTACAGCAAGAGTCGCACCGTTTCAAAATAGACGCTGGGAACACCTTAGACTACGAAATGAGCCGTGATGAACTCTGATACTTGCGTCTCGTAACTCTTGCAGACATGGATTTTTTTCAGAATTTTGAAATTTTGTGTAGCAAATTAAGATTTTTTTGTTGTCATCACATAAAAGTCGTCCCTGCTGGCATTTACCCCATACGACTAGTTTATTTGTAGCTGCCACCCACTGGGCCCTTGAGTCCAAAACAATTGGCGAAGTAAGTCACCGTAGCCGACCAATCACTGAACAATCCCTTGATGCCAATCTGATTAGCCAGAACATCCAAGACCTCATAGTACTGTCCATCATAGGACGTGATGTTGGCAACAGATTCAAAGTAGTACTCGCCACGACTCTTAACCGACGAAAGAGGCCCAGAGCGCTCAAACGTCCACGCAATGATGTCGAGCCCTGCAGCCTTGATTGCATGGGCGTATGCGGACGGGATAACGGTCTTGTTCTGGGGACCACCGATGCTGAGTAGCATGGGAAGAGAAGGGCCGATGATGTTGACGCCTGCTGCTTTAGCGATAGTGAGGTTGCTGATGCCGGCCGTGATGTCTTCAGGTGTGTCGTATTCTACAAGGTAGATAGCTTGTTTGCCGAACTCGTGGTCGTACTTGAGCCAGAAAATAATGTCATCGTAAGTGAATGACTGCGGCCAGATGCGGCTGTAGTCGATAGACTTGTTGCGGAAAGCATCAACCATATCCTGGGCGTATTGCTGCTGGGTGTAGCCCTTGAAAGGCATGGGAACTTGAGCAGGCGGAGTTTTGAGCTCGGGGGTGAAGTTGCGGTAACCAGGGTAGTCGTTGACAAGGTCAATGTATTCATTCAACGTCAAAACTTTGCCGCAGGTATCGTACAGCTCTGTTCGCCAGGTAGGAGTACCGTACTGGTAGTCCTTAGGCGTACGAGCAGAAGCATTGAAACCGTCCTGCTTGCCGCAGAGACTGCTGTACTCAGCGATGGTGATATCTGAGGTGCAGCAGAGGGCGTTAGCGGGCGATGTCGCGTTTGCCGGGGTGAACGGAATGGTGCACTTCTTGGCCAACTCGGGCCGCAGAAGGATGTCGGTGGTCGTGTGCAAGTCGCAAAGAGAGTGACGACAGACAAGTCCACGGTCGCCAGTGAACGAGACATCACACTCCAGTACACCAGCACCCATGCGAGCTCCTGCATCTTCAGATTGTTTGGTCTCCTCAGGGAACTGAAGAGTACCACCGCCACGGTGACCAATCGAGAATTGGTTGATGGTGACAGGCTTGTTCTCGCAGGACTGCAGCTTCTGCTTCAATGGCCCATCGGTCATGTTGTTGATGATGTAGTAAGGACGAGGCCCCAAGGAGACAAGATAGCTGTCATTCTTGCTAGTATGACCATGGTGACCAGTATTTCCAGTAGGGTAAGAGTTGCTGGTGGGAGCGGCAACGGCAGCAGCTGCAAGAGCGAGGGCCAAGAGAGAATTCATTATCGCCGAATGAAGGTCAAGCCTGATTCTTTGGGGAGAAAAAACTGCACACCTACTCGGCTCTAGATGCGAGAAACCTACATCTTATACTAGGGCCATGCCGTCTATCCCGGGGCCTGGGTCAGTCTCGCGTGTTGTCAATTGCACGAGCCGGCAACATGCTGCAGGAACCCAATGCATGAGGGCCAAGCATTCACCCCACGCGCCGGGGTGCAGGATGAATGCTTAGGGAAGCTTCTGCGCCGGCATCGTCATGGATCGAAGGCTTGAATGGTTCTTGACTAGTTCAAGCAAATCCTCAAGCTCTTAGCCGTCTTGAGCTGCAGAAATGCGCGTTTTACAGGACGCCGGTACCGCGATACGGGGATGGATCGCTGGGGTGGTTGGCGGTTGCTGATAACAAGGCATACCGAGCCAATGGTCGTAGCACGTGTGAGTGTTCCGCCGGAGACCTGCAGAGGCTAAGTCAATATCTTGCCACGGGAGATAGCTTAATTATGCAAGTCAATTGACGGCAACGCTGAAAATACCCCAAGAGCCCGAGAGAACGATCAACAGGCTAGTATAATTAGGAAATACCTCCATGGTGCTCTCGCTGGAGACCTGCGTTCAGTACCTGGCGTTCGTTTTTGCATAATGTCCCCACATCAGCCTAAGCTCCCACTCGCCCCACCACGCGGGGCTGACAGGAATCTGATTGGCAAATCCCACTTGCTTTGATCCTTACCATCCATGAAATCCTACAAAGGGTACCTCTATAGTGCGACGATTATAGAGATGAGGCCACTGCAATGAAGGCTACTGACCAGGAAGGTATACAAAACCTCCAGTGGATGCCAACTCGAGCATGTCACTTCTAATTCGGCTCACTGCCAGGATGCCCGCATTTCGGCTACACGTTTGCGAGATCCACATGGGTCACACGTCTTGGGTGACCGCCTGATTTTAGGATTATGATTTTCAGGGAGCCAGGCCACTTTTGTGCCCATTCACATCAACAACATCGAACTGATCATAAACAATCATGCCGTCCTCAACAATCCCGATCACCATCACCCACCTCGGCAACCTTCAGGTTGGCTACCGCCTCACAAACAATGCCGTTGACCAGTCCAAACCCACTCTGGTCTGCATAAACTCAATGTGCATGACCACCGCGCTTTTCGACGCGCAGTTCAATGACACTTCCCTCACCAATGCCATGAACATCCTGGCCATTGAACCCCTCGGCCATGGAGCAACCACCTTCCCAACCAAAGCTAGCCATTTCACGTATTGGGACTCCGCAATCGTTGCTCTTGAAGTCATGACTGCTCTAAAGGTAGAGAAGGCGTTTGTGCTTGGCACGAGTCAGGGAGGGTGGATGGTTGCACGTATGGCGCTTCTCGCACCTGAACGAATCCTCGGACTTCTACCCTTGGGTACGAGTATGGATGCGGAGACGCCTGAGACGAGGGAGAAGGGATGCTGGGACCCTGTTCCGCTGCTCAGTGGTTTTGTTGACAAATGGGCAAGTGCTGAGGATACACCGGCATTCGAAATCGATGACCAGTGGTGTGGGATGATTGCTAGTTTTGGATTCGGGTCGCATGCGACAGATGAGTCGACAGCTTTCTGGACGAAGGTGTTGAAGGAGACGTATGCTGGAGACGAAGGGAGGAGGAAGGTAAGAATGGCGGTGCTGTGCCTGATGTCTCGAGACTCGTTGACATTGAGACTTGGCGATATTACTTGTCCTGTACATTGGCTTCAAGGGACGGAAGATGCTCCCTATGCATGCCAGGTGCAGGGCCAGCAGATCGAGTTGTTCGCCAGCAAAAGCAAGAAGTTGAGTATTGTGGAGGGAGGCGCGCATTACCTGAACGCAACGAACCCTAAGGAAGTCAATGAGGCGATTTTGGAGATGATAACGAAGCATGCTTCGTAACAATGCAGACAGGGCATAATAGCTAGTCAAATGGATCATTGAAGTCACATTAGGTTTACCTCTAGTTAATCTATCAAAGCTGGATCTAGTCATACTTGTGGCTACTCCAGAAGCACTCTGGAATGCTAAACGTGTCCCGCCCTATCATGATTCAACGTCAATCACAGTGTTATGGGATCTGTTATGCGTAGATCAATATGTCCGTTTATAGTAAACATGCTCTACTTCGGCATCCTAGTTGCCCTTTCCACCAGCACCATCATGGAGACTCTTCCACTCTTTCCCACCAGTATAATACGCTCCACCGACATGCTCATCCACACTTGCCGGCTTCAACCACGCACACCGGTCCTTCTCGAACGTCTCAATCCTCGGCTTAAACTTGGTCTCCTGTAAGTTGAAATCGTCGATGGTACCAATACGTGGGATGCTCATGCCAGGGTAACCGCTGCTACGGCGGTATAAAAGGGTGCCGCAAACACTGCAGAAGCTATTTTCCATATAGTTACCGGTGGCAATGGTCTCTTTTTGGCGGAAGCGTGTGAGCTTATCTTCTCCACGAAGATGCTTGAGGTGCGTATCTTTGACGACAAAGTTGGAGGCGAACATGCTGGTTATGCATGAATATGTGAACGATATATTTAGTGTAGGCGAATCCTCACCTAGCAGTGATCTTGCGACAGTCGGTGCAATGACAGATGAAAGTGTCGACCAACCCTTCGCCTTCTGTGGGTACTTCGATTTGAACGGCGCCACAATAGCAAGTCGCTGTTGCAGTGCCATTTCGGTCGCCATGGGCGCCTTCAGAAGGGAGGACAATATTCTCTTGCATGTCTACTGGTTTGAGGTGGTCTTGAATGGATTTCAGTCTTTGGGCTGTGTTATGTCGTTAGGAAAGTGTCCCGGAGCGAGAGATGAGTGAGATTTGAACACAAAAGCGCGAGAGAAGAACTTGATATACTTGCTCATTGTGCCGGGTCAAGGGATGCAGAGGGGTGGTCAATGTACGCTCCGTGGGCTGTCAATGGCACCAGTAGAAAGTCTGGATGCCTACCCTGTGTCTGTACTGTCGGCACACAGCAGGACAATGATGTAATGCTATTTCATCTGTGGTTACGACGCATTGTAAGCCTGCGTCGTGACAAAGCCGTCGGCGATAATGAGGGGTAGCTTCCAAATACCGGATATAAGGCCGCCAGAGCTTACAAGTCGACGTCGAAGACAGTCGAAGACATGACTTGGGTGCTGAGCAATCTGTGATCAAATTCTGGACTATCATGTAAAGGACCCAGGAACTCTTGTCTAGGCTGTGCGATCGGACACTTAATCTGCCATAGTAAAAGGAGCATGCTGGTCAAGTTGCTCGATGATATCCGGTTGAAAATGGCCGAGTTAAGTAAGGGTCATTGTGAAGCAACAGAGCGAACCTTAGAAGCTTATATCGAGCAATATTGGAGAACCTTGATGTCCATGTCGCGATCATGCAAGCATAGGCGCGCCGGTTGGAGGCCGGGAGATGGGCACCTTGGAGACTACCGAAACGCTAGACTGGGGTCGGTGGCGGGGCACGCGTGTGCGCCAGTGCGCCTGCAGCCTTGCCGTGAAGCTTCCAAAGATTTCTACAACTCTTCCAAAGCGACAACTGCTCTTCCGCACCAACTCTAAAACTCACCTCGCCTTAGCCCATCTCTATTGGGGCCACTTAGAACTCTCGACGAAGACAACCACCGACTCTACCTCTCTCTCCTGCGATCGAATACCCCACCAAATCCAACTTCGCGCTCCTACACATCACAATGGGCTCTGTAGTTCTCCCCCACCTGCGCACAGGCTGGCACGTCGACCAAGCCATTCTCTCTGAAGAAGACCGTCTCGTCGTCATCCGCTTTGGCCGCGACTCGGACCCCGACTGCATGCGACAAGACGAAGTACTCTACAAGATCGCGGACCGCGTGAAGAACTTCGCCGCGCTATACGTCTGTGATCTAGATGAGGTGCCCGACTTCAAGGCCATGTACGAACTGTATGACCCCTGCACGGTCATGTTCTTCTTCAGGAATAAGCATATGATGTGCGATTTTGGCACCGGTAACAACAACAAGTTGAACTGGGTCCTCGAGGACAAGCAGGAGTTGATTGATATTATTGAGACGGTGTATAGGGGCGCAAAGAAGGGGAGAGGTCTGGTGGTCAGCCCGAAAGACTACTCTACGCGCTACCGTTACTAGACAGTGTGTGGAAGCATTGGCGGCTAGGCGCAGGCCTAGCAATGGTCTGTTTAAAGAAGGAATGGAAACGATTGTGGCTCTGGAGTTTATATTGCTACGGCAAGGGCATGGTATCGGCGTTTCTAGGATTGTAGGCTGTAGTCAGGGTGATGAGACCGCACTCAGGGTCGTTTTACTGAAGGAGTTGTGCAGGTTAGTGCAATACACACCAGAAGTATTTCAAACAACGTTTTAGCAGTCATTGTGCCATCCAGGGACTCTTGTAAGTGTCTTGAGCATTGTGTATCGAATGTGCAGTTGCTGCTTCCTCATCGGTCGTTCGCTAAACGCTGCAGATTCAAGTGGTCGCTTCAAACACGCCCCGCCATCATTCAACGTACTTCCACAACTGTCCCGTGTGAGACCCGTCAATCAATGACTGGCCCACTCAATCTCGTCTAACATCGATAGGTCTTTCTAGCCTGGAACAATCACTCAGACTAGCCGACATTTTGTTCGAGTACGAAATCCTCGAGAACACGAGGGATGGCACGTGTACGTGTATAAGCAAGCCACAAGGCTGGGTGTTTGCATGGCGCACAGCTCTCTTCGCTCTCTGACTATGGATCCTCTCCACGTTCATACGTCAGCAAGCAACCAATCTAAACATCCTCAGCCGCTTCTCAGATGGGCGACAACACCGCCTGCTGCCGCACCGTCAGCTTCGACGACAAAGGCAAGCCTGTGACAAGTCTCGCTGCCAGTCCTGGAGAGGGTACAGGCCCCAACAGCATTCTCCGTCTTACTTCGCATGGCCAGTTTACGATACATCTACAACCAAAACCGCTCGAAGACGATGAAATCCGACTGTTTGTGCTTTTCCCCGGACCTGATGACGCTTCCATTGCAGGCTACTTGTTCCATACACCATTCTCTCGGTCGCCACCATACCAAGCAGTCTCTTGGGTATGGGGTTCGAACACAACAGACACGGCGCAGATTTGTGTTAATGACTGCATGGTCTCTGTTCGCGCGAATCTCTTACCCGCGCTACGTGCATTTCGCAAGGAGGACGAGCCGCTGATACTCTGGATTGACACTTTGTGCATCAATCAAGCGGACACTGCCGAGCGCAATCGTCAAGTACGACTGATGGAGCGGATATACGCACAGTCTGAGAGTGTCCTCGCGTGGCTTGGGCTCGCTACAGCGCAAAGCTACCTAGGCATCACTGTGTTTCTGTTGAATCTCCTGCAGTCCGATGAGTTTGACACAGCCGACCTTCCACCGGTGAATGTCGACCTAGTTCCACCGCCTGGAGCACCATATGACGAGCTTGTGTCGAAGTTCCAGACATATATGGAAGGTTCGACTGATATAACGTCGAGAGAGTGGTGGCATCGAATATGGATCGTACAGGAGATTCTCCTCTCGAGAAAGGCATATTTGTGCATTGGCAAAGCGCGATTCCTCTGGCCACAATGCCCTCCTACATCAACAGAATCGCCAGTACCGGCAGCTGCAAAGTCCGGCGTTTGGTCGCTCAGATGCCTTCAACGGCGGCTTGCCCCTGACAATGCCCGTCCGTCCGTCTTGGATGTCTTCACCATGACGCATCCACGGCATTGTACCGACCCCAGAGACCGCGTGTTTGCTATTCTCGGCCTCGTAGATCTACCAGATGCTATTGCCAATTGCGCCGATTACGAACTCACCCTCGCCGAAGTCCAAAGACGTCTGTTCCGCACCAGTGTGGAGCTCCACCAGGACCTGCGAATCCTCACTCACGCGAGGGGCCTGTGTTCAAGCAGCTCAAATGCTTCAGACCTAACATGGCTACCGCGGTGGGGCATGGACCAACGCAGACAAGAGCTGTACGCGCTGCATCCCGTTGAGACATTATCAATCACCGAATTTGCGCACCTATGGAACCACCCAATGATGATTGCCGCCGTCGAAGACGAATTCATCACCGCAAAAGTCGCTTACTACGCTTCTCGCACGCACAAGGCTTCCGGGTCCAGCGCGCCGAAGCTGCACATGGGTCTTGCGCCTGCGCTGGAGGGCTTCAGCTTCGACGTCGTGCAGAACGTTAGGCCGCAGGCAACACTTGATGATAACGAATGGGTGGCCTGGAGCAATGGCGTCCCAACCGAAGAATGGCTCAGCACCACGCTCGGCGTCTCGTCTGATACCAGCAATGGCAAGGCGGCGGCCAGGCACTTGGCGCGAATTACGACGGCGGACGGGCGAGGAGGGAATACTACGAGATTCTGCCGCGACGGCGATGTGGTGTGTATCCTGTTCGGCGGCAATATTCCGTGTATCCTGCGGAAAACTACGGATGATCCGAGTGACAGGTATATGTTCGTGTGTGAGGCGTATGTTGAGGGGGTCATGAATGGGGAGATGATGGAAGAGTTGGTGAAAGGGCTGTATGAGGTGCAGATGTTTGAGTTTTTGTAGAGCTGACGAAGACATGGATCTTTGAGAACGCTGCCAGTTATATGTCCCTTCGTTGGAGCTGATTCTAGATGGTATGCTATCGGATGTCTGGCGTAGTTCCAGTTGACACTACACTCTTGAATCAGAGCACTCACGTCTAGATACACCGCATGACAAACAACACTAAATTATAGCACAGCATTGATCTGCATTCTGGGTATCTAATTCAACATCCCACCTCCCAACCCCCATAATCCCTCTTCGCTCTCCAACATCCAACCCCATCTCAATCCCCCGTATTCAACTCCAAATCAATCTGCACCCCATTACTAATCGCATAATCCGCCAAACTCAAACTATCATGAAACGGCCGCTCGCCCTGCCTCTTGAGCATAATCTCATGCACAGGCCTTCCTATCTTGGCTGCCACCATGGCTTTTAGGACTTTGACGGGGTCCGAGGGGAGGCAGGGGACTTGGGTTTTTGTGCCGAGGCGGTCGTTGACGGTGACGATTATCATGGCTTCGCCTGAGGGTGCGGCAGCGGCGGGGGCAGGCTTCTTGTCTTCGCGTGGTTTGCGGGGGCGGTTGGGGTCGCGGTCGCGGTCGTCGCGGGGACGCCTTTCTCTGCTTCTGCTGCTGCGGCGGCGGTGCGAGTCTCGGTCGTCGCGGCGATGGTCGCGGTCTCGGGAGCTGCGCCGCCGGTCGTCGCGTCCGGTGTAGCGGTCTGAGCGCCTGTCGTCGCGGTCGTCTCGGGGGCGTCTGTCTCTGTCTCGTCGGTCGTCGCGGTCGTCGCGCCGTCTTTGGTCGCGCTCGGATGAGTCTTTCTTGTCGTTTTTCCACTTGAGGCCTGAGAAGTTCTTTGGTCTCCGGGGCGCGGGACTGCGGCTTCGTCGTGGAGAGCGGGAGCGCGAGCGGGTGCGTGGTTCTGCAGCACGCGGTTCTGGGGCGCGTTCCTCTGCGCGGGGAGGCGAGGGGGAGGGCATGTCTGGCGAGCAGTGATATATTGTTATGAGCGGGAGAAAGCGTGGATCGACCTGAAGTATTGACTGAAAACTGTTGATTCACGTCTGGCAGAAAGTGTGAGTCGGTGTCGAAGATGATGTCAACTTATTCCAGCCTAAACTTTCAAGCTTGCGCTCGGACCGCGTTCCCCAGTCTCGGGCTCGCTTCGTCCCGCAGCAAGGGCGCGTCGCGTCATCCTTCCTCCATCCTCGCGGTACCAATTGCCAGACTTCAATTTGCACCTCACGATGATACTACCATGGTGCTAGCCCTCCTCGCCCGCCTCACCGCGCCCCCAACCCAAACCCTACGCACCCTCCAACCCACACCGTCGACCGTCTCCTTCACCGTCTCCACACGCCCGGTCCCTGTCACTCTCGCCGCGAAACTACGCTACTATGTCGGTCTCTTAACACGCTTCCTAATCGGCGCATGCACACTGCTCCTCCTCTGGGCCCGATGGCGAATCAGCTACGGTCTACCCACCGACATCCTTCTCTTCTTCCTGGGCGGCCCACGCACAGCATCCTTGCTTAAGCTGCTTGGAGGCGTGGGATGGCCATACTTTGGCCCAGGCTCACTTCTCGTGCTCTTCCTCGTGCTACGGCGGGGATATACTGGTACTTTCCACCCTCCCTGCACATCTAACCTTGCTGACGCAGCGCAGAAGAGAGTCTCACCCTGCTACGTGGACTAGGCGTTCAGACGTCGTCGTCTGCGCCGACGTTTCTGCAGGCCAAGGCGAGCCGATTTATTCCTACAAGTGATATCCAGGATATTTTCATTCATGAGGCGTTTCGGGGGTTTGAGATTAGGTTCTATCTCGCTATTGTGGTAAAGGGGGAGGAGGATATTGTGGTTGTGTTTCCGGGTTTGTTGCCTAGGAGGGCGATTCTAGAGGAGGTGTGGAGGGGCGCGCGGAAGTGTTTGTGGGAGACTGGGGGAAGTAGAGTCAAAGATGGGACGTAGACGAAAGTATTGCAATGAGATGCATGTTGTGTGACACAATCTAAGGTGGGTATCATTGAATTTATGTTTATGCTTGCAAGACGTTAATCGCCCGCGTCCTCATCCTCCACCTTCTTGTACCGATTCGGATCCAAGCCCTTCTTCTTCGCATACCGCTCATTCACCACTTCCACGGGCTCCTGCCTCTCCCTATTCAGGACAGGGATATAATTCCCCTTTGCCCTGCCAAAGTTGCCTCCATCAAACACCCTTGGGCCACCCTTTGCAATACCCACGCTCTGCTGCTCGACAGGCACCTCCTTATCCAGCGTGCTGTGCCCTAGTCCTGCAACCCGGTCAAGCAGCAGTCCAGACAGCGTTTCGTCAATCTTATTGCCGCGCCACACTTCCCACACGTCGTCCACCACGCCTCCGCGCCCCCACTTCCCCCGTCCCATGGATGAAGGCGTGCCTTTGAGCGTCTTGCTACTCTTGGGCTCTACGCCCCCTTCGTCGCCGACGTACACCCACTCCAACCTATCCTCGTACCCTGTCTCCCGCTCCTCCGAGCTCTGCACTTCCGATGCGTGCGGGAAGATGCAGTCCCACAGCACGAGCGGCGCATCAGATGCCATTTCGTATTTCGGACGTGTGGGGTTGGCGGACATGTCGAGGAGGGAGGTGACGAGGGAGGGCGGTTCGAGGCCCTGGCCGATGAGGAACAAGATGCTGATTATGGAGCGGACCTGGTGCCAGAGGAACGCGGAGCCGTGGAGCGTGAAGGCGTACATTTTGGGCTGGTCGGCAGCCGTGGGTGATGTGAGGGCCGAGTGCGAGAGGAATTGGGGTACGGAGAGGGGCGCGACTTCATCAATGGACGCGTGGAAGATGCGCCGTTTGAAGTTTGTGAGTTGTTTCGAGGCGTCGATTTTGCAGAAGTTGCGGAAGTCGTGCAAGCCCACCAATCTGTCACACCCTTCTTGCATTGCCTTGATGTCTAGCGAGCCTTCGCGCATGGTCGCGCCGTCAGGGGTGGCAGAGGCGGGGTGGTATAGGCCTGCCGAGCCGGGCACCGGGGCGAAGCAGGGATTGGTGAAGAAGTACTTGTAGCGACGCTCTTTACAGGAGAAGCGCGCGCTGAAGTCTGCGGGTGGATTGGGACACCAGGCGTAGACACGGATGTCCGGAGGCAGGACGCGGTTGAGGAGCTGGATGTAGGGGAGTTCGTCGGTGAGGTCGTTGAAGGGTTTCGTTTCCTCCCCCTCGATGTCTGGGTCCAAGAGATCCGTCTCTGCTTCTTCAGCTGCGTTGGTCTCGTCTGAAGACTGTGGGGGTTGCGGCTTGGGCAACGGTCTGTTGCTGCGTACGCGGATGCCAATGACCTGCCCAAAAGCACTGACACCTCGATCTGTCCGCCCGCACTTGGAGTACTCGCAGCCGTCCCAGTTGATGTCGGCACCGTCTCTGTCCCAGGCGGCAAACGTCTTCCTGTCAACGCGGCTGTAGTCGGTGTCGCTCCCCTCAGGCGGCGTGGGATTGATGACGCGCGTCTTGATCAGCGCCTTCCACAGCTCCTCCTCGATGGTCGGCAGCGGCGTCTTGTTGTTGTTGTGGTGCTCGAAGCCGTTGTACTTCTGCCCCAGGTACGCAAACTTCAGCGCAATGAGCCGTGTGCTGTACTTGGACGCATCGAACGCTTTCGGGGGAGCCTTGGGCGGCTTGCGGAAGGGAACTGGCTTTGACTCGTCGTCCAATGGCGGTATTGTGCTTGCTGTAGGCGTGTCTGCTGGTTGTGTCGATGCCCCCTCACCCCGCTTGACCTGCTGCTCCAGCTCTTGGATGCGCGCAATCAGCTGCTGCTGCGACCATTTCTCGTAGCCGTCGGCCATGACCTGTCGCGACGCCGGCGCTCTCGCTGCTCGTTGAAGCCGCACGGGGACTCTCGAGAGCTTGTGGAAGCTGCGCCGCGTGCAGAAGAGGCGGTGCAAAGACTGCTGGAATTCCGGGAAGGCGTGGGGCAGCGGGGTGAATAGCTGCCGCATGGCAAGGTGGGATGCAGCCAGAGTCATGAACTTTTTCTACAATGACGCTCATGCAGGGTCCACTCTAGCGCTTGCTTGCTGCAACCTCACAGCATCGCCGCCATCATCCACAACACACACCTTCCGCGCCCATAACATGCATCCTGCTCAACCATTGTGTGACCTGAATGTTATGCTCGGTTATACATCCCCCCGGCGCACAATGTCCCAGCACAAGAATTGCGTTGACCTGGCACAGCCACGTCGCTGAGTCACGGCAAGATATTGTACCTCAGTAGACAGCCACTCAGACATCGCGCCATAGAGGGAACAAAGGCCTTCCGAGCGAGCGAGCTACGGTAGCCTCCACTTTGTCCTTCAACGAGCTCATGGTAACGTTTGACGACGGCGAGGTGGTTCCATCTCGTATCCTCCCATCTCCTCGGCCTGTGATTGGCTATTACCCCGGCAGGCTGCCGTTTAGGAAGGATGACTGATCCAGGCAGCAGATGAACGCTCTGGGAGGCCTCAGGATGGCCTCAACCATCGTACAGTGCTAAACATAAATAAACGCTCGTGTCTCTGTTTGTTCTTCACTCTTTTCCTCTCCGAATTGCTGTCACCAACCTCAACTAAACTCCATCAATTATCTTGCATTGGCGATTCACCTTTGCTCCCATTCGAACAAGAATCAAAAGGTGCTGATCAACATGTTCGGTAGCACGTACCCATCCTTTGCGCCCATCTGTGGTCTCTACTACGTCTCGCGCTTTGGTAGCACCCAGAAGACCTACCTGCCCCAGGCTGAGGTCGAAGCACATGCTAGTATTCTTGCCACCACATCTCGCACAGTGCTCAAACAGACATTTCTCAACCCTTCCACCACAAAGGGCATAAGAGAAGTCCGCTACGCGTTTCCGCTTTACAACGGAGTAAGCGTGGTAGGTTTCTCGTGCCATGTTGGCGACCGTTCGATTGTTGGTGAAGTCAAAGAGAAAGAGAAAGCGAAGGAGGTGTATAGAGATGCAGTGGCGCGAGGTGAGACAGCAGGCCTGCTTGAGCAGCTCCCCGACGCATCAGATGTCTTCACTAGCACGATCGGCAACATCCCGCCAGGTGCGAAGGTTATTGTCAACATCACCTACCTTGGCGAGCTGAAGCACGACATGGAAGTCGATGGTATCAGGTTCACTATCCCTACCACCATCTGCCCACGGTATGGAGCTGTTCAGGGAGCCCACTTCAACTCGCTACAACAAATCAACGGTACTATCTCAATTACTGTGGATGCCGAAATGCCAGAAGGATCATTCATTCAAAAATTGCAATCACCATCACATCCCATTTCCATGTCCATGGGCACGACATCAGTTGACCCAGATACTGCTCCTTCCATGAACAAGGCATCAGCCACACTGAGTCTTGGTGTAGCGCATCTCGAGACGGACTTCGTTTTGCAAGTCATTGCCAAAGATACCGGTATTCCCAAAGCAATTCTCGAGACACATCCTTCGATTCCTAACCACCGAGCACTGATGGCCACACTTGTTCCGAAGTTTGCCCTCCCTGCTGAGAAGCCAGAGATCGTTTTTGTATGCGACCAGAGTGGCAGCATGAGCGGTTCCAACATGACCCTGGCCATCGAGGCGCTCCAGGTATTCTTGAAGTCTCTCCCGGTTGGTGTCAAATTCAATATATGCTCCTTCGGCAGTCACCACTCATTTTTGTTTCCCAGGAGCGCATCATACACACAAGACACACTCTCTCAGGCAACACGCCATGCTGAGAGGCTCCAAGCCAACTATGGTGGCACGGAAATGCTTGCACCACTACGAGCTACCATCGAAAACAGATACAAAGACATGCCGCTGGACGTCATCTTGCTGACTGACGGCGAAATATGGAATCAACAAGACTTGTTCAGTTACCTGAACGAGCAAGTCCAAGAGACTAAGGCCCCCATCCGAGTGTTTACTCTGGGCATTGGAAGTGGAGTCTCACATTCTCTAATTGAAGGTATTGCAAAAGCAGGCAATGGCTTCTCCCAAGCCGTACAACAGGGCGAGAAGATGGGTAGCAAAGTCGTTCGAATGCTCAAGGGCGCTTTGTCTCCGCATATCAACGACTATACGCTGGAGATCAAGTACGCAGCTGCTGAAGAGGAGGATGACTTTGAGATCGTTGAGAAGGTGACAGATAGCTTGA
This sequence comes from Phoma sp. XZ068, assembly GCA_004835665.1. Taxonomy (NCBI): domain Eukaryota; kingdom Fungi; phylum Ascomycota; class Dothideomycetes; order Pleosporales; family Didymellaceae; genus Phoma; species Phoma sp. XZ068. The sequence continues at coordinate 531,046 of RBKR01000001.1, forward strand.
AAGTCAAGCTCAACTTGAAAGATGCAGAGAGCGTCACCAGCAATGTAAGCTTCTACCGTGGAATATATGCCTGGCTCAAACTAACTATCCCCAGGAAAAACAAAAGAAGCCAATTTCCCTGTTCGACACATTCACAGACCCCGACAAAGTCGTGCTATCTACTGGAACATCAACGGGAGAAGAGCGCTACGCGCATCTCCCTTCCTTCCCCGCCCCCAAGATCCTCCAAGCACCACAGTCCATTCCCCCGCTCTTCGCGTTCAACCGAACAACCGTCTACCTCCTCCTCAGCCCTGACGCACCCCGCGCCACGCCAACCTCTGTCGTACTCCGCGGCACAAGCACCCATGGCCCTCTCGAGCTGGAAATCCCCATCCAAAGCCTTGACACACCAGGCGAGACCATCCATCAGCTCGCGGCGAAGAAGGCTGTATCTGAGCTCGAGGAAGGCCGAGGCTGGCTCGCTTCAGCACGCGATGCGGATAACCAACTTCTCAAGACGCGTTTCGACGGACGCTTCAGCGACATGGTTGAGCGCGAAGCAGTGCGCCTGGGCGTACAGTTCCAGGTTGGCGGGAAATGGTGCTCCTTCGTTGCCACTGAGAAGACACCAGAGAAAGAGTCGGACAGTGACGCGATGGAGCTGGACTGGGACTACCTCGAAGATGAGAAATCTGCAGCACCACCATACTCTACAATGAGGGAAAGTCGCAGACATTGTATGCAGCAGCTGGAAGAGCCGCAACAACAGCAGATTCCTCAGGCAAAGAAGGTCTTGCAGTCGGTTCTCACAAAGTCGGCTTCTCTGTTTGGTGGAGGAGGACCAAGGGCACGAATGGCGGCTCAACCTACCGGCATGGCGATGCCGCAACAGCAACAGCAACAGCAAGCACAGCAAATGATGGCACCACAGCAACAGCAAATCTTTCATATGAGACAACAGCAACTGGCACAACAGCAAGCGATGGCACAACAGCAAGTGATGGCACAACAGCAACAGCAACAACAATCATCGTCACTGTTTGGAGCTCAACAACACGGACTTGCTCCCAGTGGTGCTCTTTTCGGTGCAGCTCCTGGAGGAGGCCCCTCTCCGGCATTCGGGAATTCTTCAAATCCATTTAGACAGTCGGCCTATCCGATGATGGCAGCACCCCCAGCGCCTGCAACAGCATCCAATGCACTACAAGACCACCAGATGGGCCTCATGATCCTTGAACAGCAGAACAAGAAACGTCTACTCATGGCATCTGTCACTCCTGCACCTGTTGCTCGTAAACCTATGCTTCGGAGAAGTCACCAGCACGATGGAATCGAGTTTTCCGTTAAAGATGACTTGGATGGAGAAGACTGCCTGGACGAAGAAGGCGTCCTGGAGAACTTCGACTTCGATTCCTTCATAGAAGCCGACACCAAGTCGACAGTCCCAGAAAGCAAGAAACGCCGCAGCGCCCAACAAAACCACAGCTTGCCACCACAGCCCCCATCGCCGGCATACTCACCCACTTCGCCATCTTATTCGCCAACCTCGCCTCCCTACGCCCCCGCATCCTACACCCTCGCATCCTACGCGCCCAAATCACCAGTCTTCACACCAACTTCCCCCGGCTACGCCGCCGCCTCCCCCACCCCCTCCAAACCCAAACCTTCCACACCACAAGACCTCCTCCACCAACTCATCGCCCACCAATCCTTCTCCGGCTGCTTCCCCTACGACGCCCAGATCTACGGCCTCCTCGGCATCTCCCTCGAAGACTTCCAGCGCTGCGTACAGGAGACGTGCGGGGATGTGCGTGCTGGTGAAGGAGGGAGTCTTCTGTGCACGGCGGTGGTGATCGTGTATATGGAGAAGAAGTTGGCGGATATGCAGGGCGAGTGGGAGTTGGTTGTTGATAAGGCGAGGGAGTGGTTGGAGGAGGAGAGGAAGGGGTGTACTGGTGGTGCGGAGGCGGTTTTGAAGGCCGCGGAGAAGTTGGTGATGGGTTGAGTGGTGGATGTGGGTGAAGTTGTGTGTGATTGGGATGTTTCGAATGTCGAATATGTTGTTGTGATGAAAAGTACTCTAGGTGAATAATTACATATAGGCTAGTAAAAGCAAATAATATTTCTAACAAGTCCAACCTCTGCCATCATGATGCCGTCCTGTGTTCCTCCAGCTGGTCAGACGTACCGTTTTTTCGAGTCCAGAAACCTCTAACAAAGATTCTGGAACGACTCACCATCTGTGGCCTCTTTACTTGATGAGAACATCACAACATCACAATGCAGTTTAGTGAGTACAATGTTATATAAACTGTTTGTTCTGCTATCTGAAACCCAACCTCCGCCAGGCGAGCTCACCCTCGGGAGCGAGCCCTTGCGGGCAAGCTCGACCGAGAGGTTCTCAAACCCGGTGGAGGAGGGGACTGCTTGAACTCTACAGTACATAAGGTAAAATAATCCCATGCCAGAAGGCAACTGAAAAACCTAATGCCCAAGGGGCCACCAAAAGACCCAATGCTCAACCAAAAACCCAATGCCCAAGGGGTAACCAAAAACGCCACGCCTTTATTCCTTCGCAATGCTATACAAACGACCGGGGTATCTTGTCATGAATTCATCAAACTCGTAAAATCGCCTTCAAATGGGCGAAAGTTCCTCCTCGTCGGAGTCGTACGTAATGGTTGGCATTGACCAGTGCATAGCTGAAAGCTTGGCCTGGACGCCTTCGGAGGTAGAGATTGCAGCCAGAGCAGCGTCGAGTTCCGGGTCGGCGAATACAAGTGGTTCGACCCCGGGAACATCACCAAACAGCTCGGCGATCTTGAAAGGAGAATCGCCGGCGTCGGACATCAAGCTTGGTGAAGGATAGCTGACTTGTTGGAGGCGACTTGGCTTGTGGGGTGTGTGCTTCATCAACTTCTGGCGCTGTCTCTCCACCTCTTCATTGTGACCTGTAGTCGGCAGAGAAACATGGGCAGGAGTCGGTGCGGGTGGTGGCGCTTGAGTCCACACAGGCTGTGCACGAACTTCTTCCTCGGCCTCATTCTCGGAGTCGGAGTCGGACTCCGGAACACTGAAGGAGCCGTGGGTAGGGTCGTGGGCCCTCTGGGTGCCTTCAGACTTGGTAGGTGTCTCAGGCTCTTTGGGCTGCTTACTGCCTACAGCCTTTAGCTCACGCTGGAGGTTCTCGCGATCGCTGATGGCAGTATCATGACCTCGCAGCTCGTTGAAGACATTGCCACCTTCTTGGTGATGGAGTGGAGTGTCGAACATCGGGGATGGATCGATAGAGCGACGTGGCTGGAAGTCCAGCTTGGAGGGAGCTGGGGTAGCGAAGAGCTCATTAAGGGAGGCAGGCATGTCGTCGTCGACAGCAGTGGTGTGAACAGTCTTGGTCTTCTTGGTCTCATGCTTTTCTTCTTCGATTATGGAAGTGTAAACAGCCCAGGCGGGGACTACATCATCTTCCTCGAGGTCCAGGACATCCTCAGGAAAGCTGAATCCAGACTGCCAGGGTTTGCTTGCGGGGAAATGTTTGAGGTCGCGGAGGAGAACTGGAGCTTCGAGTCGCTTTCGCTTTGCTCCAGCTGTGGAGTCTTTTCGAAGTTCTGTGGCGATCTGATTGGCCCATGCAACAGCCTTGTTCATGTCTTGCTCGTCCACGCCTTGAAGAAGAGCTTTGACGAGGCGGTTTGGCTTCTTGGCTTTCTTGCTTGGGCGCTTTGGACGCTCACCGACTGGGGTAGGTGGCATGGATAGGACTTCTGTAATAGTGTCGGCTGGAGGCTGTCGCGATGGCGTTGGTGATGAGGGTGCTGGTGTTGAAGACCCGAAAAGGTTCTTGAGAGCGGTGAATGGTGAGGTGAAGCTTCCAAAGATACTCTTGGAGGGAGTTGATGGCTTGTCGTTGGAGACCGGAGTAGGCGAGGTATTCGCGGGTGAAGTTGCGACGTCTGGGGGTGGTGTGGTGCTTGTGGGGCCCTTGGAGGCCTCCTGGACGTGTCGAAGTAATGCCATCGCAGACTCGTCGCCAGTCATGAATGCTGGCTTGGCTGGCTCTGGTTGTTCGACATCGAAGGAGTCGAACTCTGAAGTTGGCGGGTTAGCTGGGACCATGGAGGTCTTCAGATCGTTGTGATAGCGAAGTTCAGTCTCAAGCTCGAAGATGCGAGCGCGGAGCTGGGAAATCTCGACGCGCATGTCACTGCATGTTGCTTCTGACTCCACAAGGCGTTCTTCGAGAAGAGTCTCTCGAAGTTGCGATGCAATAAGGTCGAAGCCTGGAACATGAGTTTTAATAAATGTGCTCGAGGGGGAAGGGTATGAAAGTAGGGGCTCACTCTTGGAAAAAAAGATTCCGGTCTCCTCATCGTCCTCCTCTTCGGCGGGCGCTGCCTTCGCGGGAGTACGCGTCGGTGCAGGTGCTTTTCTAGAGGTGGTCCGTTGCCTTTTGGCAGGCTGCTCATCGAGGGCGCGTAGTGGCGATGCAGCTTGGGCGGTAGAGCGTAAGCGGCGCTTAGTTGATGTGGCGGGGGCTGGCGTAGACGCGATCGCGTCGGGACGCGTCGTGGTGCTGTTGGACGCGCCTGAAGTGACGTCGTTGGGAGGCGCACTTTCGCGCTGGGCCTTGGAGGAAGCAGCTTTGGTGGATGTTGCTTTGCGCTGTCCGGCGCGAGTGCGCTTGCTGCGGGTCTCGACTGTGACAACCTCCTCGGTGACTTCAGCAGTCGCGGCGGTGCGACGCGTGCGACGTGTCGACATTGCGCTGAGGTGAAGTCAGCAGGCGCGTGGTGCAGCTGCGGTGAGAGACTTACAATGCAGGTGTGACTTGTCGCGTGGTTGCTGTGGAGTTTGAAAGCTTTGAACGTGTTGTATGGCTGGCAATTACTTGCAGCGGAGCGGTGTTGGGCGTGCTTGCGCAGAGAGACGTGAAAGCTTGTGTGCGGATGTCGAGGAAGAAGGTGCGTTCGGCCGTGCCCTAATACCAGTTTGCGCACAGGCCCTGCAGCCAAGGCTAAACTTCGGAACGCTCAGGCCAGCCTAGCAACGCATGACGGCGATGCTGTGAGCTTCTGCAGCAGCGCTCTGAATACCATTGCATCATGGAGGGCCTTTTTTACAACGTCAAGTACGGGTATGTGCAGTATTTGCAGCTCCTTTGCCGTCTCTTCTGACAGACTCAATAGCTACATCGAGGGCGTTGTGCGCGGCTACCGCAATGCGCTGCTCACTAGCCAGAACTACAGCAACTTGACGCAATGCGAGACCATCGATGGTAAGCCTTGCTGCTGCTGCGCATTCATCCAGGCTATCTGACACCCATGTTTAGACGTCAAGCTGCAGCTCTCGCCAGCGTACGGCGACTTCCTCGCCTCGCTGCCTCCTAACCCGTCGACGTCAGCGCTTGCCGCCAAAACAACCGACAAGCTGGTCGCCGAGTTCCGCTACATCCAGGCCAACGCTACCGGTTCTCTCTCCAAGTTCATGGAGTACCTGACCTACGGATACATGATCGACAATGTTGCGCTGCTGATCACCGGTACCCTGCACGAGAGGGATACTCGCGAGCTGTTGGAGAGGTGCCACCCACTTGGCTGGTTCGAGACAATGCCGGTTCTGTGTGTGGCTACAAACATCGAGGAGCTGTACAACTCTGTATTGATCGAGACACCGCTTGCGCCCTACTTCAAGGGCTCACTTAGCCACCAGGATCTGGACGAGTTGAACATCGAGATCATTCGCAACACTTTGTACAAGAACTACCTCGAGGATTTCCACAGCTGGGTCAACACAGACCCTGAGATTGCTGGAACACCCACATCAGATGTCATGTCCGAGGTTTTGGAGTTCGAGGCGGATCGCAGGAGCATCAACATCTCGCTGAACTCGTTCGGCACCGAGCTTTCGAAGGCGGACAGGAAGAAACTGTACCCTGCCTTTGGCAAGCTGCACCCCGAGGGCACCATGATGCTGTCACGAGCAGATGACGTCGAGGGCGTTCGTATCGCCGTGGAGAGCGTCGCTGAGTACAAGAGCTTCTTCGACCAGACAGGGCTCAGCCAGGGTGGTGGTGGCGGTGTTGGTAACATGGCAGGTGGCACAGGTGGAGAGTCTCGGAGCTTGGAAGACCTATTCTACCAGAAAGAGATGGAAATCTCGAAGTTGGCTTTCACCCACCAGTTCACACACGCTGTTGTCTACGCCTGGGTCAAGTTGCGTGAACAGGTATGTATCACTTCTGAGAACATAACATCTGCTAACACATCAGCAGGAAATCCGCAACATCACTTGGATAGCTGAGTGCATCGCGCAGAACCAGAAGGAGCGCATTGGCAACTACATCAGTGTGTTCTAAGCTCAGCAGCTGTCGTAGTTGTAGCATATTTGATTTGACCATGGAGCGTATTGGGTGGCGTCAAGGTTCGGTTCGTATATCCAGACTCAGTTCATTAGAATGTACATGTTCGTGAATGCGTTAGTTGTTCTCTGCTGTTACCTGCCTCTCACTCACCATCACAGGCTCCATGATCAATTGACCCTTCATACCTTTTCTTCGCCCTTTCGCTAGATTGTTCCCTGCGCTTGTACGGTTCTTCCGGGACCGTAGCCTCAAATCTAACTTGATATCACTTTGTGCTTTTGTGGGTGTGCGGCTACCGCGTTCGCCTTGTTTGACGCGTCCTGGGCGCGTGCCTTCCTGTTGTTGTGAGTCGAGCCACAATTCACTCTCACCTCGCCAACCCTGGGATCTTTCATCAATCGCTCTGTCTGTACGCTCACTCTTCTGCACTCCTTGTCTCATCTTATATCAAGCTTGCTTCTGCAGTCTGGGCAATCCCTAGACTTGTCCTCTGTAGGATCATCCCTTGAGGCCGCCTGTCACTCAGTAACATCACTGGCAGCTTTCACGGCGTCAGCATTACAGGTAGGTTTGACCGCTACACCATGGCGAGGTCCAGTGGTAGGAGGAACCGCTATCACGACTATGACGAACCATACCACCCGCTTCCTCGTCCACGACGTGGATCAGCTCTACCTACCGTCAGACAACAGGAAGCCCACGGCTGCTGGGTGGGCGGCGAGTGGATTGAACAGCCACCGCCAAAATTTCCCAAGTCTGGCCAAGGCGGGCGTTTATCGCCCATCACTATCAACGAGGATGAGGACAGCGACTGCTACGAGGTGCCCCCTCCAGTTCCACAAACCAACAGGGCTCGGGAGTTGTATCAGCCTGCTAGAGTTCCGTTCGACTTTAACGACAGCGAGCAGGCTGTACCCTGGGCCACGAGACGAAACGATCATTTGAGTGATCAGGTGAGGTCTCCAATCCCGTCTAGTTCGTACCCTTAGAGTACCTGGAAGTATAGGAATATGTCGACATCATCACTGACAGAACTTAGGCGCGCTCTTTTGCCGACTCTGCCGATGACGAACTCCTCTCCTATCTCGCGCAGAGGTCGATTTCTAGAGGCTTTCTTCTGGAGATCGACCACTTTTTGGCTAGTCATCCCGAAATTGCTGAATGCTCGGAGGGACGTGAGACGATCCTGCAGCTGAACAATTTGTCGCCGTTGGAGGCGTACAAGTACTTTTTGCGCGGTTACACTCGGCCCGCCAGGTAAGTTGGACTAAAAGGTACAAGTTCATCCAGGCTAACGTTGACAGATACGTCGATGGTGTCGTGAAGTCAGAGTACTTCACACTTCCGCCCAACTATCCTTATCGGCCGCTGCGTACGAAGGTCGATCCGGAGCTTGTGGAATTTTTCGAAGGTTTCGAGTATAGATGGGATATCATTGATCGTATCGATCAAACCGTACGCGGAGGTATACGCGAACTGTCTCTAGGTCGACCACTGCCCTCTGGATACCGACGCTTGATCTGCTATGCTATCTGGGGCAATGCTTCAGATGCGTACAAGTGGTACGAGTATTCGCTTCAGGAAGAGTATCTGCCACACAGATACTTGCCGGAGCATGTTGTGCTCGGCCACATCCCTCAGCTCGCAGGAAAGGCTAGCCCACAGCCGTCGATGCTAAATTCTTCTAGGCGTCATATGGATGTGAGGTATCGTATGGCAAGGGCAAATGACGAAGGAATAGGTCAGTATACTTTCCGGTGACTTTAAACACCTCAAGGGTGCTGTTTGGAGGTTCTGCATGTGATCTACTAGCTTATCTACTGACATGTCATCAGATGTGCTCGAAGTTCTCATGGCCGAGTTTAGAGCGGCGCTCGTTCGCAGAGGCTTTCGGCGTGTCGATATTGACAGCATGTATAAGCGTGCCAAGGAGCGCCTCGAGAACGAGCGACAATACCCAACAGGCGAGTGACATGGAAAGTGCATGAAAATGAATTTCTGACACAACCTAGGTGTCGATATCGTTGACATGATCATGGACGAAATTTCTGCGCAGCGCCCCGCCCGACGCGTTTATGTCAATAGTCAGTACACGCGTCCAGCATCGAATCGATTTGCGTTTAAAGCAGTGCCGTCTCGATCCAGCCGCAGGAGGATGAACAATAAAGCTCGGATGATGGACGTGCCTATTGCACTACGAGCTCAAGCTGCAGAATTGTACTCGGCCAGAACGAACTTGGAGCGCGCCTACAGCCAAGAGCAAAACGTGCAAGGTCTTTCATTAAGATGCACAGGAGTCACCTTTAACCTTTCAGAGATAACTGCGGCACGAGCGAGGGCTGAGCGACGCTATGTCAACTGTCTGATCCGATATCTTCGCAACACTGACAAGATGAGTGCAGTTGAGGCAACGCAGATGCAAGCTAATTTCACGCGACGAAAGATGGAACGAGTAGGGATGAGTAACAGCATGTACCTGCTGGGCATGTATCCGCACGAGTTGAAGTGAGTTGTTATGGATGCGATGCATCGTGTACGAACAGCGTTGGCGATGAGAGGGAATGAAGGCAGCAGTGTACTTTCATTGTGCGAGCCTACACTCCGTCTCTGGATTGCGGTTAGAGTTGACGCAGACAACCACACTTCAGTAGATGCATCGCAATGGTAGCTGGCTATTAATCTCGATGTATGTATGTTGTACTTCAATGGCAAGGCTCTGGAAACGAGCCATGCATCGTAGAAGTACTTCAACAAGACGTTTCATCAATTCAAGTTTTAGAGACAGAAAGTAATTTGGCATTAGGTTTCACTCGTCAAAGTAATAAGAGGAAGGAATGAGGCAAGCAGCTGGTATGTATTACGATTATCCGGGTATCAACTCCGGTGTAGAACTCCTATCAAGCCAAGTACTCGCAACAGGTTTTGTCACAAGTTCAACTTGTTAGCTAACCCGTGTTAAGATCGAACCTGCCGCGAGCTACCCAGCATCAAGTGTGCCTTGCAAGCCAGTCTTCATTGTTAGACGGACACGCTTGTGGCTTTACTCTCCTTCTGTCTTCGAACCCTGCGCTTCAGTTATCATCCTGAACTGCAGTTGTACTATGTCACATACCCATTCTCGACCCACGACTCAGTCTTCGACGTCCGCGAATGCCGATGCTGCGCCAATTCCTTCATAGCACCCCGCGCATCCAACTTGTGCAAAACCTTCTGCACGAACTTCAGCACCTTGCGCCGCTTCTTCACATCCGCTTGCGGCGGCTCCGGCAGCTGTTCTGAGCGTGGGAGTCGCGGCAAGGGCTTTTCGACCACTCGAATAGAGGAAGCTGGAACGTAGGTTGACGCTGGGATGTCGAAGTACTCAGATGTGTGTGATGTGGGACGAGATGGCGTTGGCGAGCCGTGGACGTGCACCGTGCGGCCGTCGTAGTCATAGGCGTACTTTGTGGACGAGTCATAGCCGGAGACGTAGGGTCGGGTGGTCGGCTTGGAGCTGGTGTTAGAAGTGTGTGAGCCAGAGGCAGGATGGTAGTTCATGGTGAAGCCTGAGGGCTCGATGACTTTGTATGGCGCATCGCCTCGGGTTGAGGAAGCAGTGTGGTATGATGAAGTGGAGGTGTGAGACGGGTTGGGGGAAGGATGTGGTGTAGTGAGCGCTTGCTGTGACAACGAGGGTCGGGTCTGGTGCACTTGCGGCGGGTATGACTTTCGGGTTGGTCGATGTGAGCTCCCAGTACTAATAGGGATTTGGAACAGAGGCTGTGCTTGTAATGGATCGATGCGCTCTTTGTGCAGCGTGCCGGCTGACATGACTGAGTCGTGGCGCGAGGAATAAGAAGGGCGAGGAGGAGGAAGCCGCTGTTGGTTTTTGACTTCCTTGCGCTGCACATTGGGCTGCATTCGCTTTTTGATCTCCAAGTCGTGACGGGAAGAAACAGGCTTGGACGGCGCTGGGATCTTCGACGGAACGGGTGGAGCAGGCAACTTCTTGTTCACGCCGCTGCGGTAGGAGACCTCCATCTCGCCGTTGGTATCGAAGTCAACGAACATAGTACCAGAGCTACCGGGGCGGGTAGACTCGAGGTCAGAAGTAGACATAAACCATGCTAAATGGTCATCGATCATGGTGTACATCTCTGACATACGAGATCGTGCTTGCGACGTTGCTGCCGAAGGCTTGCGCATAGGGATTTGATGCTGTCGATGACTGCGAGTTGACGCACGCCGGTCGTAGACATTAGGATTGATGTCCTGCAAAGGCTGGCGTTGAACAGGGTTGCGAGGCAACGGCTTCATCGAGTTGGTCGTGTCCCGCTGGTTCCAAACCTGATGAGGAGGCTTGCGAGGCGCTTCCGGTAGAGGACGGGTATCACCTGGACGGGTCCAATCTGAGTACTGTTGGTGATACGGCTGGTGGCGTGGTCGACGAGTCCCAGCCTGCTGAGACTGCGTCGGCGGTTGTGCCACGCGTTCGCGTTGTGCTTGTCGCGGTGGGTGCATCGATCTTTGGATTGGAGACGATGTGTGGTTGAATGGTTCCTTCTTTGTAGAGAGAGAGGAACAAGGCGAGAGGCGTACTTGGGAGAGACGGGATGCCATACGGTGCAGTGAAATGGTGGGCGGAGTATGAGCGAGCATTGTTGAGTTGCTGGCATTCTGTGCACATCGGGTTTAGACATTGTAGAGGTGCATGGAGCAAGGTACTTGAAAAGGTAATGTAGGCTGTTAGAAAATCTCTGATGTTATGAGTGAGTCGATGTCTGATGAAATTGGGCACTGTCGTGTTATGAAGAAGGTACTCACTGACAGGGGTTGCCCAGCTTGCGGTAGGCGGAGCGCTCAAATGCTGTCATGGCAACATCAAAAGTCGGTCACGATGCAACAGAACAGTATAACGAACACGCAAGAAGAGGGAGATCATTGCAAAACAAATCTAATGCATCTACATTAGCGAATTAAGTACCTGAAATTCCAATGTACGTCACTTCCTCCTCCACATGCAGCCGAAATGCACCGTGAACGCACACCACAGGGCGAAATAAGCCCACACAAGCTCGAGTACATAGCGGAGCAGGAAATGTCAAACAAGAGAAGCAGAAATGGTATAGACCAAACAGAGCCAACTCCGTAAGACAAACAATGAACAGAGAAAGGCAGAGCCACACGGCGTCCGAACCCTCGGGTATATCAGCGAGCACCAAGGTCGTTTACTGAGACCTTCAATGTACGAGAACAATCGTAGCCAGCTTAGTTTTTGCTGGAGAACTTGTCCTTCAGCTTGCCGAAGAATGATCGCCTCTTGCTCTTCTTGTCGGCCGTAGCGGAGGCGGAGGCAAGGCTCTGGCTGCCCGGGGTACCCTTGGGGGAGACATCGGAGTTCTTGCGGTCTTTCTGAGGGGTCTCAGGTGCGGTCAGACCCTCGCTCGTGGTTCCAGTTGTGCCGGTCTCAGTGCCAGTAGTGACAGCGGGTTGCCTCTGCTCGAGTGTAGTGGGCCTGAACAACCCATCCTTCTCAGCCTTGGCGGGCTCAGCAGCTGCCTTCGTAGCCTCGGTCTGAGCAGCAGAAGAAGCCGGGGCGTTAAGACCCTCGGTCGCGGGAGCTGAGGTTGTGTCAGTCTTACTGGAAGAGGCAGCAGGTTCAGCAGCAGCAACTGGTTCAGTAGCTGCTTTAGTGGTCTCTGTCGGTGCGAGAGCCTTCTTAATCTCCTCCTCGGTCGCAGGCTGGTAGTTCGTCGAAAGAGGTTGAGATGACTCAGGCAGTTTGGGGACAGATGTGCTGGTGCCAGACACAGCGGGGGCAGTCGTAGCGGTAGTAGCAGAGAGAGTAGGGGCCGGCTCACCAGACTCATTGGTCTTCTTGACCTGACTCAAAAGCTCAGATTCAGTGTCCTTCTTCTCCGCAACAGCCTCGGCGTTGGACGAGGCTTCAGGAGCAGCATGTGCCTCCTTCTGGCTCTCAGCTACAACATTCGGTACAGAACGATCGGGAAGCACGGTCTTGGAGTCTGATGTGGAGGGAACAGCTGCTGCAGCGATCACAGGGGCGTGTTCACCGGTCTCCTCAGACTTGGAGACGGACTTGAGCAGTTCAGATTCGAATTCCTTCTTATCATGAACAGCAAGGGGATTCGCGGTAGCCTCAGGGCTCGAGTGAGCCGCGCGCTGACTGTCAGAGACAACAGCGGGGATGGCGACGGAAGGTGCTGACTCTCCGTGATCCTGGGATTTGGGAACCTGGCTCAAGAGTTCCTGCTCGACCTGTGCCTTTTCGGTGACAGCCTCAGCGTTGCTGGCAGCCTCGGGGCTGGTATGAGCCTCGTTCTGGCTCTCAGCAACGACAACAGGAACATCGCCAGCTGCAGTAGTACCAACAGTCGAGCCGTTCAGACCGACGGCGCCAGCAGCCTTGTCCTTCGCGAGGTACGCGTTATCAGTTGCAGTGGCGTTCTTATCGAGACCAGCGGCATCGAGCGTCTTATCCTTCGCAAGATAAGCATTGTCCGTGGCAGTAGCGGTCTTGTCAAGGCCAACAGCGTCAAGAGTCTTGTCCTTTGCGAGGTAGGCATTGTCGGTAGCGGTCTTGGAGCTGTCCAGACCGACAGAGTCGACAGCCTTTCCGCCAACAGCGGAGGCAGTCTCGCCGACGGTGGCCTCTTTGTTCAAACCGACAGCTTCGGCAGTCTTCTCCTTGGCAGAGTAGATGGCACCAGCGAACAGACCGGCGCCGACAGTTGCAGCAGCAGCAGCGCCGCCAGCCACTGCACCGATGCTGTCACCGACACCAGCAGACTTGTCAGCTTCGATGGTAGGCGCGTGGTCGTTCTCGGCAGGGGTCTTCTCGGGGACAGTCTCCTTGAGCTCCTGCTCGACCTGCTTCTTGTCAAGAACGGCCTCAGAGTTGGCAGCCGCCTCAGGAGCAAAGCCAGCCTCCTTTTGGCTGTCGGTCACGACCTCGGGTACGCCCCTTGGCTCCTTGGGGACCTGGCCAGCAAGCGCAGCAGTAGAGCTTGTGGGCGCAGCGGACTGGATATGAACACCAGTGTCCTTCTCAACTTGAGCATCTACGCCCATGGGCAGGCTGGATTCAGGGACGAGGTTGTCCAGCTGGGGAGGCAGGCCAAACATGCCACCGTTCGCTGGCCTCTCCGACTGAGGAGTGATGTCCACGGGTGGAAGCTGAGGTGCTTGCGAGTCTGGGCTGTTGTACGAGGCCTCGTCGGTCTTGGCAGTGCTGCTGATGGTGTTGGTGGTCAGAGTGCTGGGGTGAGGTACCTTCTCGCCTGGGGCAAGGTGGATAGGGTTGCCTGCGCCAGCGGTTGCGGGGATAGGCGCAACGCTAACCGTGGCATTCTCATCTTCCGCGGGCTCTCCCTTGAGATTGACTGTAGAGTCGACCGTATTGTCGGTGAGTGTGCTCGGTGCAGGTACGTGCTCATCAGGCGCAAGCTTGACCGGATTGCCCAGACCAGCGGTAGCGGGAATGGGGTTGATGAACTGGCGCTGCTCTGTTCCGGGCGTCGGGGTCATGGGGAAGGCGCCAGGGATGGACTCATTTGACTTGGTCTTCTCAATCTCCTTCTCCTTGGGGACAGCACCGGCGAGCGCTGCGGTGGACGACGTTGGGGCTGCGGAGGAGAGTGTGTGTACAGGCTCGTCTACAATGTCCGTAGGCAGGAGGATGTTGTTAACAATGCCTTGGCCATCGTCTTCCTTGGGCGCGCTCTCGTTGATACACCAGTTGCCGTTGACGACAAACTGCGCGCGCTCGTTAGCAAACGTGCGAAATGAGCGGCGCCTGCGGCCGAGGTAGGCGGCAGGCGCAAGTCGCAGCGCGAGCATACCTTGTACTGTGTCTTAGTCTGGGGAAGCTCGACGGTCTTCTTGAAGACGCCGTCCTCCTTCTCTAGCTGGATTGTCTTCTTCCAGTCATCGAAGGTGCCGGTCACGTAAACGTCGTTGGCGTCGTGTTCCCTGCAGATGGTGAGCACAATGCGCGCGCGTGCAACAGACAGGCAACGCACCATGTGAATGTGTATTTGCCCATGGCGGCGTAGAGATAGGCGTGCGATTAAGGTGCGAGGTTGCGCGATGGGTGAGACCTTGTCTTGATCGCAAGCAGTGAGGAGGTGGTTGGGGAAGAAGGAGCAGGAAGCTAATGGAGAAGTGGCTGTGCTTCCGAGGGCTAGTGTTGTAATGACTTGCAGCAATTTACGGCGACAAGATTAAAGGCTCTGCTACACGGGACAAGCAGGCGCGCGGTTTCAGAGACGTGTGAGTTATTGAGATGCAGTGTAGACGAGGCTTCAGCTTTGCGACGACCTTGCCGCTGCAAGAACAGCTCTAGCTCGATTCTTGGCAGCAAGCACCCGCGCCGCTCGCGGCCAGCAGCAGCAGCATGTGCGATGACGGAATTGGCAATCCTTCTGTGGTGGATCTTGTTCAATTGCAGCTCCACTCTCCACCCAACGCGCATCGTCATGTTTGTTTGCTGTCAATTTGCCCGCAACGTCCGCTCTGACAGGTGGGCAGGCAGCCCCGCCAGCTCCCAGGAGACGCTCGTGCGGCTCACATGGCCGAGTGCGTCATCGCACAACGGATACCAATCAGGTCACGCCTTACAGCCGAAGCATTCCTCACAAAGAAGACCCGGTGTGTTGGGCGATAGACAGGCCCGTTGAAACACTGTGGCTTCAATCAATTGCGAAACTGTTCTGTTAAACACTTTGGTCCGCTCAACAGCGGAGGCTTAGTGTTTCTCTTGCGGCAGGCGTCCCAACAGTCGGACCTGTCACCTCTGCTCTCCCAGTGGTAGCACACCGCCAATTGCAAGCTTACCAGAACTGCGCCTTCACACCACTCGAACAGTAGAAAAGCTTCGAGCGTCTTCCATCATATCATGCCGTCCTCACCGCTTGCAAGCGCTGACCACTTGGTCGGGAGCAGTGCTCGATTTCTGCCAGGTACTTGTGCACGTGAACCGTGGATTCTGATTTCATCCTCGCCCCCAGCTCGACTGGTTTCGTGGTGATTGGCGGCTCGAAATTGCGCACGACGTTTGTATGCACTTCTTGCTGCTGCACACGAATAATTTCCTCTGCGCGCCTCCACTGATGATCCTGTCAATTGCTTGCAGCTTGCCTTCCGTTCCCTTATCATGGGCCGGCGCTGAGCTGATTGGTCGGTCGAGCTGAGGTCATGTTCGAGCTCTCAGCAGTCGAATTCCAGACATGATGAAACGGACTGCCAGAAGCGTCTGATGGAGTTGTATAAACCTGATAGGCAATGCATCAATCGGCAACGCGGAGCCATCACGAGCAAATTGACTCCTCTCGTCGCCAGGAGCTCCCATGCATGGGTTCCGCTGCCGCCCCTCACTGCAGCTCGCCGCTTAGCAGGAAAGCTTGGGGCAGTGGCGGGAGCTACCTCATAGGCGCAGCTTGAGCTGTTGCTCTTGTCGTGAGCTTCTGTCTCTCTCTGACAGCTCCCAGCGCTCTGCGTGTCTCGCTCCATGACGAGGAGCACTGCAGGCTGCTGGCCGGCATGCCACAGCTGCGTCGTGTGACGTGGTGGCATCCAATGTGCGTGAACCATGGCTGGCAGCATCGCCTAGCCTGTCTCAGTGAGTGGCTACAGCTGCGCAGCAGAGGCGGGCGTCGATGCGATTTCTAGAGCCCTTCTGGAAGATAGACCAGCCCCAGAAAGCTTGCCTAAAGCTCCAGTGCCTGCCCGCACCTGGTGATCGCTCCTGCTGCAGCGCCTCCCCTCTTCTGCCCCGGATTGTCCCAAGCGTCATACGGCGCTGCACGCTCCACACGCCTCACCACCACCGCCCACGACTAACTACCAACGTGCAATTGCATTCTTCACGCCCTCGTCCCCCCCGTGCACTGCTCCCCCTCCATCTGCGCCCCATTGCTGCGTCCCCGGCCCTCGCAGCTCGACAAGCGCCATCCCTGCAGCCCTTGCGAGTCCGACGTCAAAGAGCTGCGCTCGACCCCTCACCACCCGCCTCCCAATGTCCCTCCCTCCAGACTACTCCAATGAGATAGCCGCCCTCGACCGCGAGATCCTCAAGCACAGGCCCCACGACATCCTGCAGTTCTGTGCGAGCTTCTTCAACCGCCGCCTCGAGTCGCAGCGCGCCGAGTTTCTGCTGTCGCAGCAGCATTCCAGCCAGCAAGGCCGTGCTGAGCACAGCTTCCCCGGCAACAACCCCTTCGGCACATCCCCCAGCTCCGGCGGCTTTGCAAAGAGCCCGATGCAGCGCCTTGAAGAAGAGGAGGAGGGCGACATGATGGCCTCCCCCACCGCGTCATCCTTTGCAGAGGCCAGCCTCAACAAGCCCCGCGGCGGCGATCAGGGCGAGAGCGCCTTTGGCAACTTTGGCAACTTTGGTGGCTTTGGCGGTTCCTCCAAGAACCAGGTCACGCAGATGCCCCCCATCGCAGGCGGCAGCACGCCCAACAACTACAACACCAACCGACGCGTGTCCGTCTCCGCCGAGTCGCTCAACCCCGCATCGGCAGACAATGACAACTTCACCCCGCCCTACCACCACAAGACAGACGATCAGGTGTCGCGTCTCAGATCCGCCGTCTCTGGTAACTTCCTCTTCTCACATCTTGATGACGAGCAGTCTGCGCAGGTCCTCGGCGCGCTGCACGAGAAGCCAATACCTGCCAAAGGCATCAAGGTCATTACTCAAGGCGATGTAGGTGACTACTTTTACGTTGTTGAGAGGGGCTCCTTCGATATCCATGTCAACAAGTCCGGCAAGCTAGAAGCTGGCGCAGATGGACTAGGCGCAAAGGTAGGATCCGTAGGCCCTGGTGGATCCTTCGGCGAGCTCGCGCTCATGTACAATGCTCCTCGTGCAGCCACCGTCATCTCAGCGGAGCCATCGACTCTATGGGCCCTTGATCGCGTCACCTTCCGACGCATTCTGATGGACAGCGCATTCCAGCGACGACGCATGTACGAAGGCTTTCTCGAGGAAGTCCCCCTCCTCTCTACCCTCACTGCATACGAACGCTCCAAGATTGCAGATGCACTTGAGACGAAGAAGTACCCCCCCGGTACCGAGATCATCAGGGAAGGCGACATTGGCGAGTCTTTCTACATTCTCGAATCTGGAGAAGCGCAGGTCTACCTTCGTGGAAATGACCAGCCTGTCAAGAGATACAAGAAAGGCGACTACTTTGGTGAGCTTGCTCTGCTGAACGACGCACCTCGTGCTGCTTCTGTTATCAGCGAAACCGAGGTCAAGGTCGCAACACTCGGCAAGAACGGCTTCCAGCGCCTCCTCGGCCCCGTTGAAGGCATCATGAGACGGAACGACCCCAGCAAGCACGAAGGCGATGACATCGATCCACTATCAAGGCCCTCATAAGCTGTGTCTCCACCCATGCTACTGCAATTTGGTATGATAAACGAGATGATCTTGAAATATGAGCGGAGGAGTGCAGAATTCAGCAGTGATGGAGTGTAATTGACACTTCTGTCTTGGCGTTTTTCGCATGTATTCCTACTCTTCCTACTGTCACTAAACGTTGGTTGCCCTTGATCGAAGAGTGGGACGGCTTGGTTCTGGACGAGGAATGGGCTTAGTGGACCGATTTGTTACCTATACTCCAACTACGCACGAATGAAAGAATCAAATTAATGCTCACCCACGCTACATGATATATCATCACCTGCGGTTGCCTGCAAGCTGATGTGGCGTCATATGTTTACGTCCGTGCGCTGTCTTCTTGAGACCGAGATTCTGCACCTGTCTTCAGCCATGTCCTCAGCCAGTCTACACACGCTTCCATGCGGCCCATGGCCTCCAGATTTCCAATGTCATGTGACAAAAGATATGACGGAATGATACTACAAAGGTACGAATGCCTCGTAGGGTCGCGCAATAACATTCACATCTTGGAATCAAGTCAGCCTCACTCGCCATGCCTTTCACTCTTGGCCTCACACGATTGCGAATGCCACTTGCCACTCTATTCAAGAGTCAAAAAGGTGAATCATCTTGCCCATAATTCAGCTCAATCTGTGCCAGCAATAGCTGGTAACCGTCATAGCTCCCGTGGAGTGGTCCTGTTACGAGTCATGGATCGAAAGAACTCCTGGGGTTCTGATTAGGGGTTCATCCACATTGAGACGACATCTCTGGTGCTAGATACGAATCTGGTTCCTGGGTGCTTGCAATTGAGCAGCGGCAGACGCGGTCCGTAGGTGATGCGTTACAGTTTCGCCCCAAGCTTCCGGGTCACCCTATACCTTCGACACCGCCAATCTGACCGCGGGGCTGCGGACCATCCGAATAACACGGCCATTGTAACTCAAAAAGAGTCAGGCGAGCCATGTGCTATTTCGTGAAGCATTTTCAGCTTCGAAACGCGGTGTGCTTACATGCACTAATACCGCAGAAAGGGCACTAATCACCAAATTGGCAAATGGATCAACACAAAATGTTTTCAACGTTGCTGTCGTCTTAGCTCAGCATAGCCATGCAGAAATTACTGGCGGCTATATCCAGCGTGCTCCAGAATGAGGCTTCGCCAGGATGATGGTACTCACACTTTGAAACGCAAGTATCTACCAAATCACACGTCCACTGACGACGAAGGGGTCGAGGAAAGTTTGCCTATGATTTTTTGGCTTGATGACTCTTGAAGACAACTGAGATCAGATCAGCGTTGTCTACGGCTCACCTTTCTGACTGCTCTCGTGCGCCTGTCTTACAAAATTTGGCAATAAACGTCAGCCACGCCAAGCAAGCTCAAGGCTGCGGTTTACCAGCATCAATCGGGATATGTCAGGAACCAGCGCTCGCATACCGATTATATGCGGTAGCTCTCATATGAGCTTTCAGCTATGACGACATTCATGACTGTTGGTGGATGACTTGCGGCGCAATGGCATTCTCGATAATGCAGACCGCCTGTTAACCAACGCCAAACAGTCCTTGCGCGGCATCGAAGCCGCAATCAAAGTGTGGCTTGAGAGCGTATCCCAACCTACCCGCTATTTCCAGGCGCTTGAATGATAGTCGAACGATCCCTGTGGTGCCTACGTGTTGGAGTTGTGTGGCTGTGGCAGACGATGCCTAGGACAGCATCTTCGCTGCGTGGTTGACGTCTATGGAGTGTTCAGCACCTATTCTGAATCATCTCACTGACACGAACGCCCTGAACATCACTGTTTTCTTCACACATATTTGTGAACTCATACGCGCAGTGTATAACACATAGCCACTTATTCTTCAGTCCCAAGAAGTTGAGACGCTTCCGCTGCACCAGTCAAGGATTCGGCAGTTGACTTCCGCTGAAGTCGGCCCATCAATCTGTTCGTTGCCACCTGGAGAGCGGCTCGTAAAGTCAAAGCGCATCGACTCACTTGGAGAGCTGTTACTACGATAGTGGTTCAAGACTGACAGACTAATCGCAACACAGGCATCGTTGCTTATCTCCACCAGATCTGATACAAATCAATTGTGCCGCCACAACCCTACCATATTGATCAGTATGGCGTCGCCCAGCGACAATTCATCGTCGAAGAGAAGACTTGGAAGACGAAGACTGCCACCCCTCGAACCGGGACCTGCCCTTCAGTTCGTCGTTGCCAGCCATCCGGATGAGTTCAGGGCCGGCAAAACGATGCGGCACATTCGATCGCATGTTATGTACAAACACCGAATCGAGCGAAAGACACCGTCGAATGAGAAGACAAACACAAGCGTGCACAGAAGCGCATCAGCTTGTGCATCGAGAACGTCAAGTCCGGCCATGACCAGCTCGGATACCAGTGACGTTGACCATCTCGCACCAGCGCAGTCGAGACCACGCAGTAGTACCTGGACCGGAGATCCACCCGGATTTCAATTCAATGCCCCTACACCATCTACGCTACGAACCCTGATCCATAATATTCTGTCCTCAATACAAGGCGTGTGCGCTCGAAGTGCTCCTCCAGTCTTCGAAGATGCTTCAGCGTTCCCCTTCCCAGGCTTACATGGTACATACAGTGACCCTCTTGATGGTCTGAAACAACAATACATCGAAATCTCTGACTTCTTTTGTCAAGGTGTGTTTCTAAGCATACTAGAGTGTAGGATGCTGACTCGAGCCAGACAAACAATGGATGCAAATAATCTGCGCCGACCAAATGTCATTCCTGAGCCACGTCAGCGTGTCAAGCGTCTTTCAGGATTTAACAGATGGTCTGGGGCAAGACAGTGGCACGACTGTGCAGGTTAAGATACATGTTCTCAGTACGATTGCAGGCCAACTCGAAACGAATGATGCTACCATCTTGAGCATTCTACACTTGCTCCTGAGTGAGGCTGGCGGCGACGAGTCTACGTTTAAGGTACACTTTCAAGGGCTCCAAGGTCTCATATACAGGAGAGGTGGGTTGCGACAACTGCCATATCAGCTGGCCATCTATGTAACTCTGTAAGTCCTGGAGTATTCACCTGCTCGAGAAGTATTTTCTAGCATGCCTGTTCCCCCCTTTACTATTCAATCACCTGAAGTGTTCATTATCGATCGGTTATATTAATACACCATTTGGAATATAACTGACACACTCAGGCACCTGATGACCTTGGCTATGCTCAAAGGACTTCCCGAATCAACGACATCACCTACGTACCGCCCCAGCCCGCATCACATACAAGACCCATACCCTTACATATCACCATTATATGTACCTTGTGAAGACTTCACCCAACTTCGCAATAGCTGCTCTCAACACACGCTCGGGATTCTCAACGACATGTACGGACTCACACAGAGCTTCCTGCATCAAAATGACAACACCAACACCTTCCAACCAACCCTCTACCAACAACAAACATACCAGTACCTCGTCCACAATGACTGGATGCAAGGAGCTCCGACACCAGACTGGATCCACGAGAGTGTCCGCATAGCCGCGATAATATACTCCCACGCCATCCTCTACCACACCACCCTCACGCACGCAGCGAACACGCCATACCCAAACAGCACCTCGAGATCCACAACCATCCTATCCCACCTCCTCAGGGCAGTCGACCAGACTGACACAACCAACTGCTGGGGCGACCTGCGCGGCGTCTTCCTATGGGTCTGTCTAATCGGCGGTGCATCATCGTGCGCGCCACAGGAGCTGGGGATCCAGCAGTCTTTGCCACACGTGGCATGGACGAGGAAATGTTTCTCGCTGTGGACAAGTAAGGCAGTAGCGGGCGTTGCATTTGAGCATGCGGGCGGGACTATCGAGGCGTTGAGGACGGGTTTGCGAGTCCGGCATTTGCTTGAGGCGAATGCGTCGTGAGCAGAGACTTGAGGTGGAAATAAGGCTAAGCCTGAGTTGGAGACGAGCCTGGGTGCTCGTTATCTCGCATTGCAAATGGGCGTTTGGCGCATTCACGCTGCTGGACAGCTACGGCATATTTTACAGGCATTGCTGCAGTGCATTTACCATTTTTCACTTCTCGACGGAATCGGAATATAGTTCAGAAACCCGGTAGCCCATAAATCAAATAGAGCTGGCCTTTTATTCGTACTACTCCGATTTCAGAACCTCCAACTTCGCGCTTCATACTCCTCATGTCCCTTCATAATTGCCACAACGAACCTCTGCAGCGCTAAACCCTCACTCCTCCCTTCTAAGCTTGGAAGGTACAATCCCATCCTGTTGGTGAAATAGAAAACAATTAGTGTAGGAACTCAGTTATTTCTTTCCCTTGAATTTGCACAAATAAGCTCGCAATCGTTCCTCAATCGTACAGGCTGTACTTTACATTATACACCACACAGCATAACTGTAGTTCCCCCTGAAGTTGGGTTGCTTGATAGATAACGTATGGAGAGCTCAAGAAGTAGTATAATGTGTAGATACCTTTGTGAACGTACCTAATACCAAGAACAGCTTTAGTCTTAGACCCTTGAGCCAGTCTCAGTTGCATGTCAAAATGGTCTCAGAGCCGCACAGCACAGCATCACGATCAGGGAAGGAGTGCATTATGAGGGTATATGTCATTGTAATTATCGTGAATCGTAAATATGCAAGCAACCGCGGCGTACCGTCAGCTAAAAGGGAAAAAGGAAACCGCCAAACGCCATCCGTGAAACCAACTTGATCCAACCGCGACGTCCGCACACTGTGGAGGCTACCAGTCTTGTAAACGCCTGAGTACTCCTGTGACAGCGGTCTCTGCTCCATATGCATTATTCATAAACGCCAAAACCCGGGGGTGGAAGTGTGACATATTTGTCGAGTATAGAAAAGATTTGCCTGTCTAGGCGACTGTGAAGAAAGATTCTGGTAGAGCTGTAAGAGCGGCGATGGAGACTGCTGCGCCAAAGGCGGTGGCAGGTACCATCAGAGTAGCGGCACGGAGTGCCTTCCTGAAAATGGACCTTGGCTGGGCGATAGGTCGCTGCGACTGAGGTGTGGCCTGCTCGACAGTAGGACTCACAACTTCTTCAGGAGCAGGAACAACAGGCTGAGCCGCCGCATCTTCCTTTGTCTTTGGTTCTGCCGCCTTCGGCTCAATGTTCTGCTCAGGCTCCTCATCAAAAGCGTCATCTGCGCTACGCTTACGGCTGTTGACCGAGGTGGGTGTTAGCGGCTGCTCATCAACAATCTCAGTAATGGAAACACTGGTCTTGTGTGTGGGTGGTGGGGGCGTTGAGATGACAACATCGGCGGCCAGAGTGGGTGGTGGGGTCTGCAGGCGGTCTGCAGCTGATGAGACAGCGGTACTGTCCGCTACAGGTGGCACAGACATGTTGGAAGTGAGGTAAGTGTCGTCAGTAAAGCCTGCAGACAGTGTGAAGGGTGCAAGCACTGCCTCTTCCGCGAGCCAGTCCTGATGACCCTCTTGCGGTGCCTCGTCCCAGATCCTTTGCCGCTTCTGCGAAGGCCTTGGGGGAAGTGGAGGAGCGAGTGTGTTCTCGAGTGAGGTGCGATCACATTCCGAGTGGTTGTTCGTGACCTGGAGTGGTAGAAGGGGAGGGGAAAACCTGGGGGCAGGATGCGTTGGGTTTTGGAGGGCCTCCAACACCCAAGGCTGCACTGGTACTTGGATTTGGTCCTTGAGGGCGGAAAGCATAGAGGCGCGAGTCTGCTCAGAGGCAGTCACTTCGTAGATTTCCTCCATGCACTGAGCTCCATCAGCGAACGGCGAATCTGGAGTGTAATCAGGGCCACTGCACGTGCTGTCAGCATCGCTGCCGATGTCGCTCTCAGCAATATCGCCGGCAATACTGTCAGCGGCATCTTCCTCCTCTGACGAGCTGTCAATCTGCATAGCTTCTTCTTCTTCGTCTTGGTCGATCAGCTGTGTTAGAGTCACATCGCGGCTAAGCTCGGAGTGCTCCGCGTCCTTGTTGGAAAGGTCTGCGTGCTCTGCATCCTTCTCAGAGTTGACGAGCTCCTTCTGCTCGGCATTCTCTTTGTGCTCAACGAGCCCCTCGTGCACCGACTCAACATCAGAGTCAAGGACGAGCGGATCGAACTGACTACCACAACCAGAGTGGACGAAGTCGAGGTCCTCCTCCTCGGAGTCGGCCTCGGGGACAGTGAAGCCGCGTGAGAAAGGCTCGGGGTGGGAGAGCTCGGCGTTGTACGTGTACTTGTAAGCTACGAAATAGCCTGCTAGGCAGTCAGTAGCTGTTTCGTTTGTATGTGGCGAGGGAGTGACTTACTGTCGTTGCGGTTGACATTAACACCAAACTGCAGGGTATCGCCGCTGGACAGTTGCTTTGGAGAGTGAGGGACGAGTGGGGTGCCATTCACATAGGTGCCGTGCATGGACTTGGTGTCGGTGATGTAGACTTGCGGGGCTCCAGATGCTGCGTTTGCAGTCAAGATGGCGTGCTCCCGCGAGACGACAGGGCTGTCGATGTAGCCGTTGTGTTTCGCAGGCTGCAGATAGCCCTTGGATGTGTTCTTCGAGGCTCGACCGATAGCAAACTTGGAATCAAGCACCAGGTCGAACTCGCGGGTGTCGAGCACATCGAGGCCCTCATCCTGCTTGAGGACTATGCGGAAGGCTACAGGGTCAGTGTGAGCATGGGGCAAACTTGAAACATGGGGTGGCTTACTGCCGACCATGTTGTTGGTGAAGTGGAGTGAAGGTGTTGCAAGCTTTAAGAGCAGGATCAGGCCAGGTCAGGATAGTTACTCGTTGTGGGCGTGGTGTGCAAGAAGGGTACTGAAACGAGTACCCTGGCGGACCGGAGCTATCAAGCGGGGCGAGCTTGGTTCAAGTGTGGCTCAGGACGCAGTGTTGATGTCGTTGACAAGTGGAAAGAGGCAGGCTGGTGGAGGAAGGAGCACACAGCTGCCAGGCTGTGGGCGAAGGTGAGACAGTGCGGCGTTCCCCTTGAGGGCGGGGCAGAGAGGGTGGAATGGTCGCAGTGGTGCCTTCCCCAGGTTGCTATCGCTATCAGGTGCATGGGCTAGCGCGGGCCTAGCGGTCGCCCTACAGTAGCGCTTCCGCGGTATGTTGGTGCCCCACCGCGTCGCGAAAGATTTCAGAGCTGAGGAACTTCGTCTCTGCTGCGATGCGCCTCCTGTCATGACTCACGACGCCACGACGATGCACGATATCCCCAAAGCCCGCCGGTAGCACACGCACGCAGAAGAGCATACCAGACGCACACAGCGACGCCCACCCAGCCCGCCGCCATGGCCGAGGCCCCGCACAACTATGCTGTCAAGCAGCAGGTCGTGGACAAGATCCCCGCGCGCATCAAGCACATCCAGTTCGGCATATAGTAGGCCTCACCGCGCACACACTCCACACGATGCATAGTAACCGTTTGCAGCTCCAACCAGGACATTGTCAACCAGGCCGTCCTTGAAGTCTCGGACCGTAATGTCTACGATCTCGCCCCCGCCGCCGACAACACGCGCACCCTTACCTCCAACGGGCCCATGGACATCCACATGGGCATTTCGAGCAAGACGGGCAAGTGCGGAACCTGCGGAGAGGGCCTCGACAAGTGCAATGGCCACTTCGGCCACATCAAGCTGGCCCTGCCCGCCTTCCACGTCGGCTACTTGAAGCACATTATCGAGGTGCTGAACTGCATTTGCAAGGACTGTTCGCGCGTTTTGTTGGATGAGGTGGAGCGACGGAGATACCTGCGCAGCATGCGCCGCCCCGACATGGACACGCTGCGCCGGAGCGCCGTCTCGAAGCGGATACTGGAGGACTGCCGGAAGAAGAAGACGTGCCCATACTGTAATGCGCTGCAGGGTACTGTGAGGAAGGTCCCAGGTCACCCGCTCAAGATCATTCACAACCGCTACGACGCCTTTAACCGATCGACCGCAAAGACGAAAAAAGCCCCCGCCGGCAAGATCGAATTCGACCAGTCCTTCGACACAGCAAAGGCTGCGAACCCAGAACTCGACAAGCACTTGAAGAAGGCTGCCGACGACATGCACCCGTTGCGCGCTCTCAACCTGTTCAAGAAGATCTCTCCAGAGGACTGCGAGCTATTAGCCATGATCCCAGAGGATGCCCGGCCAGAGATGCTCATCTGGGAGTACATGCCTGTACCACCCGTCGCGCTGCGACCGTCAGTCATGCAAGAAGGCGGAGCCACAGAAGATGACGTAACAAATAAGATTGGAGACATCTGCCAAATCAGCAGCATCATCAGGGCTGGGCTGGCGCGAGGCTTCCCACTGCAGATTCTCATGGAGCAGTGGGATTTCTTGCAACTGCAGATTGCCATGTACATCAACAGCGACGCCCCTGGTTTGAAACAGCAGGGTCTGCAGAAGACAATGCGCGGTTTCTCGCAGAGACTGAAGGGCAAGGGTGGGCGTTTCCGTCAGAATCTGTCCGGAAAGCGTGTCGATTTCTCAGGTCGTACTGTCATTGGGCCAGATCCCAATCTGAGTATCGAGGAAGTTGCCGTACCAGAACGTGTCGCAAAGAACTTGACCTACCCCGAGAAGGTGACAAGATACAACATCGAAAAGCTGAGGAAGCTGGTGCTCAACGGTGCCAACAAATACCCCGGCGCGAATTTCATCTTGAAGGACGATGCCGAACGGACGCCTAATAGGGAGCGCACGAAGATCTCGTTGGCCGCATTGACCAAACACGACCGGAAAGGCGAACGTTTAAAGTTTCCTGCCGAGAAGCTCAAGATAGGCGATATTGTCGAGCGACATATCGAGGATGGCGATATTGTCCTCTTCAATCGACAACCCTCTCTCCACAAGTTGAGTATTCTCAGTCACAGGGCCAAGGTTCGACCCTGGAGAACATTTCGTCTGAATGAGTGCGTGTGCAATCCTTACAACGCAGATTTCGATGGCGACGAGATGAACTTGCACGTTCCCCAGACGGAAGAAGCACGCACAGAAGCTACCGAGCTGATGGGCGTCAAGTACAACATTGCCACCCCCAAGAACGGAACACCCATCATTGCGGCCATCCAGGATTTCATCACCGCTGCCTTCTTGCTTAGCAACAAGAGCAACTTCTACGACCGACGGACGTTCTGCCAGATCGTCAACTACATGTTCAACGGAGACGGAGCCTACGACCCTGACACAGGGAAGACCTTGCCCATCGAAATCCCCCCACCCGTCATCTGGAAACCGCAAGCTCTCTGGACTGGAAAGCAGGTCTTCAACCTTCTGATGAGGCCCAACAAGGCGTCCAGAGTACTTGTGAACCTGGAAGCAGCAAACAAGATGTTCAAGCCAAAAGCCGGCGTGCCCCATGACCTCAGCGACAATGATTCGTACTTGGTAATTCGCAACTCAGAGGTGATGTGCGGGTGTATGGACAAGGCGACGGTCGGTGATGGAAAGAAAGACTCCGTTTTCTACGTCATGATGCGTGATTTTGGCCCTCAGCACGCTGTCCAGGGTATGAATCGGCTATCTAAGTTGTCCGCGCGTTGGCTTACCAACAACGGTTTCTCCCTCGGTATCAGCGATGTTACTCCAGGAGAAAAACTCATGCAGAAGAAGCAGGCATTGGTCGTGGAAGCGTACCAGCAGTGCGACAAGATCATTTTCGACTTCCAGGAAGGCAAACTGCAGCGAGATCCGGGTTGTGACGAAGAGAAGACAATGGAGAACAGAATTGGTGGCATCTTGTCGAGTGTCCGTCAAGCTGCTGGTGAAATCTGTTTCGAGGAGCTCAGCAGATGGAACTCGCCCCTGCTCATGGCTAAATGTGGTTCAAAGGGTTCCAACCTCAACGTCTCTCAGATGGTTGCTTCCGTCGGTCAACAGATGATTGGTGGTGCGCGTGTCGCAGACGGCTTCCACCACCGAACATTACCACATTTCCCCAAGGCGGCACGACAGCCAGCGGCGAAGGGTTTCGTCAGTAACAGTTTCTTCTCTGGTCTTACACCATCCGAGTTCATCTTCCACGCCATGAGTGGTCGTGAAGGTCTGGTCGATACCGCTGTCAAGACAGCAGAAACTGGTTACATGAGTAGACGACTGATGAAGTCGTTGGAGGATCTGTCTGCCTCGTACGACGACACAGTACGGAATTCATCTGGAACTGTCGTTCAATTCCAGTACGGAGATGACAACCTGGATCCTGTCGATATGGAGGGCAAGGCAAAGCCTGTGCACTTCGACCGCACATTCTCTCACGCCGTGACATCGACTTGGAACAACGACGAGCCTACCCTGGTACCAAAGGAGGTCCGCGACCACGTCCATGCTAGGATGAACACAGAGCGCAACAAGTACCCGCGATACAAGCTCGACGGCGTGACAAGGCTGGCCTTCGACGACAACAGCGACTCCGGTATTGATCAGAAGGAGTCCATGCGTGACTTCCTCGACACCGTAGAAGACTACGTGGGCAAGAAAGCTCTCAAGCTCGAGACCACGCTCCTGTACCTCGGTGTCGCAGAACCGTCTCAGAGTCTTGAGAAGCTCCCTGACGAGATTGCAGAGAAGTACAGCCTCGCTGACGGAATCGCCAAGATCTCCCAAACCGCCCTCGACACATTCATTGACCTCTGTCTGACCAAATATCACCGCTCGCGAGTCCAGCCAGGGCACGCTGTAGGTGCTATTGGTGCGCAGTCCATTGGTGAGCCTGGTACGCAGATGACGTTGAAGACTTTCCATTTTGCTGGTGTCGCTGGTATGTCCATCACCCAGGGTGTTCCTCGTATCAAGGAAATCATCAACGCTTCGTCCACCATCTCCACGCCCGTCATCACCTGCGAACTGTCCAACAAGATCTCTGAATCAGCCGCACGTATCGTGAAAGCACGAGTGGAGAAGACGTTCTTGCGCGACATCATCACCTACGTTGAGGACGTCTGGCATCCCAGCGGCGCCTACATTGCCATGCGCATCGATTGGGATACTGTCAACGCGCTCTTCGTCGACATCCAACCACACGACATCATCCGCGCCATCAACAAGCACAAGCCGCTGAAATGGGGCAAAAATGGCACTAACGTCCGAATCTCCTCGTCACTCATCCGCGTCGAGGTTGCTGATCCCAACGCTGCGAAGAAGCGCCCCACAAAGACCGCCCGCAACCAAAAAGAGTTCTTTGAGCGCGTCCAACAGGTCAAGGCCCTTATCCCTGACGTCGTCATCAAGGGTTACGCCGACTGTCAACGTGCCATCATCAAAAAGGACACTTCGCCCAACAAGAACGGCGACTACGAATGCCAACTGCTCGTCGAAGGCTACGGCTTCAAAGACTGCATGACAACCCCCGGCATCGAACCCTACACGACAAAATCCAACCACGTCATGGAAGTCCGCGACGTCCTCGGCATCGAAGCCGCACGCTCGACCATCGTGCGCGAAATCTCCTCAGTCATGGGCAACATGGACATCGACCCGCGTCACATGCAGCTCCTCGCCGACGTCATGACGTTCAAGGGCGACGTCTACGGCATCACGCGTTTCGGCCTGCAGAAAACCCGCGACTCTGTGCTGCAGCTTGCTAGTTTCGAGAAGACGCCTGACCATCTTTTTGAAGCTGCGGCGAGAGGCAAAATCGATAGTATTGATGGTGTGTCTGAGTGCATTATTATGGGCCAGAGTGTTAAGTTGGGTACCGGCGCTATGCAGGTTATTAGGCCGCTTGGGTTGACAACGGAGGAGGTTAAGGTCAAGAGGACGATGTTTGAGGATGGGTGGGATGCGTTGTAGGTCTGTTCGTGAAGCAGTATTGAGGGGGTGAAAGGAGCAGAGTGAGTGCATGGGTAGGCGTTTGGGTGCTTGAGTCCGATTTCTACGACTTTGACGCATAGCGGTGGTCGTTTGCATTAGATATATATACATTATATTCAAATCTAGGTTCGCATAGTGCTCCTTCTTTGTACAAGTGCCTATCAGTGACGCTAGAAATGATTCAGGATCTACTCACACTGAAAGCCACATTTGAGCCTCTGATTCCGTGAAAACAATAGAGGTTAGGTATCGTAGGAGAGGTCCTAAATGCACTAGGCTGGGGCTAATCCCTGTCCTAACCCTAACAATCCTATCGGTCCAACATCATTCTCATCTTTGACAACTCTACAACGCCCAGATTCAATTCCACAGCAAGAACAACTTCGATCAATCGATCCAATTCACCACAGATATTATGGATAGGCCAAGGCGAAATTCCAGCGAGCAATCGAAAGGCAAACGATGTCCGCTGCTAGATTTACCAGGCGGTACGTGTACCACTTTATACAAACCACAAGGCCCGCGCTAACTTAGCAGCCAGAACTACGAAATCGAATCTACAACTACACCCTAGAAAAGTCCATGTTCAGGGTTCTGCGCAAACCAAAACACCAAAAGCCCCGAACCCACATCTTCAAGCAAACCCTCTGGACCCCATGTCTCGGCCTAACACAAGTCTGCCGCACCATCCGCTCCGAAATCCTCCCGCTCTACAGAGCCCAGACAACAGATAATGTAACGCCGCAAGATCTCTACGAATATATTGACACGATCCTCGCGGTGCCTGACCTCAGCGACGACGAAATCATGGGCACGGTGATCCTCGATTTCTCAGCCAACTTGTCGTCGTGCATTGATATCAGACCTTTACTACGGCGACTGAGGAAAGCGAGGGGCCTGAGTGTGCGTACGTTCGATATCATTGAGCCTATAGACGTGGAGACTGGGGGATGCGTTGAGGCGCCGGGGGTGGTGGATGTGTTAGTTGATATTTACGATATCCACCACTTGGATGTGTTCTACGACTATGTTGAGGAGGCGATGACGGTGCTGGAGGTGGAGTGCGATGAGATGAAGGGAGTGGAGATTGTTTTTGAGTTGAGGCCGGGGTATTGGGAGGAGTGGATGGGGGAGTGGAGTAAGCCTGATCATGATCCTAATTACCGGATTCCGCTGGAGTTGGAGGGGAATGTTGTGCGTTGGGGGAAGGCGTGTGGTATGGAACTTGATCGGTCGATGGGGAGTCATTTGACGGTTAATTTTCGTCGTGGGACGTAGGTGATATGTAAATTATATTGTTTTGACAGGAATATGGGAGAGTATTGGTTCATCCTTAAAGTTACCTATCCGGGCCAGGTTGCACAGATCTGAAGTCCTATCCCTTAAAATGTGCTGTCCACAATCATCGAGATAACAATAACCAAGAACTACTCCCCCTCCCCTTTCAACTCGGATTGCAAACCTCCGCACCAAATAGACCCATGATCCAAAATGGGTTGAGTGACGTTGATCTAGGTCTCAGTAAAAGTGCGCAGTCGATTAAAGGTTGACCTCGATCAGCTATTGACTGGTATCGCGCTGTTTTCAAAGGGAAACGATGTTCATTTTATTTCTCTCCGCGTTCAGGCTGAATGCTGGCGAGGCTGGATGGGACCTTTGGTCGCGAACATAGGTAGAGACTCGATACACTGCCCAGGCGATGAAGAGTATACTGCTGTCGCTTCTGTAAACGAATGTGTGGCTGGTGAAAGTCAGACTGTAGAACTCGCGTTACTACCTATGCTACAAGGCTGTCGTATGGCTAGAAGTCGAGGAACAATACCTTGCTGTCATCGAAGAGAGTCAAGAGCCATCGGGCCCGGGAATGAACATCGACCTGAGAAATTTCAGGCTGAGCTGTCGCCGTATGCGAGATAACGTATGGATATCGCAAGCAGTGCCAGAGCGAAGACGACATCAGCCTTGCGCGGCGAAAGGACGGCTGCAACGACCGAAGGATGCATCGCTAGTGAGAAATCGCAGAGGAACAGAACGCAAAACAAAACTTGAACGCTCAGTGGAAAACAATGTGAAAAGAGAGGATTGACATTGTTGAGAAACATAATATAGGCTGACGGTTGCTTCAGAGCTGAAGGGCCGTGGACAACCAACCACGGAGTTTAGCGGCTTCGGTGAGCTGATTTTGTACGCCGAATGGCGTTCAGTACTCAAGGCTGAGCATCAGCAATACGTGGTCAAGATAACGATGTGGTTGATGTATAAGCAGCCTATTTCTGCAGTTGCTGACCGATGTGTGTATGGATGCATCCCACAGGCAACTTTTTAGGTTTAACGTTCACAAAGGAAGCAGCTCTGCCTAAGTAGGCTAGTAGGCTAGTTCAAAACAAGGTCCCCTGCCCAGGTGTGCGATGCATTCTGAATTCGATAAAGGGCAGACCAGTTTTGTTGCTCGAAAGACAGAATCTAGCGATGAGTGATGTGCGCAAAGGGGTCGCTGAATTAGCGGGTGCTTGGTCCTTATTCAGCCTTCCCTTACGGGACGTCATTTTACGGTTTGCACACCCAAGACGTCAACGTTTCACCGAGATTAGGCACCGAGCCCTTTTCAACAACATTCAGAATGAGACCTGTCACCTTGAAATTTGAAATTGTCACCGAGGTACATGTCGTGTTGACGGACCGTCCTGCAGTCATTTCCCTTGCACATTGCGACTTCTTCCATCGCAATACAGTCTGCATTACCTCAAGGACATTGTGATTTACATGAAGTAGCAGCCGGTCGATCCCGAGCGCATTGACTACCCCACACTATAGCCTTCATCTCAAAACCTTCTCATGGGCTCCCCCAGTCTAATCGCAGGGCTCGATGTCATGCATTCGGAGCCAGAAGAGGGAAACATTTCGTTTCAAAACGTGCCTGAGGCATCCATTCAGGACAAGACGGCCGAGGCCCGTCGTTCGATGAAACACGATAACCGTGTTTATTGTATCCCGCACTGATCCGTGCAAACAAAACTTTGCGAAGACGCGGTGTCGTTTGTATAATCGAAACAGACAGCTTGGTGTCGTTTGCAAGGTTTCTCTCACTTTAAGCTTGCTAGCGCTCTCACGACGGCCTGGACCCACTTCACGTAGCCCTAGATACTATTAGAACCAGGGACCTGGGACATAACCGCCGGCAGCCCTGATGAAAGGACTGTGGCCAGTTATCACGATGCGGGGCATAGCCTCCATGTTGTGTGACGTCGACGCGTACGCCCAGTCGTCCCGCTGAGAGCCGCCCTTACTTCACAAGCTATAGCATTCAATTCGGCTGTTAGTACCACGTGGTACCGCTTGCACCCTCGCTGTAGATCCTTAATTGCAACTCTACACATCATCATCGCCCAAATCCCAATATCACGGCCATCACTATGTACAGCATCCTGCTCAGCGCACTGTGCGCAGCAGCTATCGCAGCACCATTCATGCCTGCCATTCCAACCCGCACAGATGCCAGCCCAGCCTGGAAAGTGGCCGAGGGCACAAAGACATCGTGCAACAAGACGTCTGACAAGATCATTGGCTTCTACGTTGGACCACAATTGGAAACCGTCGTCACTGATGCTTGCGTTGCTATGATGCCACCATGCGCTCACCAAGACCGACTTGCGGCCGACATCATCTGCACTCAAACTGTGGACTTCCGCCTCGATGGACCGAAGAACAGCACCCAATCTGCAAACGTCGAGACCTCCGAGGGAAATAAGATCAGTGGATGGGACGTCAAGCGTAAGTTGGCAATAGCCAGGTACCTACAAAAGTATACTAATAATTACCAGTGTCTGTCACGCCTGCTGCACAGCCAGAGACCTCAGCAGGTGTCTTCTGGACTGCACAAGACTGCTATGGGTACTTCGCGTACATGTTGGAGAAGTGGGAGCCTGAGGGGTGCCACACCCAGCGAGGTTTCGGTATCGGCAACATCACTGTTGGTGGAGAGAGTTCACTCGCGGGCACGGTATTCAAGGTCGAGATCGTGGCTGAGCAGTAAAGCCTTGATGGCTTCTTTCATTTCTCTTCTTTTCGTGTTTCTTCCTTTCATGCGATTTGCCTGGTCCTAAGTGTCAGGGCCACTGCATTCGGGTACATGCGCAGGCAGCATTGTACAGATTTCACATCTTCTTCAACCTTTTTTATGACTTTTACCCACGAGGCATGAACTAGCTTTCATTCTCATCCAAAATCAATCCTCATATGCGCAAGATCAAGGTTCCAGTTTCTGTTCATTGTGCACTCGGCATGAACGAGCCTTTGCTTAGCACAACGTGAGCACATCTTACTGACTGCGTTCTAATCTGCTCATGGATCCTGGCCTCATGGCTTGTTCAGAATTGTGATGCGCTTTAGCATCAGGTTTCCGTACGCGAATTATGAGAATGAAGTATTCAAGCACTCACACTCAATTGCCGAAGTTACAAATCAATGAGAATAAGAAGTACGTCGGTATTCAGTTTCTGCAGCCTAAGCTGAACAGTCGAATGGTTGGCTGTCAATCCTATCGTAGGCGCTGTAAATGATACACAAGAGTCTAATATGCTGCTAAATGCACCTTGTTGAAATGAGTGACGCGAGTGGGGAGTACGCAGCCTTTGGAAATGTAAACCCTTTGACAGTGAATTTAACAAAAGCTTTTAATATGTATCTCGCACTATGAAACAACGGCATCGGGACTCAAGACTGGCACGACGACGCCTCTTCGCATGTTCAATAGGGAAACAGCTTTAAGGGTAACAGCACTCACAGGAGCGACCTAGGTAGGCACGTACAGTCACTATGCGCTGGGAACAGTAACTCCTTGTCAACAGCACAGCTAGGTACGAAACGTGATCTCGAGATAATGAAGCAAGTTTTACTGTACCTAAAGCAGTGAACGACAGTATTATAGATGTAATTAGTAGATTGTAGCTTTGTATGACTAAAAAATGGCAAAAGACCTCGAAACATGAACAATTCGCACTCGCGTCGGTACGTGTCGTGAAAAAGACCAGTAAAGTTTTGAGCACAACAACATGCCATAAGGTAATCAGGCGATGTCGGCCGATTTGCTACTGGAATGAAGTAGAAAAGAATCCTTTTTCACATGACAGTCAAAGATCGAGAAAGGACGTTACGCATGAGTCGTAACAAGACCCCATGCCAAGCCAGGAGCTACGTCATGATTAAGGTCCGTCGATCGCGTACCTGAACCTCACATCAACCTCAGAACTCCCAACGGCTGCCCGCAACCGCAAAGTCGCGTAACAAAAACCTTGGCGCGCTTTGCCTGTAGCATCCACAGCCACACACTGGTTAAGGATTAGATTCCGCTATCTTGGCGACTGCCGCCGGCCGCAAGCAAACTAGGAGGCAATAACAGCTGTGAGATCGGGTAGGAGCTCGGCACAGCGCATGTCAAGATGCGGAAGCGGCGTGGCTTGTTGTTACGCGAAGGCGATGGATGACGTTGTGTTGGGTAAAGATTCACCAGCCACTCTGTTCCCTCGCGCTTCGCTCCTCTTTGGGAAGTTGGGGCCTCTGTGGGGAAATAGTTCACCTGGGCGAACCATTTATTAAACTTGGCTTGACGACGTAGACAAAGAGTAAACAGCAATCTGTCCTACAGCGTACTTAACGAGACATTCACCCTAATTTTCGTTCTCAACTCCAACCCTCATAAAATTTCAGCAAGATGCGCGTACAAACCACACTCGTAGCCTTGACTTCGGTAGCATCAGGCCTTTTGATACCCCGTCAAGCCAATGAGACCACAAGTACACCCAATGTTGCAGCTGCGCAATACGACGGGTTCGCAAATCCTCACCTCCAAAACGAACAAAAGCCTGGCATCTCATAGCTCCTGCTTCTACCCCGTCCCCGACCCCAAGTTCAACCTTGAAGCCTACCTCGGAACTTGGTATCAGGTTGCTGGTACACCCTTTGGCCCAACAGCAGGAGCTAGTTGCGTGACTGCTAATTACGAGCTGAACGTGCGTTGTTCTACGCATAGCCATTGTGCGAAATGAGCTGATGAATTCCCAGGCCAATGGCACAGTCCGTGTTCTCAACACAGCAAAGGTTGGGCCTCAGCCTATCAACATTGTTGGCACAGCGACCCCGGTTGATGCCGCGTATGGAGCTGGCGGCGCGTTCGTGGTTAGCTTCCCCGGTACACCTGGTGCTGAGTGCCCGGGACCGAATTACATTGTTCAAGGTACAGCTATTGAACTTCACCATGCGGAAGACGGAGAGCTAATCAGGTTATCAGATTACGCTGTCGATTGGGCCATAGTGCAGACACAGAACTGGAGTACCTTGTACATTCTAAGCAGGGAACGCCAGCCTGCCCCTGCAAGCATTGATGTGAGTTGCATCATCCCTTCTGAAGGATACAGCTGTACTGACTTGGTACTCAGGCCTGGATTGACCGGGCTGTTGCTTTTGGTTCGGATGCCTCAGCCATAGCCAAGTTCAACCAGACCGGCTGCGATGCGTAAAAGCCCCAGATCGAAGTCATTCAAATAGGAATCTAGAAGAAGTCAGCTCAAGCATCCAAGCCGTGCTTGAGCTACCAATGAATAATGCAATGTACATATGGGTTTAAGAGGTATAATGTTGTGTCATTGTACAATAGATCTGAAAAATAAAAGCCTTCATTGTAGTGTATGATCAGAATGCGACTGAGACCTTGTGCGCCACAAGTACATCATGGAAAAGAAATGTGGCAGTCACCTTCCCCATGCATGCTGACCGGAATCGTTAAAACTACTTTCGTGCTTATTCATCCCGTCGCAGCACCCGACTTCCATACCATATCATTGTCCTCGTCTAGTTTGAGCTGTCGAGCTTTCCGTCCGCATCTACATATACTGGATATCGGGGCCCATTTAGCGGATCCCATTGCACCGTGGCATAGCGATCATCATTGCTGTAGTTCTCCCAGAGCCATCCCTTTGCTCCATCATACCCGCCTGGACACCATCCTTCGCAGGAGAAGTCCGCCAAATGTCCAAACCAGGATACGATTGGCGATCTAAGCTTCCCTGCCCACTTTTTCGAGAAGTTTTTTCGCATCTGAACGAATTCTTGGTCGTCAAAGTTCGGGTGATCGTATACTCGCGAATATTCGAAGTCGATCAGTTTCACTTGTACCTTCGGGGTGCTGAAATCAGAGCCAAGAACCATGATGTTGCGGGGACAGAAATCATCATGACAGAGGTCTGCTTGGAGAAGGCGTGAAAATGCATCAAGGCACTGCTTCAGGATGACCGTTCGTGCATGCTCGGAAAGCATACGCGGGTTCATAGCCAGCATACACTGTCCTTCTAAGTAATCAATGAGGATCATGCGGATTGGTCGTATGTATGTCTTTGTATGGCCATCTTGACAGACTGTGGTGTCAATGTTGAAGGTCCAAGAGCCGTAGAAGGCTGGGACGATATCTGAGACATGCGCAACTTTTTGCAAGTGTTCGTACGCTGCGACCTCAACACTGTATGCGCGATCGGCATGCCAGACAGCATCAGGATTCTCGGCTGAATTGTAGTACATAGGGTCGTAGATTTTCGCGACCATGTCGCTGTTGACGGTGACGAGTTGAGCGCCACATTCCGCACCGGTACGAAGAACAGAAGTGATAGTCAACTCTTTGACATCTTCGGTGTAGGTAATTCCTTCGAGTGGCTGGTGAGTCAAGCATAGTTCTTCGTGCGAGATAGCTGTGGGATCCGGATGTTGTTCCGGCATTGGTGTAGTGTAGCACCCTGAGAAAGGCGCTGGTGCGACATGTCGTAACGCAGTAAATGTAAATCCTGGGGTGTAAGGGCTTGGCAGCGCCTTCTTAAGATTGCCGTCATCGGTTGGCGCATCGTCTGAGAACTGTGTGGATGAGCTAGCCGAGTCGAGGAAAAGTGTAGTTAAATCAGAATCTGCGTCGCACTCATTGAGAGTATCACGAGACCAAATGATATCCTGGGTGATTGAAGTCATGTTGGTGTAACTGAGAACGTCCGTAGACATGGAGGAAATCAGAGGGGCCATTATAAGTGCCAAGGGGACGCTAACACGGTTTCGTGTGTAGACTTTCACTTTCACAGGTGCCCACACAGACCAGGATTCATCGACAATGCGATTGTGTAGTTCTTTGTACATCGTTAGGCCACCTTACTCTGGTGGATATTCCTACATGGCATTGACGCTGCGAAAATTCGGAGTTGTACCATGGTGTTTGGAAACCAGATGCTGAATCTTGACACACACCACTTACGCACTGCTTGCGGTGACAGCTTCTGTTTCGTGGGATTTCAGGAAAGTCGCTCTGGTTTCACTCAAAGCTTTGAACCTGCCCATTTCAACTTTCACTATGTACCTAGGTAGACATGTGCACTTAAACTTACATGGCTGCTCTAATTTTCGTGTGAAGGCTAACATGGCAGTGAAACTAGGTGCAATGCAGGACTATCTATGCTCGCGCTTGACATCGTGGAATAACACTTCCTTCGAAACCCTTCAATCATTTAAGCTGCTCTCAAGGCATTCCTGACTTGACCACAACTACCCAATATCCAGTACCAAGCCCCGCAGTACCCACGGTACCGAGTGGCTTCATGGTCCCCCGTCCTTTGGCTCCTACGCCGATTGACTGTTTCGAGGAGAATCTACCACAATTGCACCGAGCCCTCCTGACCTACAAGTCCGTCTCACCCTCCAGCAATACAACCAAAGCCGCCGTTCCACCGTCGACTTTGCTATGCAAAGATGACAAGGACGTGCAAAAAATTGCTGAAAGCTACTTACTACACAAGCCCTTTGCGGAGAGCCATCTTGCACGCCAGCCCCTGTTAGCTGAATTCAAGCAGCTTTCGCTGAACACCGAAAGTGACCTTGTCCTGGCTTCGGGTATGTATATCATCGCACCTATTATGGTTGTTCTTCAACACTTCTACGGCCATGACAAATTCCAAGTCGGTTCTGAACTGAAAACAAAGCTCGAAAACCTTGATAACGGCGAGAAGGCAGTTCGAGTGGATCTAACTTTCCGGACCAACGACAAAAAACAGACGACAATCCTAGTCTTGGAGTATAAGCGCCGTGAACAGATCAAGTATGGTGACTTCGAGCCAGCCTTGTTGCCCTTCGGCACCCCTGAGAGCGAGATCAAGAAGAAGATACTCGAGGCAGGCCGACTCAATAAGAGCTTTCTTCATCAAAATGCTTTGTCGTTCACAAAACAAGTCACCACGTACGCAGACCAGAACAAGTGCAAGTACGTTGCCCTGTTGAACTGGGACCACCTCCTGCTGTTCAATTTCAACGAGCTGGAGACTGCCCCGCGGTCCAAATCGCCCAACCCTAGTGCGGGACCAACGGCTGAATTGACATGGGTCACGGAAACGCAAGCAGATGGCGATCATATCACCAAGGGTAACATCCGAAAGGCGTTGCTGGGATTTTTCCTTCAAGCCTTTGAAGCGCACTTCGGTCCGCGAGCTGGCACGTAGGTTCCCCGAGCTTGCGCATACACCGGGTTTCTTGAAGCCACTAGTCAGGGGTAAGTTGGTCGTATTGGGTTGCAGGTCGCATTTGGAGCCATCAAACAAGGAGTAGGATGTTTGTCTATAGATGCATACCTTTGTACACCGGGTTTTGATTGTGGAGTTTTGTATTGCTGCTTTTTATTAGTCTGGGAATATCATCTGTTGGGTAAGTACCGTGATCGACGAGAACTTGGGAGGTATTGCAACAACAACGCGGGATGCGTAGACGATGATACACTGTAATTTACCGCCCATGGCTAGCAGCAATTCTTATCACTTCCCCGGGTATCTCTTGCGGACTCTCGCAACGAGGAGAGTCCTTTTACCACTTATGAGTACCTTGTTCAACTGTGGAGAAAATGTAAAAATCCTGCCGCCTCCCAATGATTCATTACTTGACTGAATGTAGTGATTCACATCGTGTGGAGAAGGGCAATCCGACTCTAACCTCCCAGGGGAATAAACTTGCTAAGCTAAGGTCTTATGCGTTCTGGAACTGCCAATTAAACTTTGTGTCCAGGCCTATGTCGTTGCATCTTGTCAGCAAGTAGGATAAACAGAGAAGAAGAGAAGAAGAGAAGAAGAAAGCCGCAGCAGGCACAATCAAGGAAGGACACAAAGTGGAGAATATAGAGTAAAGAGTTCATTGTCTATGTGGCTGTTATAGTATTTCCTCCTGTTCGTAATGTTGTCTATTATACAGTGTCATGATATCTATATCCTGCCTTGGCAGTCACCATGTGCACCGGCACAATAGTTCTTGTTTTCTGCAGTCCCTGGACACTCTTAATGACCAATCCTCCCACGTTGAAGTAAATCTGTTGCGCATTGTAGCAGCGATGTTGTGACTCCTCCCAAGAGCCCGCGACTCAAGCAAGTGATTAGCATAATCATCCCGACATGCTGTTCTCTTGAGTAGGATCAAGCACCGTGTGTTCTTGATGTTTGGGACGTTTCAAAGGATTCTCGGGATTCCACACGACAGGGATGTATCGCGGGTCGTCTTTGTAGTGCTTCCATAGCCACTTCTCTGGCTCCATATCTTCGTGTGAGCACCACCCATAAGAGGAGAAGTCCATCATAGAACCGTAGTGTCGGGTAATGGGCGAGCAAATTTTTCCAGGCCACTGCTGCTTCAGATCGCGAAGCCATTCGTCATTCTTTTCTATTTCAAGAACCCCGGCGAGGTTGAAGTCAACAATTTTGACATCAAGATCTGGATCCTCGCGGGCAGAGCCCAGGAGAATGACGTTACGAGGATGACAGTCGCGATGTCTGACTCCAGCATCGATGATGATAGCCTCGGCATCCAGGACCTTCTTCAGTATGCGTGAACGGACACGTCGGCGCAGCTCACGTGGATTGACATATCGCATGCATTCGCCTCGTAGATATTCCATGAGGATAAGGCGGACTACGCGTGTTTGCACACATTCCTGGCCGTATTCTCCAATAGGGGTTGCAATTTCGGCGCTCCAAGTCCCATAAAATGCAGGTGTGATGTTCTGAGCAGCTGGCGACTTCTGGAGCTGGTGATATGCCGCGGCCTCCCGGCAATAGTCGCCCTGCGCAGCTAATAGAACGTTGTGGTCGTTTTCATAATCAATGTTGCTGTAATAGAGCGGGTCGTAGATCTTGGCTACCATGTCGTCATTCACGACAACAAGCTGCGCTCCTCGGTCGCTGCCGATCCTGATAATCGAGGTGATCTTTAGCTCTTTCTTTATGTCCAGACATCTTCGACCGTCCAACATTGTATCTGTAAGGCAGTATTCGATCTGGGACAACGACTTCCAATCCTCTGGTTGTGGGTGTGGTGGTGTGGTGTACCGTACTCCGAATGGTGGGGCCGCTTCGTGGCTGATGGCGATGAACTCGAAGCCGATTTTATAAGGCAACGGTGGCTTCCGATACGGGTCGAAGTCGCTATCTTCTGACTCGCTGTCTCTGCTAACGTCCGGCTTGAAGGATGAATCTGCTGAGTCGCTCAAACCGCTGGATGACTCGGAGGGGCTTCGACGGGCGCAAAGAGACTTACCGTCTATCATTATACCTTGCTTTGCTGCTATCGTGTAAGTTGATTCGAAAGTCCTGTTGAGTTGAGGGATCCGTCAGGTGAATAAACAACCCAATTTAGCGCAATGACGCTCCATCACGTGGGTCCCTTTCACTCCGACTCTGTGTTGACACAGTAACAATTTGGGGGAAAGCACGGTAGGCCGCTTTGATCCAAGTATAAGTTGTGGGTTCTAGTTGTCGGAATTCAGCGAGACGCAAAGGGGTGCTCGCATGCTCAGCCTGACAGTGAAAACACTCGCCATGTATGCCAAGAGGCATCCAATGAATATTGAAAGTTGAGTGAAAAGGAACGAAATGGATATGTCCCAAACGATACAAATTCCAAGCCACCAGAGGTCTGCATGAACAAGTGCGTGTACTCAACTGAACTTAGTTCACCAGAGGCTATTGTGAGATGTCAAAGGTGAATCACCAGTCTCCAACTATTCTCGAATCTTTCAACCGAAATCTTCCAGCATTATTACGCTCGAAAAGTAGGTATGACAAACACACCACAGAGACCGGCAGTACCATTGCTACTGTCGCACCCCTAGTCTTGTACTGGCGGCCGCTACAAGACTTCGAAACGATGGCAGACCAGGTAATCCAGAACAAAATGATCAAGCAAAGCACACTGAGCGAACTACGTCTTCTCTGGGGTGTCGACTCGAAACCGAGGGCGATGTAGTCTTTGGTTCCACCTTATACAACATACTGCCATGCCTGGAAGTGCTTCGGATTCTGTACCCAGGAAAGTGGTGCATATACTCTGAACGTTCCGAGGGGCTTGATATGGCTCTGCATGACTTCGACCTGGAGAACCTAGGACCAAAGATAAAGCCACCATCAGCAAAGTCCACGTTGCGATATGACCTGATATTGAAAACCCTTCCAGAAAAAGATAGGGAAAGCAAGACTATTGCTGTGATAGAGTACAAGAAGGCAGGTTTGATCAGGTGCTCCGATTATGAGGATGCTATCCTTGACATCAATGACACCCAAGCAGAGGTCAACAAGAAGCAAAAAGAGGCAGAGCCTGCCATTACCGAGACCTCTCTTATATCCAACGGTCTCACGTTTACAAAACAGGCTAAGAAGTACGCTCAACAGTCATCTTGTTCTCATGTCGCTGTCTTCAACTGGGATTTCCTCCTCCTTTACAACTTTCCTTTGGGCATCAACGCAGGAACGGACAATTTGAAGACCATGTTGACATGGGTCACCGAAACTTGGGCACTAACAGAGGGGGAGCGTGTAGAGGTTGGTTACATTCGTAAGATTCTCCTTGGCTGGCTACTGCACGCGTTCAGGGCCCATATGGACTCGCCTATACTCTCCAATGCGGAGGATTAAGCAGATGTTAGTCCACTGGCAAAAGGCTTGCGCAACATGTCCCAGTAGCACCCACAAGACGACTTGTCGTTGGGATACTCGTGACCCTCTGTAGTAAAGGCTACGCTTCTAACCTCCATAGCAAGTGTGTCAAGTGGATGTGCAGCCCAGAACTTATACAAGTCTTTCGTAGATTACATGTCCTCGCAATTGATATTGGCAACATTGTCCATCGTGTCTTCTCCTTCAATTCGCCGTGAGTCACTGCAATGTCCGTCGTCTTGTTACGTGCAGTATCGTGAACAGGTAGCTCCCCTACCTTATTCGAGATGGTCTGAGGTAGACGGAAATGCTCACACATGGCAAAAGTGGCCGTCGATGCCGTCCGCAGAAATGACAACATCCTAGTCATTGAATAGCCACCAGATTTGACATCCTAGTGCTGTGTGTTGGGGACGTGGATAATTTCGGCATTCTCGTAGAACTCGGCTGCGATTTTGCAGTATCAGCAACAGTGTCTAGCAGGCTTGGGACGGCGTTGACGTCTGCAGGTTGATGCATATTGTACCAGCTACGAGACTCATTTCAGTGGGCTGGCGACTCTTTCGACAGGGCTGCTTGTCCTGCCGGTCCCTACGCCCGAAGCTAGCAGTTCCAATCTGGAGGCCTGCACACGGTGCTTCTTCATGACCTCAACCCACTCTTCCTCTGTCTCTTGTGCTTCGGACGTTGCCTCGTCTTGGTCTTCCAGTTCGGCCTTCAGGTCCTCTTCCAGCAGGGCGATCATCATGCTGAAGTCACCGCCAAGCCTGCCGAGCGAGCCAGCGCAGTACAGTACTTGAGTGAGTAGCGAATCCCGTGCTGAGCGGTCTTGGACGTTGGGA
The DNA here is from genome assembly GCA_004835665.1 of Phoma sp. XZ068. NCBI lineage: Eukaryota > Fungi > Ascomycota > Dothideomycetes > Pleosporales > Didymellaceae > Phoma > Phoma sp. XZ068. Next base: position 574,404 of record RBKR01000001.1, read on the forward strand.
AGGTACTTGCGTAATGTGTCGAATAGTATCTCGACCAGATGGAGAGGGAAGGTCGCGAGCGCTGAGGGAATGGGCTGTAGTGGGTTTGACTCAGCTACAGGCTTGACAGCAGGTGCGGCATCGTTCTGTCCTGGAGCAGGCAGTGCGGATGGGAAGATGCTCTTGTACATGGAGATGACAGCAAAGCTCTGCTCTCGGAAGACTTCAAGGTACTTCTTCAGGTACTTCTCCGTTTGCTGCCCAGCAGACCAGCCATTGTCGGTTTTGGCATTACCAGCCAGCCGTCGATCTGTCTCCTGGTCTGCAAGCTCGCGTAGAGGGTCGAGTGCACCAAGCATCGTCTCTAGGCAGCCTAGTCTGCAAACCAGAAACAGAGCACCCAGACTGCCCTCACCGCTGCCAATGCCTGTCTGTTTGGTTGACCATGCTTCGTCGAGCTCAGGAGCCACACGTCTGAGCCAGCCAATAGTCCGCATGGCACCTGCCAGCTTGATGCCCTGTGGTTGTAAAGAGGCAATGAGGTTCGTGGTCATTGTCTTCATTTCGTGCTCTGCCTGCAAGGCAAGCGACGAGATAAGCTGCGAGTCTGGGTACAGGGTGTGCAGCCGTTTGATGTGGGCGTGGAGATCCAGTGCAGAGGCATAGTTGGCGTTGGATGTGGCGGAGCTGGTGGTGGATGAGGCCTGGGCGGCAGCTGTGGACGAGGATATGGCAGACGACAGCAGCGTTGGCAGGTCGAGCACATCAGCTACGCGGTCGATGTTCCTGGACAGCAGCATCGCCTTTCTCCGTCGGTCCAGTATGGCGTTGTCTGTGCTCTTGCTGTACTTGTCTGCGAACTTCTGAGCTGCCGTCTCCAGCTTCGGCAGCTCAGCTTGTATGGTGCCAGCATTCTGTCCCAGTTGCGGCAATGTGTCTCGAAGGTGCAGCAGGTGGTCGGTCGAGGATATAATTGGCTTGCGGGAGCGTTTGGAAAGAGCTTGCAGTGAGCGCAGGACGGACTGCGAGCTCTGTGCCAGCGAGTGCTGCTCGGAGGATGTGAGGGCATCCAACGGGAGGGTCGTCAAGCGGGCGAGGTACGCATTGGTGACAGCATCGGTGGGCGATGGCCGCAGCTGTGCATCGTGGGCGTCCAAGTATGGCGTGAGGAGCTCGTAGAGGGGGTCGGCCATGCTGGCTGGGCTCTGCGAGAGTGTCGTCACGCGTCAATCGCCTCAATGCGCCGTTCCACGTATCACAGCGGCCTGTTTGCGGGCAACGCGGAGGTGACGCTGGACAAGCAGGCGTGCCATCCCTGCAGTGGCGCTAAGCCCTATCCGCTGGAAGCGACGGCCGCTTTCTTCACATGCATGTGTGGTGGCCTGCAGCGACTCTGCGGCGGATCATGGATGGCGAAGACTCTCACTCTGACAAACCCTCGACTCCCGCCACCGACACCGACTCGACCGCCGACCAGGACCGCGGCATCGTCGAGGGCTTCCTCTCACGCCTCTTCCAAGACCGCTTCTTGACAAGCAGCCCCGCAACCGCCGACGCCCCACCATCGCAGCCACTGTCGAACAATCTCGTCCCGTTCTTCACGGCCGACAGCGTTTTTGCCTTACCTCAGCACGCCGACCAGCAGCCCGCCGAAAGGACAACCGCCCACCGCCACAGTCTGCCCACCCCGGCTGTCTCAATGCAACGCACCCAGCATGTCGTTTTTTGCGTCGAAGACACCGTCGGCCTCAAAGACGACAAGTACAGCGTGGGCGTTGTAGACCGCTCCTTCACAGACGTCGACACGCACGAGCCCCGCCCGCAGCGCGACTATGGCGAGGACATCGAGCGCCACGCCGACATTCCACTGGCCGAGTTCCACAAGTTCATGAAGACAGGCATCCCCCCACGAGGCACCGTTTTGGTATCATGGCAGACACAGTTGAAGACGGAGCTTATTCCAGAGGCACAGCTGCAGTTGCTCGACAGGGCACTCTATGTAGGTGACGTCGTCAAGCGGAGAGCGGAGGATCACACGAGCGGCACAGTCATCGGCACAAAGGCAGTCTGCACACTCTTCCCAGCTACCATGTTCCAAGGCGGCCACATCACACAAGCAACCACCGACGACCTCTCGATACGAAACATACCTGCCAACGAGCTGCTCAATGTTCATGAGTATGTCGAGGGAGCCATCGTCGTCTATGGTGACTGGGTAGGGCGCGTCGAGAATGTCTATGACGAAGTCGCCATCAAGCTATCGAACAACTCCGTGGTAGTCGTCGAAGACCCAGCAGAGCTGGAGCACGATGAGATCACTGTTGAGCGTCTCAGCGTGGGTGACAGTGTACGGACAAAGAAGGGCAATCTACGACGGGGATTATGGAGGTACGGTGCCTTCGATCCAAACATCAAGCCTGAGGGCATGGTCGTCGAGACAAGGCCTCTTGAAATCGACGTACAGTGGCTGGCAAGGAGCATCGGCGCCCAAGATACCCAATTTGCTGCCGAAGAGCCACCAGCGAACCTTGGCCGGGACGAGTTCGAGAGCCCAAGCTTCTACCGATATGATGCGTCTGCCGGCGCCGCATCCACCCTTCCATTATTACCCAACGGGATAGATCTTACATACCATGTCACAGACGTAGCTGTTGGTGACCGTGTACGCTTCAAAGACCTTTCAGGCGCTGCAGTCAAGTACGATGGAACCCACACACTACCAAACGGATATCCTCAGGGCAAGGTCAACCGCCTACCCCGTACCGAGACGCTAGGATACGACATGAACGTTTTCCTTGTCATGCAAACCCACACCCAGGTCACAGTGCAATGGCAAGACCTGACCATCACCGAGGACGTCAGCTCATCGCTCATACCTGATCCAAATGTCGAGGACGACGACGAAGTGTGGCCAGCAGAGATAATCTGCAGCAAGGAAGACAAGGCCGACTCCACCGACGCAGGGCAATGGATGAAGGAGCCCTCGAAAGTAGGCGTAGTCCAGGCAGTGAAGTCGCGAGACCGCATTGCAAGTGTTCGTTGGTTCAAGAACCACGAGATCAAGTTCTTTGGCGCCGATCTGCTGCGTCCTGCAACAACAGGTGAACTGTCCGAGACCGCCGAAGACGTCAGCCTTTACGACATTTACTCGTCTCCAGCCCTAACACGGCGAAGAGGCGACTTCGTTCTCATCCATCCCTCCAGTGTCCACGAAGATTTATCAAATATCAATGGACCTAACTGGTTTGGTGAGGTCGTTGACCTCGGCCTAGACGGCAAAGTCACAGTCCGTCTTGGTGCTGCGAAACCTGTCATCGACATCAGAGTTGTTTACGAGAGCGTTACCCTGGCGTATAGCAGTGACATGGACAACGAGTTCCTTAACATGCAAGAGCTAGACGGTGACTCAATCGAGGACTCGGAAGAAGAAGACATGTCTGACTTTGACTCTGCTTCTTTCAATGAGATGTGGATCGAGTACGAGGGCATGGAGGGTGAACCCCCAGTTGGAGACGAGGCGGACTGGTCGACAGAAGACGAAGAAGCAGAGGAAGACGATGATGACGATGATACATCAATGCCGGATCTCGAACCTGTCGACGGTGTTGACACTTCGAAAACGACGCCCGACCCAGTTGCAAATTCAGAATCCACGGACACAGCACAAACGGGGATGAACGGAGTAACAACTGACCCTTCAGACGACTCTCAGGCGTCAACAAACGCACCGGAGCTTTTCCTCATCCTTGACACTCCACCGCCGTCAAGTCACCACTACCTACACAACACGTCAACGTCGTCATCAGCGTTCATGCGCCGTATTGGGAAGGAACATAAGATTCTCCGAAACTCTTTACCACCAAACATCTTCGTCCGTACCTGGGAGTCACGCCTCGACCTAATTCGAGTCCTGATCATCGGCCCAAGCGACACACCATACGAATATGCGCCCTTCGTGATCGACTTCCACCTCGGCTCTTCATACCCGCAATCACCGCCCGAGGCTTTCTTCCACAGCTGGACAAATGGCAATGGACCTGTCAATCCGAACCTGTACGAGGATGGCAAGATTTGTCTCAGTCTGCTGGGCACATGGCACACCGATGAGCGCAACGAAAGTTGGAGTCCAGCGAAGAGCACGTTGCTGCAAGTTCTTGTGTCGATTATGGGTCTTGTGCTTGTCAAAGACCCATACTACAACGAGGCAGGATACGATGTCCAGCGTGCAGCACCGGAAACTCGGCTCAGCTCTGCGCTGTATACGGAACGAGCATACTTTCGCGCAAGGGCTTTCATCGACCACGCGCTCAGGAACGATATCGAGCCTTTCGCGTCAGAACTGCAGTATCTGTACCGGAGTGATGCCCCAGATGCACCAAGATTACTCGAACGAGCCATCGACGTAGCCAAAGACGTAGTTGAACGCAGCGCCAACGCCGGCGAGGAAGGCGAGCGCGATGGTCTTCGCACAGTAAGTTTAGGCGCTGTTGTTATGTTGAAAAGGCAGGTTCAGAAATTGGAGGCACTCAGGCAAAGCAACACGACCGCTCAGAGCGACACATAGACGGCTTTTCTCGGAGCATGTAGATTACTTTTTAGCATTTCGGTAGTATATATACTCCTCTTCGGCTACGTCATTGAAGCGTACGGCACGCGATAATAAAACATTTTGTAATGCTATACACTGGTCACTGTTCGGTATGTTTGCAATGGACCTTTTTGCTGCGCCGAAGTCTTTAGTAGGTGTAAAGTCGCAGAACCACACCCATTTGCAAAACTCCAGCCTCCACCACTCAGCGCAAACAATGGCATCTCCTTGAACCCACACAAAGTCTCCCCCAACCTCTGCACATGCTCTCTGACACCCTCTAACACCTCACCACCCCCAACCACCCAATAACCCCCGCAACAAGCGGACTCGCCACCCGCCCAAAATTACGAAACTGCCACTTCCCAAACAACCCTTTTAATTCGCTCTTCGCGCTCTTCTCATCCGCCCCCCTCCTCACCTCCTCCCCAATCTCACTAACCCGATCATTGAGCGGAAAAATGCAATAAACCTCATACGGCGCGACCGGCACCAGCGCCGCAAGCGCCCACGCCCACGTTTTCCAGTGCGCTGCGTGCGTTGGGTCAGGAAGCCGGGATGTCAGGATGGCGGTTAGCAGCAGGAGGAATGCGAGGAGGCGCGCGGTGGGTTGCAGGTATTGGCCGCCCCATGTTACGGTCTGGGTGAATTGGGTTGTGGAGTGTTGGGGTGGGAGGAGGGCGGTTAGGGGGAGGACCCAGAGGGAGAGGCAGGAGGATAGGCCTGGGGTGGAGGTGTTAGTTTGTGGATGGGTTTGAGGGTGGGGGTTGGTATGGGTGTTGGAGTGACACAAGGAAGGGAAGCGTACCGCCGAGGAAGATGAGGGAGGTTGCTACGGTTATTTGGAGGGCTTGCACGAGGGATGTGAATGTCTCGGGCTCCATTTTGGTGAGGTTGGATTGAATGGTCAGATGGCTTGAGGATAATGTATGCTGAATTGATATCTCAGCTCGCCGTTAGCTGAGTATTTATGTTCCGTTTTTTTAAGGCCCCAACGCGATGAGGGCTGAGTCAGCTGACTCTCTTTTAGTTCTTTGCGATAGCCTTCAGTAGAGTTACAAGTCCCACATCCATAACAAGTGAGGTCGGGCCCGCGTAGCTCGGTGACCGGATCGGTGGTGTTGATGGTGGACCACCGATGTGACGTAGTTGATCCGTGAAGAGACGTCTGGCCGCTCTCCGATTCGCTAGCATCAACCACTTTCTTCAGATGCATTTAGACTCGGGAGGCCTGAACTCCATGATGTTGCTTATGTGGCGTTAAGATCTACTTCATGATGTAGTGGAAGTTGTCGTAGCTGTGCAATGCAATCGCATTTTACGGCGTCCGCGAAGTTTCTCGTCCCAAGGTAGGAAATACATCGGGGCCGATTCTTCGTCTTGACGTGCGATGTAATTGTAATGCTCCTGGGTACTTAATCTAGGTGTATACTGGCACTTGTTACAGAGATCAGAAAAATCCTGAGCAATCCTACCATGTCATCGTACGCAATCTTAGGAGCAACAGGCCAAGTCGGTGGCAGCGTCCTCACGGTGGCAGCGTCCTCAAACTTCTCGGCGACGATCTAAGCAACAAGATCAACGTTGTGGTACGCTCACGCTCAAAGCTCGAAAAGTCCTATCCTTCCCTTTCCTCGAACAGCAACATCCAAGTCTTCGAAGGCAGCATATCCGATATCCCAGCCCTCGCATCATGCCTCAAGGGAACACGTGCCGTCTTTCTCACCGTAGCCGTCACTGACAACATCCCCGGCGTCAACATCGCAGTCGACACTGCCCACGCCATCACTCCACACTGCAATCACTTCAGGCACAATCTTCGAGCTTCAAACCACCTCGCCTGGTCGTTCTCAGCTCTGCCAGCCTAGACACCATATTCCGGGCTTCTGTTCCCGCCTTTGTTCACAAATGGATGTACGCCGCCCACGGATACATCTATGACGACCTCGCGCGTGCTGAGACCTATCTCCACCAATATGAGGACTGGCTGGACATGACGTTCATGATGCCTGGAGGGCTGACGCACGATGTGCAGCAGGGGCATGAGTTGAGTACAGAGCGGCAGCAGGCCTTTATCAGTTTTCTGGATTTGGCGGCAGGCATGATCGAGGTTGCAGATGCGGACGCGAGATGGGAAGGAAAGCATGTTAGTGTTGTTCTGAAGGGTGGGCGGAAGGCCAGGTTCGAGTGGTGGGCGCCAGCGCTCTTAGGGAAGCGATTGTTAGTATACTAGTGTCCGTGGTTGTATGGGTGGCTGCCTTGATTATCAGGTACCCAGGGAAACCTTCTACACAGCCTCCATGGCTACTTCACCCTACGGGATTCTGGTATGCGAGAAATGGCTCAGACTAACTTGATAAGAAATAACATGTACGCTGGCTTCGTATGCTCATTTCCATTAGTGTACCTTCAGAACAGACACGTTCATGGAGCACAGAAGGTTATTGCTTTGATCGTGGTTTGATGTTGATCGTGTCAGCCTTGGGAAGAGATAGGTGTCCAAGGCGGGAAGGCGCAGCTGACATGTGGGCGCTTATAATATGCAGCCTTGCCCCACTCGCTTTCCTGTGCCTTCATTTTCATCCATTCAACCAATGTGGGCATGTCAAAAGGCAAGGGCAAAGCAAGCGTCTCGATAGACTATCCGTCCTACGTACCATATCCAAGTTTCGGTAGCGAAGACAACACGGGACCCTCATTTCCGATCTATGACCCACTTCCGGAAGGCAATTACCTTAGAATTCTTGTCTTACAACCCGGAGAATATGACGACGAAATTGTGTGCGAATTGGAAGTTCGAACTCAAAGGCGCTCCAGAAACAAGTACGCAGCAATATCATATGTTTGGGGCAATCCGCACTATACAGAAGACATCAACTGCAATAGCTGGCCTGTCCCAATCACAAAAAACCTAGCAGATGCCCTGCGACAATTTCGTCACCCTCAAACCATCAGGCGCTTGTGGGCAGACGCTCTCTGCATCGATCAAAGAAACCTGAAAGAGAAAGGTGTTCAGGTTAGCAAGATGGGCAAGATTTTCCAAAATGCCTTGAAAGTCTTAGTGTGGCTAGGAAAAGACCATTATGGCTTTGCTAAAGACTGCTTTCGTGTGATGAGAAGGACCAACGATTACCTTGACGAGATGTTTCTGCGACACAATGAATCATACGACTCAATGCCAAGACTAAAAGCACCCCATCCCATACCTGTCGACAGAAAATCCTGGTCCATGGTACACACTTTAGTAACTCTGCCCTGGTTTAAACGGGCATGGACTGTACAAGAGTGTGCCATGGCAAAGCAGTGTTCTGTATATTGGGGTCGTCACCACATAAATATTGCCGACGTCTTCGAGACATCGCTGTGGTGTGCACAGTACGTGGATTTACGTCTACTTTTAAACAGCTACGAACTGTTTCAATGTGCTCGTCTTTTGGCCAACTTTCAGTGTGTTCACTGCCTCTACGGAACAAAAGCCCGATGGCAATGTTCGAAAGCCGGCCTTCGTTTGGAAACTGAGGAATGGTCCAAACTTTCATCTTTCTCAAATGTCTTGCACAACGGCAGACTATACGAAGCGACCGACCCGCGTGACCATGTCTTCGCATTCCTCGACAACCCCTTCTCGAAGACCAAAGACGGACGAACGATATTACAAGTAGACTATACCTTGCCGATGGTCGATCTCTGGTACGAAGTAGCGTGCACATTGGTACAGAATCCTACAGAAGGGCCGTGGATGCTCAGTGCTATCAAACATAGCAAAAGGAGTGTACTCAAGATGCTTAACTATCCCTCTTGGGTGCCGTATTGGGACAATGGCCATGCCGTCCCCTGGGTAGCAGACCCGGTTAAGTGGTTCGTGGCAGGAGGCCAGTCATCTTTGTTTGTGGCACGACCTCGGAGGGGAAGGACGCTTGAGATTCAGGGCTTCATCTTCGATTCTATTGTCTGGAAATCTACTATGATCAAGCCGGATGATTTTGTTTTGCAACAGTTCCAAGACCAGAATACTCATATCGCAGATGAGCCAGCCATTGAGAAGCTTTGGAGAGAGGTTTCCTTTGCGGCATCGGAGTGTGGCTTTAACCTAGATTCGGATGCCTTCACGATGGCTGTGAGAGCCAGTGACACTAATCCATTGATACACATGGAGATGCATCGAGATACATTCAAGGCTTATTGCGAGGTCGCACGCTCTGAGTATGGAGGGTTTACCGCGACCATGGCGTACGACGAAGCCACAACCGCTAATGCAATCGGAACGATGGAGTATCTTGTTCGCTTCTCGAGCCGCAAAAGTCTCTTCTTAACACGCAGTGGAAGGATAGGTCTTGCGTCAGCAGAACTTATTCAGCTTGGCGACGTGTGTTGCGTCTTTTCTGGGGCGTCTGTACCATTTATCTTGACACCAGCGGCAAATCGCTGGCACAAATTAGTCGACGAATGCTTCATCCACGGAGTCATGCATGGACAGCTTTTAGATGAGTATACCCCCGGATCGATATTTTTGGAATGAGTGTATTAGACGTGTCGATCTCAACTCATGGTTACGTCTCTCAGCAGGCTGAAGCAGCCTCCAGAACTCAATGTATATGTCCAGTCTTACTACGCCAAAGCATCAGGCTCTCTATGTCCACTATATAAAGCTCCTGCGTGTCTGACAAGGTTCTGGCCGAAAGCCATCGAACAGCATGCATCGTCGTCTTGATATATGATGACAAGAGGACCACAGCGGGCCCTGCATTTTGCGCACACGCGTTTTTATCAATAGCTTTCGTTCTAATCACGCGGAACTATGATTAGAATCAAATAATCGCACAAGTGTGTTATCAATAATTCGATGGTGCTGCCAAGGCCAGTCGGCGCCAATTTAGATCTCTAACTTAAGGCATCCCGCGACGAAGTCATCATCTGCAGTGTGATGGCTGGAAGATCAATATCCTCGCAACACCACAACTTAATTGTAGAGCAGCGACTTGTTGCAACTATGCTGAACCCGTACTGGTTGTAGGCGCACCTCCAGTGACCAAAGTTCACCTTTAGCGTGCGGTGCTATCATCACTACATCGATCACAATGCGCAACCTCAATGGCTGCCGCATAGTCCTTCTCCTCGCGCCAGTAGTGTTTCTGCTCTTCCCAGTCGCAGTCCTGGTCTTTGTCCTCGAGCGCATATCCAAAGCACTCCTCCTCGAGCACACGTATCGCGATTTCCGGAGCGGCGCGTACATGATTACGCTCAACGGGCCCAACTCGACCAGCTCGACCAACTCAGCGGATACCGATGTAACAATGCGAATCGATCAAGCGCCTACGCTGGCTATACTGGGGATCTGTGTTGCGGCGTACATTGTCTCGGCGATCGATGCGTTCGGGATCTGGGAGCTGCAAAAGGTAGAAGGGACATCAAGGCATCAGAGAATGTGGGCGTGGGTCGCGGCAGTCAGTAGCATACTCATGGCTGCGCTAAGTCTTGGAGTGTTCGGATGGGCAAGCTCGTTGCAGAGCAGCAATAAAGGCTGGCAAAGCTACAATGACGTGCAGAGTGGAGACCAGGAGTTCACACGCGAGGCTTGGTCCTGCCAGATTCAGAACTTCTTTCCAAAAGAGGGATGGGCAAGCGCTGCATGTGGGACAGCGGTAAGTCATTGTGATGCTGACTACTACAACATGAGACCTGATAAGCATACAGAAAGCCACCAGATTTCTGCTCATACCCATGGCTATCTTCTCGCTACTTGTCATTGCTAGTATCTGGGTTCTGGTACGCCAACGAGGCGGGTTCAAGTGGCTGTGTGGAGGTAAAGGTCGTTATGCCGGGTTCGACAATGTCTACGAGCTCCAGCAGGGCGGACCATCAGCGCCATACGTACAAGGACCGCCTCAGTGGGCACCGCAGCCTTACTATGTAGTTCAACCTGTTCAGCAGTGGGGGCCGCCACCGGTTTCTCAACCGATCCCTCAAGGTCAGAAGACGGATATCACGACTGATCAAAGAGCAGTTTTTAGATGAACGATGTTGTATTGTAGATTGATGTAGTTCGTCACTACCCTTCGCGATTTACATTGCTTGGACCCGTGGATGCTTAAATTTCCCGCCCCATACAACGAATATTTCCAATCACACGAGTTCTACATCCCATCGCGTGTTGTTGAAGATAAGGCCATCTGTAGTTTGTTATCAGACCTACCTGTATTGCTACACTCTGCCCGTCCAGAGCTCGCGTCAATGCGTAGACCTTTGTTTACCAGATTTGCAAATTGCAACACTTGAAGTCTAACCAACATCATCGCATTCACCGCCCAGCACAGAATAATCAAGATGTTGATCTGAAGTGGAGACATTATTCATTAAAACTCTCTCGCTCTACAACCCTCCTAACTAACTACTCTAACTAGCCGAACGGCATGTGAACGGACTATGCGCACTCCCATTCGTAGTCAGCTTAATAATATCCGCAATCGTCGCATACGACCCAGCACCTAGCGTGACAATGCCAATAACAAACGCCAGCAGGCATGCTGCGCTCATAACCAAATTTTCCTTCGCGAACGGGCTACCCGTGCGCAGCAGGCAGAACCACATGACGGCGGGGATCCAGAAGGAGAAGCCCGACACGAAGAGCGCGGACGCGAGGGATAGCAGGTCTGAGAAGATGGGAATAGCTTCGGCAATGATCCACGCGATGATTGTGAAGATAACGACGAGCACGATCCAGGACGCCCAGCCGGCAACGGTGTTGATGTAGCGGAGCACCGAGTTCTTGAACATGCGGCCGTGGATGTAGCGCAGGGCGACGGTGGTGTTGATGGAGCCGGAGATGAAGATGACGGGGAGGGCGATTCCGAAGGCGATCTTGGAGATGAGAGGGCCGGCGGAGAGGAGCGCTGGAGAATCGACGCCTTGGCCGATGAAGGCGTAACACAAGGCGCCGGTGAGAGTGTAGATTGTGATTTGGATTGCGCCAGAGGCCCAGATGGACTTCATGTATTCCTGAGGTGTGTGCATTTCGTCCATGAAGGAAAACTGGCCGATGGCGAAACTGAATGCGAAGATGATGTTGGACACAGCGACGAAGGCTTCCGAGAAGCTGAGGTCCTCCTTCGGCCAGGCGGACCAGTTGACGGCGGACATTCCACCTGTCTGGTCGCCAGCTTGGATGCCGGTTGCGATGATCGTGATGCCGATGGCGATCAGGATGGATGCAAAGTCGATGTAACCCAGGATAGCGACTTCAGAGAACGAGGGTGGAATAGCGAGGATCAGGAGGATGACAGCGGAGACGGCGGAGAATGCGATGGAGCAAACGTGGCCGCCATTGATGTTGATGAGAGCGATACTTCCGGTGAGAGCGTGAGAACCAACGACCATGACGAGTTCGAGAACAAGGGCGGCACCGAAGAGCTCGTAACCGACACGGCCGAGGAGCAGACGTCCGGCATCAGCGTAGGACGCGACTTCAGGAAACTTCAGCTTGACCTGTCCGACGATGTAGCTGGTGAAGATGGCGACGCAGCCAAGCGTGATTGTGAGGAAGACACCGGGGAACATGCCGAGCGTTGCATATGCCTGAGGCAGGGAAAGTGCGCCGAGAGCAATAGCCTCGACAATGGTGACGACCGCGAGACGCTTCCAGCCCAGGCGGTGGAAGTGAGCATCGCCATCTTTGGCGATCTGCTTCGCCCGCTGCGAGTCCCAGACCTCGCCCTCGCCGAAAACATTGTTGTCAGCCATGTTGTCAGAGCTCTCGTAGTTCTTCTCGTGCTTGGGGGCCCCAGTGTTGATTTGGTCAGACATTGCTGTGCGAAGTGTCAATGTGACAGAATAATGCAGGCCTGAAAAATCCAAATAGTATGGACGAGATGTTAGCCGGTAGCGGAGGCTAGTGAACCAAGAGAGTTCAGACAGGAAGACGAAACGAAGAGCCTATCTCCCTCCACATGATTACAGGTGCCCCATGGTACATATACGGTTGAGCGAGTTCCCCGCAAGCATACCGGAGTAATGCGATTGACATAACAGATTCCGTTATCTTTGCCTGTGGAGACGAGCGCACAGGTCGGCATTCCGGGCGGGCGTTACAGAGTCTGAGCGCTCCATGGTCGGCCTCACTTCGTGCTCACGATGATTTCGGTGTTGTAACGAGAAGTCTTCGAGAAGCTTTGGACCTGACTAGGCATGCGGACCCTTGTGATGCGACGCGGCAGCTTTTCCTAGAAGAGTAATATAGACGAGACCGCTAGGCCGAATTTGGTATGGCCAGCCCACGCAACGGCTACGCCATCCACTAGCGTGCTTGGAAGAAAAATCTTAGCAAATTCGGTCCCTAGAAGTGGATATTGTTTGTCGTTGATTCTTTATTTATTCGCCTGCTTAACCTTATGAAGCATCGCCTTGGCCGTTCTTGGCCGCAGCGTTGCACTTCCCATGTTGGGATTACGTATCTTTCTCCGAGATGCGACCACCGATGCTGCCACACAAGACGTGGCTGGGTGATTTGATTGAGGCGATTGATCGTCCGACCATGCATGATTGGACCCCGACTTTGACCGACGGAATCTCGTTCGGTCTGCTGCGGTTTTCTGCGGTCGTAGTGTCGATGTGCCGCGCTTCGCAGGCATCTATCGTGACGTTTCGAGGAGGCCAAGACTGTAATGCAGAATTGTTCAATCACACGGTACTGGCAGGGCGTGGCATTGACAAGAAGGGTCCTATAGCGTGGGTGACCCATGTTTTCACTGTCTTTCGGAGATGTCTAGATTGTTGGTTCAGGAGAGGGTCTTATCTTTCACGATGTTCCCCTAAACGATGCGTGTTTGAGGTACATATATCTGAAGTCAGTCTTACATGGTGATGTTCAATCGGACCCACCGTGAGCGATGTACCATTTTACCAGGCACCTTGAGAACCAACACTCTCCAGGACCTCCATCCCTACATTTGCAGGAAGCCTTCCCGAAGCTGTTGTGGCATTGACATAATCACCGCCTCCTCTTCTCAAACACTCGATGGGTATAGTTGCAAAATCATGTACGTCGCCCAAGCCTTGCCATCCCGGCCCTATGGGTTCAGCGCTCCAAATCAGCACCGTTGCCTGGGGACGTGTTGATTCATGTGAGCACACCGATGGTATAACTAGAGTCGTGTAGACTACGAATGGTTCCCAGAGACGCACCAAAAGATGCTATGAGGCATCATCTGAAACCTCCATAGTTGGAAATGGGCAGGGCAGATGCCTCAAGGCATTGCTTCAATCGACTCCTCGCCTGGCACGAAGCACCCACGTCTGCATAACGTTTCTCTGGAGGTGGGTGCCCCGCATAGCACCACGTTCCGTTCTTCCTCACCCACTGCAAGATTTGAGCTGCAATCAGCTCTGTAGGGCGTCCATTATTGTCGTACGAGTGAATGACTCTGAGCTGGTTCTCGATTCTTATCCTACAGTGACGATCTCTCGTGGGGACGACCTCGGGATACCTCCACCTGCCTCATGTCTAGGGCTAGCTAGCTCGAGACGACGATGTTTCCGCTAGTACACATCCTTCCAGTCCTGCTGGCATTCGAGATTGCTGGCCTTGCGCTAAGCAGAAAACAGGGGCGCCACAATGAAGGGTAGCTACAGATGTAAGTCGAGGTAACGAACCCGGATTATTCTCCGTACGAACGACAAGACCACCAAACCCCGCCTGCACAGACATGGGGATATTCCAGCTCTTGGCACGCAGTAGTTTGTGTAATGTGCTTAGATAGCTGGGCTGGGGTCGTATGTACATACGTAGGTAGGTAAGCTAACCCAACCCCAACCCCACCCCAGCCTATTTACTACCACCGTGGACGAGATAACACAAGGAACGGGCTAAAACTGTGGTCCCGAGCTTAGCGGTCTTGAATTCAAGGGAGCGAAGAGCAAGGAGCAGGTAGGTAGTGTAGGTAAGCACTAAAAGCTTCCATTAATTCTTTAATTAGAAATTCATTTGATAATTGAATAGGATTGCAAAATAACAATCTATCTGTTATAAAAGGTGTTGTAGAAACATATGTATCTACAAGATAATATACAACTCTAACACCCGTTTCTTTCTTTAGTAATATCTTACAATATCATAGCCATTTAGTTATTGGTCATTCAATTCAAAGGTTTGTACTTTTTTTTCCTAGGATCTCTTCTATTAGTTTTAGCTGTTAGTATACATTCTATTATTGGATTTTTTGTAATGGCAATAGATAGGTTAAATGGGTTTGTTGATTGAGTTATAGACAGGACTAACACATACTATGATGTTGTATCGGACAGTTGAGTACCTAAAAAGACCAATTCCGGTCCTGCTAAAATTGTTCAACCTAGTAATATAATTAGCAGGGATAACACTTCAGAAGCTTATAATGGATCGGATGGTAATAAAGATAATAATAATAATAATGACAAGGATAAACACACTAGCTTTACGAATGTGCTTGCCCTAACCTTTCCAAAGGGCTCGTACCTCCATTAATAAATATGTACTTATTATGGTGCAGCACCACTAAAGCTGCCTGGCCAACTTAAAAACACGAGCTCCTCTTCCAAGATACGAGACCCTTCCTACACTATTTACGAGGGGCCGGGTTACCAAGCAAGAATAATCAGAAAGAGTGGTAAGTCCTATCACTCAGCTCCTTCGTACACCAGTATAGATCGAGGTGTGCGCGGGGTTGGGTTGCCAATGTCTTGGAGAATTCAAGGATCAATTAGAAGGACTGAAAGGTCTTGTCATGGTGGTTAAGAAGGGCCTCCTGAAGACGAAATGCATATAAGATTTGTCCACTCACATCCAAATTTTATCTCCTGTCTACTCAACACAGCCAATTCTACTAAGTCATTGTATAACCTTGATATCCTGGAGGTTAGAAGTCTAACAGCAGTAAGTTGATGGAACTCCCTATATTACCTTGACTCTTGGATACTTAGGCAATATGATACTCATGAGTCAACGAAGACTTGTTACCGAGGCATAATCCACGAAACGCTCAAAAGGCCAAAAATTCAGCAATACACAGGCATGCAACTCCAGACAGTCCTCCTCACTGGCCTAGGGTTAGCCAATAGCATCGCCGCGGATCGTATATTGACGAACACCGCTTGTTCTTTTCTAGGGGCATGCAGCTCGTCAGGAGTATGGGTCAATGACTTCGATGAACACTTTTATATTGATGCCAATGAGGGTTGCCGGGACCCTGATGTTCCGTACATATGGAATGTTTGCATGGATTGGGGGAATGGCAGGGCTCATTTTAATGCTAATGGTCAGAACAAGAGGTGCTTGAGGAGAGGACCGGATTTTGACGTGGGGCCATGCGGCAGTGGTAATCTCGCGCAGTGTTCCCGACAATGGTGGGAGGAAGTGGCCTGCACCTGGTAATTTGGCGGTACCACAAACATTGTCGTCAAGAATATACCCTATGGCTATGTTGTATTAGGGGGAGATGAAGCCACCTTCGATAAGTTAGATCAAGTGAAAGCTGATACATTTCTATATACGTGTCAGTTAATGAAGGAGAAGAATGGAAGACCTTTTTTTGGTCTTAGCAGTTCTTTCTCATTGGGTCGATATGAAATCTCCGCCCTGTCAGACGTACTTCATCACGACCCCAATGACCCACTCTGGCATATTGCAGCTCGTCGCCTAATCATAGTCAGACCATTCAAGTTCAGGATGAGTGATTCGCACGGATTTCGAGTACATCTTGACCACTCCCATCCGCATAGCTGAAGATATTTAGGTGAAATCGCTCCATGGTCGCGCGCCATTTCGACGTACTACTTGAGTGCGATATCATGGTCTCCTTATTCCTTTCCTACTATATACAATAAGTACTCCAATTACTGTGCACCGAAGAACCTCGCTTTGTTTGCGGGCGCACCTTCCCAATCCACATCGTGCGCGAAAATGATCTCAACGCCCTCTTTCTCCAATACCCGAATCCTCCCTATAGTCTCCTCAGCTTGCTTACGGTCCACATGTATACAACAAATATGACCTTCTCCATCGGTCCACTCCCCGATCTCCCTTTCACCAGTCAACAACCGCCGGTCATGGCATGCATCGCCGCCGAGATAGATGTAGTGGTCTTCTGAAGTTCGGGCGAGTAGGTTGATATGGCCGGGAAGGTGCCCAGGTGCGTTGACGATAAGAAGCGAGCCGTCATTGAAAAGGTCGAGAGTTTGTGGGAGCGAGCCGTGGGGGCGCCACGGTGAGTTGAGGTTCAAGGCACCTAGTGCGACTGCTGAATTTTGTTCATTTAAGGTATTTCTGGAAGGATCAGACGGCTCAATGCTCCGCTCCTCTGGTAGTAGATCCGGCTCGAAGAAGGAATGTCCTCCATGAAATTTGGGTGAAGTGCCGGCTAGCAGTGCAAGTGCTCCATGGCCAACAACGAAGGTTGATGACGGAAAATCACGAGGTTCACCTATGTGGTCCCAATGTACCTGATGCATCTTAGCTGGTGACAACAAAAAGGGGAGCAAAACTAACATGCGAATAGATGACATAGTCAATATCGTCCGGTGTTAAACCACCTTTCAAAAGGTTCCTGATAACATCTGGCTCAGTTGTGATAGGCCGTCTGTTCTCAGTGTGCTCTTGTATTGGCTGTGGATACCGTCCCAAATCTCTTCTAAGACCAAGGTCAAATAAAATGCGGGTCAATTTGCCCGTACGACCATCAACATGCTGGATGAGGAACGCTAAAGACGGGACCGTTCTACGCGCTTCGAGAAACGAAGGCTTGACGAACTGATGCTCTGGAAGAGTAAAATGACCGCACGACAGAGCGTGTACGGAGACAGTAGGTGATGAGGTCGGAGGAGAGCTTTGAGGCATACCGCTTGACTTTTGTTACATCAATCTCGTATGGATAACTGAATGTGATGAGACGTGAGGAATTCAGTTCAACATGATTTAATGGAATGTTAGCCAACAGAATTAGGGACTCCGAGCAGATGCAGGCCCACATATATTATGGATATATGCATGTTGGCCAAGCTGTATTGCCGAAGCTGGGGAAGCTCTTACCCCGCTCGCTAGCCTGCTGCCATTGCTTTCGTAAGAATTTGTGCATGTCATCGTCGTCATTGTACTGTATTTGTTTTCTTTTGCCAGTTTCCATATTCGCTATTGCAATCACAACTACCAACGTACCTTGGGGAACAGGACTTATTTAACCAACCACTATGACTGATTCAACTGAGTTCAATACTTTGGGCTTCATCGGCCTTGGAGCCATGGGTCGACCTATGTTGGAACATTTGGCTAATAAATTGCCTAAGGAGTCACGCATATGGATTTACGATGTTGTCGAGCAAGTCGTGGACGAAATCTGCGCCGCGTTTCCAGATCGAGTGCACAAAGGAACCAGCGCAGCAGACGTGGCTCAGCATGTAGTATGTTTGGTCTCATCAGGTCATATCGTTGTGTTGCTGACAATACAGGACACCATCCTAACTATGGTGCCCGAGGGCTCGCATGTCCGCGCGGTATATCTTGATCCGAAGACTGGCGTTTGCAGTACCGATATCTCCAACAAGCTGCTTGTGGACTGCTCAACAATTGATACAGCGACAAATCTAGAGGTTAAAGATCACATCGCTAAAAACTTCCCCTCAGCTTCATTCTACGACTCACCTGTCAGTGGAGGTGTAGTAGGAGCCATCAAGGGTACTATCGCCATATTCCTAGGCTGTGCGGAGACGGATCCGAATTTTGGTCGTCTTACACAGTTGATGGAGCTTATGGGCAAGCAAGTGATACCTTGTGGTGGTCCATCCCTTGGTCTTGCTGCAAAGCTATCGAACAACTACCTATCCGGAATCATTGCAATCGCGTGTTCCGAGGCTTTCGATATGGGAATGAGATCTGGGCTCGATCCTAGAACGTTGGCAAAAGTGTATGCTGCTGGAACAGCGCAGAACACTATTTGTGACAAATTCTGTCCTGTTCCACACGTATATCCTGATGCGCCGTCATCAGGCGGATGGAAGCAAGGATTCAAGGTCCAGTTGATGCGGAAAGACTTCGGTTTAGCAGTGGAGATGGCGAAACGGGTTGGATCGAAGAATGTGCTAGGTGATATCGGACTGGAAACGTATGACGGCGCTGCGAATGACCCGCAGTGTAGAGACCTCGATTCTCGTGTGGTATACCGGTATCTGGGTGGTCGAGAGGATTGGCAGTCAAAGCAAAAAGACGCATAGCATCCAGGACATCATTAGTTTATGCCATCAACATTGAGATGGGAGAGGGTCTGCATGGCTGAGGTCGATATACATGACGTCGCTGCAGAGTTGGCGATGGGAATGGTGGGGCATTGAGGTGTACCCCGAGATCGGCTGCGGGGTGACCTATTGTAGAGTACCGAGGCCGTTAAGGTCCTCGACGGCTACTTTGACCATCACAAAATCCTTTGTGTTCATAGTATTACTTGTCGCTATCCTGCTCTTAAGATCTTACCTCTCATCTATTGCACCTACAACCATGCCTTCGACCGACCCCAAGTACGATGAGTTCCACCAGCAACTCTTCGAAGAAGGATTACAAATGCGAAAAAGTGTGGTTGGCGAAGAATACGTCAACAAAGCGCTGGAAGGTGGATCCTCAGAGTTCTCGCGAGCTGGTCAAGAGTTCATTACGGAGTGGGCGTGGGGAAACGTATGGACGCGACCAGGTCTCGACAAGAAGCAGCGCAGCCTCCTCAATATCGGCATGCTGATGGCTCTCAACCGCGCACCTGAGCTTGCGGTGCACATCCGAGGCGCAAGAAATAATGGACTGTCTGAAATAGAGATCCGCGAGGCCATCATTCATGCAACAGTATACTGCGGTGCTCCGGCCGGCGTGGATGCGATGAAGACCGCTGAGAAGGTACTCAATGACATGGCAGAGAAAGGAGAGATGCCGCGAGAGTTGGGTAATAGGAGTGAGAGAGCAGAGAGGAATGGTTGAGGATGGCGGTTTACAGAGGGGCGGGGGTGCAGGTTGAGTGGTCTATTAGCATCAAGACAGGCAATCTCGGCTTCAACACATCAAGCATTGACCATCAAAGCTCTCTTTACCAACATGCAGAACACTCCTGAAGCCGCTTCTCGTGATTGAATGGTTTTGCAATTGTTAACAAGAAAGGACAGTCACGGGACCAACAAGCAAAACGTGTGGCCCGGTTTGCGTATAATGTTGGCCAGTAGACATTTGTACATAGGACAGGAAAGACAAGTTTCAATACCATGTCATACAAAGCTTCGAAGCTAGCTCAGCTCAGAGACCTCGAACAATAGCATTCACGCCGGGAACGCAATATTTCTTCCTCAACGTCACTTACCAATCATGGAACCACAAAGTCTGATGCATCAAAGCTGATAATCAAATCGAATTAAAACGTCTCAGCAGCTGAGTTGAGCATTTGACTTGCAAATTAAGATGAAGGAACAAGATTGTGCTAGTCGAAGCAGAAGACTGGGTGCGGGATACATCTCTCTCGCCTAATGGATGTATATACCGAGTGCCGAGAGACTCGCGTTCTGATCGATGGGGTTTTCAGGATGCGCTGGGCTTGAGTCTTGCTTAAACGATGAAGACATTGAAAAGACTCGTGGCTAGGAAAACGGTGAAAAGTAGGCGTTCCATGAGTGATTGGTTCGTCACTCGTGCCTCCAGATGGCGTCCCCTGAAAGTACACCCGTCCTTTACATGTAGTTAGAGACGATGATGAATCCAGTATTTAGAGCCTTGATCGATTCAGTTCTGCATATGTAGCTACACATGTTCCGTTCCAAGCACCAGCACCTGTCCAAAACAACTACCGGTTAGGGTGGAAGGAACAGACACCCAAGCATTAGGTCAATAATTCATGGAATGCT
The DNA here is from genome assembly GCA_004835665.1 of Phoma sp. XZ068. NCBI lineage: Eukaryota > Fungi > Ascomycota > Dothideomycetes > Pleosporales > Didymellaceae > Phoma > Phoma sp. XZ068. Next base: position 594,862 of record RBKR01000001.1, read on the forward strand.
TCGAACGGAGATTGATCTGCCTCTAAGAGAAGTGCTAGACGAGTCTATCATGGAATGAGAAAGACGACGTTCGCTGATGAGGGTGACCTTACGCCGCTTCAATTGCATCGGCGGTTCGGAAGTCACTGTTGACGGTAGGTATTTAAACTTTGACAGTCGATTATACTGCACACTATGAGCAAGAAATACTGTGTATGACAGAGTTGCACCAGCCACACCTACGTTGTTCGTGTTGAGTGGAGTGAAGGGCGCAAGGGCTGAACTGAGATGGAAGGTGCTCGAAACTCAACCGTGCACGGGCCAATTGTGGCAGTGACGTTGCGCCCAACTTTGTGAATCATCGCCGCCGGAGATCGAGAACACGACACGCTCTCCATAAAGTGTAAGTTCGCCCGAGGCCTCAGTGCTCCCTCTACATCCATCTGCAGCCGCCCAATCCCACCTTAACCGCCTGACAAATCCACGAGCCGACGCTCAGATACAAGAAGCTCACCCCCACCTCCAGATCATCACTTGGCCTTCCCACACGACACACATATTTTCTCACCACCACACACAAACCACATCCAACATGTCTGAAGAGTGGGATTCCGTTACCAAGATTGGCAGCCGCACTCGTGGCGGTGCCGCCGGTCCTCGCGAGGCCGTTGTCAAGGGCAAGAGTGCGCTGAACGCCGCCCAGCGCAGCGGCGCTGTCATTTCGACAGACAAGAAGCAGTACACCACCGCCAACACTGCCGTAAGCACTCCCATCGGCTGGTGGCAAACTACACACTTTAAACATTTACTAACGCCTCAAAGTCCGGTAACACAGAAGGTCAGCGCCTGACCAAGGTCGACCGCTCAGACGACATCATCAAGCCCAAGACCGTCGGTATCGTCGTTGGACAAGCCATCTCCAAGGCCCGCTCCGAGGCCAAGAACGACAAGGGCACCACCATGACACAGAAGGATCTTGCAACAAAGTGCAACAGCACACCCACCATCATCGCCGACTTCGAGCGTGGCTCCGCGACACCGGACCAGAAGCTGCTTGGCAACATGGAGCGTGTGCTCAACGTCATTCTGCGCGGTGACAAGATTGGGCAGCCCAAGTTCCCCAACAAGAAGAAATGAGCGGACATAGACAGCTAGGAGTCGCGCTGAGTCGCGGCTCTTGGGTTGGATTGCTCAAAAGCTGCGCATCTGTGCGATGGATCTTGTCTTTGATTAGCGGGCGTTAGATGGATATCACAGTGGAGGATTATCAAAATGGCATGCTTAGGCTGAATTAGCTCAGTAGCTTGATGCAGAATGCCACATCAGCCTTGCTTCGACATGGGCAATGGGTATGGTTTAGATACTATATGAATCTATGACTTACGACCCACCAAAATCTTGACATTCAATGTGATTCTTTCTGTTCTATAAGTCAAGTACGGCCTAGCTAACTCACAGTAGCATATGTTGTCTCTGCTCACTTGACCAACACTGTTCGTGACTTGTTCCAAGGATGTAATTGGCCCAAGCCGCTAGCGTTTAATCCTACCGAGACCTCCCATCGGTGCTCCTCCTCCATTTATACCTAGACACGCGGAAGATCGCGAAAGATCACACTCGCCTTGCGTTACACGTTCCGTATGTGATGTTAATTCAATCCAGCCCATACAAATACAGGTTCTGCGGCACCGGCATCTCCATGTACTCCCCTTTTGCCATTTCACTCCCTCCAGGTAACATGCTAACCCTTTCTAGACCTATTTTCCTCCTATCAACCCTCACAATATTCTTATTCTACACCATGTCCTCAGAGCCCTCTAAAAGTGTTCCAGTCCCGGCTTCTCCGCCGAGAGACTTCCATTTCAAGTACACCGTACAAAAAGGGTTGTTTCTGCAGTCTGAAGACTCGACTGACGACACTACGTTTGACTTCGTGAGCAACCTTGAGCTCATGATTCTCTGGAACAGTTGATTAACACTATTTTAGAAGAAGCAGAACTTCGGCTTAATCAACAGAGACTACCCCACCGACAAGGAAGACTCAGACGAACAGATATGGCCCCGGTTCGAGCGCTACATCCGCTCCCTCGCCACATCCGCCCCAGAAGGCGAGAGCGTCAAGGTCCTTTTCCTCGGCCGCCACGGCCAAGGCTGGCACAACGTCGCGGAGTCAAAATACGGAACAAAAGCCTGGGACTGCTACTACTCCTTCCTCGACGGCTACGACGGCCTCACCTGGTCAGACGCCCTGCTCACCCCAGTCGGCCAGCAACAAGCCCGCGACGTCAACGCCCTCTGGAAAGAGCAACTTCAGCACGGCATCCCCGCCTCGGAAACATACTACGTCTCCCCGCTAACCCGCACCATCGAGACCGCAGACCTGTCGTTCCAAGGCCTAGATTTACCGCAGGGAAAAGAGTATAACCCGTACATCAAAGAACTCCTACGCGAAGCCCTGGGCGTACACACTTGCGACCGACGCTCCAGTAAGACCGTCATAGCGAAGAACTTCCCGCACGTCACTTTCGAGCCGGACTTCTCCGACCCAGATCCCCTCTGGGAAGCTGACTACCGCGAGCCCACGTCCGCGCGGCGGTACCGGCTCGCCACGTTCCTGGACGACGTGTTTGCGAGCGACGACGGTGTGTTTCTGAGCTTCACGAGCCACTCGGGCGCGATTGGGAGTATTCTCGAGGCGGTGGGACATCGGAATTTTGCGTTGGAGACTGGGGGTGTAATTCCCGTGGTGTTGAGGGCGAAGAGGGTAAAAGGGGGGAGGGAGGTGCCGCCCAAAGAACCGAGTGAGGCGCCTCCTATGTGTGATGGGCCGCCGGAGATGGAGGGAAATCATATCAGTACTGGGTAGGAAGGGCGAATACTAGAATTAGCATGTGAATATCCGCCGCTATAATAGAGCGTGCATAACATAGTGAGAATCTCGTGCATATCATAATCTTCTTTGCGATTGAGTTGCACTGATTTGGTAGTGGTGTTTCATTTCGGGGTACATCGCTCTGATATCGAGTCTATCTGCAGGTCGCTCTCAAGAACGTTTTTTGAGAACCTTCAACCCAACCGGAACCGGAACGCCGTTGCATGCATGCACCATTCCAGACATCCCTCATAACATCTCGCTCCTGGTACATTACAAGTTCGCCTGCTGCTGCTCCGCCTCTCGCTCGACCTCGTACTTGAAGTCAAAGTAGGGCTTGTCGAAGTGGTGCACGCGCACGTAGCCGTCCTCACCGCCCGAGCAGTACGAGGTGCCCTGCGGGTGCACGGCGACGTAGTTGAGCGGGCCGAAGTGGCCACGTACACGGCCAATCTCCTCGGCGAAGATCTTGTGGTAGAAGCGGGCTTCGAACTTACCCTGGCGGGCAGAGGTGGTTGTGACGTCCATGGCGGCCTGTCCACCGCCGAGGATAACGTAGTCTTTTACGGGGGTGATGGCGGCGCTGTTGAGGGGTGTGTCGGCGACGTAGGACTTGAGGACATCGAGGGTCTCGACATCGACGAGCTTGGCCGTCTTGTCCTTGGAGGCGGTGATGAAGTATGTGCGGTCTGCTGACCACTGGAGGTCGGTGACTGCGCGTGTTAGCCTGATGCTGTCATTCCAAACTTTTTGTACGCACTCTGCATGTCTGGCTCGTGGACATCGTAGTTGCTGCTGAGCAGCTCGCCGGTCTTGCCATCCCACTGTGTCACGGAGCCGTCCTCGTGGCCGGAGATGATGTACTTGGCGAGGTAGGAGAAGCCAGCGACGGTGGCCTTGCTCTCATCGCAGACTATCCGCAGCAGCTGCTCGTCCGACTGGGTGGCCTCGACATCCGGGTTGATCTCGTATACGACAATGGTGGACAGGTGCCCGGAGCGCTTCTCGGTGACACCCAGCAGCTGGCGGCCGTCGGGCGAGAACTCGACGCGCTTGATGGATGTGGCAAACTCCCAGGTCTTGAGCAGCCTGCCTGTCTTGACCTCCCACAGGCGCATTGTGTTGTCGGCGCCGCCGGTCGCGAGCAGCTCAGAGGTGGGGTTGACGTCGACGGTCCACAGGGCTCCGACGTGGCCGTGGTATGTGCCTAACCGCTCGCCGTTGTGTGAATCTGCATCCTGTCAGCGGGCTGCACGCGCTCTGCCTGCGCTGGCTGCGTAGAGGTTTACTGACACCATGCGCACACAACATGGTCCTTGGAGACAGAGAAAATGATGTCGCCGTCGGCGTTGTATTTGACCTGCGTGAGCGCACGCTCGTGGCCCGAGAGAAGAATCGGCCTCATGTCTGCGGTGGGTAGGGGCGAGGGGGGCGGTTCGAGGGGTGGGCGTGGCCTTTGTAGTTGCGGTGACTCTCGCTGCCGTGCTCGATTGTTCGAACCTGTGGGATGGAAATGTGCTAATTTCATAGCGCTAAACCGCATGTGCCCCGCATTTAGCCACGACGTCGTCCATCACGCCCATCACCGCGACCTACCACTAATCTGCACATGTCAAACTTCAAACATCGGAAGCACTTTGACTTGATATCCTTTTGCGAATCTCTGAAGATCTTCAGTGTCTTTCAGCATTGTATGTGAGCCTGCACACGCTCGTAATAAAATACACCACCACCTGCATCAAGCTATCTGCACCTCAGTAGCTCGTTGCAACACCCTGAAGGATCTCTGACTCACTTGCGCTCTGTATCACACAAGCAGGGGCTTTTTCATATCTCAGCCGTCATTTCCTTTAGGCGTCCCGTGAGTCACACTTTAATGTAGGAAGCTCACGTCAATCCGTCGAGCAGTCGCTCTGAGTTTCCAATTTTGGTCTTTGCTTCTTTTCGTTCCTTCTAGCTATCATTAACCTCTCTATTTGTACGCTACACAAGTATCAGCACAGCCTGTGTAGTTGCCTCCCCGACAACCAAGTAGCCAGCTCCGAGTACTACGCATCGTACCTAAGCGGAAATGCAGTGAGACAGAACGACGAAGTACTTTGGTGTTCATCTCCTTTAAAGTAGACTCTATACTTGATGGCTCTCGACAAGACACCAGGGCTAGTAGAAATGTAGTAAGACAGAACGACAAAGTACTTGTTCATCTTCCTTAGAGTGAACCTATACACTCGAATGGACAGGGCTGGCGCGATACTCTCACGTTACCTTTTGAACTACATTACAGCCTTCGAATTTAGCACGCGAGAACACCGGAATCTCACAATGTACCAATAGAATTGTCATCCCGAAGTAGTCTGAATGAGAGTCGGGATGAATCGCAGTTAAGGGCTCATGGTGACAACGCCTTGGCGCAAACGCTCCTGCCTTCTGAGCGTCCCACATGCAATCAACACAGAACCTTCGTCTCTCAATCGCCAAATCAACCTTCTTGACTATAGTGACCTGCTTCCAGGTCGCAAGTCCAGCGCTAGCAGTGATAACACGCCCTGCAGTCCGAAATCATGGCTAACTTCGATTCACCAGATGCAGTCATGATCTCAACCGCACTTGACCGACTCGAGAAGCTCAGTACTGACGAGTATATCATAGCATTCGGTCCAGACGGCAGACAGTTCTTCGCTACCCCAAATGGGTATTCTGCGTAAGTCACCCCGTTGATTTTCATCGCAGACACTCACCTCTCGCAGTACCCAACTACCAATGACAGTCTTGGGTGACATATCAGGCATGCCTGTAAAACGAGTCACATGGGCATCGTACGGATCTCACCTCGATTCATGGTTCTTCGCATACGATAAGATGGACGGCACATCTACCTTCCGCGTCGGGTCAGGTATACCCGCAGCACTAAGCCAGACCCTCGACAGGATCAACAGTGCGACCGACCTATCCTCGACCTTACGTGTACAACTTGGCCACAATGACTCTTTCGTCGCATGGACCAAAACGTCGTGGGTATGTTATTGTGTTCCCGGACCGCTGGAAGCTGTGTTGTGTCGGTTCAGCAGGGAGTACACAAGATCGGCCACGGTCACCAAAGGATCCTTCAATGGTGTGTTAAACCGAGTTGCATGGCACCATGATGGATCATATTACGTTGACTGCCAGGCAGGCTACTTTTGGCACTTTGAAACAAGCATTACGCGCAATGCCTGGAGCAAGCTCTGGTCCAGCACGAGTGCTTCACCGAGTGTTGAGGAGCTATCTGACCTGGTGGTGAGTGCTTCGGATAGATTTAATATCATTCTAGACTGACACAGCGCAGCTAGTCGCTCTGGACCCACATGCTCCTGTTGGAGAGACGTTCGCCTTCATCAAAAAGCAGAAGGATGCCCAGGAAGCACCATTTATCGTCCGCTTCTACGAAGATACCACGTACACAGCGGAGGTACTGAACACTTCGCCCACAGCCCAGGACACAAGTCTTCAGCGTATTGATCAAAAGCCCGACAAGCCAAAGTTCTTTCGATGGGCGATCAGCCTGCGAGATGGACGTCCACATTCCAGGGACTTAAGGGAGCTGGAACTGAAAAAGGGACAGAAGATCAAGGTGTGGGAGGACATGGGACGGGATTGGTATATCGTGGAAGGCCAACGAGGATTCAAGGGCTGGGTGCATGGCACGTGGCTTAGGTTTTGTGGGAGCAAAGTGCACCAGGACCCGCGAAGCACATACATCCAGTTCCAAGAGGACATGCGTAAGCTATTGATCCCCGGTCAGCTGCAGGAGTTTCCGCCACTCTCGGAGTATATGAATGCATGCTCGAACGCGGCGTGCGAGCCTATGAAGCGTGAGCCCCAAATCGGCATCTGTGTCCACGACCTGCATACCCTGCTGAATGGCTCTGGATGCTACTCCTACGAGTGGCTCAAGGACGAGAGAAACGTCTGGCACCCGGACAAATTTGCCAGGTACTGCGAGCCGTCGCATAGAGAGCAGCTGAAGGCGTCCGCACAGGAGTTGTTCATTCTCTACGGCGTTCTAATGGACTCGTGTAAGGGATCGGAGGGCAATTCGGAGGTCAAGTCGGAGCAATAACGTTCTTGACAGCCTATCTTGGTGACGACACGGCATGAAGGCTAGCCAATTGGACCACGATAACGAACCGTAGCCTCATACACTTTTTCGCATCTCCACCTCGCATCTCCCAATGGTGGTCGAGCTGTAATCCATATCAGGGTCTCCTGTCCTGGGTTAGTACGTAATTTGCGACCGGCGCGGCAAAAGTTTCGCACTTTCGCGTCGGAGCGCATTGAACTCGTTCCGCACAAAGAGCGAACGGGGAGATTTTTTTGAGTCATGTCTTTCAGGTAATATCTTGCGGTGCATCTGTCGACGTCTCGCAGTCCTCCGCCTAGTCTGGGAAAAGATACGCTGGCTTGGCCCTATTTGGAAAGACGATGAATCCGATGTGCGGCGCAGGACGCGCTGTGCTTAGAACCCGTGGATTGCCGCATACAGCTACCCCGCGAACATCGCAAAATTCACATGTAGCTTCACCCCGCCAACCCTTTTATACTCCATCGATTGCGCGCGCAGTCAGGCACTTCTCCAGTACGCGGTGCATCATGACGGCCACCAAGATTGACGGCACGGCGATTGCTAAGGGCATCCGCGAGCGCTTGGGCGGATACATCAAGGAGAAGCAGGGCGTGAACCCGCGTTACCGCCCGAGTCTGAAGATTATCCAGGGCAAGTCTGACTGTCCCGCACACCTGCTACCATTGAGCGCTGACACGATGCAGTTGGCGACCGCTCCGACTCCAGCACCTATGTGCGCATGAAGCTCAAGGCCGCCGAGGAGGCCAACATCGACTGCGAGCTCGTCCAGCTGCCCGAGGACACCAGCGAGAGCGACCTACTGTACCGCGTCTCCGTCTACAACAACGACCCCGCCGTCCACGGCATCCTCGTCCAGCTGCCGCTGCCCAAGCACATCTCCGAGTACGAGATCACCAGCGCCGTCGCCGACGAGAAGGACGTCGATGGCTTCGGCGCCGCGAGCATTGGCGAGCTGGCCAAGCGCGGCGGTAAGCCGCTGTTCACGCCCTGCACTCCCAAGGGTGTCATGGTGCTGCTGCAGGAGGCCGGCGTCGAGATTGCAGGCAAGACTGCTGTCGTGGTCGGCCGCAGTGACATCGTTGGCAGCCCCGCCAGCTACCTGCTGAAGAATGCCGACGCGACCGTCACCGTGTGCCACTCCAAGACGGCCAACCTACCCGACGTCGTGCGCCAGGCTGACATTGTCGTCGCTGCCATTGGCAAGGCACAGTTCGTCAAGGGCGACTGGCTCAAACCCGGCGCCGTGGTCATCGACGTAGGCACCAACTTCATCGCCGACGCTAGCAAGAAGAGCGGCCAGCGCCTGGTTGGTGATGTCGACTTCGAGTCTGCCGCCGAGGTTGCCTCGCAGATCACTCCCGTTCCCGGAGGTGTCGGTCCTATGACTATTGCCATGCTGCTGCAGAACCTTGTCGACTCGGCTGATGCCACCTTCGACCGCCAGACTAAGCGCAAGATCACACCGCTGCCTATCAAGCCGGAGGACCCCATTCCCTCGGATATCGCCATCTCGCGCAAGCAGCACCCCAAGCCCATCACAACCGTCGCCAAGGAGGTCGGCATCCTGCCCCACGAACTGGAGCCATACGGTGCCACCAAGGCCAAGGTTGACTTGTCCCTGCTCAAGCGTCTTGAGCACCGCAAGAACGGTCGCTATGTCCTTATCGCCGGTATCACACCCACACCTCTTGGAGAGGGCAAGTCCACAACCACCATTGGTGTAGCACAAGCACTGGGTGCACACCTCGGCAGGATATGCTTCGCCAACGTTCGTCAGCCCAGTATGGGACCTACATTCGGTATCAAGGGTGGAGCCGCCGGTGGTGGTTACAGCCAGGTCATTCCCATGGACGAGTTCAACCTCCACCTGACTGGCGACATCCACGCCATCACTGCCGCCAACAACCTGCTCGCTGCCGCCATCGAGACCCGCATCTTCCACGAGAACACACAGAAGGACGCCGCCCTGTACAAGCGCCTGGTTCCCGCGAAGAAGGGCGGACGTGAGTTCGCACCTGTCATGTTCCGCCGCCTGAAGAAGCTCGGTATTGACAAGACCAACCCTGATGACCTGACCGAGGAGGAGATCACCAAGTTCGCCCGCCTCGACATCGACCCCGAGACCATCACATGGCGCCGTGTTTTGGATGTCAACGACAGGCACCTGCGAGGAATCACCATTGGCCAGGCATCCACCGAGAAGGGCCAGACCCGCGAGACCGGCTTCGACATCTCCGTCGCCAGTGAGTGCATGGCTATCCTTGCGCTCAGCAACGATCTCAAGGATCTTCGCGAGCGTCTTGGTCGCATGGTCGTTGCCAGCTCCCGCAGCGGCGATCCAGTTACCTGCGACGACATCGGTGCTGGCGGTGCCCTGACCGCCCTCCTTCGTGATGCCATCAAGCCCAACATGATGCAGACGCTCGAGGGAACCCCCGTCTTCGTCCACGCCGGTCCCTTCGCCAACATCTCCATTGGTGCCTCTTCCGTCCTCGCTGACAAGCTTGCTCTTAAGCTTGCTGGTACCGAGGCTGGCGAGAACCACGAGGAGAAGACTGGTTTCGTTGTCACAGAAGCCGGATTCGACTTCACCATGGGCGGTGAGCGCTTCTTCAACATCAAGTGCCGCTCCTCCGGCCTTGTCCCCGACACCGTCGTCATCGTCGCGACCGTCCGTGCCCTCAAGGTTCACGGTGGCGGCCCTGAGATCAAGCCTGGCGCTCAGCTCCAGGAGTGCTACCGCACCGAGAACATCGACATGCTGCGCAAGGGCTGCATCAACTTAAAGAAGCACATTGCCAACGCACGCTCCTACGGCGTCCCCGTTGTTGTTGCCATCAACAAGTTCGCCACAGACACCCAGGCCGAAATCGACGTCATCCGCGAGGAGTCTCTCGCCGCAGGTGCCGAAGACGCCATCCCCGCGAACCACTTCGCTGAGGGCGGAAAGGGCGCCAAGGACCTCGCCGAAGGCATCATCAAGGCCTCCGCGCAGCCCAAGGAGTTCAAGCTGCTGTACAGCCTCGACAACACCGTGCAAGAGCGCATGGAGGAGATTGCGAAGAAGATGTACGGAGCCGCCGCCGTTGAGTTCAGCGAGCTTGCACAGAAAAAGGTCGATACCTACACCAAGCAGGGTCTGGGCAACCTGCCCATCTGCGTTGCGAAGACACAGTACTCGCTCTCGCACGACCCCGCCCTCAAGGGCGCACCAGAGGGCTTCACAGTCCCCATCCGCGACGTCCGCATGGCCGCCGGTGCCGGATACCTGTACGCCCTGGCCGCCGACATCCAGACCATTCCCGGTCTGCCCACCGCTCCCGGCTACCTCAACATCGACGTCGACACCGAGACCGGCGAGATCGACGGCATGTTCTAGGCGGTCGATCTAGTAAGTCCTCCGGGCGTGGTTCCGAGGCAGAAGAGGATGTTTTCAACAACTTGACGTTCTTCAGCATATGGCGTTTTCGGGTGTAAGAAAGGATTGGGACTTGTAGCGATATTCAACACTTAGGCTTGCGAAAAGCAAAGCATGGCATGGCATGGTATGACGGATACATTGCATAGGTGGAGCCGACTCAACTAGACGGTTTCATGACGAGAAGAAATGATATTTATAATCTTCAACTTCCTGTTCAATCAGTGATGTTGCCCAATCGCGTGCACTCTGTTGATATTTTAGCTCCGTAGTTTGACTACCTCCAGACTACTCACCTCGGTCTTGCACTGCAAAGATGAAGATGGAATCTCCGCCACAAGGAGAAAGGTAAGTGTACTAGACGTAAGCATGGCAGCCAATAGTCACTACAGAGGAGAGACGAGCGCTAGCTATTCGCTGGGGTATAGATTACCCGCCAACACAACCAGGCGAAAGACTTGACAGATCTACATACGTTCCTTAGTATCATTCTTCATATGCATTCGTGTGATTTGCTATTTACGTTCATCTCGCAGTATAATACCAACGCTCTCCTAGAAATGAAATGGTACGCAGCAAGATCAACGTACTCGAACCTTCCCTTACCACGTCCATCACACATACCAACATCCCACACCACCACTCAGAACTCCAACCCACACGCAACTAACCCCATCCACAACCATTTCCAAATCCTCTGCTAGCTTAACATTCTACCACGTGGTGTCCTACTGCTATCTGCACTTACCCAACCCTCCCCCAAAAAGTCCACTCCCCCCCCCCCCCCCCTGAATGGAGGCCGCCAAACCCACCCACCACGCACCCATGCCCACCAAACCGGCAAAAAGAAGGTTTCCGTCACGGGGAATCGAACCCCGGCCACATCGGCACTTGCATGAGAGCGATGTATCCTAGCCACTAGACCATAACGGATGCGTTGCAGCTGATTATGTAAGGTCGTTGGTTTTGAGAATATAAGTAGCGATTAAACAGGGGAGTGAGGAGGCGTGGTTTTTGCTTTGAGCTAGATGTCAGGAGCTGGACGTGAGAAGGTGGATATTAGGAGAAAACCTTGTGGACTGAGTCAGGGGTGTGGTGGAAGCGAGGTGGAGTGGGGACGGAATGAAGGCTCTGAACTCTGAGCGACAGCGAGCCGATGGGTTACGATTCAGTTGAGATGTGTTCATGACGCAGATATATGAAAGGCATACTTCTTTCGGTGCACAGAGTAACGGCAGTCAAGTACGTATTCGTAGCAATATCATTCGTTGATCATAGGGTTTCTAAGTCTACAGCAAAGCAACGCTATACACTGTGCAAACAAACATGCTTTATTTCAAGCGTCTCCAAAGCCACTAAGCAAGCACACACAAAATACTTGAACGTATGAGCGCTTAAATCAGTCCAAGGTTCGACATAGCCTTCTCGTAGTCATCCCATTTGGTGAGAGCACCAAGTGCGCGACGCTGGTGGGCGCTGAGAAGCGTCATCCCGTAAATGTAGCTGGCGTTGACCCATCCAAATCTATGTTGTATTAGCAAACGTACAACGGATGATGAGAACTGCAAGACTTACCCTTCACGAGGCACACCCTTGAAGTCACTGCCCTGGTTTCCATACTCAGCCTCGACCCTGTGCGGGTCAATTTGCCTTGTAACATCGTACTTCTCAACAACAACTCCGTTGAAATCAACGAATGCCTTCGTGACCATGTACAGCCATCGGTAAGCCAATCTCTGAGCCTCAGCATCGTAACCATAACGCTGCAAACCGACCCAAGCTAGAATCTGCTGCGGCGCCCAGCCGAAGGGATAGTCCCATTGTCGATTAGGACGGTCAAGCCCAACCTTGCCACGGGACTTCTCAGTACCCGAAACCAATCCACCAAATACCTCAAACAGCGGCAGAGCTTTGTCGACGAGAGTCTGGGCCTGTCGTGGTGTGGCAAGGCCAGACCACATCGGCCAGAAAGTCGTCGCAGATTCGTAGTTGGTGCGTTCCTTCTTCTTAGTGTTATAATCAAAGTACATGCCAGCTTTCTCGTCCCAGAGGTATTTGTCGACGTTTCGGCGTCGATCTCTAGCACGACGTTCCCAGGTGGCAGAGTTCTCAACCTGTCCTGGCTTCATCGTACCAGTACAAAACTCGGCTGGGACAACGAGCTTGTCACCGAAGTGGTTGCGAATCACACGACCAATGTCGACCTCGTACTTGTAGAGCAGCGCGTTGATATCGACAACTGCCAGGTCAGCAGCGACGGTCTCGAGGCGGTACGATGTGTCGTGTCCTGACTCTCGTACAGCACGGTCATGCAGGAAGTACTCATCCAGCTCCTTGAGGGTTTCCTCATCCACACCCTCGCGGTAGTTGTATGCTTCAACAAACTGCTTGAAAGTCATGTTGTGCTTCTTGGCGTACGGTTCGAGAACGTGCTCGAAATGCGAAGCTTCTGTCTCGGGTGGCACACCCTTACCAGTAGGTCGGTAGCGTGTAAGACCCGTCTCCGGATCGTATCGAGGGGCCGCCATCCAGACTGAATGGTACTCCTTGATGGCTGCAAGGATGGCATTTCGAAGGAAGTCCAACGCGCCCTCTTCGTGCTTGATGCGTTCGTAGACACGTAGAGCCATGTCAGTCAGGAAGGGCGGTTGTGATCGGCAGAGGTAGTACGTTCGGTTGGCGTTCAAGATCTTGTTGTAGTGCTTGATGCAGAAGCAGAAATGGATGACCATGGACTTGACCAAGTCGACACGGTCGTTGACGAGCAGACCGAGGGACTCCATGTAGCTGTCCCAGCCGTACAGCTCGTTGAATCGGCCGCCGGGTACAACAAATGGGAGGCCCCTCAGATCCTTCTTGCCAGTCTCAGGGTCGATCCATTCCTCCATGGCGATAGCGAGCAGACCGGGTGCCTTGTTCAGGTCGCGCACATATAGCTCGTCGTCGACAGGCTCCTGTAGCCATTGGACGTCGAGTCGCATATCTGGGTGCTCTCTGGCAATGCGAGTGTAGTATTCGTATTGCTCCGGGGCACCTCTGGGGATGTATATGCGAGGGCGCGGGTTGTCGGTCCAATCCTTAGGATCAACACCGACCTTTGCGATGTTGGACCCATCGATGCGGCGTGTAAGGCCGTCCCAGAACGAATACTGGATGAGTCGAGAGAGGCGGTTCACGGGGTTCTCATTCAGGCGTGCTTCGTCGAGGACAATGGTCTTGCGGCCGTAGTCTTTGGCGAGGGTGAGCTCCTGGAGCAGGTTGGAGAGCATGTATGTGCCGCGCACATCGAACTTGTTGTGGGCATTGGAGGCCAATGTACCGAGCGATAAAACCTGCCTATGTCAGCATTGCCTGTGCGAGTTCTGCCGCGGATGCCAAGCGCACCTTCGGCCCCTTGTCGTCGATGGTGATCTGGTAGTTGCCGTCCGAGTCTTCGCGCGAGAGGAGCGTCTTCAGGGTTTCATCGACCTGGACGAGGAAGCGGCGCGGCTGGAGGGATTGCTCGTCTGCTGCTGTCAGCGTGAGTCCCTGTAAAGGGGCAATGGCGGCCAACCATGGCTGATACGGCGTCCTTGAGTTACGCCCTCGGACAGCGAGGCATTGCGGACAGAGCGGTCTACGTTCTGCAGTCTGTCAGTGTCGGTAGTCAGCAGCGAAAGCACGCGTCACTCACGGCAGAGTAGGTGCGTGCCCTGGGATGCTTGCGCGAGTGGCTTTCTCCGTAGTAGACCTGTGGTGTTGCCAGAGGATCGTGCGCGACGGTAGAGCTACGGCGGGTTTTTAAGGATTGCGAGCTCATGCTACGGGGGTCGGACAGGCCAGTACTGCTCTCGGGCGGGGTGGAGGTGGGTGTGTGTAGTGCTGGGCGCTGAAGATATTGTTGCTATGGCGTAGGCTACGGACCTAGTGTTAGCACGTCCAACACGATGGTGGGGACGGGGAGGTGGGGCCTACCGTGTGAGATATGTTTCTAGGAACGACAGCTGTGACACGTCCGTAGGCGTGTATTGTAGAGTAAGGAGAGTGTAGGAATGAGAATGTCGGTGAGGCAAAAGCTACTTGGGGCAGACTTCACGATAGAATGCAGGTGCTGTCACGGCCGCTGGACGGCCGCAGCGAACGCCAATCGCAGCTGACGCCAATGGCCAAGTGGATCGTTGGATTCAGGAAAGACGCAGACCGAGGAGTCATTGGCAGCATGTACGATGGCGCCAGGAGCAAAGTCGCCCATGTCTCGTGCAACCTGCCCTTTCTCCCCGGCTCTCGTTCTCTGCCAAATCGCGGAATCAAACGTCACTCCTGCCATTCGAAAGCTGCGACCCACGTGACGTCACACCCCACATATACTGCTCCATCTGCATCTGCATCGCCTGCCGTCCCTCTTCAATTGCTCTCTTGTGCCTGTATTCACTTTTTTGTTGCGCCTGCAAGTCGGCGCGACTCCACGCCTGTCTGCCGCTGCGACTGGCTCGGCTGCAGGTCAGCTGCCTCCGGAGCATGGGCGTGCAGATTCACCCCACGCTGCACAAAGAGCCTCCACTTCACATAGAGTGGGAGGTACACGATAACATTCAACAATCTGGGTCAAGGGCGAGCAACAGGACTCACTCGGTACTTCACCGGCAGTTTGAACAACATTGTTTAGGAGTTTTCGCAACATGACGTGATTTCCGTCAGCCTCTACTGTCTATCGTGCCTTCTCAGCCCTGTGCGGCAGTGTTAATGACCATCAAGAATCTCGGCTCTCCAAGCAAGCCGCCAGCTTTGCGCATGACGCAATGAATATTATAAGATATTGGGGTATTCATTTCGTCCATCATTGCTCTTCTCAAGGCCACTATTATACAACACGACGTCATGCATCGTGTCCTCCAAGGATTACTTGGGATACGCAAAACAAAGAAACAGCAACGCTATGCCAGTCAATGAAGTCGAAACCGAAACACCAACGCTAAGTATAATCAATCAAGTTCAGACATCTCCAGCACACCGGCAACGCACACACTCATGCCGCGGTCCTCTCGTTTCACCTTTTCTTTCCAAGAGTCCTCCAGCTCCACTTCTTCTCGTTCCTTTCTCGTACATCCACTCGACTCAAAGTGTCCGAGTCTGGTCGTGGGCTGCCACATCTGCTGGAGAATCTCGACTCGGTTTCGATGCTACCTGTATCGACGCGGGCCATCTCTGAGGCGAGCATCTGCAGGTCAAGGCCTTCCGCATCAGGGTATGGCAGTTTGCGATTGTCGATGTCTCCGTGCGTCATGGCGAGGAAGCCCGATGTAAAACAACCACCGTAGATCTTCAGTGCTTCCAAGGATGCGGCTTTTCTCAGGGCGATGTTATATCTCCTTGCGTCTAGGTCCTCATCTCCGGAATCACTCAAGCCGTCATCGAATCGATACAGCTCAGAAGACTCAGCCCATGTGCGATCTTCGATGCACAAGCGGTCCTGAGATGTAGTGGTGTGCTGTGGGTCGAATGTCAGCGTTCGTTACGGTCATTATCCAGTCAATTTGCATACCTTGGAGTATGTCGAGCTGTGCAATCGCAAGTTCTCTTCGGTAAGGCAGCTTTGGCCTGTCTGGACTGTCTCCTTGGTCTTCATGCTCAAGCGGCCAACCATTGTCGACTTGCAGGTGGTACTAAGGGATCACGGAGGATTCTGACTCGATAAAGTTCTTTGGAAGTACCACTTCGGAGAATATGTATGAAGTCGATGTTTGCTGAGCTAGTGAGGTTGCTGATGGACGAGTGGACAGCTCAAAGTACGGAGCGCCGAGTATTAAATACAAGCTTACAAGAAAGGCATCTCAGCTGGCGAACAACGCAGCTTCCCGCGAACGGACAGTTTGGCGCCGCCTGCGTCGTCGTCTTCAAGGATTCCTACCCACCACCACAGCGCCAGTAACGTGGTACACGCCAGCGGATCCTGCCACATCGCATTCTTGTTGTCGCTTCTCGGCCTAGATCCGCGCTCGCTCGCTTTCGCTTGTTGCCAACGCAGGGGCCCCATGGCTGATCCCTGAGGCCCAAGCTCAAAAGCGCGTACCTTTTACCGAAAGCTGGAGGCCGGTGGATTGCGGATCCAATCATAGGAGATGACCACGAATCTGGGAGACAGCGAACTGGCCCCCAAGCCTTCAACGCAAGCCTCAATTGCGACACGTGGCCGGCATATCCGAACTTTCCATACAGTTGCTTTTGCGGATCATCGTACCGAATCGTCCTCTCCATAAGCTTCTCCACCACAGGAGAAAGCCAATCCCAATGCCCAATGCGTCACAACTCTTTGATCGTTTCAGACACATGTGCTATCGCAGTCGCCAGCGTTACGCAGCTTACACAAATTGCAATCAAACATCTTGAAACACCTTGTCACAGACCCCGAGGCTTTGTGCCTCGCCAGCCCATGTCAGCACCTGCCTCATTGCTGCATTCTGGAATTGCAAATTGATCCTTGTGATCATCATTGGAAGTTTGCTAGATGCGGGTCCCGCCGATTGACTTCCGGCCATTTCATGGCGCGCAGAAAAAGCATCGTCTTGTGCTTTGTCTGCGGCTAGCGAAACACTCGGCATAAATTTGAAGGCTGAAGGATTGAGGAGTTCACCAATCTCACTGCAATGCAAGGAAAGCGTTCCTGACAGCTTGGATGCAGGGACCATCCTTCATTTGGCTGTGACACATGAGCCACTTTCCCGGGCCCGTGCGACAACTCCACAGTTACACAGGGCTGGCAAGCATCGCAAATCGTATGCAGCGCCTCCTTTTTCGTGCAGCTTCTTTGTTGTTCTTTGTTTCTATGCGTCCCAGGGAGCAATTGCGACGTGGGAGATGAATTTCTGCAGTTTGACAAGGACAGGGCCAGATGCTGTGCTTTCGGAGTCCACGATCCTCAGCTCAGCCCAGACAGAGAACCACTTTCGCTAGTCGTTGTTAGGCTCGCTACTCCTGGCTACTTTCTGCACGTCTAGCCAGCAGGCTTCGCTTGTTGCCGTGGACACCGTGCTGGCGTAACTGGTTACTAACATGTTCACTCGGTCGGAGTTTGAATCGACACCGGTGTCGTGATTGTGAACGGTATCCGAAGAAGCACGCTACTGTTCTACTCCATGCGCGGCTCGCGCGTCTCTCATCGTGACGACGCTCCAGATCATGCAATAACATCATGATCCATCGTAACTCAATCTTTACCCCGTTGTAACCAGTGGGTGTACAGTCTGTGACCGCGCTTCCTTGTCGGCCATGTAGCAAGTGCTTTTCCGGGCAGTCTTCGGCTCCGTAGGCCTAATTATTCCGCCGCAAGCTCACCTGCATCCTTCCTGCACATTGAACGGCGATCCAACAAGCAGGGCACGAAATTGTCGCCCACTCCCATCACATCGTGTTCGCGGACCGTAGTGGTGCCGTCAGATTGGTGGGCCCCACAATAATATGCCCCTGTTCAACCCCCAGGAACCCGAAAACGAGACTACGAACACAGACAAGGATGCGCGATGCGATTGTGATCTGGTGATGCCCAATTACATATACAATCCCTACAGAAGAAGCAAACATTTGAAATGTACCCTGGTCCGATCTCATCGCCGAAAGGATTGGTATCTCTTACAAGGGGATTTCGGGCATGCAGAAAATAGTTGATGATGCGCCCGAAGGATCTGCAGCACATTCCAACACGCGCCTCGCCGACCTGATTATGAGTGTGAGGCTGTCAGCCCCGTATTTTCCAGCCGCCTGGTCCGGGAAACAATGTACCCGTGTGGGCACAGAAGGGATGTAGGGGTGACGTGGGAAACAAATCGGCGTTCTAAATATTGGAGATACAAAGAATGACTCGTGTGAGAAAGTGGAGATGATGTGAGATGTGCTTTCGGACACGATCTGAAAATCTGTGCGACGTGGGTGTCGTTTGGCTGATCCAGCGGTGAGGTCGTCGGGTCTAGGGCTCGATGGCTGAGTCTATGGCGTGGAATGGGAGGACAGACGTGAGTGAGGCAAGCTTCGTGTCTGCGAAACAATGTAACGATCTTCCCAAGATTTAAAACTCAATTGCTAACAGTCTTACAGTATACCGACTCCGTGGTTCTTAATACGATTCTGCGAACACACGTTGCACATCAATCGAACCTCAGCCTTGAATAGTTCCTTCCCAGGCCATTACTTGGGGTCTACCGACTCGCTGGTTCAACGAGTACCAGGTCGGATTGTTTTGGCATCGGCACGGCCCGTGGGGTTGGTGAGAAGGTGAGCTAAGTCAGCCCTTGCAAAGGGTCAGAGACTCGAATGGTACCCAAAAGAACAACCCGACAGCGTCACGAGACACCTCAGATCCAGGAACCCTACCCGGTCGCAAGAATAGATCTGGCGACCGTTTTTTGTTGCACAGCCAGCGCCGACATTCGTGTGGACTTGTCGAGGCCTTGCTGCAGTGCTCGCTGGGAAGAGGGGCAATGACCCTGATGAAGCGACCTAGATTTGAGATGTGAAGCCGACAAGTGAGAGATCGACCAATCTGGACGGTCACATCTTTAGATAGAAGACACTTCGTACAGACAGAATGACCACGATGATCATGACTGTGGCTCAGGCTTGACAGCGCTGGTTCAGTGCCAAAGTAGCATATGCCTATCGACTCCAAATATGGCCACACCTAACGTTACTTCGTTTGGTTGCGAGTCCCTGGACCCTCAGCTTTTGCGCACAAAACCATTCTGCAGACCCTCTTGTTGAAATACCAGACTTGACCAGGCTCTTCCGACAGCACCACATCTATACTTCAGCGCAGTGATCACAGTCTAACAATGCCTGCACTCAGTAATTCTCACGATCAAATGGGCTACAGCTTCCCGACACCACCTCATGGGGGTAAAATTGTAAGTTCCGTGCATATGCTCGTCTTCTTTGAAAGCAGTCGCTTTTCACAAATCCTGGTGATTAAAATGTCACTTACACACACTAACAAGATACCTTCAGACCACCGATCCCACCAACTGGACACCTGCAGTAAACACTCATTTAAAACCTCCCCCACACAATTTGGTCAGTCACTTTTAGCGACCTCATTGATGATTGTGGTGGCATGCGACCACGGTCACCCATATGAATAGCCATTGACGATTGACGCAGTATCACTCGCACAAGCCTCGTGCGGCACCACTGAGCACCGAAGAACAAATTCAAGGCGCTATTCGCCGTCTATCTAACTTTAACGGAGCACAGCCAAGTACTCCACGGTCAGTGTTGTCTTCATTGAGTGTTGGAGGAAGCAGCACGCCACCTACACCGACGACACCGCCGTCATTACCTCGCCGATCCCCCACAGCTATGCCTTCCTATGCTCTAAATACGTCCAATTCCCCAACTGGGTCACAAAGCGGTGTACGCGCACAACCGCGAGCATGCAACCGCAAGCTAGCAAAGGTTCGTCCAAGCTATCGTGCATCTGCTCTACGGTCAGAGGTTCGCTTCGAATCAAATACGCATCTTGGCAGTACACCGGAGTCTTCAACGCCATATTATCCTAGCTTGGCGGTCCAGTCTTGCATTCGCATGCCAACTAGTCCGCCTCGTTCGATCCGGGGAGCTGAGGAGGAGTACCGCTTTCCTCACCGCACCGGGTTTACAAAGGATGGAATTCCTTGCTCCTCACAACCATGTTCAGCACTGAACTCGCGATTTGCGACGCCTATTGACTCCCCTTTTGCTTCCCCGCCTGATTCGACGCCCAACTCAGAGGCGTCTTCCCTACGAAACTTCAGACGTAATGGAGGCATCTTCGACGACATGGAAGTTGATACAGACTTCGATGGACGCTCTGTCGGCTCTCATACGACCAATGGTAGTGGTACACAACCTACCAGCGCCCGATCTCCTCCTAGAACTGCTCGCCCAGATGCCGCAGGCAACATGAGTGAAGCCAAGATGGGTCCTAGCATGGCGTAAGTCATTCCTTCCCTGAACCCACACAAAACCCACTGCTAACTTGCTGCTGCACAGCAAGAATGTGACCATAGGAACTCCTTACTCTCAAAATAGGGTTGAAGGTTCTCAAGTTCCTCCTCAATCTCATGGCGTGAAGTCAATGACGCCGTCGGAAGAGCAGTCTGCTCTACTAAAGAAATTGAAGAAGGTCTTTTGGAAACAGGAAACAAAGGCTGCTTCTCAGCGTGTAGCCTGGTCATAGATTCATTTGGACTCAAGATGGGGATTACTAGACTGCCTAATTGTGCTTCAAGCGTGGAGTTTGGGTAGATAGGATGGCGTTCTATCGTTACATTCGTTCTTTTGGCAGGAGCCATGAGGTACATACCGACGGGGAAGGGGGAGCTTCTTTGTACACCCACATACTGCTTTTAGACGACAAAACGTATACATTCGTTTAGACTAATCAAGTCTCCTCTAAAGCGTTGATAATATCGAGCACTTTCTCAGCCACATACTTTCACTCCCTGTCCTGTACTAACTACCGTTACAGATCCATTCATTAGCGACATACTGACATACTCGAGAACGATCTACTACATGATACACCTTGTCGGGCCATGAAGCAAGATGAATGTGACCCAAAGAGGACGAACGAGGAGGAGGGAGTGCCAGTATGCGATCTACGGACTGCCATCAGCTGTGTGCAGGAGATGAGGCCATGGGATATCAGGCCTGTGCTGACGCGCCTGTTTCCTCTCGCGGGGAATGAACTGTACGGCTAAGGGCTCATGGTCTGCTTGTGGATAGCTCGCACTGGTCTAGGTAACACAGATTGAAGTTCAGAAGTAAGTTGCCGATAGCAAAACAATCTAGGGTCAAGATCTGCGTTAGTTCGTACTGCGAAGAAATTAGTCTTGAGTGCCTAGAGACGGGAAATGGCGTTTAAGATTGTAATGATATGATTATAATGTGAAAAGCACATGGCTCCGTTGAAGAGTGGGTAATTCTATCGAGACCTGATGTCTAGTTTGACACCTAAATCCAGTGTCTAATGCAATGCCCATGGGTATCTAGCGAACGTCCAATACCTTCTCGTCCAGCCCGAAACGCCGAAATATCAAACAAACGAAAATGGGAAAAAAAATAAGAACTGTACATAGCCGGTGACAGTTATTGTCGCCGGCTCGCACCAATTTGTCATGCATGAACCAAACTAGATCATCGACCCAATCTTGGTTGTAGCGCGTGCTAACCCGTCCCTCCATTCAGCCACATCGATGCGCTTACTGACATCCTTGACAAGCACCTTCGCGAACCATTTGTGTAGATCGAGCCCAAGAGCTTTCGAGAGATCCTTCATCTTGCGCATGTTCTTGATGCCTGCATCATCATAAGCCAGACAATGAAGCGGGCTTCCAGATTTGATCATTTCGCGTTGCTGGTACTTGTTGTGCTTGAATGCATCGAAAGGCGATGCACCGATGATTAGGAACAGCAGGGTGATGGCAAGGGACCAAAGATCGGTAGCGGGGGACGGCTCTGCAGGAGCCGAGCTGCTTAGGAGGGAAGGATCGAGATAATCCCAAGTTCCGGCTCCAAGTGGCGAGGCGTTGTGTACCTCGATTTCTGGGGCGACCAGAATCGTCGACGAGAAGTCAGAGTAGACGGTCGCTGGCACAGAGGTGAGATCGTTCGGAGCCTTTGATGTAAGGACATTTGCTGGCTTGATGTCGGCGTGAATGCAATTCTTGTCTTGCATCCAGATCAGACTGTCGATAAGGGCCAATGCAAGGCGTGGGAACACAGCCGCCAATTTCGTTGCGCGGAGATTGCCGTCAAGGTTGTTGAGGTCTTTCTTGATCCAGTCCTCCAAGGTCCCATCCATGGCCTTCAATACCAGAGCATCGTTGCGTGAGTCTTGGCCAAAGAACTGGACGATGTGGTTGTCCGAATCCGGGAACTGAGATAGGTAAGACAGGATTTTCGCCTCTTCCTTCAATACCTTGCGCGAGCTGGTCGATGTAGGGGCTTTTATGGCGTACAGTGATGGTACAGCAGGGAAGGGATAAATCCCGACGGCTGAATCATTGGACTTTATTGGGGATACAGGGGCCGACTTGGTGGCAGAAGGCGGTAATAGGAAGGGCTGATCAACAGGCTTCGCTAAGCCTGGGGCTGCGAGATACACATCACTCCAGATACCTGAGCCAATAGGTCGCTTTTTGCCTTTGTCATCGACCAGTATCACATACTCGAGTGACTCGTGATCGAAGACCTGGAGTGCAACCGGGTGGGAATGTATTGAGGGTGATCGAGGGACAGAAGCAGTCGATGCTGTAGATCCTTGACGCTTCAAAGTGTTTAGGGTGCCACGGTTATCAGACGGAGAGCCGGGCTGGAAGTGTGATGGGGATGTTGGTGTTGCTGGCGGCGTCATAGTACTACTGTTGCGCACTTTCTCGTCTTGCAGATCCATTCGCGCGGGACGCAGACGCGTCGGTGAATCTGGCGGCGTTGATATTGATCCTAAGGCTGGTGGTCCTGCTTCCTTCTTTGATGCTCCTGTGAAATGAGCTAGCGTGCAGCGATCGAGGTGATCGTGTAGTGTATCCTCGCCGGTAGATGTTGAGTTGGGAGAGTCCAGCGCTGGCGAAGGCCCTTGTGGACAGATAGTAAGGTTATGGTGAATGGCCATGCTGTATTGTGTCCTCGTGACAATGGCTGGGTACGAGAAGCAGTGTGCGGTCACGGTGTAGAGGTGTTGTGTGGAAGGGTAACCTTGAAATATGAAACGCAATGCCGAAAGTCAAACGGTTTGAGGTTCTGTATGAAGCGACGAAACTTTGGCAGGGACGTTTGTAATAATGTCCGACCCGATGTTGGTAAAGAGTGGTCTGGATGAATTATCTTGTCTGGCCAACCAAGGGATGGTTCTGGGCTATGGCGACGGAGCCGAACACAAAAGGGAATAAAGTTACAATTATTGGTACAACGAATCCAGGGCGATAAATCGCATGGGCGACTCAGTACAGGAGACACATTCTTCGGTTAGTAGAGGCGGCGCGCGCGGAGTGCCCGCGGTGGAAAGGTGATGTGTGCAGCCTCGACAGATCCGGACGGGCCAGCGACTGTTAAAAGCAACGCCGGCTGTGTTCCGCCAGGCCCGCCAATCTCGCGCGGGTGACGCATGGGCGCAAACTGCGCGCTTGAAAAATTTAGGCTGCGGTTGGTATCTGCAACTTTGGATCGAAAAGGAAGCAAGCCTGCATCCAGAACCCTTTCACTCCAGTTTCCCGGTCGAGCTGTCGTACTGGTGCCGGGGCGCAAAAAGCGGGTCCTTAGCCTCGGATTTCCAATCAATACCCACGCTCGTATCAACGTGCGTGCCTTGATTGGTCTCTGCAACGTCTGGAATTACCCTGACATCTGTGTCTGCTTCGACGTGTGCAACACGCTGTTTCGCGTGCTAAGGTTCGAAAGCTGTATGGGCGAAGTTGACACCCCTGACGAACTTTCGGCGTAACTCGACTGGAAATCTAAAAGATCGATGATCTCTGACGTCGTTAGCAGCTGTTGCGAAGTTCATGTGTAGCTGAAGTCACTGGAGCTAAAAAGTCGATAGCCCGCCTGCCGGAGTCTGAACCATAGTGTGAAGTGATTGCCGCCGCCTTATCGTTGACTCCGAACCTCGAAAGATATCAGCAATTTCCAGTCCCACTGAAGATAAGTAACCTATCCTCGCGTTCTTGCGACTACACCTACACACAGGCATTTTTTAGTCGGTCATGTGTTCGTCTCCAGCATTCCGGTCAAGTGCACCCGCTTCCCCACTCCGTCAAGCAGGTTAGCCGGTAGCTCCGACTGGCCTGCATGACTGATCTACTCCGCAAGCGCAGCATCTTGACGTATCCACGATCGGTCAATCGGCGCGTCAGCGGAGATTGGTGGCTGCGAAAACGCCCAGGTCACCGTGGCAAGGCTGCGTCTGGGAAAGGTGGTGATTTGGTCCTGCCATATCATTGAAGTCAGGAGACGATGAGGTAGGTGATCAGACAGATGTAATGTGAAGTGTTGTTGAGGATGCGGAGTTGAGTGAGGAAGACATACGTTTGTGCTCTGCACATCAGGTTCTCAAGTTCATGTGAGAAGGAGCGTCTGGCAGTCCTCAGAACCTCAAACCCACGAGTACTGCTTTCCTGCTAAACGGTAAACACCACACAAGATGCACAGCGAAAAGATGGGGATATTGGGATTGACTTAGTTGCAGGTTGAGCACCTAACTGTGGATTCTATACACTGTCTAAGCCAGACGGTGAGATCTGCAGGCCTCCATTCGACGTCGCTCCTTCGAGCTGGCTGTGCTGTGCACGCCTGATATGAAAAGCAATGACTGAATGTCCCTAATGCGCCGTTGACAAAGGAAGGATGCCGGGCATCAAAACACTAGGAAAGAAAAAGGAAGACAAGATAAGAGATGGAGGTTGACTACCCTCTATGAAATGAAGATCGAACCGCCTGCTTCCAATCGGTAAGAAGGGTTTGCAAGATAACGCCGCCGTTCATGAGCATATTCCAATGCTCAAAGACATATCGTGGAATTATGTAATTCGATACAGGTTATATGCACACGCAATATGCTTCCCATTAATGTTTCAGATCTTGTTCTGCACAGAGGAGCGACCATACATGTCAATAATCTTGCCCACCTGCTCCTCGTGCTCCTGGCGTCAATGGTCGTAACCAGCGCCTCGTTGCCATGGGCTAGCGTTGTTGGCCGCTCGGTGCTGCACGTCGTTCCGCAGACTGCCCTCCCGACCGTATGAAGGCACAGGGCTGGCATTGCTGCGGTCGTAGAAGGAAGGCGGTGCGTTTTGTGTATGGGTGGTGCTGGCGGGGCTGCGAGGAGGTGCGGGCTGGTAATGCTCGTTGAAGCCACCTTCCTTGACAGCCATCTGGCGCTGCTCTTCAGAAGAAGAAAAGTCATCATCGTCGTCGATGCGGGATCGCGAGTGGGTGCCCTTGCCCTCACCGCGTGCAGTAGCGCCCAGAGCATCGAGCTCGGTGGTCAGCTGGGTCTGCGACTTGATGAAAGAGCCACGGTCGTCGCGCATGGGTTGGTAGCGTGTGTCGGGGTTCTTAGTGAAGAGCGCAAATCCAGAAGAGACGAGGAGCATAAGGAGCAAGATCAGGGAGAAGGCGGCGTTGAAAACGAAGAAGATGACACCCATGACTCCGGTGACAATGCCAGGCTGCTTGAAGACTTCAGTGAACATCAACAAGAAGACGGCGCTGAGGAAGTTCACAGCGGCGATGGCGATGTTGAAACCGTTGGTCTTCTTGTCCATCCATGGGCGGAGGACGGAGACACCGATGAGGAGGGCGGCCTCGATGATGACAAGGGCGACAGCCTGAACGGTGCCGTTGGACTGAGAAAGACCGACGAACATGGCCTTGATGAAGAGGTAGGCGAGCCACGGGATGATGAACCAGTACGCGGCAGCCTTGAACTGGACGTACAAGAAACCCCACTTGTTGAGGGCGACGGGGTCTGAGTAAAGGATGTAGGCAGGATTCTTGTGCATGGCGATCGAACGCTGCGCAATGCGAACGACCTTGGAGGAGGCCCAACCAAGGACACCAATCATAATGATGACGGTGAGAATAGCCAGAACCATCTCTCCCGCCGAGTCGCGTTGCGTAAGCTCCCACAAGCCCAACATCATCGTCTGGGGGAAACCGATGAGCACAACACGGAACAGAATGCCCTTGAGCACGGTGCGCCAGCCGTTGCGGAAATCGATAAACTTGTCGCCCTTCATCCTGCCGGCCTTGGTAAGACCCTCGCAGATGAACTTGAAGGCGACTACGCCTATGACGGTGAACAGGATAAAGATCATAAAAAAGGTATATCCAGTGAAAAAGATGTTGGTCGTCTCAATGCGAGCCTTGAAACCGACACGCTCGATGCCGTGCAGAACGAGACGTTCACCGCCCGCTTGTGCCTCTGTAGCCGCTGAGTTACTGCGGTTGATGAGACGCAGGGCGGCGCGGCTAGCGAACTGGACCTGATCAATAGCACGCTTCATCTTCAGCTTCTTCTGGACCTCTACACTGATGTATGCCAGCTGAGACAGGTAGGTGGTAGGTGTTCCACCGGTCGCCCTTTGATACCAAGTGGCCATCTTCTGGAGGAAACCAACGCGAATGAGACCCATGGACCACTGGAAGTTTTGTGTCCAGCCTGCGACAATAGGAGGGAGAGGCACAGCCGTCATGCCGATAAATGCCTGGGCCTGCATGTAACCAAACAGCGACATAGCATTGGCTGCTACGTGCGCAGCTGTGTTGCTGTGTCCCAGTCCAGAGGTAACAGCGGATGCTACAAGACCGAGGCCAGCGATGATGGCAGTGGTCCATGCGACGGCCTTCTGCTCGACAGAGTGTCCGTTGGAAAGCTCGGCTTCGACGCAGGCAAGCTGAACCTTGGTTTTCTGGTCCTTGATCTTGATACGGACGACGGCGTCCAAGTCGGGAACAGTGTATGTAATTCCGGGAATGGAGCCCATGATATCCTGGCTGATGTCCAAGTTCGACTTGATCGTGAGCGGGCCAGAGTTCATGGGGCACATGCCAGAGAGATCGCTATTGCCGCAGGGATCGAGCACTTGGTTCATGGCGCTGTAGCCATAGACAAGCAATTCGAGATCGGCCTCGACCTTGCCTGGGGCACAGAGTTAGCGAGTGTAATGGGATGGCGAAGCTCGGCGCGTTTACCTGCAATGTTCGAGATACCTTCAATGTTGAAGGCCAGACTGCGGTTGTTGGGAGTGAAGACGACGTTGAAGAGCGTTGCAGAGAAGCTGGAGTTGGACATGCAGGGGTTTAACGAGCGAGATTCGATGCGGCGCTCGTCGGCTGCGGCGGCCAGGGGTAGGACGGTCGCCGCCAGCGCAAGCAGCGACTGCGAGAGCGACAGACGCATGGCGGGCGGTGTTCGGTGAAGGAGTAGGGTGCGGCGGCGGTTGTGCCTCAGGTGCAGGCGTCGCAGTCGTACTCGTGGAGAGTACTGCTATGGCTGTCGGCCAAACCAGCGGCGGCGAATTCCCGGAAGCGAGTGGTAGACGACGTCGGGCGGCGTGCAACTGTAGGTATATCGACTAAATGCGAGGCTGGAGGTCTGGAGGTGAACGAGCGGCGATGTGGGGACGGTGGGTGGTGATGTCGAGGTGGCAGGCGCAACTGGGAAACCGGGCAGTCGGCGGCGGCGGTGGCAGGCGCCAAGCTAGGAACGGGCGGGTTGAAGGGGTAACGAAAGGACGGAAGATCAGCAGGACCTTTGACAGATCCGTTCGATGCAACCCAAAAATACTGAATTAAATCTGTCGTCACACACGTCCGCTTGCTGGTTTGAAGTGCCTGAGGGAAGAGGAGAGTCGAGACAGAGGCAGCAATAGGATCCCAGCGGGGCGCGACCCGACGTCTATGCACGGGGAGTGGATAAGGGGGTACGAGACAGCAACCGTGTGGTGATTGGTCCACCAGGATTGCGCGGCTGTTCCGGCCCAGCGCCCACTTTAAGAGAGGATCCTCACGAACAGCTGCCGACTCGGCGTTGTCGCTTTTACTGCGAGCGGCGGATTTCTGACCGTCTCTGCGCTGCTGAAGCCGGTCCTTCAACAAGAATGTGTGCTGGTCGTGCTAAAAACAGTATTCTCTTTGACGTTCTGGAAATGCCGAAAACGGCAAGAACAGGGGTTGCAACAGCGACACGGTGCTCCGCCACACTCAACACGAAGCAATTCAACGCTCCCAGTCCTTCCAGAGCTGCCCCAATAATTTGTAGTGCCTGGCATTGACCAATCCCCAGGCTACTTACAGCCGTTTTGTGCTGACTGATGGCGCCCGCTTGCCCAGCGCGTGCATGTTCTAGCAATTTGCGGACTCCGGGTGTTCGCTGCGAATACGCTCAGCACTGGTCAATCCAATCTCACTCGCTGCACCCAACCACACCACCACAGTCAAATCGTCGCCCTCACACTGTGCAGACCACTGTAGTTGTGTCATCACCTGTCATCACGGCTTGCGAAGGCTTGATTGTCCTGTCATTCGCTCTGAAGCACTCCGAGTATGAGGACTTTTTCGAACCCCATCCGTGCGCCACAGGCGTCAATGGTGACAATCGAAGCCGCAAACGGTGCATCTGCCCAGATCGATCACGAGCCCTCGTTTGGACCGCCCAAGAGAATGCGCGCACACTTGGCTTGCGAAATCGATGTCGGAGTACATTGAGATCTTCGTTAGCGTTTTCTAGGCCCCAGTTCTAGCAAAGTCACCATTGGCGTACGCGTCGTCATCCATTGCGTGCATTCCAAACGAGTGCGACGGCTGCAGCCTCGCCAACTTCGTAGTACCGTCGCAGCTAAAGATCAGTGAGACTGCAGAAAAATATCGCAGGGAAATACCCACGAGGCTTTTACTGACCATGTACACAATGCAAAACAGAGGCCGGTCCTGAATGAAACCGCGCTACAGGTCACGTGATATCCACTCCAGTAGGTCAGATCGTAAGAACTCCTCAGCGAGCACAATTCATATCTCTTGACGAACTCAAGACGGGTCCCGGCAATCTGAAACTCAAACACGCGCTAGACAGCCGCCATCCCGCGACCCTGAAGGTGACCAGATCCACTTTACACAGCCTCCGATCTCCACACGCCAAACCATCTCAGCTCCTGGCCACAAGTTGATCCCTGACGATCATCATCTTCAGTATCACCGAGTCATTCAGTCTAGCAGTAAAGTGTATAAGGCGAACAGGTGCGAAGATGTCTGCGGAGATAGAATGCACGCTGGCGTCACTGGAGCTCATGTGTCGTGTGCGCTTGGTGGATTGTGCTCTATACACTTGATTCCGAACGAGCCGTTATTGGCGTGCGTACTACTAACACAGCCTCGTCTGGAAGCACTCAAAAGGACGAACGAACGCTATCGACAATATATCTAACACATGCTTGTCTACACTTGGTAAGGGACTAAAAGGACTAATGCGTTCAATCTCGGAGTACAAGACCGACAATGTGTACGTAGTCGTTTGCTACTGCTGTCACTTACGACCATAGGACGTCGAAGACAAAGCCCTGCCTAGACTGATGTTTATTGTGGTACTACTTTAAGGACGCAGTTGTACGTCTTCTGTTTTAGTAACCACGACGCCTTTCAAGCTCAGCTCTTTGTATATCACTTTACTCGCCTCTCTCTTATTCACATAAACACTGAAGCAGAGACAGAATCTGCGAGGCAATTTGTATCCTCTAGCTTTTCGCTACTAATACTTTTTTCCAAGGCTACTTTGACTATCCGGAATTGAACGCATGATGTGTGCGAAAATTTCAGCAATGTCCTGGCAGTATTCCAAGATCGTGACACGTAGCCTGCTGTTGAAGGGATCATATCTCATGGGTCAAAGTACAATCTGGATCACCGTCAGACTCAAGACTCTACAATATAGTAGTAGTGTGCTTATGGTTGCTTTGACCTTTCATTTGGGTAAGCATGAATGCGACGAATTTTCGTAGGAGACGAGCCTAGAAGGATTCATGAGCCGCTGGAAAGTATTTCTATCCTCTGTATGATACGATAATCTACCAAGGCCTACGAGATAACGCCTCTGAAATGCTGAACGTACTCTTTGAACACTCTGGAACGGCCATAACACTCTCCTGCTCAGGCAGTGACAATCAAATTGCGATTGGGTTTACAAGTGCTGGAGTAATATAGGGTACTCGAGTCCTTCCTGCAACGCATCAAAAAGTCCAACCTCGACGAAAGCTTCGACAAGCAGCGCAAGAGTCTTCTAAGTGACGAGTCTAAGAGCGTGGGATTATTGCCTTTATCACGAGCATGGAGAACGGAGATGGCAATCTTCATGATATACTGATGAAAAATCTCGTACAACCGGAGATGGAGTTTTAGATGTCCGAGTGTGGAGTTTTACGAGTCCGAGGATAGAGTGTAATTTTTCCCAAGTTCAGGTGAGTGCCAGAACACTAGGACGCAATAAAGATCAACTAATCAGTTAATCAATCAAGGCCCAAGTTTGTATTGGAGTGATGAACGGGAGACTTGCATTTTTGTGGTAATCTATGTGCACAAAGCGTCTGAGGCTTTCGTTATTTACTCATCATCGATGGTTTCGAGATAGTTTTGAGTTTCATCAAAGAAAGCAAAGAAATTCAGCTTAGGTCCGTCGACCTGTCTGAGGTGGCTCCCTTCTTGAGCCACCTCCGCCCAGCGCGTCGAGACCAGCTCGCAGCCCATCTTCCAAACTTCATCTTGGAAGTCAAGACCCACTGAGCCAAAGTCGTTCTGGTTGTAGTACTCAGCGTAAGATGCCATTTCACCCAGCCTACACAGCTCGCGCGGACTGCAATGGTCAAGAAACGCTGATGCTTTGTGCTGTAGATGTGGAGCGTTCCCCATGACGCCAATGGCCCAGACACTGTAGAAAGCATGCTGAAAGCGTTCAATCTCTGAAGGCCTCATTGGATCGTTCTCCCGGTCAAAGCTTGCTTCAATCTCGCAGAGTTCGATCCAATCCTTGGTTACAGCAGATGCACAGCGAGCGTTGACCAGGAGGCGCTTGGCTCGGATATTAGACTTCGGCTCGAGTTCATCATGAGGTGGTGCCGTAATTTCAGCTTCCTCCTGCATGTCAAGTAATCTCTCGGCGTCACCAAGGTTGAACAAGGCCCGAGGTGCGACAGCGCGACATATGGAGGTTGGAAACTTTCGCCATGTGTCGTAGAAAGGGCGTGCGGTTCGAGCAAGTGCAGCCACTACTGAAAAGTCGGCTGCAAATTGGAATACTCGACATATGAGTTCGGGTGGAAGGGTTGAGAAGAGCGGAGTTGAAGCCATTATCGCAGCTGTCTAGTAGGCTGAGCAGGGAAAAGCTTGGAATGTTGGTGAGTGATGCTGCAAGCTGTCGAAAGACCTCCAAAACTCGTATGATAGTAATCGAGAGCGGAGACGTATCGAGAGTTCGCAAAAGCTGACCAGAGCAGTTGGAACGACAGTCGAGCTGCTTATGCCGGTAGGATTGGTAGCGGGTGGCACAGTTACGGCGTCCGAGAATCCCCCACTAGCTGCCGCTAGCCATGTTCGACCAATTAGCGAGCGACTTTGAGCTACTGAAATGCTGTGGTTGGTCAGGTGCACCGCGCGCTAAATATCCAGGTAAGAGACCGCTCCTGGGGTTTCAGAACCACAGCCGTGCACTTCTCAGCAGACGACCGCCATCGACGCAGCATTTGCTTCATTCAGCAGCGTCTGTAGTTTACAACATGGGCTCCAGCAGGAGCAGACAGCTGACCTGACTTTCACCATGTCATGTTCAACCTACGAGGCCTCCCAATATTTGACTCTGCGGCTCAAACGGTTCTTACAAAATGGGAACATGGTAACAATCTATGCCGCCAGAGTCGAGCTACAGCTGGAATACGGATGCCGTCTTAGAAGGTGGCTCTGAAGTGAGCTGACTATATCTTGGTAATCAGGTGAAGAGCTGGAGTACCGTAGGCTGTGTCCGTATTGCCAGGGCGATGGAAAGCATCCAAGTCCGCCCTGCGCTTTGCTATCGTTACGTAGCTCTTAAATAGACAACTTCCTCAGCATATTACAACCATACTAATTCATATCGTCTCATCCTTGCTATACATTCCTAGCTTTATCGGTTCACCCGTCCAAGTTCTATCGACCACATTCATTCGTCAGCAATGGCAATACTCTCTGCCTTAAAAGGCTCAAAGCTCTTTGGGGCTACTTATGTTCTTTGGGTGCTCTTTGCATTCACGATCCTCCTCGGATCGGCGTCAGCCGCGCCGCATCATCACATTCGTGATGGCCTTGTTCGCCGTGCGGGTAGTCCAGGCATTGGTGTTGAACTCGAAATGAAGAACATCAACATTGTAGGCCCTGGCCCACCATTAGTTGGAGAGAAACGGGAAGCAATCAAGGGCGCTGTGATGACGCCAGTCGGCTTCGCAGGAGCCCCAAAGCTTAACTGGGAACTCACCGCAGAGGTTGGCGATTCTAACGTGCTGCCAGAGGCTATAGTGGATGGTCTCAAGAACAAGGTCGGAGACCTCAAGACAAAAGTCATTGGAGAGCAAATCTACCAATTTTTTGTATGTGTCCCTATATTCTTATTTCTGTCTGTCTTTACTATTATCTTGCTAACTCGCATTGTTCTGTAGAAAGGATGGGCACCGAGTTCGACTAAAGGCTCCAAAGTCAACATCGAGGGTTTTGACAACCTCGGTGAATGGACAGTCAAATGGCCAGCCCAGCCAGTGGACCTCACCAAATTTGCTTTCGGTCCACAAGTCACGACTGCAATGCCCTTGGGCGCTGTGCTCAAGATTCTCGCTGATGCGAAGGCGAAAAACACAGCCAAAAACCCGCTTGCTAGCAGTGGAGCGCTAGATGCAGCCAGAATTAAGATACTCACAAAGAACGACTTTGCATCATTCACTAAAATCATAGCAACCGACATCGATGACGAGTTCCTTGGCTTCTTCTCCCTCCTTACATCGTATTGCGTCCTGGCTAAATACACAGATCCCAAGAAAGGGCCAAAACATCTGCTCCCGGTCATGCCTCGCACCGACTTCGTCGCTCAATACAACAAATTCATCGAACCCAAGCTAAAGAAGCAATTTCTTGACAAGAAGACATCTCTGCTTGATGTTATTGTCAAAGTCTCAGGAAATGCGCAGCTCGCCAAAGAAGTGTTCACCTGGAAATCTGGAACAACCGTAAACGTTCCAGAGAACTGGCCAGGCAAGGCAAACAACCTGGCGACCGGAAAACTAGAGATAGAGGATTTTATCAACCATATTCAAGGATTTGACAAGAAGACGAAGGCGGCACTCACTAAGCTGGATCTGCTGAAGCTGATGGATAAGGCAATGCGACACGGTCAAATTGGAAGCCTCAATAACAAAATGGAAACCGTCCTGGGTTCAGCCAAGGAGGCTGCCATCTTTGAGTTCCGCGAGCTTGACCCGGTTCTAGGGCCCAATCTGGGAGCTGTTTTGGGGACTTATGAAGACAAGGTTATTGCGTACCACAACCTGTTTAAGTAGCTCAGTATCGATTTTCAGGATGATGCGAACCCGTCGCAAGAGGGAGGAATGTAGCTCGACCCAGCGGCGCACTGAGGGAAGGAGTCACAGGTAAGAGTAGGAAAGTTCAGGAGAATGAGACAAGGTAGTCGAAGAGAAGTTAGACGATAGAGAGATGCCGACGGAGAAATTAACATTTCACCTTTGCCCCCCCCCCCCCCCAGCCCATATCCCCCCGCATCATCAGACAGTAAATGTATTTTTGTCAATTAGTTTTTTATAGCAAAATATCTTATCTTTATCAGCACTGCGAAGTTTTACCTATCCACTTGCCTGTAGCTTTCAAAGATGTCGTCTGCCAGGACTTCCAAGGTTAGGAGTAGTGCGCTGGGAAGCGCGCTTTTGCTCATTTCCTTCATATATTATACACACAGCGTCATTATTAGCATCTAACGCAGCAACTAAATTCGTCTGCAGCAAACATGCTCAATAAGTAGGCTTTGGGTGCCGCCTTCAATGCTGCTAAGATGGCCTCGGGATGGATGCAGCGGACTCCAGACGGTCAGCAGTTGCGCCTGGAGGTATTCAAGGCATGTCGGCCATCGCTAATATGGTAAGACCAAGCTGTACTTTTAAGACCATTTATGGCGCGCGGGCGAAAGGCAATATGAGCTGGTTCGGTGATTACATGCATATCCCACAAAAGCGCATGCAGGTTGCGAACCCACAAGTGCATTCAAGGTCTAAAGGTGAGATATGGCCTTACGCAAAGGTAACTCGGTACTTATCACAACTAGATGGCACTGATGACGTAGACCACTGTCTAAAGCTGTCAACGACAAGGGAATCTTCGCTTAGACTGCTCACATTTTGAGAATGAGAGAGCATGGCTAATAGGTACGCGTCGTAAAGCTATCAAAATCTTCTTATTGCAGCTTGGTTTTTGTCTAGCCTTCCGTTCTCATATGACAACCGCGTGACTTCGAAGTGCTAAGTTCGGCAAGGAACGCAGCCTCACTCATGTACACAGGGCCACGCAACTCAGCGAGTGAAACAAAGCTAAGGATTAGGAGCTAATTCAGCGTTCTTTGCCTTCTGTGGGCTCGGTGCTACAAAAAGTGACCGCTGTTTGCAGGGTGGTTGGAGTACGAATCGTGCACAGACTCGAACGGGATAAGCACTCTTCCGGTAGGCGTGTCCATCACCGAGAATACCATCTGAGCCACTAGCTACCTTGCGCGTCCTTTGCGTATGTTTACACAACTCAAATGAAAACTGCGGACATCTCTTCGTGCTTGCGCGGCCATGGACCTAGATTCCTTGCAGGTCCAAAATTGCAGGCGAACGCATACGTTGGCAGCAACATCATGATGGACAGGTAGGTATAAGATAACTGGTGGTATTTAAGGAATCATCATCTCCCTACCTAAAACAAACCTTCGATCTGCTTTGCTGCTATCGATACCGAATTGACGCAATGTCGCTCTCTACTCTCTGCACCGTTTTAAACGTGCAGGCAGCTCTCCCCGTAGACGGCACTCTCCTCGGTCTCAACCTCCTTCCTGAAACCGTTACTGCGGGTGCTGTCTATAATGCATCCGTAGGCATGGGCATGGGCAGCACTAGCGGTGGCACCACGTACAACTACTGCAACGTTACCGTCAGCTACACCCACACTGGCAAGAACGACACTGTTGCTCTGAAGTATGCGTTCCCCGAGCCGTCCAATTTCAAGAATCGTTTCTACCTTAGCGGTGGAGGCGGCTTCTCACTATCCTCCGACGCAACTGGCGGACTTACCAATGGAGCTGCCAGTGGTGCTACCGCAGCAGGCTATGATGCGTTCGACTACAGCTATGACGAGAAGGTTTTGTACGGCAATGGTTCAATCAACTGGGATGCTACCTATGCTTTCGCATACACAGCTCTTGGAGTATGTATCATCACATCCTTCAGAGCAATGTGAGTTAATGTACTGTACAGGAACTCACAAAAATCGGTAAACCGCTCACTCAAGCTTTTTATGGTCTGAACGAGACAAAGGTTTACACTTACTTCGAGGGTTGCTCTGATGGTGGGCGCGAGGCCATGTCCCAGGTCCAGCGCTGGGGTGAAGAGTACGACGGCGTCGTTGCTGGTGCTCCTGCCTTCCGTTTTGCGCAACAGCAGGTTCACCATGTCTACCCTGCTACCGTCGAGCAGGTCATGGGCTATTTCCCTCCTCCCTGTGCTTTGGACAAGATCGTAAATGCTACCATTGCTGCTTGTGATCCCCTCGATGGCCGCACTGACGGTGTCATCTCTCGTACCGACCTCTGCCAGCTCAACTTCAACTTGAGCTCCTTGATTGGCGCGTCCTACTACTGTGCCGCCGAGTCCAGCAGCTCGCTCGGATTTGGTTTCAGCAAGCGCCAGATGGGCGGCGGCGCCGCTGGTAGCCAATCTTCAACCAAGCCAGAGCAGAACGGTACTATCACCGCTAACGACATTGCTGTTGCCCAAGCTGTCTACGACGGTCTTCACTCCTCCGACGGCAAGCGCGCATACCTCTCCTGGCAGATCGGCTCCGACCTTGGCGATGCCGATCCGACTTACGACAATACCACCAGCTCCTGGAAGCTCAATATCCCCTCCACTGGTGGCGAGTACGTGACCAAGTTCATACAGCTGCTCGACATCGATAACCTTGAGAATCTTGATGGCTTCGACTACGATACCCTAGTGTAAGTGGTCCTTCCGATCTTCAGATGTTATACTGACGAGATCAAAAGTGAGTGGATGAATATTGGTATGATCCGCTACCTGGATTCCCTTCAAACCACTGTCCCCGACCTCACTCCTTTCCAATCCTCCGGCGCTAAGCTTCTCCACTACCACGGCGAGTCCGACCCGTCTGTCCCCGCCGCCTCATCCGCACACTACTGGCAATCCGTCCGCTCGATCATGTACCCCAACCTGACCGACACAGAGGCCCTCGAGGCAATGAATGAGTGGTACCAGTTCTATCTGATCCCTGGCGCGGCCCACTGTGGTAGCAACTCTCTGCAGCCCGGCCCTTACCCACAAGACAACATGGCTACTATCATTGACTGGGTTGAAAATGGGATCAAGCCGAGTCGTCTTAACGCCACTGTTAGCTCCGGTGACTATACTGGAGAGGTGCAGCAGCTTTGCCAGTGGCCGCAGCGTCCGCTTTGGTCGGGTAACAGCTCGACCTTCGATTGTGTCAACGACGAAGCTTCGATTGAAAGCTGGACCTACACCTTCGATGCTTTCAAGCTTCAACCTGTTTGGTAATCGCAACGCAGATCATAGATGCATCATCTTTATTTGTTTTTGAAAGAATAAGGTTCTTGACAGCCATTCTACAACCTAGCGTAGCGTAAACATAGCGTATCTATAGCACTGGTGTAACATAATTCAACCCATTTCCTAGATTTGCAATATTCCCTTTTGGAGAACAAATCACAATTAGAGAGTGGGCAATCTCAGCCCTTGACTATCAAATCTTGTGCCAAGTCCGCTCTATCGCACTGTAACACCGATTCTAAATCACCAAAGCGCTGGGCTGCTGAGAGAATATATGCATGTCTTTTACGTGCGGGTGTGTGGTATTGAAAAGCTTCCAGGATTCACTTATCGGTATTACGCTGGCAAATGGGTAGGGGTTAACCCGGAAATTTTGCGCTAGTATTGGGTTATGATTGGGTTAGGGTTGTCAAGTCATGCGGTCCAGACCTTCATGTAAAAATATCACATCGAACAAGGTAAGCTTGTTACAATAAAATTCATTATCATTGCCATTATAAGGCCTGCACCAGGCACTTTCCAAATCCACGCTCTTCAATGCTACGCTATAAAAAAACCATTAACTTACTTTTGCTCGCCAGCCCTCAGTCTACTGGGGCTTGAGGACACCACGGTACCTCATGTTGCCATCCCTCAATGTGTCCATAGCGTCGGTGATACCTTCCTCGGTCATGGGGAACTCCATGACGATGGGCTTGATGCTGTGCAGAGCAGCAAACTCAAGCATGTGGCGGTGGACCGATCGCGCAGCAACAACGGAACCCTGAATAGTGTGACCACCACCTACGAGACCCATGTGGGGGATCTTGAAGTCGCCAGAATCAACAGTGAGAGGGAAGATCTTGCCGGTGGGTGCCATGGCGGGGAGCATAAGCTTCCAGTCAGGCGAGACAGAGGTGGTGACAAGAAGAGCATCGACCTTGCGGCTAATCTCAATCTTGTCCTTGCCCTTCATAGCGACGAACTCCTTGGCGCCGAGCTTCATAGCCTCATCCTTCTTGCTCTCGGTTCCGGAGAAGACAACGACATCGCAGCCCATGTGGGCAGCGAACTGGATGGCGAGATGGCCGAGACCACCAACACCCATGACACCGACGCGGTCAGTGGGCTTGATACCGTATGTGTAGAGGGCGTTGAAGACGGTGGCACCACCGCACATCAGGGGAGCGGCATCGATGTCGCTAAGACCTTCGGGCAGCTTGAAGAGGAAAGACTCCTTCCAAACGGCATGGGAGGCGAAGGAGCCCTGGTCGCGGTTGGCATAACCGTACATCTGGCGGCCGGGGCAGTAGGTCTCGCGACCGGTAAGGCAGTACTCGCAGTCACCGCAGGAATCGTGCTGGTAACCCCATCCAACGCGGTCACCCTTCTTCATGTTCTTGACGTTGGGGCCGACCTCCTCAACAACACCGGCGCCCTCGTGACCGAGGACCATGTCTTGTGTCTTGTAGTGCTCATCTGTACCGCAAAGACCGGAGGCAGTGACCTTAACGAGGACCTGGTCGTTCTGGAGATCGCCCTTCTGTGTTTCGCTCTTGACAATCTTGCCATCCTTGGAGCCTTTGAAAACTGTGAATGAAGGCATGTTGATGTGATGTGATGCGTGTGTTGAGTTATTGAAACAATTTTATATTGTAATGTAGTCGTGAGTGTAGTCGTGAGTGTAGTTGCGAGCGTAGTTGGATATGTGAGATATGCTCGATACAAGAGCGGAGAGCTCTTATATATGAGGTTGACGCACGTCAGTATGGTTGAAAAGTTCCGCTTCGAACATTGCACAGCTCCACCACAAGCATGACGTCGCAGGGCCTAGGGATTCAGTACTGGCCACTGTGTGTGCCCAGGTTTGTTTGGTTCCGCCGTATACTCCGCCGCTAATAGTTACCTTCGCACGAGATGTCCCCTATCGCCGAGATTGTGGTGAAGGGTTTGTAAATTTGTGGCGCTGTAAGTGGCTACAGTTAGTAAACAGCCCTGCACAAGAATTATTCAGCGCCCATAACTGACAAATGATGCCTCTAACCTCCGTCAAGTCCTGCATGGCAGATAGATGCACGTTGTGAGACCCGACAAGAATTGAGGATTCTGGAGACACCGGGGATAGTCGGCCAATCATATTTGGTTCCATATGGAATTTCTAGCAGGAGCTTCGAGACGGTTCCAGCCCTTGAGATTGTGTCCAATCGATGCTTGCGATTCAAGACGTACATTGATCGTTATCGATGCGGTCGGCATGACCCTAGTGTTGGGTGGCCGCGACAACTGATTCGCATGATGTAATGTGAGGACCGTGCACCACGTGGCACTGTCCGAAAATTACACGACAAGCCCCGAGGACTTCGGTCCTTCCCATCAAAAACCACCAGGCTGGAAGAAGTTTTCCCTCCCAGCCCCGGAATGGATTCCTTTTTGGCAAGCGGGAGGGTAGATCTGGTTAGATTGGCGATTCAGCCTTGTGTCGTAGCCGTTTTGTCAGCACTTGCAGGGGCCAGTCAGACGCTCCGCATAAGTAATCCCGTGGCAGCGCTCAGCTTTTCGTGTTTAATCAACAAGAGGCAATCCATGAGATGGTCCTTCGTCCGCAGCTGCTGTGGTCGATTCAACGCGCATATTTCATACCTGTAGTGCTTACGCAACGAGCATATTGCTTACACCTTAAGCTTCGCCGAAACTGTATGTCAGCAAAAGAGGAGATATGATTGGTCTGGGTGTTGGTCGGTGGCATGAATGCACGCTCTTGGAAAGATATCGGTGAACGCCATGAAGACCATGGGAATAATCACGGCTAAGTCGCAGCTTGGAGGACGCAAGCCGGATCCTGTTGCTGTAGCAGCGTTGAAGTGCAGGATCACTAATACACTGACGCAAAAGACCAGTCTGGTGTATATCACAGCAATGCTATTATCAACTGTGCTGGCAATTGCTGTACGTTTCATCAAGCTCTTACACCCTCTCGAACGTAGCCTTGGGATTGATTGGACTGCTTCCAAATTACCAACACCAAGAGTGAATATTTCAGGTCTTCCATGTTCCTCCAAAAGCCCCCCTCACCTTCCAATCATGGCTACGATGCCTTCAGCAGCTACACCATCTGAAAGCTCATACACCCTCGACAGATGTCTGGAAACGTGGCACTGTCGATTGTCCTTTATGATCACACTACGACTCTGTGTCACAAGGGTGGCCTTATTATACTAGAGACTCGAGTGGCAAGCCCATCCACTTACCGATGTCGAGATGACTGGTGCAAGCCGAGTTCCTGCCACGAGCATGTTTTTGAAGACTGGGTTTGATCCCTTCACATATAACTGATTGGTGCAAAAATTGTGGGCAGCGACCTACGGTCAACCTGAGAATATGTGGAGCCACGCTTGCCAGTGATGGAGTGGTTTGGCTGACAGCAGCTTCATAATCTGAGCTCTGGGAGGAAACATACGATACAGTGTCTCAGAACCAAGCCAAAGCCGCTCACAGTAAGGGAAACTTCTCACCGGGATCTTCAGTTCTCGAATAGATGCGTAAGCCAGCACTCTTGCCCGTCGCTCGGACTTCTTCATGGCTCTGCAAGCTTCAGCGAGATATTATGCCGTGTGGAAAATCAACATAATCTAAGTTTTCTATGCAACCTAGCTGAGCCACAACTTGAACGCCTTGATTCTCTGCGGTCTAAGGATCGTGCGTACGATAGAGCTGATTTCACATCCCATTGATTACATCTCCGCTTCCCAATTCCGTGGCGTAAAGACCTTTTGAGACTTTCTGCTGCCTTTGGTGTCTGGCTTTTGCTGCAGCACCGCTGGGTGAAAACACTTACCAACCCAATGCAACTCTGTAGTCGAAAACCCGTGACATTGGCAGCGTTTGTGGTGTTTCTGTATCTGCTTAGAGCGATACTTGTGATTACTCAACGCTTCTCTGATATATTCGTCTTCTTTTCTTACACGGCATTGCGATCAGTAATCTCCCGGATCTTTGTTGGACGAGGTAAAGATCCACACATTAGATGCATATGTAAGACAAATGGCAACCTACATGTTTTCAAAGACTCATGTCGAATGGTTGGTTACTTGATGTTAAAAAAAAAGCCGAAGGCTTGCTTACTCGTTTGCACGACAGGACGCTGTCAGACTCAGCTCAGTGTATCCTAATTACTCAAAATGCTAACAACTACATCAGCAATTCAGCTCCAAACGTGATTGAATAAATGCAAAATGATGGGCTTTGTCCATGTCTGAATCAGAAGACATCGAGCACTAGTCACCACATGCTTCCACCCGAATCTCGTAACGACGTGGGCTTCGGTCCTCTAGACGGCAATTTCTAGTCCTTGAGAGACTTGATGGCCAATTCGATTCGAAGAAAGTTTGCCCAGTTATCACCAATAAAAACGCATTGTAGAATCCATTCTGTCACAAACCTGTCGGCACTCTTGATGCAAAACAATTT
The DNA here is from genome assembly GCA_004835665.1 of Phoma sp. XZ068. Classification (NCBI taxonomy): domain Eukaryota; kingdom Fungi; phylum Ascomycota; class Dothideomycetes; order Pleosporales; family Didymellaceae; genus Phoma; species Phoma sp. XZ068. The sequence continues at coordinate 636,057 of RBKR01000001.1, forward strand.
CACACAACTGTAGAGGTGCTGGAGGGACATCTAACACTGTCGTCAACAGCACCAAGCCCGTCGTTTCCGATACCTCGTGCACCGGCCCCCTCTATCCCCTCCTAATCTCTAGACTCTCACTTCCCATACGTGGATGAAACCTCAGTATGGGCAGTAATAGCACCAACGTGTCGTACGTCTCCCAACCTTTGATGCCTAATCCCCAGACCAGGAGAGACCTTCCGAAGATAAGGATTTCAGCAATGACTACGGGGTTTAGAAGCCCAAACAGATGGCACACTGAAGATCAATGATAATAATACCGCAATAAGCAGCGAAGCAGAGATAGAGAAATTGGGGGAGCAGTCTCTGAACAATGAAGGTGTGGTAGGTGGGGAGTTGCAAGCGCAAACAGGTAAAAAAGGGAACATGAAGGGGAAGGGAATAACAGGAGAGAAGTATTGAGCTAGGTGCGAGAAGGAGGATACAAGTCGTCTGCAAATCTGGGTGTTTATCTGGTGTTAAGTTGACCAAAATAAACTGACCGTTGATGAATGAAAACAGTGGACATATGGAGTTACAGCATTCTACAAAAGCCGCTGTTTGAATTATCTCCCTAGCTCTCGCTTCTTTTCACAGCACAAAACTTACTATTAACACCTCCCCCTACCAGTAATGCTGCTTATAGACAGCCGTGGACTTGTGGCAAAACCCAGTCGTAAGTGTGTGATTCACCAGCAGAGACTATCAGGATGATTTGGCGAAAGAACTTGTTGCTTGGACCAGCCCACTAATTTCTACCCTCCTCACACACCCACACCTTCTCACCCCAAATCCCTCCCACGCATTGCCCACCAGCCCACACCAAATCAATCAAAAACCACCCTCCTCCGACTATCCAACCTCGCCCCCCTATCCCCCTCATCCGCAGCCCCCTCCCTCCACCCAGTCTCCACATCCCTTCCACCCCAAACAACCTTCCTATCACTCTCACTGCGACTCACGCTCTTAAACCCACTAAACGCAACATCCCTCCACCCCAACTCCTTACAACTCAACGTACCCTTGAACTTCCTACAGTCATTCCCCGTAAACGTAACATACCCCATGCCATCAGCCTGGGCAGTTAGCGTTTTCGCGCCCGTGGGTTTAGGGGGCGGGAACGAGCTGCCTGTGCGATGCAGGGTGGGTGAGGTGGGGATATCATCTTCGTTGTGTTGTTTGCGTGAGAAGACTGGGGAGGTAGGCGGGGAGTCTTCGGATTTGAGGGTTGTGAGGGAGCCGTTCCACGCGAGCCAGAACTTGGGGCTGCGGAAGGAGTTTTTTTCAAATGTGTCGAAGCGGTTGGGTGTTTCGTTTTCGTCTTGTTCGTCTTCCTCGTCGTCATCGTCGTTGTCCTGCTCTTCGGCTGAGCCTTCAGCTTCGCCGTCTTCATCTTCGCCGGATAGATGTCGTGTCAAGATAGCCAACGTCCTCCTACTCGCCGCCAATACAACCGCCGCCCTCAACACTCCCGGTAGAACCAACTCCCCCAAAACACCCTGCCCATCATCCGTAAGCCGCAACAGCTCAAACGCCGCTTCCTCCTCCTGGCCCTCGCCGTCACGCCGCTCAGCGAGCGCACGCTCCCAACTCGCGCATTTGACTTCGTATTCGCCAAACGTCTTGCGCACGTCAAACGCAGCGCCTTGTTTCCCCTTGCCTGAAGCGCGCCGGCTATTGCGGTTGTGGAAGTGGCGCGTTGAGAGGGCGAGGTCTTGCCAGTCGTCCATGTTCACGGCACAATACAACCCAAACAACCTACGCTGTTGACGAGAGACAGAGACAGAGACAGAGACAGAGACAGATACAGAGACGTCGACTATTTGATTATGATCCTGACACTTGGGGATTTAGATTCCTTGTTGACGTTCACAGTCAAATGTTTACGTTGACGCCCCTGACTAGCGGCCTCGGGAGGTCAGGTGTTGGTGGTGTGGGAAATGCGGGGAAGGGACTAAACGGGAAGAGGAAACACGTTTAGGAACCCGGCGGCGCGGGTCAAGAGAGTGGTGTGTTTCGGTCTTATGAAGTCGGTGTCTCACAAGTCTGAGGCTGCGAGGCTGCAATGCTGCGCGCGCCTAGAAGGGAGATGGGTAGTGTTGTGGAGAGAGAAGCTGGAGTTTGACGTCATGAATGGGCCTGGTGCGCACGCGACCAGGTGCAGGAGACGTGCAGGAGACGTGCAGTAAACAATGCCAAGGCGAGTTTTGAATACTATGGTATTTGGCTCGTCTACTCGTAAAGTCTATCATATGCTGCTTAGTATACCTCTTCGCGTACTGTACCCTCCTTCTCCTGAAGTTTCTCAATCTCCTTCTCGCCGAGCTTCTCTTCTCCTGCTCCTCCTTTGGTGTGCTTCGCGACAGTCATGTTCCCCTTGAGCGCCTCCCTCAGAATCGGCTCTCCCTCACCCTCCTCTTTCAAACTCTGCACTTCTTCCTGCCCCGGCTCTCTGTCCCCCGGCTTCACTCCAGTGTCGTCGGCCCCACTCGTGACCTCCTCATCGCCATCACCCAGTGTATCAGCTCGCCGTCCGATGCCCATGCCACTCTCTGCCTTCCAACTCTGCTCCGTCTGCTTGCGTGCTAATTTGCGCTCCTTACTCTGCTGGCGCTGCCTGGAGCTGGCGCGGAGGCGAGATTTACCATTTGTGGCGGCAGACAGATACTGCATGCCAGGGAAGTAGTCGGAGTCATCTGAGAAGCCTTCGCCTGGTGTGCGCTCGGGAGGCTGCAGGTGGCGAAGGATAGCGGATGTGCGAGGGACCGTGGGATTGCGTGATCGTTTGTCATCCTCGTCACTTGTAGAGGCATCATTTGAGGCGTCGTTTGGAGAGGCGGGAGTGGGTGGTAGTAGGGCGGCTTGTGCAGCTTTGGTGGTGTGTTTCCGCCCGAGCTTGGTCGGTGTGGGCTCTTCGATAATGGGCGCGCTACTGCCGTCCTGCGCCGCGACCGGGTTGTCTTCCTGTTCCTCGATTGGATGGTTGATTGCTGTAGCGGGTGCTGGAAGGTCCTGTTGGCCGAGATATTCTACCGTGTTCTTCCTCATAGGCCTCTTCGGCCAATTTGCCTTGTCGTGATTGCAGCCGTTCACACAGCCTCCCCACCGCCGTATCGGTATGGTGGGCGATGCTGTGAGCGCCGACTGCGAGTGCGTCCTGCTCGGTGTTGTGGACGGGGGATTGGCTCCTCCTGCTGCTGCAGCTCTGCGCTTCAGCTCCGACCACGTCCGTAGCTCATTCTGCAGTATGTACTTCTTGTTTGTCTCGCTTTGCTTCATGACGATAAACTCGCAGTGGTTGACGTTGCGGAGATCCTCAAAGTACTCAACTGACCAGTGGTACCTGTAGTATGTTAGCACTGCACCGTTATGCGCCTCAGCTCAAACTCACCACTTCATGAGGAAGACTCGCGACATCAGGCCATGGGTGACCAGCACACACACGCTTGGAAAGTCCTCGTCGCCAAATTGCCTCCACAGACTCTCATTGAAGCCACTAACTCGGTCGTAGGCGTCTGCAGCGCTCTCGCCGTCCGGGATGCGGTAGAAGAAGTGGCCGTAGTCGGCGCGCTCCTGCCACATTCTCTCCATTTCGGCGGAGCATGGCTGGAAGTTGCCAAAGTCCTGCTCTCTCAGCCGCGGCTCCTCGAAGACGGTGATCTTGTTGCGCGGGAAGGGCGAGGGCGTGGGGTCGTCTGAGGTCAGGGTGCGCAGGATGCCCTCGGTGGTTTCACGCGTGCGGCGGTACGGTGACGTGTAGAACTGCAGGGTGTCGTCTGGTCTGAGCAGGGTGCGCAGCTGGCGTCCAGCTTCTTCTGCCTGTGTCATGTTAGCTCCCATCTGGTGCTACTTGAGACGACATAACCTACCTGCGTCCAGCCATGCTGGGTCAGCTTCACCCTGTGGTCTGGAATAAACTGGTGGATGTCGCGGTTCTTGTTGCCCTCGGACTGTGCATGGCGAATCAATATAATCATCTGCGAATGTCAGCAACGCCCACAGCCTTATCTTCGACAGCTCCACTTACGCGGGGTTTCCCCATTATGGCGACTTGGTATAGGGTGAGTGGTGGTGGAGGGGTATTCGAGAATGTCTGTGTATCTGTCAAGGGTCAAGGAGTCAGAGCGAAACAAAGTCGCCAGGCGCAAGGCGAGAAACAGAAACAGGCACGGCGTTTCATCAACCTGAAGCGCCAGCCATGCGGCGACTTCGCTGGCGTAACTGCGCGGCCGGCGCGACTGCCCCGCCGTACCGCAGCTCCGGGGCAAAAAGCTCCAGGCACAAGGTCGCGTCATGTTTGATCTTCACTTCTCGCCCGCGCGCGAACAATTTCTGCACGCAATTACTGCTATTTGAACGCACACAACAGGACTCCTCGGCCAAAACACGCAATCCATCAGGCATCCACGCGCTCCTGCCCTTCTAGATCGCCGCTCCGTCTCCACCCTCACCGGACGCTCTCCTGCAAGACTGCAAACCATTCACATACCTCCGCGCATCCTCACAACACCTCGCAGCCATGTCCGAACCCATACCCGAATCGATCCCCACAAGCGCAGACCCGCGCTCGCACCGCCCCACCAAACGCCGCGCCCTCGACCCGCGCGCCGGCCACGCCTCAGAAGTAGAAGCCCTCTTCGCAAAGCCCGACCGCGAAATCAACATCCCCAGCACCGCGCTCTCCAAAAACCTCTCCGCCCCGCCCGAAATCGTCGCCAACGTCCAGGGCTCCAGCGCCGGCGCCGGCAGCGGCGAGTTCCACGTCTACAAGGCGAGCCGGCGGCGCGAGTACGAGCGCCTGCGCGCCATGGACGAGGAGGTGCAGAAGGAGGCCGATGAGAAGGAGTTTCTGGCGCGCAAGGCGGAGCAGGAGAGGAAGGATGCGGACAAGACGGAGAAGAATCGGGCGAAGCGCGCAAAGGCGCTGGCAAGGAAGCAGAAGGGGAAGCCAGGGAAGAAGGGTGATGCTGCTGGGGGGAAGGAAGGCGGCGAGGGCGCGAAGAAGAAACTCGTGCCGAATGCGAATGGTGTCAAGACTGGTGATGATGTGGAGGACGAGGCGGAGGGCGGAGAGGTCAGGAATACAGAGGAGATTGGGCTGGTGATTGAGGATGATGATTAGAGTGCGCAGACTGAGCAGGTGCATGGCCTTGTCAAGTGCTGATGAGGGCTGTTTACGCATGTCTGACCCGTTTCGAACCCGTATGAATACGCAGTTGCTTTTACGATTTCCTACTGTATGACAATGTGTCCTACCCATACCGTCACAGAAACTACCACATCTACCTAGGATCTGTGCATTCCCGCTCACGCCATCCACGACTCTGACGAGTATCTATCAAGAGTACCAACATGCATTTCGGAATGCACCAGGACATCACAATCCTGAGCATCCTCCAGTGTATGCGCGAAGCTGTCCCTTAGATACATTCAGTCTGCTCAACCTCCTGCGGCCAGCGAAACATCGTTGCTTGGGGTACAGTGCTCAGGCAAATGCATTCCTCGTCGCCGTATGCTTCTAGATCGTGGATGGATGTGTTAGTCGCAGTCTGCTGACCGGAGGAGCGCACAAGAGACGACTTGGAGCGCAGGTACTGGGATCATATCAGTTACTGAACAGCTGGGCGAGTATGTATGAAGGCAATGTGACGGTGACAGCGCGTATAGGCAGACATAGCGGTTTGATACGATAAAGCCGTAATAAGAGCACTGCGGAAGTAGAGAGGAAAGAGACAACTAAGCCTTCGTGACCTTGTGAGGGAGGTAGTGTTGGTCTATGAGTCTTGTGGAGTAATGAGTTCTTATGCAGATGAGTTCAACTGCTCATCTGTTGGGAAACAACGAGTAGGACCTCCTCGGTTTGGAAGGCACAGTCTTAGTCTCAGCAACCTCAGGGTTATGCAGAAGGTTGCCGGAGTCCGCGGATAGCGAGAGGCCCAGTCCTGCCGGCGGTGGATGGAAACAGCAGACAGTGGCAAGCAAAAATTCCAACTAAACTCTGAGCACAGTCACAGGTGTAGACGAGCCTTCGTGGGAACCAGTGAGACTGTAAATCACACACTTTGCTCCAAGCACAATATCTTGGGTGTGGATCAGGCTAGTTTTCACATGTCTTTTCTCCTCTACGTGCCCATCCCCCTTCCAACACTATACATAAAAGAAACCATCTGCTCGTGTGACCCAAAATATTCCATATGTGAAGCTGTCGTATCAAAGATCTGCACAAGGAGACGGCCCGATTAGCCCTCGCGCCTCAAAGGATTTTGATACAGCAATATCACTGGCTGCCTCACACTCCTTCCCAGACGTCAATCACATCGTGACATGATACCGGAGATGTTCTTCTTCGTATCGATAGATCGCCCGAAGGATTCAGGAAGGGGTGTGGATGGCGCAATCACGGGGGCGAGATATCGACAGAGAGGGACTAGTCTCGCCTCACGGTTGGGGAACATGTTCGCGAGAGGTGCTGACAGCGTAATAATGACCTAGTCCGGGCGAAGGCGGCGGTTATGTACATCTTTGTTGCATGCTGGGTGCCCGGTGCTTGTTTGGTCTGGATACAGTGAGTGCCGCCGAGATAGGCGTAAGCATTACAACTTTTGGGAGTTGGGTTCTACTTTGGGAGACGGTGAGTTTGCTTTAGTGAGGCTTCACCGTTCGGGTTCGTTTTATCAATACTCAGTCTAGTTCTGCTGTATTGTTCCGAGTAGCCGCGTGTGGGTGTCCCTGAGTAAGTGGAGTGGATATGTTCGGTCCATGACCATAGTTCGCGCTGCCGCAAGCCTCACTGGGTTATTTTGCTTTTTGTTTCCATCTGTTCTAGGGGTTTTTGCGCTGAACTTACAATCAACTGCCTGAAAGGATGTGTTCGTTCGTAGCCTACAGTAGGGGGTATTGCCCTTTTGTTGGCGCGGGACTTGATGGGATTCCGCTTGCTGCCCCTTTCCCAACTGAAATGTGAGGCTTGTAGGTGGGTAGTTGCGGTCAGGAGGGCGTGGCCCTTCAAGCCCCGCGCAGGTCCGCCCTGACGCGTGTGATGTAAGATTTCCGCGGATGACGGTTCTCCTACTCTTTGGATAGCCGATTTCTGCCTTCGGCACTGAGAACGAATCGGCAGTTGCCGGTTTTGTAACCGCTAAACACTGAGTTGCCCTCAATACTGAAGGCAGAAACCGGCCGTCCAAGGGATAGCAACCTTCATGCTTTGCCGAGTCCTCAATTGGTGCACAAGGGCATTCAAAGCCTTGAGAAGATCATAAGTGAGACGCGCATCTTGCTCATAGTCTAATGTACCCCAGAGTCTCTAACCAATAGAGGCATAATACCTCGATATCGGCACCGTGGACCGATGGCGTTGTTAGTGGTGAGGGGAGCTGAAGGAGTCCTGTTGGCAGGCAAATCCTATCTATGACAGCTCAGAGCAGTCGTATCCATGAGCTAGGTGTGCCTTGCGGTTGGAACGTCCAGCGCTTACTGTCAAGTTAACATGCCGTACACAGGGTGATAGCTGCAGTGCGGGGTATGCTGTTCTGTTTAGACATGGCTTGCATGTCGGGGTGTGAAGCTGTCTGAAGTGGCTCCAGTGGCTCGGCCCTCGGGCATTGGGCAAAGGTTCCTCTGCATGCGAACGCTTACGCAACATCGGGTGATTTCATGATCCTGTCAATGCGCGACGTAGTGTCATTTATGCAGGTGACTGCATTGGACCGTCGGTCATAGTGTCCTGGACCGGTGACCCTCGCAGGGCGAGGCTCCACGTTCACTCATGAGTGTGCGGTGAGCGTCATCGGGCTCGCGGAGAGTTTGGGGTACGAGAGGCTTCTTTCAGGGTCACTGTAGATGCGCCGAGGCGCGTAGTAGCTGAAGTGTATAGAAAGTGGACCTCGGTGTATTAGGTATTATGTGACTTCCGTACATTTCGGTCTAAATGGCCTGATTGCAGGCCGTCCATGTCTCCGCCTTTCAAACTGTTGACACTCAACCCTGCTCTGCATTGGGAATCAGTAGGGAGCGCCCGATTTTCCCCAGGGCTTGGAGAATGGACAAGCTGTATATTCGCCACCGAGGCGCACATATTTAGGTATTGCGTGTAACGCGGAGAAACTTTCTACAGGATTTGGCTTGGCCAGACTGATCGTGGTCGGTGCTTGCAAGTATGTGTTGTCTCTTTTGGAATGTAGCAATGAAGACGCAGAGGTGCCCAGTGGTCCGGACAACAAGCGCGTTCTGGGAGGGATGTCCCTGCGATCGTCGAACACCTAGTGAACTTGACAGATCTTGGTAGCGGAGCGGTGAGGCCGAAGGTACCCCATGCGAGACACCGGCGACCTGTCAGTTCGCCTCGTCAGTGTGCAGTGCCCAACCGTTGGGTGCGTTCGCTTTTGAGGTGATGATCGACATTCATGGTTCTTGAGGGCGTGCGTTCGCCAAGGACGTTGTGTTCACAGGTATAGCAAACGTAGTACCGTACACATGGAAATGTAACACATGCGAGTTGAAGGTTGTCGAGTAGCCAAGTTGATACTGTGGTGGCGAAGAGATCGACCTTATACGCTTATTGTTGTTGTGTCTAGCATGGTGGGTGAGGACGTGGCAGCTATGCTGCTGCGTCGAGGCGGTAATATGCCGAACCGGGAGTTGTACGACAGGGCGTTTAAATCTTCAAAGCTCTCTTAATGGACAGTTTGCATTGAAGTCGCTGCTAAGACCAAGGGGGAAAGTAGGGCATCGACCTGGATTGGCTGAGGTGGCTGCCGCCCAATGATCGTCGTTGGGCCGATAGGGCGAGAATGAGGCGAGCGGCATCAGCGCATGCAAGCCCAACCAGGAGCGTCCTCCGTAGGGCACTCAGATACGATGCTGAGACCGCATTCTGCAAACCGTGTACTTGTCTGTTTCAGCGACCGCTACCGGGATGTATAAATCGTGCAAAGCCCAAGCTCATCCTCGTTGCGACAGCGATTGAGCATAGAGTGAACCTGGCTTGCATATCATCTACAATCTTATCAGCACTGTTCCTCATTCAGACCCCATAATGGCAGCGCCAAACTCATACTTCGTCCCCGGATATGGCATCTCACGAGCTGTAATCCAGAACGAGATAAGATATCATTGTGGTCCCGATGCAATCGTGAGGCCGTACACATTCCAAGTATGAAACCTACGGCCAAAGTGGTTATAGCCATGATCAGAGGCTAATTCGATACTAGGGACGAGATGGCTTCCTCATATCGACGATTGGACCACCATTAACAAAGGTGAGAAGTGTGTCAAGGCTTCGATCTCTTCTTGCTGATCCCTGTAGGCGCAAATCGAGGACCTGAAGATGTCATCCCGCGAGTACGAGGAGAAGCAATCGCGCATAGCTGGCGAACATGACGTCTTTGTGAACGCACCCATACCAATCAATCAGAGGATACGAAGAAGCCAATGATTCAACAACCGCGATCAGTTGTGATTGAACTCTTCAATATGGGAAACGGGGCCACAGAGCAGCTGCTAGCTCCTTTGCAGACACCCATACGTTCATTGAAGGTCCACGCGAAAGCGGAATAGTCCATGTCCGAACGGTGTACATGTCGTAATGATTTTTTCTTCCCGAGCGTTATTTGCCAGAATCTGGCCGTCTATCATAGTAACGGCGTTGAAAGGGAGTCGCGATAACTTTGTTTTGTTGTTGCTGCTGCTGCTGCTGCTGCTGCTGTGTTTTCATTTCAAGGTCTGGGGTGCTGATGTATCAAGAGGCAATTCTAGGCGAGCAGCTTCCGTTGGACAGGCTCAAAAGAGCCCAAATCGTCACCCACAAGGGGTAGTTTGGATCGAGGCTACGTACTAAAGCCGGATACCTATTCAGGTAGACCTTGTAGGCAAATCTCAGAATGTGCTGATGCAAACTTCGAATTCCAACTGCGACGCAGTATCGGCATTGACTTCGCATTGGCCATTCGCGACTGTAGACTGAGGAAGGATATGGCGATCACATACTGACTGTGATAACAAAGGTTCGGTCTGGATTGATGCTTGTCAAGGTCGTTGGGATGGGGACGAAAGTGGCCATCATGACTAAGCCGTGCTAGGGAGCGCGATCCTCCATCTGCGACACGATCGACAGACCTACCACCTTCGAACGTACATGACCCGGCAGCTTATCAGTAGAAATGACAATGTAGTATCGGGGCCATGTATCAATCCATGAAATAGATTGGGTTAAGCCTTCCTTGCCCTGCGCCAAAGTTACCATGATCCAGGACGAGACTAAGTTCAGAAAATGAGGACTGTACCTGATTTTGGACTGCAGGTCGAGCAGAGGCTAGAATCTCATGTTACAACTCTTATCACTCGTTGTGATACAGCACCTGAACATGGCCCTTTGAGATGCCTAGAGCAAGGTGTGCAGTCACGATTGCAATCGAGGGCTAAGTAGATGTTCACTGCCCGAATAGGACACAGGGCCCCGATAGAGTGCAGTGCGTCTTGCAGTAATCAATGACACCACCAGTAGAGACCCTTGAGAAAACCCTCATGTTGGCAAAATAACGGGGTAATGAATCATGCACCAACGCAAGATTCGATCGCGCTTAAACCGGTTCCCAAAGCTACGACATCTTCTGTGAGTGCTATTAGGGCTACGAACTTTCCGCCTGTAGACGACAACAAAGGCATGTGTAGGAGCTGTATCACAATCGAACTTACTCGTCTATCGTAGGTGAGCTACAATAACCCGTGGGCCATACACCCAGCGCATTGGCGATCTTGTCACTGATAGGATACAGGCGATGCCGCGCAGATACCCAAGTCTGAGGACCTTCAGGGCAGTCCACATATCACCTGAACGTGGTACACCCTCTGAGGGCGACAAGTGCTGCATCTGCCTCGAAACGTACGACCGGGATTCGCATCAAGCGGTAGGCGTGACCAGCAATAGCGATTGCGAACATTGTTTTGGACGCCAGTGTCTCGAAGCCTACCTAGAGAGCACCAACCCAAGCAGAAACACATGTCCAGTCTGCCGCCGAAAATGGTTTACTCGAAGACCGATCACCCCGCCCACCCCTAGAGATACCAACACTTCGCAGGTGCTGACTCCCCCAATTCCATTGCGGACCCCCGTACGAGACGATCCTGCATCTAGAGATCCTCAACAACAGACTTCGCAAGAGAACTCACCAGATATTGACAGTCCTACCATAAGCCAGTATGTGGCACAACTGCTCAATAGTTTGGACGCTATTGAAGCTCTTGAGGCAACAGCTGCACCACCTCTGGCCCAGGAGGTCAGGGTTCGCCTCCGACAAGCCCAAGGACGCATACATGCGTTCCTAGACAGGAGTGATGAGGCAACCGAAGCCACTGTGGGTGGTAGTGTTCATCTTGCGCGGCCTCAAGATGTGCCGCAAGGTACCGTAGACCGGGTATCCAGACACCTGGCTGCTTTGGTCACCGCAGAACTGGAAATTAGTCAAGGTCTATATTCGCCGCTCAGCGCGACGTTTCGAAGCAGCACGTCTTCGCCCCCAGAACTCCCTGCCCCACGTCTACGAACGTCGCAGCAGTTCAATCCTCCGTCAGTGGTCTCACCAACCGCCCCAGGCAGTAGAAGAAACCCTCCATCCCTCATGAGGACCGCCAACATCAGCCGAAGAGATCGTATAACACCTAGGTTTCAAGTACAGACATCGAATCTACAAACAGAACCTCACCCTCACCAAGTAAGACGAGACAACATGATACTTCCACAACCTGCAGACCTATCTCAGTCGCATCGAGCAGGCAATGCGCAGATTATGCAAGAGCATATACGAGCATACCGGAGTGAAGGTCATAATAGCGGCATCATACAACAACGAAACACACCTCCGGATTTCCACAATGAGCGGCTCCAAGTTGCAGAACTGCAAGACAGACTTTCGCCGCCTTTATCTACGGGCTTTGTGGCCAACCAAACCACGAGTAGAAACCTCAACACCCGGCGCTCATTCTACTCCAACGACGACGGACCTGAGCGAACTCAAATCTTTCTCCCCAGATTCTCGGTCTCGCGCCTGCATCAGACGAACAGCATACAGAGATTTGCTTATGATTTCCAACCAGTCAATTCGTCTCCACAACCCATACTTGCAGCTTCCATGGCTCAGCGGCCCGCCGGTCTAAGGAGTCGAACATGGTCAAATTCTCCGCGGGAACTTTCACGTATGATAAGTATCTCAAACCTCCGCGATCTGGTAGCACGCAGATGTGCAAGAGGAGTCTAAAGCTCGTGCCACCTCCCTCGTTTCTAATCGCACTCTTGTGTCGTCTTCTAGCACGTACATTTTACTTGCGTCTTGATCCCTTTGTATTCTTGAACTGCCTCTATTGTCACCTACAACATATAATTCACAGCTTAAAATCGTTCGCTTATCGGAAATTTGCTAATGAGGAGAAACTAGACAGGTAGTTTAATATAAGGGAGAATTCGTTACAGAGCTAAAACAGACAAAAATCAGTTTACTGATCGTGAGGTAAACCCAACAGGAGACGTAATGTACCCTCGATGTTCATCAGGCTATCCTGCCTTCAGTCCATGCTTGGATGTGGTTCAGGGTACAGATGCTGTGCCGTCATAAGTTGCCCGACTTTGTTCTTCGTGGAACGAAGGGTCATGAACCGAAATTTGGCGAGAAACAAAAGTCTAGCTGGAAAGAAATATTGCTTTTGTCCGTTGTGATATCGCATACGACCTTATCACCTTCTCCCCCAAGGAAACGTACACGCGCTCGACACTTAACACCTTGCTGCTAATTTCCGCTGCATGGCATCGGGAACCATGAGAACCCTCGGCGCTGCGGCGCGAAAATTTCTTTACGAACACACGGAAGTTACAGTACCTCGTGACGCGAGGGAGGAGTGCCCGATCTGCCTAGAAACATATTACTCAACACGAGAGTCCTGCATCCGTATCAAAGCTCTCCCGGGATGCTCTCATATGTTTGGTCTGAGCTGTTTGAGAGATTTCCTGAGCAGTGACCCACAAGCATCGAAAAGCTGTCCGTTGTGCCGGACACAATGGCTGCCACGCCGTGTTGTAGCGATTCCACGTCGACGGCGCCTTATCTTGGAGGACGCACTCGATTCAATAAGAGAAGACCTGACTGCGGGAGAAACTCAGGTTGCAGCTGCCATTACTACACCGAGACCAAGAGCAGATGCAACGGCCACAGCCTCTGCCTTCCCCCAATTTGCACAGTCCATTCCTCGAGTCGACCCAACTAATGAAGCTATGGAACGAGCTGTCCATATCGCTCAGATAGACAACTACAACGATCTGAGGAACCATGTTGAAAGTGTCCGGATCCGTGTTAGCAGGAGACAGCATTGGCCGCTCTGGAGTGGAAGACTCGGATTGATGCGGGCATCAAGAACAGAAACAGATGAGTCACATAACAGTGCTTATGCAAATATTCCAGTAACCCAGCTTCCCTCAGGCCCACCACCAAGTCCCTCTAGCCCAGCGACTTCCTCCTGGATTGCAGAAATTCTATCACCGTCTCCGTCCATTTCGACACAAGTATCGCCAGAGCAAGGCTTGATTCGGTTCACGTCTCCTTCCCATCTACCCATCCATTCACCACCTCATATTACAGAATGGGAGAGTCACGTTAGCGCCCTTTCTCTATCTCTCGACGAACGAATCCGCCGTGTAGAGGCCAATGAAATTGCCCTCAATATTAAAGAATCCTCTATACAGAACCGCGAGCGCGAATGCACTTCTCGAGAAGCAGCGATATCACGCAGAATAATCGAGGTAGCAGCCAGAGAAGCAACGGTAACGGAAAGGGAGAATAGAGTGCTGGAGACAGAGCAGAGAGTTCAAGAAGTCACTAATCTAATAGTGAGCCACACTGACGAGGCTCGCGCTCTGCTCAGGAGGCAGCAAGAGGAGATTATTCGGGCGTTTGGAGAAGGGCCGTCGGGAGGCTGAGTTGGTGCTGTGGCGTTTGTGAAGGAAAAAGAGAGTGTGGGGATCAAGGCAAGAGGCTTATTGCTGTGGCTTGATATCTTGACTCGTCTGCAGTTCTCTGAGGCGCAGTTTCGCGATCTTTGGATTTCCCATGCTGGAACTCGGGTTGGCGACTACCCTTCTTAGCCACGCTTGTGGCCCTTTTCTTCCCTTAATTAAATTTTGCTTTTCCTGATGAGGATGTTTGGTCGGTATTGTAACTACCTCCATTTTAATTTGGGCAAGGTGTCTTTAGAGGAAGCTGGTCTTTGAGCTTTGATGCATAACAGGAATAGGAACAGCCGTTACACTGTACTTGGATACTTAGACATGGCCTGTGTCTTAATTACTGTCTTGGTTACTGTCTTGTAGAAATGTGTAATCAGTGTAGACTACAAGGAATATATTGAAGTTTCATATACTTGTAATTACTATCACATTACTTATGCTGACCGAAAATCTGATAAATCCCAAGAAGTGGATGTTTCGCACCACGAGAAACACAATCCGCAAAAATAGCAGTACACTGTGGTGTGACAACAGTACGTCTGCGGCTCAGCATACCACAGCAACAATACCCGAGGATAATCATGCTCAATATTGCACCAACAACCAAGCCTCACACTATCAATTTATCTGCGATACGCTTCCAGCTTGGGCAAAGCCGTCGCGCAACTTACCAAAATGGCATCCCTCCAAGGAATTCCTACCTAAATTCGATTTCCTCAATTTTTGCCAACCACGTCAGTGACCCCTCCCCACCAATACGCCCTCAGCCACACGACTCCTCCTACTAACCTTACAACTGTTGGACAATGATGTGACGCAAGGTCGTTGCATGGTACACTACCGATCGGCAGCCCCGAAGATAAACTATCGCTAAGACGGGTAAAGTCGCCAACACAAGCCTTTAACCGGGCTTATAGCGCAAAATTAGTCGCAAGTTAGGGCGGGCATTAGTGTCGCGGGGTGTGCGATGGCTTGTAAGGGTAAGGCGATGCCGAAGCGCGAATTGTCGACTCGCAACGGATATTGTGGACAAGCCATGAGGTGATAGTTCTGAGGTGTCAATGCAATGTGGATCGTCCTTGGCCATCCACGGGCATGTTGCGGTGAAGTCCTGACGTGGTGATGATGGTTTTCAGCCCTGTCACTCAGCCCTGCTAGTCAATGTCGCACAGGTTCTCGATGCCTCGCTTGCTTCAGCCGCAACGTCGGTTGCGGTTGCGGACACGGTCAGCGGTGTCAACGACATCATTCCGCTTCCTCGTGAGCTCCACGTGCCGAGTGAGTCGCAACCATTCCTCTGGGTGCCCTGGGAGGGTCCGAGACTTTGGATTCGACACTTGCAATCCCAGCTGACCCTTTAGGGTGTCTCACTAGGCCCTGCCGGGCCCACAGGGCGGTCTCTGCACCATAAACGCTGCTCCTCTGTCAAGGGTTGCGAGATCGGTCGTGCGTCATACATTAGCTTGTGATGCAAGTCGAGGCTGAGGTTGCTACATCGAATCGAACCAGACAGTGAGAGACAGTGATGACATAGTATGAACAAAGCGAGAATGAAGTAAAGTTTGATGAGGATAGCTATATACGAGCCAACAGAAAAACTAAGATTTGCGAGGAAAAAGAAAGGAAAATCGAAGAAAATGCTGGAAGCGAATTCGAAACTTGCTATTGCTAGGAACCCCATGTTAAAGACCACCGCGATGTCATGCATCGGACTAAATTCCCGATTCCATCGCTTCGCACTGCCTGAAAAGAAAGCGGGCCAAGCGACCATACTTAAGCTAGTCGATATAGAGAGACCAGCGCCAACGCTAAAATGGACCGCTTTGTAGCGTTATCAAAAACCAGGGAAAAAAGTGTATACTTTTCAAGTGTGACCAGCACAAATGGAAGGAGAAAGAGGGGAAGGGCGGAACAGCCCGAGAGACGCGCACCCCGAATACAATGTCTTCGAGGGGGCGTCCCACCACAAGGCATCGCTACCTTGGGTAAATTGATTAAGCAGGAGGGTACTCCGAATTCGTCGTACGGTGTTCCAACCTCCGAAGGTAGTCGTTGCCTGAAAGCCATGCTGGGTCGGTGACGCGTAACATAGTATGAGATGGGTATCGAGTAGCAGATGCGTAGCGCTATGAGGCTGAATGCCAAATGCATTCGTGCAAATCGCGAAAAGAACGCTGGGTCGGTTGTGATGCTCATCGGCGCATGAGCTGTTGCTGGATCTGGGAGAGCGAAGGGTCTTCGGCGAGCCACTTGCCCTGGGCAGCGTCCTGGTTGCGGAGTGTACTCTCAACGTAGGTGTCTGTAATAGCGAGGAGCTCCTTTGTAGTCCGTCAGTAGCTGCGACGAGGGTGATGATTGGAATAAGATGACAAGGGGTTGGCATGATGCAGGTTCGCTTTACATACATTGCGTAGCGTGCCATCTACTTGCTGTAGCGCTGCGAAGTGACTTGCGTTGGGGGCCTGGCCTCGAAGAATGCTGTGACGTGAGTTCATCCATCTTAGGCCAGCGTGCGCTCGCAGGTACGCTCTTTGACATTGAAATCGTCGTACTGCTGCGTCTGTGATGATTCTAAGCTTTGACGTCAGCCTCCTACTCCTAGAAAGGTACTCTGCGGTCACTGGTGTCATCTATACAACGGTGAAATGCTGCTTCTATCGGAGAGCGAGCAATTGCTCACAGGATGGGGCACTGACGTCTTTAACTGCTGCCTCTCTCGCTCAGGGTCCCCTGTAGATGCCCCTGTACTGGCGGAAAAAGGTGTCTGGAGAATGGTCTGGGCTTCGCTGGCGCATGATCGAAGGAGTGAGTATCCCTCGAGGTAGTATTCCTCTGCGGTCGGTGTAGCGCGCAATTGACTCAGGTAGTGTTGCAGGTTGCGGAAGTCTGTCATAATCTCCGCTATCCGCATCGCCCGGGCGTCGTTGACTGCGGGGGTACGGTCAGTAGTAGGTTCAGGATGCAGTATGATATAGGAGGGATTTCGAGCGAACAGCTACACCCTGAAGGCTTGAGATGCTTGGAAGGAGGGTACGTACGGCCGTCAGACATGTTGGCAACAAAGGTGGAAGATGGTGTAAATGAAGGCTTTGATGGTGATGGTGTTGGAGTGCTGATCAATTCAGAACTGGGTCGTTGCGGATGAGGCTTGCCTGTTGCGATGAAGATCAACAGAGGCGTGGCGACCGTTATATAACAGAGGTTGACAGGGCGTTCATGAGGAGGACGGTACACTGCAAGGCTTGATAGTAGTGAGGGCTGCTCCCGCCGCTACGTCTTGCCGAGTGTCCACATTTGGATCCTGAGTAGCGTCCAGCTGGCATTAGCTGGTATAGCTGGACCACTCAGCATCGTGAGGGTGCCAATGGGGCTCCGAAGGGGTGTAAGAGTAGCACTGAAACTGAGGCTGCATTGGAAAACTACCATGCAGGAACCGTGGGAACAGACATGACATTTTGCGAGCCCCATTACCATCGCAGCTGGAGTGGGCATGTTCGTCAGTGCTGCGCTGGGCATTCAGCAGCGGTATGGAAAGCCACCAAACGACTAAGCCGTTTTGGATCAAGCTCCACGGCCTCATCCGGTAAGGCATGGTGCCAAGCTGTGTACTTCAGCCGCAGCACCACAATTGATTGGTTCATACTTATAATTAGCGGTGCGGCATTCGCGTGCTCTTCGCTGAGTGAACCTGAAGATGGCGCCGGGTAGGGTTAACTTGGGAATCTCCACAACGCTCTTAGGGCCACGGTCACAGGAGCGGTGTCAGCCACAGAACGGCTGTGCTGGCGACTCCGGCCAGTCAGATGACGTCGATAGGCTGTTCCTGAGGAGTTGCAGCCCATGGCAGCTGGAGCACGAGGAGAATGTTGTCATTGAGGTATAGGCGGAAGGATCATACACGCCAAGTGGAGCCGGGGGCTGAACTCACAAGCTCTCCAAGTCGGCTCCAATTTCCAAGTCACTCTTGCGCTTATGCAGGTATGTGAGTCTAAGTCTTAGATTCATGGTGCTTCTGTAGCACTTCTTGTGTCTGAGAGGTCGTTTCATGCTATCCGGAGCTCGTCATGGTTCTCGTGTTTGCGCCTACCTCAGCGGCCCACCGCCTTTCAGCCTTGAGGAATCGGTCCTCAATCCTTGTCGGCGATTGACTGCAGTCGCTCATCGATTTCCTCCTCGGTGAGTGCCCTGAAAGCGGCATCAGTGCCCTCTTGGCCGTCGAGCCTTGGTCCACCAACGATGCCGACCTCCAGCTCTCCCTTCTTGAAATCGACAGACAGGACTGTGCTCAGCGCAGTGATGGCTAGCTCGACGACTTCCTCCCAGTTGCCCTCCGCATGCTCCTTGTTCTTCAGCTTCTTCTCGAGAAAGTTGAGCGCCTCCTGTGTCTTTGGTCCCGATGCGGTTGCCTTGTACCCGACATAGTAACCTGCAGGGTCGCACTTGTATAGTTGAGGGCCGAACTCTGAGTCTAATGAGATGAGCGTTGTAGCAACACCGAGCGGCCTCATGTAAGCCTGCACCAAGATTAGCACGTTTGCATCATTGCCTGCTCTTGTTCTATTCTTGCTCACCCGCTGTGTGTAGACCTGGCTGATGTTGGCTATCCTCTTGGCCAGAACGTCGCAAGGCATCTCATAGCCGTACTTGTAGCGGAACTCGGCAGCTTCACCTCGGGCTCTGCTCACAGAAGCTCTCGCATCGGCAATGGAACCTGTCATGACACAGCCAACTGACGAGGACAGCTTGAAGATGTGGGAGACGGAGGAGGGCTCAATGAGCTTGTCCTACGCGAAGGTATCAGTACCACATTGCCGCCTCTTGTAGCCGACGTAACATACGGGGACCTTCTTCTGCGAGATGACTACTGCGCAGTCCTTGCCCCTCACTCCCAATGATGTGATGTTCGCAGCCGTGATTGCCTTGAATGCATATTCTATGTGGCCGCTATGTTAGCGGGGATTACGAGGAAGAGGGCTACCAAGCTGCATCGCGGGGCAGTCGACGGGTGCTAGCTTGTGGTGGGGTTCGTTCGTACCGACTTGGTAGAGGCGACCTTGGTCAGAGAAGATGGTGATGTGTCTGTCGTAGCCTGCGCTTCCTGTATGACGCGGGGAGCTGTTAGCATAGGTAATAGACAAACACAAGCTCGGAGGGGCGATGGCGACGCACCAGACATGATGGCGGTGGGTGTTTATGTGTGTTTGTGTTTTTCAGCTTCAAGTGCAGCTCTTAGAGGCGGTCGTAAGCTTTAGCGGCGCTGGTGGTGATGGCAGGCGAGTTGTCGTCGGCGTTGGACGCTGGACGCGCCTTCCACTGGCGGCCTGGAGCTACGGGATCGCCAGCCGCCGCAGATTAGCCGCAGATTTTCCACCTTCAAAATCTCTTTTCACGCATCTTATTCGACGTTCAAAAACTGACATATACACTGATCGAGCTGATTCGGATTTGAGCGATGGGAAGAGTCTCCGCATAATTGTAATAAGACGACTCCATATTCCACTTTTGATCATGGCAACAAACGGCACCAGGATTCCAGCCTGGCGGAGACTTGGCCTCGCGCTGCAGAGTGAGGCCCAATCCGGAGTCGCCGTGACTGAGTCCACTGCATCTCACGGGGGCGAAAACCACCCTGTAGCAACTCCTGTTGTAGTAAAAGAGGCTCAGAATACCTCTGACCCTTCCATCGAGCCTGCCCAAAATGGCAAATCGTCAAAGCTTGGCAAACGAAAATTCCAGCTCGAGGCCGCGGAAGACAACGAATCGACAGCATCAAAAAAGAGTCGGACGGTAGCAGAGGACGCTCATTCCATCGAGGACGCCGTTGTAAATGCGCATGCAGTTACACAGCAGGACCATGATATGCCAACTTCCACCGCAGAGGAGCCTACCTCAGCTACATCTGCAAAAGGAGGAGATCCAAATTATCGCCAAGGGAAGAAAAAGAAGCCTAAGCTTACTCCCAGAGACCGCAAGAAGCTGGCCCAGGAGAACGCGCCTGCACCTTCACCTGCTGAAGTTGTACCGGTGAGGACAAGGGCGACTTTACTTGCCTCGACTGAGGTTGACCATCTTCCCGCGCCCTCATTCTCAACTCCACAAAAGCACCAACCGATACTTCGAGACCGTAGCAAGGACTCTTCAGGATCACCGCCAAGGACTGACCGACGAAAGTCTGTCGCATTCACTCCAGACACGAAGAGAGTGGACGGCGACAGCGGGCAAACGTGGTTCAAAAGGTGGGCAGCGGAGCAGAAAGGAGAAGATACCACAGCTCTGGAACAGCCTAGCTTCACCTCAGTACCAGCGACCACTGAGGAGCTGGAAGAAGCGGCAAAGGTTGAGAAGAAGGAGAAAAAGAAGGACAAGAAGGACAAGACATCTTCAAAAGAGAAGGAAGCAGCAGCCTTTGCAGCAAGCGCCACAGCCAAAGAAGAACAATCTGCCGCACAGCCAGCGAAGCCTTCGAAAGACATCAAGAATCAACCTGCAGTCCCCGCAAAGGGTAAGAAGAAGGATCCATCCATCTACATCTCCTACCTTACTCAATACCACAACGACCACGGCAACTGGAAATTCAACAAAGCGAAACAGAACGACGTCGTAGACAACGCTTTGAACATCTTCCGCATCCCAGATGAGCACTCTGAAGCATTACTGGAGTACATCAAGGGTCTGAAGGGTGCGGGCGTCATTGAGCGATTGAGAGAAAAGACCTTGGCAACCATCAAAGAACTCGACGCAGAAGACGCCAAAGCACCTGCTGAGATGGATGCAGATGCCCAGAAAGCTGCCAAGGAGGCCGCACTGAAAGAACGTGTTACCAAAGAGAAGAAACGCAGAATGGTTGAAGGCGATGTCGAGAGCTTTGCGACCCACCCTAACGGCGATGCATACATTCGACGCATGCGCCGCAGCCGTGCTGAAGCGCTGCTGTCAGCACTCGGTCGCACAGCGCCGATTCTTCCAGCTCCCAAGCCGACCACAAGCATCAACCCCATGGTTCAGAACCTTGCGCCGCAGCAAAGGGCTCGTAAGAGCAAGCGCAGGACCGACATCTCCAGCGATGAGAGTAGCTCTGATAGCAGCAGCGATGACAGCTCCAGTGACGAGTCGGACAGCAAATCTAATGACTCAGACTCAGACTCGGACAGTGGAAGTGCGGGTAAGGGTGATAGCAGTGAATCTGATGGAAGCGATGGCGAAAGTGACAGTGACAGCGACTAAAATGGTCTCCATTGCCTTCAATTTGTAAAATAGATCTTTATACGTGAGTCTTTCGTCCATCGAAAGATAATGAGTGTATGGGTACAGACGGGCAATCAAAGATTCTTGTCGGGATGATTATTTGACCGTTGTCGCCTTTCTGCCAGCTTTGTGGAATATTACTAGTGTCAGATGCCGTAGCCTCAGCTCTGCGGTGGCAAAGTGGACATGAACTCGGCTTCCCCGCAACTTGCCATCCCACGTGGTCTCCATCAGCTCCATCAGCTATCATGACCACAGAACAGCAAGAACAAAGACTGGCCGAGATACGAGTACACATGTCACTCTCATCCCTACCAACAGAATTACTAGAGTTCATCTCCTCGTACTCCGACCTGCAAACATTCCGGTCGTTGCGCCTTACAGCATCGCCCTGCCGCACTCGAACACTCCACATCTTCAAACAACGCTTTTTTGCAACCCAGTACCTACAATGGACAAAATACTCCTTCCAACGCCTTGTCGAAATATCCACGCACCCTGACTTAGGCGATGCACTCCATCATCTTGTCATCGATGCCACACCACACTACGCCCTCTCACTATGGAAGATGCGCCGTCGCAGCGCAGATGCAGGGCACATGACACCAGTCACGGATGACGAGGATGGAAGCAAGCTGGTCCATCGAATTAATTCAGACTATGCAGAATTGCAAGAAGAGGCCCAAGGCTTAGCAAAGTGGTTTAACGAAACGCGTTTTGACGTCCAGTGTTTGCGACAGGTCTTTTCGACAGCGAAGAGCTTGGAGAGTATACTGTTCGAGTATCAGGGCCTGGAGTCAAAGTACTTCAAGTTTGGGGGGAGATATTGCGAGTTGAGTCAGCATGAGATGAGTCGGCCGTTTGTGAGTACAATGAGTGCAATTGCGGCCTCTGGATGCGAGATGACGAAGATTGGGATGCCAAATGGTAAAGATCATGGTGCTATTAGCATCGGCCGCCTTGAATCACTCGCCCCATCACTACGCTCCTTTGAATCAACTTTCTCGCGCCTAGAGACGCTGCAACTTAAACTCCGCGACTGGCGCTCGCCAGACTTAGGATTCGAGCTCGAGCGCACCCGCGCGCCCTTTGTCGTCCGCTTCCTCGCAAAATGTAGAAACGTGAAAGTGCTGGACCTTAGCTGCTACAGCGCCCTTGAGAATGACGTCTTCGGGGAGATGGCCCGAACATGTCGATTTGAAAAGCTTGAGCGGTGCAAACTGCATTTATTCCGGATCAACCGCGCCAACGACTTGATCGACTTCCTCGCCCATTGTTCATCGTCGCTCGTGGGATTGGAGATTCAACACATACTTCTGTCCGCCCCGGACACCTCGTGGGTCGACCTAATCAATTGCCTCGCGGGATCTCCAGCCCTGCTCTCAGTCCTGCAATCATTGTACCTTGAAAGAATATATATCCAGCGGTCGGTTAACTCTATCACGCGCGTCCTCTTCCTCGACCACCATAGTTCAAGAAGTTTTATACGAATTGAGGGTGAAAATTGGAGAGATGAAGTTAAGGACCGGGCATGTAACTATGTGGAGTCTGAGGCGGGAAGGATGTGGGAAGCAGGCGCGATCATGTACCCGTTTGTTGGTTTGAATCCACCCTTTCGGTCACGCTAAATTAGCGCGTCTGTAATGTCCAAACGCGTCGCCTCGTCTCCCCTACCTTCATCCTCGCTTCGTGCATTCTCCTTCGTATGGACTCAATTGGCGTTCTTCGCATCTACACTCTCTAGTGCGACCTTGCGCAATATGGCTTGCTCGTCAGCCTTGTTTCAGACAGTATAATGACAACAATTGTGCAACAGTTGACTTGGCGATTACAGTAGTCTCAGACAAGGCTGGCACCTTCACCAGGGGCAGATTTATTAACGAGCCTACGACCGCTAAACAGGCACCATTCAAACGCATCATCGAGGGAAAACAGCCCACGGAATCGGCAATACCTTCTCTTACCGCCTCGAGCATTCATCTTCGTTTGATCTACCAGAGGGTCCAAGATCGGCACAATGGTACTAGCTGCGAAGAGACATCAGTTTGTCTTGACGCAAGCCGAATGTCAACTATACAGACTCCTTCGTGAGCTTGAAGACGACTGTAAAGATGAGTTCTCTGACGTTTTTACTGACGCAAACCTACCGAAGCTGTTCGTGGATCCTGTTTCAGGTGCTCAGGTCAAACGGCTGACAAACCCTTCAGGAATAAGCCGTTGACTTTATCTTTGAAGCTAGGAGGTCGCGAGGTGGAGAGCTTCGATCTTAGTGGAACTCAAATCATACAAGACTGTGCGTCCATCGGTGCCAGGATTGTACGAAAGCTTTTGACATCTGAAGAGTATGAATCTGGACGTAACGAATCGCCTGCACGAAAAGATGTCTCAACTCAAATGGGAAGCGAAGATTTCGCCAAAGTCTCGCCCGGCTTGACAAAAGAAATCCCAGTCTGCAGCACAGGTAAAGTGTACACATCATGGGAGTCAGTCAAGCAGGAAGCAATTCCTCCATATGTAAAAGCTGTTAGCTTTACGGTCAACCAAGATGATTTGAACCCTGGTCGTCGGGATGATTTGGGTGCCCGGTTTCCAGACGTCACAATCATTGCCGAAACTTTACCTAGCGATATCGACGACGAGGTCGAAGCCCAACGCGCCAACGAACAACGTCTGCGAAACGATTCTACTACAAAGACCGTACCAATCATTTCATCACCAACCACCTCAACGAAGCCTTTATCGCTTGATATGAGTATAAGGTCTGTTGCAGAAGTAGTTCCAGATACCCCTCTAGTCGCTGCTACGACGGGAATTACTGCACTGTCTCGAATGAGCATCGACGAGTCCGAAACACACGTCAAGGGTATTGCTTCGGGAAACACAGGCAACTTCGATGTAACGACTCATCATAGCAAGACGAACAGCATATCGCCAATCATGAGCATTGCAGAGCGTATAGGTTTGGACCTTACCTATGACGACAAGGCCATACACACCATGTGGTCACAATGGCAAACTAACCACGAAGTCAAGTCTTTTGCCACTGTGCGTCGATCGATCAAGCTCGAGCCGTACTACAACAGCCTCGTTACATTATACATACTCGCACACCATAAGATGGAACTCGACCTGTGCTTTGCTGTGTTGCTCAGAATCCAGAATACAAACTACACCTTCAGAGAAATGCTACCAAATGTAGCAACCGTTGTCTTGGCATTTCAGTATTTGCCGGAGAATAACGACCTCTGCCGCTGGCTATCCACGTTATTTGCGTTCTTGTGGGGGACTCGGCAGTATGAAAATCGCGAACATCTTCTGGCTGACTTTCCCCATGTCGATCGCGATGCCTTTTCCAAGTTCATATTCGCGATCGCATACGTACGAGACCCGTTCACGAAGGGATATAATACAGCAGTACTTGATCATTGGTGTGAAGTGCACCATCACCAGGAGGGGGACGAAGAAGCAGTATTATGCAAACAAATGCAGGACAGCATAAAGGTCCAAGTTGACAAAATCAGGAGCGACGAGGCCAAGCTCGAATACGAGGAAGCGAAGAACTTGGTCGATGACTATGTCAAGAGCATGAACTCAGTGTCACTGACTGCAGAAGCAACACAGAGCGTACCTCTTGCAAAGAGCAAGAGGAAGGCGGAGGTTCCTACCGTACAACCACACAAGAAGTACAAGAAGGGTGGCGGAAGAGGCAGGTCCATACGAGCTTCCCCTTAGGACGTCATTACCAGACAAGACTTGTTGAAGATGTCAGAATGATGTACATGACTTCAGGTCAAAGTCAGTGTAAATTACCTTATATCACTTATGGACAGGGAACCTTCGTTTCCAATATAGCCATTCAGCCACTTCTTCCAAGGTTCCCTCCAACTCAGAAATTTATGGGTGTGATCGTGTTAGGGCTCTCGTGCATGTGTGAGCTTTCTCGATTCGTTTCTTTACCGCTGTCCAACTTACTTGCTCACTGAGACACCAGATGTGCATTTTCCTATTTGCTATGCTTTTACGAGAGAGTATGGCACAGCAGATCGTATTCTTGAACATCTCCCACAGGAGGCACCATGACATTGGTCAGCTCATTGGCAACCTCGAAAGCTGCGAAGACGCCACATCTGATATGTCACATCGGTGGCTGCCGGATAGGGCCGTACCATCAGCTGCCTCCCTACACCGTACTTTATGTGGCACTAGTAAGATACAGCGCCCTCCATTGGTCGCCAGACACGAAAGTAGACTAAAACGGAAGAAATGTTTACTGTTATTTGGTTGAGCCTAAGGTCTTCCAAGCGTAAGCCGCCAAATATAGGTCCTAAAAGCTCGCTTGCTGGGCCTATCAGCCCTAAGCCACAGCTGAGCCGGCGGTGGCTGACAGTGAAAGTCAACGGAGCGCTAACTGAACTTGGATAAGCTTACTGCTCTCACAACACTTACCAATCGCACAGCTGAACTTCGCAGCCACCACCAGCCTGTTCGGCCGCCTGCTTGACCGCATGCCGCATGCCGCATGGGCCGCCCCACTCGCGTTCGGTCGCGAAGAGCCGCAGCCCTCAGACGATAGTCAGAATGTCGTCACGAGCAAGTTTACACCCATGGCTGTGCAGCAACTGTCTCGTAGCCTCGAGGCCACCATATGCCAGCGTCGTATTGAGGCAGAGCATAGCAGAAGCTCGTGATGCTCTGCTGGCGTAAGTCTGAGCTACCTTTAGCTTTCATCTGGGCGGACTCGATGTATAAAGACCTGGACAGTTCACGCTGAATAGATCATCATCACACAACAACCAAACAACAAAAGCATCATCTTCGCTTTCTCCACTTTCCAACTCCATATCTCCTTATAACCCTCACTCTCCACCAACCAACCAACAATCCAACCATCAAAATGAAGGCCTCCGTCATCGCTTCCACCCTCTTCCTCTCCGGCGCCCTCGCTTTCCCCACCCTCACCACCCGCACTCAATCCCTCTTCACCATCCAGCTTGCCAACGACATCTCCGGCGCCAATGCCATCCGCTCCGTCGTCGTCAACAGCGGCGAGAACAAATTCTCCACCGTCTTCGCCAACACCGTGCTCGTCAAGGACGGCCGTGTCAAGGCCACCAGCGTCCAGAATGTCAACCCCGTAGGCGGCAACGTTCTGTGTGTCATCAAGAACCCAGCTGCACCCGCAGACGTCAAGCGCATCAACGACCGCGCTACCTTTGTCGACCTCGACGGCGTCCCGGGCCGCGCCATTGAGACTGATGTCACCGACTTCACTATTATCTGCGAGCTCTAAGCGCAGATCGACAACAAGTTCGAGACAGGATGAGGAGATGAAGAAGAGGGAGAGAGGATTATGGGTCCTTTGCATAGCGATATGGTGTTTGGCATGGTCTTTCCTTAATTTTTACAGCATTTGAGCACACTCCTTATGGGGAT
Source organism: Phoma sp. XZ068 (assembly GCA_004835665.1). NCBI lineage: Eukaryota > Fungi > Ascomycota > Dothideomycetes > Pleosporales > Didymellaceae > Phoma > Phoma sp. XZ068. The sequence goes on from RBKR01000001.1 coordinate 662,746, forward strand.
ATAGTTTATAGAAAGCTAATTAGCTAATATCACTCCTTCGTACGGGACTAGCTGGTCTTGTGCGTTTGCATAACAATTCTTCCCATTTCCTTATTTGCATTGTTTGTGGTCTCTTTCTCGAGTCGAGATATCGAGTATCCAGAGGTCTTAATGTGGTACACCCACAAGAATAAGAAGTCTTCGCGTGCTCTTTGGCTGAGACCCAGACCATAATCTTTACACGGAACAGATTAACGTGATACTGCTGCCATATCTTCCTCTCAGCGTCGATGGAACCCTTTCCAACGAGTTAGAAATTGCCATGAAGCCCCACGGTTATATTTACCGCCATGAAAACCATTTTTCAAATGAAGACTCATCTTCGTTCAGGTCCTACACCCACGCTCTACCAATTCCGATCACTCAGAAGAATCGCCAAATACGCAGTCGCATACGCAACAATCAGCGTCGCCGTCGGCGTCGCCAGGAGAAACGCAAAAAAAGCCAACATCATGTGCCGCGCACTCACTAAAATAAAACCAGTAAGTAACTCGAAAACTCGATTCACACCTGCAAACACACAAAAGTCACTTCTCAATGTATGCTTAAGCTTTATGTGGGCTGCATGGTCGGTTCACAGGCTCGTTGTCTGCATGGGGAAACATGTCACACGACCATTTCGCGTGCTCGGTTGTGCGTAAGCCCCGCCACATGGGGAACGCAAGGTGATCTGATTTCGAATCGGGAGACGCGGGAGTGCTTTGTCTTAGGGAGGGGTGTGTGTCGTGTGCTCTATTACTGTGTTGCGTTGGGCTTGCTGTGTGGTTTTGCTGCAGAGTGTTGTCGTACAAGAGCATGGTAACGTGGACTCGTTGGGAGGCGTAGAATGCTGATCTATGGTACGGCACTGGCGGAACGTTTATTTTTTCGTGAGGGAGTGTCGTGTGCTCAGTTGCTGTTTGGGGGAGAGGTTGCCGTGAGGGACTGTGGTTTGGCATGGGAGGTTCGCTGTGCAGCGTTGTACAAAGTTGGGTAATGTGCCTACATCGAAGGATCAAGACAGAGTCGTTAGGCTGCAGGCGTTAGTAAGTTCCGACAATAGCCGTCTAATCGTATCAAGATTATGAGTAGCTGGTTTGGTTAGCTCTGATGGTGTGAAGTTGTGAAGGAGATGTTAGAATGAATTTGCTTCAAGTCATGCTCCCTTCTACTTCCATCCCGCCACAAAATTCCAAATTTGAAGTGTACATGCCGTACATGAGCAAAGAACCCTAGAAATGCCCAGCACTGTTCAAACATGCGCAAAAGAAGGTTCCCTCAATTAAATGATGGAGTTGTAGAGGCCTCGTCTACTGCACATCACTGTACATTCTCCTCGGCGCAGGTGGCAGTCCACCGTTGAGCGTTGGCCCTCTCGACTGGGGTCTCGAGTTCGATCCGTTTGATGCTGGAGGCGCAGGTCGCATGGGGAGAGACATTTGACCGCTCAGACTTGACTGGCTATTGGACTGACTGTGCTGGCTGACGCTGCTGGCTGTTCGGCCAGGGTGTGCGGGACGTGGAGGCGCTGGCCCATGGTCTGATTGCCTAACATCAGCAGAGCCCCTCCTCGATGAAGCTTCTTGCTGTCTGATATCGCCAGACCCTCTCCTCGGTGCAGGCTCCTGGTTCTGTAGCTTCTCGCGGATGTTGCTCGACGGTACAGAAGGAGCGAGATGTGAAATGCGCTTGTTGTGTTCGAGCATGCTTGTCGCCCATGCCTCGAGGTCGACCGGTGTGCGTTTCGCGGCTTGGAGGAATGCATCGTGGTCCTAGCAGGGATTAGCAGATATAGGATGGGAAATACATGAGTGACGTACGTAGAGCTCCTTTGGCGTTGGCCGCTCCTTGGGATCCTTCAGCAAGCATTTGGCGACCATGTCTTCCAAAATAGAGGGGAAGGCGTCACTCTTGGGCAGCTTCGGCGCCGGCTCAAGAACGATTTGCTGCAGGAGATCAAGGATACCCTGGGGACCTCCAGCCTCGTCATCGTCTGCGCTTCCAGAGAAGGGAAATTTGCCAATAGCCAGCTCCATGATTGAAAGTCCAACACTCCATACGTCTGACTTGACGGTGTATGGTGAGCCCTGGATACGCTCAGGGGCCATGTATGTGCCTGTGCCTACAAAGGTCTCGGCGATGGAACCGTCAAGCTCACTGGAGACTCCGAAATCGCAGAGCTTAATCTGACCCTTTGAGTTGACGAGGATGTTCGAAGGCTTCAAATCGCGGTGCATGATGCGGTGGGCGCTGTATAGATAGCTGAGACCGCCGAGTACAGCTTCTGCAATCTTTCCGAGCACATCGACACGAACGGGACCGAACTGGCGTGACACCCAGTCTAGAGCTCTATACAACTGTATCAGTTCCTGCACTTCCGGGAGTAGTGGGGTAGTTACTTACCCAACATCCATGTACTCCATGCACATGATGACGTCTCCAGAGTCGTTCTGGAATGCGCCGTAGAAATCGACAATGTAGTCCGAGTTGCAGTCGTGCATGATGCGCAGCTCTCGAACGATGCGTTTCCGTACCTCGTTCTTCGCTTCCACGTGTATAACCTGCGGTTGTCAGCGGCCCCTCCTGTATCGTCTGCCCCGCTCAACCGCTCCAACGCACCTTCCTCGCCATGATAACCTTGGTAGCTGCGTGCTGAACCTTGCTGACTGTGCCTCCATTTCCTGAACCTAATTCTCGCAAGACGATCAAATCCTCCGCCTTCAAGTCCAACTGGAACTCAACGCCGATTTCGAGGGTCTCTTCCTTGCCATTTCCCAGGCCGCCCGGCGCCTGTGCATCGCTTTCTGAGGGCGCTGGCTTTGGTGGGGGCGCGCTCAGTGCAAGGCCCTTCTTGTTCTTCCGCTTCATCGTCTTGGGGGCGAAGGGGTCGGCCATGGCGGGCTATGTGCAGCGCTGTCGACGCTGTGGAGGAGGCGATAGGGAGGTCGAGCGTCGGTGATGATGTATAGTTTCAGGCGCAAGTGAGCGTGGCAGTATGTGGTTTCGAGTTGCCGCCCGAGGATGGGTCGACTGATGGGTCGCCAATCACGGCCAGTGTCCCAATGGAGGACAGCGTCTATTGGATTGCCGGTTGGGGCGTGCTGTAGCGAGGACAGAGGGCCTGATTGGGGGGCGACCGGAGTGTGATATAGGGAGCGTGTCTTGTCGACGGCTATGTGGAGGGCTCAGGAGAATCTGAGGGCGTGTTAGTTGTCGAATAGCGGGGCCGAGTGTTTGTGCATGCGGCGCCAAAAACGATCCTGCAAGGCTGCGGGTGGGCGGCGCAACACGACCAAGATTAGCTTGCAGTCGGGCTCGGAGCAACGTCAAGCGAATGGCAGCGCGAAAAGGGCGTTGAGCAGCGGGTGCGTCTCTGATATATAGCTATGGTCGGCTGCGTGTTTCAGTTCCGCACCTATGCTTCACCTGGAGTTCTAGCGCTCCATGCAGGCCTTAAGGCCAATAGACATGTGAAGTGGCATGGCCGCTGCAGACAATGCAGACGCAGACCAGGCAGCTCGAGAACGAGGCCCATACGAGTTCCATAGATCACGAATCGCGTGCATGACGCGTATCTCTCGTATACAATTCATGTTGCTACTAAACGGCACTGGCTCCCACGGCGCGACTAATTAGTCCAGACAATGGGCGGGTTGCGGAGTCACGTGAACCGGATTAACGTAGGCGCGATTGCTGGCCAGCTTTGGCTTTGAAGACGCGCTGGCTCACCCCTTCTGCCTTGTCCGCGCCCTTTGCCTCGACGCTCTTCATTCACCCTACTCGAATCGCCGCGTTCCATTTCCCGCGCTGGCCTTTCAAACGCCCCGAAACCGCCTGGTCGACGTCCACAGACGCCTGCGCGCATCTCCTTTACATCACCGTACATAATGTCTACGCGAGACCTTTTCGACACAGTCGCCGACGTAGGCAGCGATGAGGAGGAAGATGAGGATTTCGACGAGGAAGGCGGCGCGGCACAGCCCAAGAAGCCGAACGGCGCCAATGGAATCGACGACTCCAGCGAGGAGGAAGACGAGGACGATGATGAGCTGCTGGCCAAGGCAAGCATTGGTCTCTCTCCACCATACTGGATGGATGCTGACAGACGCATAGGAAGGTGCTGGTTTCATCGCCGACGAAGACGAGGATGAGGACGAGGTAGATGCACGGAGAGAACGACGGCGCAGGAAGAAGCGCAAGAACCGCGAAGCCGAGGAAGACCTCGACGAAGACGATCTCGATCTGATTGGTATTGAGCGACCTGAGCGGGAAGATGAATCACAGGTACGATAAGACGTGCGACCTGCTGCATAGGTCTGCTAGAACCTACCACCTGCTGACAACCTAAAGCCCAAGTACAAACGCCTAAAGCGCGGCCACAAGGAGAAGCGCAAAGCGCGCGGTATTGATGACATCTTCTCTGACGAAGAAGCGGTTGACGACCTCGATGAGCCTCGAAGACTTGGCGGAGAGTTTGACGATTTCATCGAAGAGGACCAGTTCGAGGACGAGATCGAAGACGACCGCGACGTCACACAACCGGGTATCAACCTCATCACGCAAGGCCTGCAAGCTGCCGGGCTTGACGAGGGTGCCGAGGAAGACTACAGGGCTGCTTTCGGCGATGGCACCGACTACGATTGGGCTCTGGAGATGCAGGAGGCCGAAGAGGAGGAGCAGGCTGGTGAAGGTCGGGAGCTCCAGCTGAAGGACGTTTTCGAACCGTCACAACTCCAGGAGCGCATGTTGACAGACGAGGACAACATCATTCGTGAGACGGATGTGCCTGAGCGCCTGCAGTTGGCCCGCAAGCCGTTCAAAGAGCTCGAGTTGACACCGGAAACTATGCAGATCCGGCTGGAGGAGGAAGCGTTGTGGATCTCGAAGCTACTTTGGCCAAAGAAGGGGCTGCCAAACTATTTCCAGCAGCCTTTCCAAAGTGCTGTGCGCAAGGTTCTCGAATTCATCAACATCGAGGATTACGAAGTACCTTTCATCTTCAACCACCGAAAAGACTACCTCATCCACGCACCTGGCGACAACGACGATCAAGACGACTTTGGTGCTCCCCCTCCGGATGCTCGACCAGAACGCCTTTTGAACCAGAGCGATTTGTGGGAGGTGTTTGACCTCGATCTCAAGTTCAGGGCTTTCGCTGAGAAGCGAGACTCGCTGCGCCAAAACTACGAGAACGTCAGAGCCGTACAGCCTGACATTGTTGACGGCGAGATCGAGGATCTGATGGAGAAGGCCGTCACCATCGAAGAGATTCAGGAGCTGCAGGATTATCTGCACTACCAGTACTCGCAAGAGATCAACGAAGTACGACAGGAGACCAATGGCACACAGAAGCGCGCTAACAATGCGCGTAACTTCTTCGATAAACTGCGAGGAGGCAAGGCGCATCTGCTTGTCAAAGCCATCGGCATAACCGCAGAGGAGTTCGCCAAGAAGGCCGAGGGGTCAAGCAGAGGGCCTCAGGTTATCGAAGACCCACCGTCCAAGGTCGAAGAGCTTGCTGATCAGATGGCTGATGCACCGGAAACGGGCATCTCACTACTCAGATCAGCCAAGCTCCTGTTCGTGCAAGACCTGCAACAGAGCTCCCGTCTCCGCAGGTTCCTGCGGGGTAGCTTCTACCAAAACGCTCTGATCGACTGCATACGGACAGACAAGGGTATGCGAAAAATTACCGAAGATCATCCCTACTATGAGTTCAAGTACCTGCGCGGACAGACATTCCTTGATCTGAACGGCAGGCCTGACCTTTTCTTGAAGATGCTTAAAGCTGAGCAGGAAGGTCTCGTGCACGTCCGCATCTCGATGGGCAATTACGACAGCTTCAAGTCAAGGCTTCACGACAAGATTGTTTCTGACAATGTCAGCGAGGTGTCTGAGACGTGGAACAATCTCCGAAAGGAATTACTCGACATCGCCTTGGACAAGCTGCAGTCCATCATCGCCAATGGTGTCAAGGAAACACTGCGAGCTCGCTGCGAAGATGAGCTTGCCAGTCGTGCCAGGGAGAACTACTACAACAAGCTCGACCAAGCGCCGTTCAAGCTCAAGAGCGCTGTTCTTGGTTCAATTCCCAACGTCTTGTGTCTTTCGAATGGCAAAGGACAACGCGGCGACGCTATCCTATGGGCGTACATTGAAAATGACGGTCGTGTCATGGAGCATGGCAAGCTGGTGGATATGAGGCTCGGCAACCAGGAGCGCGGTATTCCTGATGGTCAAGATATCATTAAGCTTGTCGACGCTATCCAGCGCAGGCGCCCAGATGTTGTCGGTATCAGCGGTTGGTCTGTCGAGACCCGAAGGCTGTACAAGGATGTCCAGGATATCGTCGCGCAACACAACCTGACAGGGCCAAGCTACGAAGATGAAAGCACTGGTCAGGACAGGAACGATCCTTTGGAAGTGGTCCTGGTCAACGACGAAGTTGCTCGACTCTACTACAACAGTGGTCGTGCGGCCGCCGAGTTCCCGAAATTCCCTCCGCTCACGAGATATTGCGTTGCCCTCGGCAGGTATCTGCAGAACCCGCTCGCGGAGTACGCCTCGCTCGGCAAGGACATTGTTTCGCTGCCATTCGTCAAGGACCAGACACTCATCCCCCAGGACAAGCTCATGGACCGTCTTGAAACCGCTATGGTAGACATGGTGAATCTTGTAGGTATCGACCTACCGGAGACATACGATGACAAGTACATGTCGAAACTTCTACCATACGTCTGTGGTCTCGGCCCTCGTAAAGCGGACCGAATGATCAAAGCTATCCAAGCGAATGGAGATGAGGTTCTCTCGCGCTTCGATCTACTTGGCGTGTCGGAAAACAACTCCCGAGACCTCAAGGCAGCTATGGGCCCTAAAGTCTTCCAAAATTGTGCCAGTTTCTTGTACATCCCATACGACTCGACAGAAGAAGCGTCTGACTACCTCGACTACACCCGCGTCCATCCCGAGGATTACGATCTTGCCCGCAAGATGGTCGCTGACGCCCTCAACATGGATGAGGAAGACGTCAAGGCCGAAGTCGACGACGGTGGCGCAAGTGCTGTTATCAGAAAAATGGTCAGGGAAGATACCACGGATCTGGTCAACGATCTGGCGCTCGAGGACTACGCAGCAGAGATTGAGAAGAACTTTGGTCAAAGGAAACGTGCTACTCTCGAGACCATTCGCGCCGAGTTGGAAAACCCCTACGAGGAGATCAGGCAAATTTTCGCCCTGATGACTGGTGAAGAAATCTTCACTATGCTCACTGGCGAAACTAAGGAGACTCTGTATGAAGGTATGGTGGTTCCAGTGCAGATCAAGCGCACCTTCCCCGATCACATCGAGGTTAGGCTTGAAAACGGCATCGAAGGTGGTGTGTCCGAGTCTGAGTTCCCCGAGGGTGTGGGGAGTGGTGGACAAGAGCCCCGTCACGTCTACCAGACACATCAGACAGTCCGTGCTCGCATTGTCTACCTGAACCGCAAGGCTCTTTCTGCACAACTTTCCCTGCGAGAGGACCTTATTCGCCAACCGGTACCGCGAGCCATCGACCGCATCCCTGGTGAATGGGACGATGCACAGGAGCGCGCTGACAAGCAAGCCGCCGAGAAGGAGAAGGAAGTTGCATCTGGCCGACCTAACCGTGTGATCAACCATCCGTTATTCTTCAGCATGAATGCAGCCCAGGCCGAAGAGTACCTTGGCAGCAAAGAGCCCGGAGAGTTGGTCATCCGTCCATCATCGAAGGGTTTCGACCACCTGGTCGTTACATGGAAGGTCTCCAACAGCGCCTACCAACATCTTGATGTGCTCGAACTAGGAAAAGAAAGCGAGTACTCGCTTGGCAAACAGCTCAGGGTCGGCAAGGCAACATACACTGATCTTGACGAGTTAATTGTCAACCACGTCGAGGCGATGGCGCGCAAGGTCGCCGAGCTAACACGAGACGAGCGTTTCCAGTCAGGCACAAAAGAAGACGCTGGTATGAAAATCCTCTCTCGCTCTTATATTAACAGTATGCTAATTTGACTGCAGAACTTTGGCTCGAAAATTACTGCAAGGCCAATCCCACCCGCTCCATGTACGCATTCTGCAGCATGCCCAAGCACCCCGGCTACTTCTGGATTTGCTTCCAGATGGGAGAGAACAAACCCAAGGGCGCCTGGGGCATCAAAGTCGTGCCAAACGCGTTTGAACTGCATAAGAACGTGTACCCAGATATGATTGCGCTGAAGAACGGATTCAAGCTCTTGATTCAGAGCGGTGCTGGCGCGAGACAAGGAGGAGCTGTGCCTAGGCGGTGAGGAGGTGCGCGTGAGAACGTGGGGTTCGATGAGCTGAAGTTGCATTTGTAATCATATTTCATCATAGTTTTGCAGAACGGGTGACATTGGAAGAGAGGAGGGAGAGGAAGTGCAGGGAAAGTGTAGAACGATACTCACATCATTGGGATCTGGCGTAGTTTGACTTCTTGCTCGACTGTTCTGAGCATCAAAATGAGCGCACTAGCCTGGATATATCAACGCTTTAAAAGTTACACTTCACTGGTTGATTCGAAATCTTTATGTAGTTGACGTTGAAAAAGGACGTGCGCGATCGAACCGGATCTTAAAACGCCCAGCTGTTCAGAAGCTGTGCAGGGTCTTATCGAAGAATGATCCACAAAGGCTCACCGAATATCTCTCCAGTCCGAATTCTCGTAGACTGAGATTGATTGATATTGTCATGTCAAAACCGTTGTGCATTTAATGTAGTCCTGCGTATTTCAAGAATTTTCACCTTCGAACATCTCGACTGCATCGATCGCAACTAGCATTCTGATGTTTATTAACAAAGTTCGGTGACCATTTTACCGATAACGTTCGGGCCGGCGTTGAGTTACGCGGGCCGACGTTTTACGTGATGAAGGAAGTCTTGAAACAAAAGTTACCGTTGTTTAGGACGACACGTCACGAGATCTTGCAAGCATACCCTTCAGAGTCTTACGACGAGGCGCTGGTTACTCAGCCCTAGACGTTAAGAATGGAGCCTACGAGCTCATTATGAGCAAATCTCTCAAAGGACATCTCAGTGAAGGCCAACTTCTGATAAGGAACAGTGTTACGTGAAACATCACAGCAGCGCAAGCGTATTCCATCTGCAGCATCTGCAGCATCTGCAGCATAATTATAGAATCAAGCAGCTCAGATGTAAGAAGGATTTTGGGTTTGCAGCGTTGACAATGTCACAATGCTCCATAATGTTTCTATGTTCGTTGCAGACGCCTCGCTGAAACGTACTTCCTCCAACACCCACAACAAGGATGTACGCTGCTAGGAGAATAGAGTCAAAGATGTACGGTCCGAACTACAAAACTTGGTCAGATTCCGTACTCACAGTCAGTTTTGCAGTACGAGTGAACGGGAGATGAAGGTGCCGAGAAAGCAATGCCTTGTCGAGTTGAGCTTCAGGTCGACCATGTGGAGGCCTGTGGCAATACTGAGGGGCCACAGCTAGTATTATGCAGTAGAGTGGGAGAGTGCATATAAGTAGACCATAACTACCCCTCGACGACACCCACACCATCGCTACTCCTCAATTCATTCCCTTCTTTTGGTCTTACAAGTTCAATCGCTCTGCTTCCACACTCACTGAACATCACACACTCACTTCAATCTTTACGTTCACTTTAAAAATTGAGAAGTCTATCGACAACATGCTGTCTTCACCCATTATCATACTGGGCATGCTTGCCACTGGATTTGCAAACCCACTCTCTCTCAGAGAGAAATCCGGGCCTGGCGCGAAGAGTACTTGCCCGCCATTCTCTGGTAACTTCAACATTACCAACCTCAAGCTTTACTCAGAGAACTCGGATTTTGACTCGGTCAACTGCAAGTTCTACATAGGGTACGTTGTGACTCGGTGCTGCTCATGTCGCCACTAACCATGCCCAGCTCCAACTTCAACGCCACTGTTCTGGTTTACGATCCTTACACGCTTGCTGAGAACATCATCACCTTCCCTGATATCTCGCACACCGATCCATACCACATTTCCGGTATTGACTTCGATGCGCGGACGTGCTCCATGTATTTCATGGCTAAGTAAGCCAGCCGCTTTTTAAACGTACAGGATAATAGCTAACACCCATAGCTCTGGTACACCATTTGTGACGGGCGGAAAGGACAACACTGGTCCCAACCGCATGATCAAATATGACACCAAGACCAACACTACCACCTACTCTGTCGACCTGAACACATACACTGCCGCTATCCAAAACAAGACTGGTCGGCTCATTGGAGGCTTCCAGGACATGGCTGAGGACACCAAGGGCAACTCGTACGCCATCGCTACATTCGGAAACGGCATTGCCAAAATCACTCCCTCAGGGATTGTTAGCGAGTACTACACGCCTGCGACCGTGAATGCCTCTGTTAGCGGCATCAATGGTATTGCCTCCTTCGGCGACAAGCTTCTTGTCGTTGACAATATTCCTGCTGCCATCTACACCTTCGACACCACCGCGGCCACTGCAGTCAAGACACCCGTGGAGCTCACCAAGCTCGAGGGCAGCAACCCCGTGAACTGTGACGGCGTATACATGCCTCCTATGTTCGACAACACCGTTATGCTGTGCTCAGAGGACGGCTTTGGCATCTCAGTCTTCAAGAGCACGGATGGCTGGAAGTCGGCCAAGGAACTTGGGCTGGTGAAGGATGACCCAAGTTTTGCCGCTAGCAAGGGACTCGCTACCAACACGGTGCAGATTGCCAACAGCATCTACATGAACGAGGAATTCTTCTTTGATACCGGTGTTTACGATGTCCCTGGTAACAGGAGCGTTTTTCCTTTCTTTGACATTACCCAGCAGGTGCTGGCGCTCGTTAATGCGTAGATACTGGTTGAGCTGTTGAGTATGTAAACCAGTAGACACTGCTTTAGATTTCCCGTAGATTGTTGGCCTCAATATAGACTCCTTACCTGCTGCATACGCAAATCAAACGCAAGTCTTAATCGAAGTGTCTGTTCGCTTTGACTATTGAGATGTCGAGAATATCGGTGTAGGTTGCGGGACCGAGATGTCGATATAGGCGCATAATATAGACGCAGGGTTGATTGCGCCATCAACGTCTGTGCAGCATTTGAGTGATTACTCCATACCTAGGTAATAGCGTCAGAGTCGGTAAAGGTGTTGAGAAAGCCCAAGCTACTGTCATCGAGGATGAGACTTGCCAGCCGTCAAACTAAGGCTTAAATTTACAACCTCATACCAATCTAGCATGGCAGCTGTGCAGGTTCAATCAGTGATCACACCTCATCTGCACACAGAAACCGAATCTGAACAGAAAGCAACACAGCATACACAGCATACCATCTTAGCATTCCATGACCTTCGACCATGCAAATAGCGCTAAATCTCGGCATCGAAAAGGAATCGAGAATGGCATCGTTGGAGGCAACGAGCCCGATTTACACTTGGTTTCAGAGCGCCGATATTTGCTTAACCAAGTTGGGCGGTATGTGTGTAACTACTGAGTATTGTGATAATGGATAATTGAATAGGGTTAGAATTTTCCAGGTCGTTGGCTCCTCGTGATGTCCATTCCTTTGATGAACTCGATGAAGCTTGGACATCTACTGGACTGAAGACGCGAATCTCTGAGACAACTGCCTTCAGTATTCATCATGGTGTCCAAAAAGCCTAAACCTCTGATCGACCAATGATTCCATGAGGATGACCGGCGTGGGTTCTTCATGGACCACCGGAGACATTGGCAGAAAAAGCGGAAAGATAGGCTCATAAGTATGGAAACTGTGCAAGATCGGCTGAAGATCCCCCAATTTAGTTATTGAGGTAGAAGCTAGCAGTTGCTGCAACCAAATATATCACTGCAACACTAGAAATGTGAGCCCTCGACGCAGATCTAGAACATGACTTTCTGGAACAGCGGATCAACCAGGGTCGCGCATAGGCCTGAATGTGCGGGACATTCGCATTTTCGAATCCAGTGAGAAGAGTTGAATCCCGAAGAACTTATGCTCACGGCTGGTTGGCAAGAAAATAGTCTCCAAGTTACTCAACCTGTCGTCATGGAGGCCCATTGACGGTGGGTCATCGTTGCCGACTTTCCACATCGGGTGGGGCCGATTTTTGGTGGGGCAGTTCTTTCGGCTGTCACCTTCCCTGCGTGACGCACCGAGTGCGAGGGGAGATGAGTGATCGCCAGGAACCCCGGTACTTGCAGAGCTAATGGGCTCGACCATTCATAGTAACACCACGCAGGGTCCGGGGCTACACCACCATCGTCAAATCATCCATACTCTCCCATCGCAACATCGCTACCTGAACAATTGAATCACGAATCTTCTCGACCGGCGACTCGGACGACTGTGGGGCGCCCCTTTATAGCCAAGGCCACAGACCTTCCCGCGTTCCGGGTGCCGGGCTTAGACTCACGACCGCGCTCTTGCGAGTTCTCTAGCGCCTCAAAGGCCAACGCTCATTGTCTCACGAAACAAAGTGATTGCGCGCAGCCCTCCTTCTACAATGGGGAAACGTTCCATTGTTTGCGGGGTGGAGCATGTAAGGCGTCCAGGTTGTGTGAGTCCGATTCGCCGCACAGTCTCCGCGATGTATTGATTTTATGTGCTGCAAGGCTGACTGCGTCGCACGTGGATGGCGCTTCTCAGCCCTAAGGCTAGACGCTTAGTCTTATTGACTGCGGAGCGCATCCTTCGTATGCAGAGTTTCACGTTTCCTCCTTTACGCTCCTGTCGCAATGGCGACCGTCTCTGTTGTAGACATCGCCGGCGATGTGCTTCAGCGAAGCGACAGTGTTGCTGATGTCACGAAGAACAAGCACATTCAGATTTCAATCACCCCCATTGAAGACGACGAGATCAGCTCCGCAGGAAAACACAGTGTCGAGAGCCTAAATTCGGAGCGGTCACGACAGAGCATCGAAGGCCAAGTCGCACGACTGCAAGAGGAAATCGCCGTCGCAAACAATGTACTGGAACTTTGCATTCGCGAAGCTGTTACGGCCAGCACCACGCTCGAGAAGAAGAAGCTCCAGGAGAGGACCAATGCCGCGTACACAGCTTGGGCGGCAAAGGAGCTGATATTGAGTGACTTGTTGGTATGTATATAATTACTCTATCTGACACAATTGTATATTAATTTCTTATAGAACTTGATGCAAGACTCGGATGACAGCTCAACATACAGCTCATCCGCAACTAATACCAGGAAACTGAGCATTCAGCCATACCCAACCACTACCATGCACGTGCGAAAGAGTTCACAGAGTCCGCCAGAAGCGTCGGCATCAGCAACAGCCTTTATGCAGCAGATCGGCTGGGTAAGCCCTGCATTACTCATCCAATACCTTAACAGCGGTATTGATGTTAATGGCATGGGCCAATTCGCCGGCTACCCGCAACATCCAATCACCCCACTAATGGCAATCATCCGCTCTCCATTCGTTTCTGAATCCACAGAGATCATCGAGCTCCTCCTCGACCAAGATGCAGATCCATGCCTCCGCGACAGCCAAGGCCTTTCTGCATTTGCACATGCCATCTACGCACGACGGAAAGACGCTGTCAGACTATTCATCCGAACTTTACTCGCCTACGAGCGATCCGGATCTCCCACTGGAAACGCATCAATGAACCTCGACACCACCTGGACTGGCGCCAAGCATCTCCGCTGGGAAGCCGCACAAGCAGTCATCAACAACGACATGCCCACTCTGACATCCCTCCTCTCAGACCCCTCATCCTACAACACAATCCTGCACACCGCCTGTCTCCCCCTCGCCATCCTCTTCGAAAACACGCCTGCCGTGGAAGCGCTCCTGGCATACGGCATCAATTCGTTCGCGCTATTCCGGCGCTCCGCCTCACACCCCAGCCGGCCCTTCACAAGCCCCGTTTCCATGGCCATATGGATGAAAAATGCCCCCCTACTCCGCACATTCCTCTTCCACGACTTTGAAACCTCGGAGCGCCGAGGCCGGATATGGTATGCCCAGCTCTTCGCCTCAATGCCATCATCTTACTCTGCCCCGGAAATTATCGACTTCATCCTCGACAACGTGCCGCTTGTGGAGGCGTTCGACCGCGCGATCAGGTGCGAGGATAAGATCTGGATCCACCGCATTATCATCCGCACCGTCAGCCTGCTTCTCCAACCCAGCAGTGATGCATCCGGGAGTCGGAAGATGGCATCTGAGGCTTTTGCGAACCTATTCGACCGCGCATGGAACATGAAGTTGTGTTCGAAAAAGGCGCTAGCGAGCGAGATAGTGGGCATGGTTGAGCGTGCGACGGAGCGGGATTTCACGTTTGTGGCATGTGGCGGAACGCTGGGGATTAGTCCGAAGATGGTGGATAAGCTTACTATTGCTGCCCAAGGGCAGGAGTGATGTGATTTAGCGTGTGGGCGTTAAAATGGATGTTATAGTAGGATTGGGTTTGGATAGGGGAGTTTGGCGCGGCTGGAAAGCATCATCATGGCTGGACAGAAAAGCGATTGCGAGATCTGCTATATGTAATGTAATAACAAGATACCATTGTCAATACCAAGCTGGAATTCAATACATCATTTGCAAAACCTTGCTTTCGCACCGACTGGCTTCAGACGTGATCATCAGTGCCATGTACAAACTCTATCCATTTCCCTCCAACTTTTCTCTCAACCCAAATTGACATTACCCTCACTCACCCTGTCTGCATAAGCTACCCTTAGCATTTCGCCCCTCAAAATACTCCGTCGTACATCTAACCTGTACTCCCTCCAGCGCAAGGCCACCACCACGCTCACAACCATCACGAGATCGAAACCCTCCAATCTCAAAATCAGAGTCCAACGCGCCTGCTTTTCACCTCCGTACTCACTAACCCGCATTATAACACGCCGAGCACACTTCGCCACGACGCTCTACAAGGATTCGCAGCAACCCAAGGCCATCGATCTGCTGGTATTATTCCCTTCTTACATATCTACTCAACGCCATCGTTATCGCTATCGTAATCTTCTTGTTCTTGTTCTTTGGTGGTTAAACCACATCCTCATTTCGTACTCGCGTTTGTAGTCCCGGATTGACGCTCCCGCCGAGATTTGCACTTCTGTGTGGGGAAAACAGCGTCTCGTTTTTTTTTTTTTTTTTTTTTTCTTTAGAGTTAGAATGGGAGTTGAGTGACTTGTATACTGTTCCCTTTCATCTACGGCTGTTCACCCTGCTATCCTGCGTTCATATATCACGTTACCCGCATGATATCACTAGTAGGCCTAAAAAAGAAAGGACGACGTAAGAGGGAGGGAAGGAAGGAAGGGGAAGTCAAGGAACACTACACTACGGTTGTACTTGTGCCATTACCAGAGTACCAGACGGCAGACGAGCCTTTCTAAAGGCTAGGTTTTCACGGTATTTGCTTTGCTTTGCTTGTTGAGCTTACTCTGCTGGCGAGGAGCCTATACAGCTTAGTAATAAAGTAAAGCGAAGTTTCGCTCAACACTTCATCCACCAACGTGTCAGTACCGCTAAGCACACATGAACACATACCGCGCATAATGTTAGCATGGAAAGTCAAATCTCAGTGTGAAAAGTCAAATATCAGATTGTGAAAACCGTGGATACAAATACAATTACCCCCCATAAAGAATACTTTAATTAGTAAGTTAGTAAGTAAGTTGGTAAGTAGTAGTAATGCCTCTCTCTACACCATTCCACTCAACACGTTCTAGAGACACCTGCTGCCTACCAACGAACTTTCCATCCTTCCAACCTGTTGGACCGCTAAACGCCAGTGATGCGTAATGTACGGAATGCACGCGATGCAATGCAGAAAGAAATACAAAGAGAGCGCAAAGAGTGCTGTACGAATCCTCGATCCAGTATGTCTTCCAACACGGTAACGACGACGACGACGACAGATCCCGGGTTTTCGATTCCGGGTTCCGCGCAACGAGATGGCGTTAATTACTACACGCCATTAGCCACCACCGTATCAAAGCCAAGGTACTCAAGAAAGAGGAAAAAAAAAAATAGGGGACTTACTAAATCTCCAACGGCGCAATCTGATCAACATTATACAACCACCCCCCGCCCTTCTCCTCCGTCTCTAACCACTCATACGGCCAGAGCACGAGATGTCCCTGGACAAGATCCATCAGCGTTTTCGCATCTTCCTTGCCGAGCATGCTATCCGCGTCCGTGGCGTGGAAAGCGCGGGTGGAGGATTTCGTCGTGGCACGCCGGCGCGACCGCTTGCTACCGGTTGTGTTGCGGTGGGAGGAGAAGTTGGGGCTTGTGGAGGGTTTGGCGGGTTCGCTGATTGTCACGTTGCGGGCGCGTGGGGGGTCAGTTGGGGCGTAGGGGTCTGTGTCGGGGATGGGGGGTGCGGCGGGGAAGGTGAATGTGCGGTCTGGGAGGGCGGCGTTCATGGGGGAGACGGTCGAGTCGTCGGCTGGACGGGCGGAGTGCGGGCGTTTTTCGTCGAGGGTGTCGCCGTTGTTGCTGTGCGTGTCGAGTTTTAGACCTTGTTGGACGCGCTTTTCTTGCTCGTGGGCCCATTGCTCGACGGCGCCGGCTTTGCTGGGCGAGTTGTCGGAGTGGTTGGTGACTTTTTCGGAGAGCTTGTCGCCGAGGGCGCCGACTTGTTTGCCGACGATGTTCATCTTCTCTGTCACGCCGGTGCCGGGCGGTCCTGTCTTGCCGGGTGCTTCGTGAGCGCGTTGATTCTGCGGTTTGCCGCCCCCTTGCATCTGTGAGAAGCGTGCGGCAAAGTTGGTGTACTCCTGATACTCCTTCCATGTCTTCACTTCATTATCAGGCTGGCAGCGGAACACTTGGCGGAACAGCTTCGTGTTGTTCTCAGCGACCTGGTGCCAGGTGTCGAGGAAGAAGGAGTCGTTGATTGGGTCACGCATACAGTCTTCTGTGACAATGGGTCGTCTCATCTCAGCAAGAAGTGGGTTGATAACGTTGGAAGACGCGCCGCTGAAGGTGCGCTGCAACGGTGGGCCGCCAATGTCGGTGTCATCCATAATAGGCAAAGCAGGAAGCTGGCTGAGCTGCGTCAACCCAAGCTTCTGTGTGTCCATACGGGGAAGTCTGGGCGGCGGGAGGCCGGCATAGCCTTCGGTAGGTGCACTGCTGCCTGCACTGGCCCTTGTGCCGGTGGTGTTGCTGCGAGCTCGACCCTTCACAGTCGAATGTCTCTTGGCAGTTTCCTTGACGGCAAGGCCCTCGGGCGCAACATCGGAGAGGAGCTTTTCGTGGCCGTGAGGGTCAAGGAAGGTGTCACGGCCGCGAGTAAGGCTTGGCTCGCGAGACTCAAGGTCGCGATAATGATCTGCACCTTCGCCACGGACGTCCTTTTCGTGCGATTCGTTGCGGGTTACACGAGGATCAGACGATGGCTTCTTGCTGCTCTGAAGGTGGGGGTTCTTGTCCTGCGCCCAGTCAAAGTCGTGGTTGAAGCTGTGCAGCCTCTCAGCACGCTCAAGCAGCTCTTCCTGCGCTCGGGCATGGTTCTCTGAAAGCTTCTGCTCAGTAGCGCGGTCAGCAGTCGGGGAACCAGGTCCTGATGACTCCGTCTGGAACGCAGTACTATCGGCATCAGACATCTGACTCGCCCACTCCTCCTCGGAGATGTGATCGACATCAACACCCAAGTGCTCGCGCATCAACCGCATGCGGAGGGTGTGAGGAAACTTGCCGACCTTGTATGGTTGGCCAGCCATGTACGAGTCGAGCACTTCGGTGTCTCGCACAATGGCAGCAACCTCGGAGTCTCGAGAGCCCAGCATAGATCGCTCGTTGATGTTGGCAGATCCGATGATGGCGACTCGGTCATCGACCACCATAATTTTGGCGTGAATGTACAGCTGCTCAGTGACGAGCATCTTGTTGGCTCCAATCTCACCCCAGGATCTGAGAGCGTAGAATTGAATGTAGTCTTCTGGTTCAATGTTGGCGGCTCGGAGACGTCCAAAGATCGACGTCTCTCCACGGCAGATGCTGTGGTATTGGCATGTCATGATGAGACGGACACTGCTACCGTCTTGCTCATCGACAGTGTTCTGGTATCCGGGCATGAGGGGGAGGATGATGCAGGCTCGCCAGTCCTCATCATTTGCGTGTGCGCGCTTGATGCGGTCGACAAGAGCGTCGCTGATCTTGTTCTCGATTTTCGTACCCAGGACCTCGCTGCTGCTGACGTAGAATTGATTCTCAATGTACACGAAATGTTCGGATGTTGCGATCATCTGAACGTAAGCGTTCATGATACTGTGCTCGACCTTGTTAGGTGTACCGAGCGACCAAGCACAAGCAGAGCGCAGGATCTGCACCTCACACGTGCCTTCAAGACCGAGTGCCTCAATATCAGCAGGGTTGAAGTCGGGCGGAGGAAGCAGGAACGGAGTCGGTCGAGACGGCTTGCGTTGACGAAGGAGGTAGTTCCAACGTTGCACGAAATGGCGTGTGAGATCGCGAGCTGGCTGGCCAACAATCTGCATACCAATGTCGTGCCACGGCATTCTTGGGACTTTGCTGCGGTCGTACATCTCCTCGTAGGGCTTGTCGAGGTTGAAGAAATCCTGAACACGGGGGTTGGAGTAGTCTTTTCCAGGCCAAAGCTGACAGTGATCTGCATCCTTCGGGGCGTTGTTGTCCAACTCAAAACCTGTCAGCTTGTCATCTACCACCACATGCTGGGGGGTATCCCAACGACCGAAACACAGGTCGACACCACCGCAGAAAGCGATGGTATGATCAACAACACAAATCTTCTCGTGATGAGACCAGAAGAAGGTGTTTTGGCGGATCTGGTTGGGCGATCGCTGGACAAAGACGTTGGGGTGGAGGTCGAGCAGGGAGAACTTGGAGTACTCGGAGTCGATGGGAATAGCAGCACCGATGTTGCGGTACATGATAACGAAAATCTTGACGCCTTCTTGTGCCTTGCGCTGAAGCAGTCGGTCGAGCCTCCACTTCTGACTGATAGCAGCTGGGCGTCGCAGGTACAGCTCCGGACTGAGCCACCAGTCGTGAATGTAGATGACATCGCGAGCCATGCTGATGGCGCGAGAGACGTTCCACATGTAGTCTCGACCGTCGACAAGCCACTGTGCGTAGATCTTCTTTCGTACAGGGGCAAAGCTGTCAAAGCGCTGGCGCTTCGACCATAGCGTGTTCTCCATCATGAAGGTGATGGACTCCTCGAACTGCTGGAGCATCTTGTCGTTCCTAGCAAGCAGCTTCATCTTGCGCTCCGAGTTGACGAGCTTCAGCTGATGGTGGCCTGTTGCTGATGCCTTGGCCTCGCTTGCCACCTGTCGAGCCTTTTTATCCTTGTGCTTGCCCGCTGTCTTGGACTCGAGGTCAAAGTTGGAGTCGACGAGGAAGACGTCGTACACGTTCATCTCTTCTGGAGAGTCGACGCAGACAATGTAGCTGTGTCTGACCAGGAACCACTTAGGCCAGTGGCGAGTCATCATGGGCATGGGCGTCCACCTCTTTCGAGCATCGACGCCCTTGGAGGACTTGATCATCATGTGGCCTTCCTTACCATGGTAGCCTCCCTCGGCGGCCAAGCGCACGCCCAGTGCGGAGAGCTCGAGGAACTTGCAGAGCCTGTTGCTGTCGGGGCGGAAGATTAGGTATTGGATCAAGCCCTTGACGTATGCTTCGAGCTTCTTCCGCTGTCGCTCGTGGTGGTTCTGTTTCGAGTTTAAGGGTTGGCCTACAGCGCCAATTATGCTACCCTGTCGTGCAGCGAGCTGACCAACAGCGCCCGTAGTCGCATCTGGACTTCCTATGCTCGACTTTCTGCGGTGCATGGCGAAAGACGACTTGCGTCGCTTGCCTCTGGAAGGACGATCTGTGGCGCTGGCGTCACCGTCGGTAGCAGCACCCCCAGCGACAGCTTCTTCCTCTTCTTCCTCTTCCTCATCCAGCGCTCCGTAGCCTCTGATGCCGCGGAGGTAGGGCACGACACTTCTGGGGAAGCGGGGTAGCTTGCCTCGTGGGTCGTCCTTGTCGGCGGTGGTGACACGGCTGCGGAATGAGTCTTGCTTTTCCTGGACTTTGAACTTGAGATGCAGGTTGGCAAAGTCAGCAACGGTTCGGTAGACGACCCACTTCATCCGTGTCAGACCGCTGCCGTACTCCAGCTCAATGCGGAGTGGTGTGTGTCGGTCGCCTTCCTTCTCTCTAGACTTTTCGGCATCTGTAATGGTGACCTTGAGCTGCTCGAGAAGAACGGGGATGCGCTTGTGGCCGTGCTCGTCGCGCTGGAACATGCTGGCCAGGAAGAGGGCAGCGGGAGCGCCAGCTAGCAGCTCAGCCATCAGCTCGGCCGACTTGGCATGGTCGACTTGTCGTTCTGCCTTTGCTCGGTTACCGAGGAGCTTGAGACTGTTCTTGATGGCCTTCCATTTCTGGGCGCTGAGACTGGAGGTACGCTCGCTGCGCATCCGCCATGGAGGGCGGCGTTCGCTGGACGGATCTCCCTCTTCTGCGTTGGGGTCGTGTCTGCGCAGTCCGCCATAGGACAGACCTCTAGCACTGTGCAGTCCACGTGCCCACGCGCTCTCCTTGTTGCCCAGGCGTGAGCGGCCCTCGTCTTCCGAGTAGCCCTGGCGCTCGTTCTCGGGAATGTCGCTCATGGTGCCCCGTCGCATGAAGTTGGGGCGGGCGGAGGAGCTGGGTGTGCCGGTGGGCGAGTCGCGCGAGAAGTAGCTGGTCTGCTTGGGGGTGGTGGGCGCTGTCTGTGTGCCAGCCTCGCCGTCTCCGTCGAACCAGCGGCGGCTCCTCTTGCGCTTGTGGACAGGGCGCGCGACGCCCTCACCAGCACTCGACTCGGCATCGGCATCGGCCTCGCTGTCCTGGTTGCCGTCGAAGCGGAACTCGTCACGCTCGTTGGCGGGCGACAGTGGGCCATAGGGCGACTGCGAGGGGGTGGAAGAAGCTCCCGCGTTGTTCGAGCTGTGGCTCCGTCCATGGCCCTGCATGGGTGCGGCCAGGGCGCGCAGCTTGCCCATCAGCGACGACTCGTCCTTGGTGCGGCCCTTGGCCTTGGCATCGTCGACCTCCCACGACTGCTGGCGCGAGCTGGCGGCGGGGGCGTCGGAGCCGTAGGTGGTGGAGCGGGCAAACTGGACGCTCTTGCGCTCCTTGGGCGTGTTGGTGTCGGCGGGCTCGCCCTCGGCGGTGGGGATGCGCGAGACGGGGGCAAAGGGCGGGTAGTAGGAGCTCGTGGAGCCGTTGGAGGCGTGGGACGAGGGCTTGGGCGCGCGGGGGGCGGCATAGTCGATGGCCTCGACGTTGTCTATCGGGGCCCCGTTGGCCGCGGTCGCGGGCGGGCTGTGGAAGGGGAACTCGCTGGGCTCGTTGGCCGACAGCGGCGAGCCGGTGGGTGCCGAGCGCATGATCTTGGGCGCGCCGTTGGCGGGCGCGTGCATCTCCTCCTGCATGGGCGTGCTGCGGGGCCCAGCGCGCAGCGGAGAGAGCAGATGACGGGGCTCCTTGGTGCTGCCATTCGCGGCGGCGGGCGACCTGGAGCGAGCCCGCGGGCTGTGGCCGGGCGAGATGGCGCCCGAGTCTGGCGAGTCGGCCATGGCGCGGTCGTCGACGAAGGTCGCGGGCGGCTTGTCTGTGGGAGACGCCATGGGCTGTCTCGCGTGGTTGCGTTGCGTGCGGGCACTGTTTGGTCCGGGACGTTACGACATGGACATGGCGTGGATACGTATTCGACGTCTCACGGAGCTATCACGAAGATGTAAATGGAACTGAGGCAGAGAGGAACAGCCGGATCACTCCTGAACGACGTCGTCTCTTGCGCTGCACACGTAGCAGGTGATGGCCAGTTCGATTGCTTGGCCCAAAGTGTCATGGGCAATCTCCCAGTCTCCCATACTTTTGGTAGCGTCGTCGCTGAAGCTCGCGCTAGCTGAACCCCTTGCTCTCCGCCCTGTTCACCGCCTTGACGACCATCACTTGGTGCTGTGCTTCCGTCTCTCCATCTGTCGCAACCTCAATTCATCTGGTGGTTCTATTGCAGCTCCAATCCCTTCCATGGACTATGTACTTGCACGCATGTCCTGGCTAGATCGCAGTCTACCCCGCCAGAGATAGCGTCCACCAAGCATACCAAGCTTCCACGCATGTCCTTGTTTACTCACCGCAGCAGCACATGCAGCCCGCTCAAGGACATGGACATGTTCGACGACTCCCACGTAGAACCCTTCACAAACGACTGCTAGAAGCGTGTAGATCCGTTGCAGCACATATTGATGAGCACGCGATCATGGCGCTCGTCTCTCCCGCGGCGAACAACCTCGGCCGGAAGTCATCTGCCCCGCCGCATTCGCATATATCCATTGCCCTCCACTAGCCACCCCATCCACCTCACCACACTAACACACCCACCAATTGACCGCAGTACAGACAATCCCACCACTGCGCACAATGGTCGCCACAAACAACCCCCTCGAGGGCACCTCCACCGCCGCCACCGTCTCGTCCCAGACCTTCACCATCGCCGGCATCCTCGTCACCATCCATGGCCTCGCCGAGCTGCCCTCCACAGCCACCTCCGTCGCCTGCGTGTGGCTGCTGAACCCGCGCCTCCAGACCAAAGAAACCATGGCGCCCATTGCCGCCCAGCTCATCTCCGGGTGGAACGCGCGGAATCCCTCCTCGGTCGGCCTCATCGCCGCAGCCTTTGACCAGCGCAACCACGGCTCGCGGCTTGTTGACAAACTCCACAACGAGGCCTGGCGCCAGGGCAACCCGCGCCACGCCCAGGACATGTTCAGCTGCTACCACGGCACCGCCACCGACTGCAGCCACCTGATCGACCACCTCGAGAGCTACATCTTCCACGACACCCCGAATTCCCCCAAAATCACATCCCACTTCGCCCTGGGCATCTCGCTAGGCGGCCACGCAACCTGGCACTGCCTTCTCTCCGAGCCGCGCATCACCGCAGGCATCGTCGGCATCGGCTGCCCAGACTACACACGCCTCATGACCGACCGCGCACGCCTCAGCAAGCGCCCTTCCTACACCGAGTCCTCACCACCGGGCATTTCGTTCCTCGGCTCTGCAGACTTCCCCACTGCACTGCAGAACGCCATCGCGCAATTCGACCCTGCCGGCCTCCTGCTCCCTGGCTCCTTCAACCCCACCGGTCCTGACCCACCGCCTAGCAACGCAACACTCGACCGCTTTAAAACACTCGTCCGCGAACGTCTAGCCGGGAAACAAATCCTCAATCTCAGCGGGGGCGCAGACAAGCTCGTCCCGTATGCAGCCGGCGAGCCGTTTCTGAAGGTCTTCAAGCAGGTGCTGCGGGAGGACCCGAGTCTGGAAGTGCAGTTTGAGGATGTCGTGTTTGACGGCGTGGGGCATGCTTTTCCAAAGGACATGGCTGATGTGGCGACGAGGTGGTTGTGCGATGTTCTTGCAAAACAGGAGGGTGAGGGTGGGAGGAAGGGGAGTAAGATTTGATGTGCTGATGTAATGTACTGTAGTTATATGCAGTGGATGTGAATTTGAAGTCGTAGTGTGTGTGGAATAAACTTCCATCCAGTGTCGAGCGCCATTGTGCACGCTGAGCTACCAAATCTCCAACCACTCTTTCAATCCACCCATTCTCCAATCGCCTCCCTTTCTTTCCACTTCCCCAATTTCCCTTCCAAACTGCTTTCATCACGTCCAAGTCCACCCCCCTCCCCCACTTTCTTTTCTGCCCACACATCCATCAACGTCTACTAGATTGTACTAGTATTTCACCTCCTCAACCTCCTCTTGATATTCCCCTCCTTCTCCGCCGCCACCCTCTTCTGCTCCTCCTCCACCGCCGACGCCCGTCTTGTTTTCCGTGCGCAGCTGGGGTGTGTCTCGTGTGCTTTGGACTTTGCGGTAGCTTTAGCTGTAGGCTTAGCTGTAGGTTTAGCTGCAGCTTTAGGTGTAGATATTGCCGTGGACTCGGTGGTGGCCTCGGTACTAAGTGGTGCATTCGCACGCGCCCGCGGCGTAATAGGCGACACCGATGGACTACTGGGCAACTGCAATTGCAATTGCATATGCACATGCGCTGATTTCGCTGGTGTAGAAGGTTTGAGGTTTTGTTTCTCCACTGCGATACCTTTCGCTGCTGTCTTTTTCTGCGCTTTGGACGCTTTCTTCGCGGCGGGTTTCTTCGTCTTGGGGGGTGAAGAAGTGCTGGTCTCCCTGCCTGATGTAATGGGGATGGAAACGTCCTCGACGGGTGCAGAGATGATATCATTGTGTCTGGATGACGACGACGTATGCTCTGAGGGTGTGGTTTCGGAGCGTGTTGTTCGTCTGCCGTAGCCTAGGTCAAGTTCGTGGAGGAGGGCAGGCGGTGGTGGTTCTTTGGGTGCTGCTGGTGAGGTTTGTGAGGGTGTGATTTCGGAATGTCGGTCAGTGCTGTTGTTGGCTGTTGATATAGTGCTGGGTGGTGTGGTATCTGCTTCAGTGAGCTCATCTGACTCGTCACTGTCTGTTTCGTCTACTGGGTCTTGCGCGGCTTCATCCTGCATTTCGATGTCTGCTTTGCGCTTCGCGGGTTCATCCACGTCTGTCGGTGGCTTCAACGGCTTGAATGTGATTCTGGCTCCACGAAGTTGGGTGGCTGAGTTGGGTGCCGGCATTGATGGTTCCAGTGAGGGAGACAACGATGCAGTAGTGACGCGTTCTTGTGCGTCTACCTCAGTGGTCTGAGCATATGGTCCGCTAAAGTGTATCGGCAGTTTGTACAGACCTCTCTGTGACTCTGAGGATTGTTGTTCGGAAAGCTCAGTAACAATGTTGGAGGGGAAATCCGGGATAGGCGCGATCCAGGAATCAGAGGAGTCTCCTTCAATCGGTGCACTCTTGCTGATAATGACTCTGTAGTCATTTGGCACCTCTGACTGAGCTTCTACCAAGCTCTCCACGGCTGGATTGGATATTACTGTACTTTTCGTCTCGGTCTTGACGTCAATTCGTTCTCCAGAAGCCATTAAGATGTCCTCATCCTTGGTGTTGTGCTCATCAACCGGCGCCTTGGGTGTGCCATGCTCCGCCTCAGGGACGGCAACTTCTGCAACTACAATCTCCTCTCTGCCACTAGATTCATCAGTCACCGACTCACTCAAGTCTAACTTTTGTTTCTTCCGGGCCGGCTCTTCATTTTCGGTAATTTTGCGTTCTGCGCAGCTGAGTGGACGCTTCAGTCCGATGGTCAGTGTGGTTGTGGGTAACGGATATGCCGTCAGTGACGCCATGATCGAAGTAAAATCGAAATTTTGGCTTTCTTGAGCAGGTTTGCTCGAGAGTATGAGTGGGCCGTTATCTTCTAAAGGCGATGATGAGCAAGCCTTCGTGGTTGTCGATGTCACAGTGACGGCTGTACGCGATGGAGTAATAACCCCATCATCAACAGCCAACAGTGGTGGCACGGTGCCGTCAACTTCTGCGACAACCGCTTGCAAACAGGGTGACTGAGATTGAATTTCTCGGCCATCGAGAGAGCCATCAGCTATGATTTCATCTGAGCATACACCTGTCTGCGGCTCGAGTGCGATTATGTTTGCTGTGAGGTTTGGTGGTTCGGTGTCCGTAAGGAGAACATAATCATACTGCGGCTGAAGGTCGGTCTGAGCTGCAGAAGGGTGAGAGGGGACATGAGTCTCTATGTTCGGTATGCTTTCATCGGAATGAGGATGGCCGCATTCATCTGTTGCTTCTTGTGTAGCGTCATTGGTGTCGTGCATCTCAATGGGCTTATCGAATGTGGTCGTGTGTTCGATCGTCTCAACGATGAAATTCTCATCAACGACGATAGGCGATGGTGAAGGAACATTCCAATCAACATCACTTACATCCGTCATTAGCACGTCCTCACTGCATGCTCCCGTCTGCTCAGAAGTCGTTTGCAGCTGATCGGCTGCGCCATGTGTGGCTGTAATAGCAGAAGTGCTGTCAGCAACACCGACACCCAGCTCATGAGGTGGGTTGCCGATCTCAGATTGTACACCGTCGTCGCTTGATGCTTCAGTTGCGCTAGCTGGGGTTTCTGCAACTGCAGCGGTATTTGTACTTGGAGAAGCAGCGATATCGTGGAAACATGTATCGCTAGATGAATCGACACCATGGCCGTTTTCAGTGATGCTTGTAAGTTGATCGACGTACGTTTCTTTGAGTGAAGGCCTTCCATCAATCCAAGCAGCATCCACATCAACTAGGTAAGCTGCTTCTTGGATGGCCGACGCCTCGACCTCCTCCACGGGCATTTCTCTCTTGTGAAGATGTAAACCAGAGGATTCAGGTGCCAGCGTGGGCGGACGATCCGCTTCCAGTGTATGCTCGCTCGTATCTGGAGTTGGAGTGCTCTCGCGACTCTGAAACGCGCCTCCTTCAGGCAACTCTGGCAGCAAACATGGTACCACAACCTCAAATTGCTCTTCTTGGTCAGATGTCATGTCCGGGATGTCTTCGACAGATGTATCTCTTGTTATTGGAGAGGCTTCGCAGGAGCCTTGCTCAGCCTCCTCGGTAGGTACAGCCATGAGCTCAGGTGTCGTGTGTATAGTTGTCGTGGCAGGTGTCTGCGCGCCGGTACTTCCGGCATTGTGTGAGACAGCAGGGCTTGATTGGTGTTTTGTTTCTGTTTCATTGAGACGATCCCATCCATCGCAGGGCGATAGTCCCGGAACCAGTTCGGAATTCTCCAAGGCTGCAAGGACAGGCGATGTGGAGGTTTGTGCAGGTGAGTCCAGTGTGGCCTCGCTTCCTTTCGCGAACTTGTCGCTAGATTTGTTAGACTGAGATATACTCAACAGATGGGGCTTACGTACAGGTGTTCATTAGCAAGTCTATTCTCACCATACCAGTCGTGATCTATAATTGCTTGCCATCCGTCTTCCCAGGAGAAGTGCTCCATCTCCGAGTAAGGTGAGCCAACCCTGTCACCGCTCTGTTCAAGCTCCCACATTGCAACGTGTTCATATGACGGGTTGGAATCGTCTATGAGCGCTTGTAACTGCGTTCCGTCTGGATCTGAACAGTCTTTATTGGTAGACAGTATGTTATTGCTTAGCAAAAATTTCGTATAGATGGGAGTGTACTCTGCGTTACTGTCTGTCAACGCGTTGACAATGGCAGATTTGGCTTGATGGAGAGGAGTCAACATCGCGTGTACAAGAAATATTTTGGTAAAGGCGCGCGTCGCGGATATCCTGAAAGGTAACTGTGCAAACGATGATGTGGAGTTGTTATCCGGACGATAGATGCCTTCACTTACCTGCACAATCAAAACAACAGTGAGAATGTTGTGAGGGAGCAAGACTCACTACTCCCGAGCTCATCAGCTCTCGGCCTGTCAAACGTATTATGTTAATGAGGCACTTGCTTCTATACTTCAACCTATGATGCATCACTAAACGCGAAATAATCTAGTTAGAGAAACAGCGTCAAGGTCACCGCGCCGAGACCGTGGTAAGCTACCTACCGACGCGATAACCCTGTTCCGTCCTGGCGCTAGTAGGAGCAAACGCCCAAAGATGTGAACGCGTATTCACGTGACAGGTATCAGTAACTAGACAGGTTGCAAAGTTTGTATCGCCACACCGCCCTACGCTCATTAGCTGGATTATTCGAATATGTACGAGTTGGATCTGAGACGGTAGTGATTTGTGTATTAGGTGATTATTGGTAGTCGCTGCATGTATGCACATTACCGAAGTACCCGGAAATTGTGGTCCAAAAATCGGACAGCCACCTCTACACGCGCCGTTACCACAATATCAAGTTATTCACTATGAATGATCCCGTGGAAAGGCGGCCGCTGAGGCTTGTGCATGGTTGTGAACAACTCCAAAGGCTAGCACAGGGGGAGGAGAGCATAGAAGACCATGCACCACCTGTTAAAGCAGGGTTTCCAGGGTCGCGGAGGCGGAACAACGGGTAAGTACGTCGTGAGTGGTGCACAACAGGACTGTCATATCGGTATAGCATTACTGACAGCATTGCCGGTATCCACAGGCAGAGCGAGAACCCTGCTACAATTAGTACGTATTTGAAAGAGACAGAACATAGCTTACTTCTTGCCTGCATCTGTCGCACAGCAGCAGCAGAGTAAGGACGCCGGCCAGCAGACAATCTACCATAGTAGTCAGCATTTTGTAAACCTTGCCGAGTGCGACCACTTTGACTTACAGCCATGCCTACTGTGATCACAAAACCGATTGTGGGGCCGATGACTTTACAATGGCAGGGATTTTGGTCACTTTGTTCGGGTCAGCACATGTCTGAAACATGTGGGAGGAAGTTATCCGTACGTTCCGCATTGGAAGCAAACAATAGGAAGTGGCACACAGTCGCACATCGTGAAGAAGGCTAGAATGAACAGATATTGAGATATCAGAAGTGGCTACTGATTTAGAATTCCACAAGAAGGCGTACGCAAGCAATGCCAATCCGTGGGATACTGAGGTCAAAATGTTTCGGCGGTTTGGAGGCTGATGTGGTTTTTGTGGGGCGGGCTGCTACGTCATTCCGTCATTACGATAATCGCAACCAACGCGCGGCTGCCACGCCCGGCGATGATTTCTCGAACAACTGCTTCATCGCTCGTTTTAGAATTGGGCAAACGCATCATCGCTGTGTGCTGTGAGGTAGTGCTGCGCTGTTTTGGTATTACGCGGCGGAATGCCTTTGCAGGCCAACTCAGGTTTGCCTGCCCTTAGGAGTTTTAGGATAGTCAGCTCTTGCCAGAAATTTCAGGTACAGCAACAGCCTTGGATGCATGAGGGTTTGTTGTACATCTATGATTATCTGACGGCCGCGAGAATGACACATCAGATTCAGTAATCGGTGTTATTGGGCGACACCGCTACCTTCACCAGCCCAGCCGCCAATAACGCTTGTAAGTGCGGATCAGGAAGCAAGCGCGTACGATCCGTTCCAGTACCTTGGTGCGTCACTGCCAAGTGGGCCCTTGCATGTTCAATTGAGGCTTTTAATTAGCTTCGCAGCTGGGACTCCTCTATTTCGAGGGGAAAATGGAACGACCGCCACGAGCTGAAGCCATCAGTTGCTATGCGAAAAGGGTAGTGGATCCCACGAAGTTGAGAAGACAGTAGGTATGTAGACCTAGACTCAAACACCGTCCATAGTGGCGATCTCTGGTCCGAAAACTACCTCAGCCAATGTCCTTCAAGTCCCAGTAGGTATCAGCCATAATGCCCGACAACGACGCCCTTTTCATAGGATCGAGGTTCGTCATCCTTAATATTAGCCTCTTTACCTCTCTGTCGAGGTTGAGAAACGTGTCTGACGACCAGCTATCGAACGTTTCGTTAGTCTCGTCCTCTGATATCGCCTGCCACAGGCCTTTCAAGAGCTCTGCCGATTCGGCATCGTTGACGTGTGCCACGAGTGCGTCTGGCAGTGGCCCAAAGGCCGAAAGCAACTTGAATAGAATTACCGACTCTGGCTCAACCTCTAGCGCGGAGAAATCGGCATGGAGCCATTCCACGCCCGTGACGACGTAAAAACACTGGCATTTTAATCAGTACGTTCACTGTAGCATGGTGAAAACTCAACTCACAAGGAGTCCAAATGAAAACACCTCAGAGTGTTTGCCCACGCCCTTTCCCAGTTGACCTTCCGGGCTGCGCCACATAACGTTACCTATTCTGTGATTGAAGAGCCTACTGTCGTCTAGCTTCAGGGCAACATCTAAATCACCTAATGCTACCTTTTGAAGGTGGAATTGCTCCTGTTTGTCTATGTACCAATTGACAAAGACATTATCTGGCTTCACATCTGATGATAGGTTAAACATTAGCTGAGGGCGACGGCACACAAGGCCTGATGAACGGAATCATACCAAGGTGTATCCAGTTCCTTGCATGCATGTCCCGTGAGCCACACCCGACCTCCCTAAGAATCGTCTTTCGTACCTCAAGCGGGAGAGGTGGATAGTTCTTCACCAATGAAAGCACATCGGTCGTAAAACCCTCGTATACGACCACATTCTCCTTGTCGTTGTAGTCGATGTGGATGCGCAGGTGAGAGTTGTCCCCAAACTCTTTGTTGAACTCGAGTAAATGATCAAAGATAGATGACGGGACCGGTTTCAGGACGAAGAATTGGTTGTCCGAGCTTGCAGTTTTCACTCTCGGCTTTTGATTCTGATGAGCATTATGGGATAACAATGTCAAACTCACGTTGCGAGGTAAATATCCAGCTCGGACTTTTTGGGATGTGAATGCAGTACTTGGACCCGTTTGTACTCACGACCAGAATTGCCAATAAGTGTCGACTGCATCCCCGCGGCAACGTATCGACTGAAACAATAGCTCACCCGGGGCGGCCGAGTAACTGCACTGCGCCTTCGAATTACAGTGTTGGCGGTGCAGACGATCTACGAAACTCGCAAATCAATAGTTGTTCCTACCGAGTACGCCTGAGCACACTGTCGCCTGCGTGATGCATCGTGATCCACTACCATTAGCTGCAAACGGATGTCAGATGTCTTCGGGATTTATATCTTGCACTGTATGCTCCCCGACCCCACAAAAAGTACAACATCCATCCCACAAACCTACGTCTTAGCACCCAAGGCACAGTGGCCCTACCTGCAGAAACCCCCGAAACAGAGAAACCCCAAGATAAGATGGCTGGAGACGACAAGAAGTACGAGGACGGACCTCACATTCCCTCAGGTATTGCCAATACTAATCTATTTTCAGGAGCGGAACTACCACAGGCAATGCTCCAGGTGGCCGAGGTGGTCCGATTTCAGCCCTTGGAAATGCAGGCTTTGGTTTAGACAACAAAGACGTCAAGGGTAGTTTGAAGGTACATATCAAGCTTGACCTCGAAGCCGATATTCGAATTATCGCCAAGATCAAGGGAGACATCGCGATTGGGCTATTGTAACACCATTCAGCCGGTACAAGAGCCGACACGCACGGCTCATTGAATGAAAAGACGAACTCCATGGCTGTTAGAGGTCGTCGGTCTTATTCGATACGGTTATTCGTGAGGCTTCTTCTTCAATATTGGCACGGTATTGAATTTGGGTTGAAATTTACCTATGGCTGTTTTTTTTTTTTTTCATCCAGAGCGATTGTCGGGTTCAACCATTACCCGTCACGGAGCAGCAGCAACAGGTAGTCACTTTCCGCGACGTCAGCTTCCCACGATCATCTCGCCAACTGGTCTTTAGTTACCCCACACCTTGCCTTCACACGATGTGACTCCCCCAGTATACTTCTTAACATGCTCGAGTACTGCTCTCTTCGGTGTGTTGTGATTACTCTTCAAAACCTGGATTGGCTACTCCGCATGACACAATCGCTAGTTGCTAAAGCATTTGATGGGGGAGAAGAGAATATCAATGCAGGGAAGCTATCATGCAAGATACATATAAAATAACATTTAAGTGCATTTCAATACCAACAAGACATTGGAAACGCTTGTTGGTCATCGCAGTAACCTTTGCTCAGACCTCAACCCCCCCCCCCCCCTTCCAAATAAATGATAACAACTCTTTTCTCAAACGCGGACCTAAACAAACAAATACAAAAATAGTTGTGGGGAAAGTAGAATAAGTTTACTATAATAAGGACATTGTGGATTGGTCTGAAGGGCTCTGACCGCCTTTGAAAGAAATGGTAGCGGCTCATGAACAACTGCAATCAACCTTGGAAGCAGGTGTGGAGCTAGCGCCTCATGACTAAAATCAAAGCTTGGCATCGAGGAAAGAATATTCATCGCAGCATGCTGCTTGTCTCGTCAAGCTCTTTGGATCCAATTCCGCGCTAAATTGCTGCGCCATGGACGCCTGGTTGAGGTCCATGCGTTTCCTCTAGGTTCCCCTTGACTAACGTTCTATACCGAGCTTCTGGCGCGAGATGTTTGTTTCAGACCCCACGTAAGCATGTAGATCCGTAGGATGCCTTACAGAAAAAGAATATAAGTGTGATCGATGCTGCACATGCGACTCCAGCATCAGCTCGACCAGCAACAGCACAGCAAATGCATTCCACAAAAGCACTGATTACAGCTGCGTTCGCGCTCTTCACCACTACTGTTGTTGCAGCACCACCTTCGAAAGTCGGCGCCGCTGTTGTATTTGGTAGAGACGGAACCTATCCACGGGCGACAAAACTTGCAGATGGATCCTTGTTCGGAGCCTACACCAACACAAAGGGCGACAACACAACAATTCTGACAGTTCGTTCAACCGACAATGGAGCATCTTGGCAAACCCAAGGCACCGTAGACACCGGTCCCAAGGCAACAAAGGATCTCGATAACCCCTATGTTCACGAGCTGCCAGACGGCAAACTGCTTTGCGCGTTCCGGAACCACGACAGAGCCTCGTCAACATCATACAGTTTCTATCGAATTACAGTTTGTGTATCCGAAGACGGTGGCTTGACGTGGAAGTATCTTTCAACCCCTGCGTCAGATCCGGCCGGAGCCACTGGCAACTGGGAGCCCTTCCTTCAACAAGGTCTTGACGGCGCACTGCAACTGTACTACTCTCGCGAGAACAACCCCACCGACCAAGATAGCCTCCTTAGACGTTCGGCAGACGGCGGCAAAACGTGGACGTCAGCACAGGTCATCTCTGGAACTGGCATTGAGACCCGAGACGGCATGATCGGCGTCGCACATACCTCTGCCAACTCCAAGACCAAAGTTGCTATCTTCGAGACCGGCAACTCTGCACTTGGGCAGCCTTTCAGTGTATGGACGGTGCGTACCGAAGATGACGGCGCGACATGGGGCCCTGAGCGAACGGTTGTGTATAAGCCAGATGGCCATAACGCCGGAGCGCCTCAGATCATCAGAGTAGGCCAGAAACTGGTAGCGAGCTTTGGTACAGATGAAGATGGCGGTGTGTGGCCCGGGGGCGCGATAAAGGTTATGATTAGCAGCGATCAGGGAAAGACTTGGGTTGATAAAACCACTGTACACGAGCCATCGGCGTACTGGGCGGGCTTGGTCGCATTGGATGATAACAATTTCTTGGTCTTGTATGAGACGGGAGGAACGAGCTATGCTCAGAAGATGTCTACCTAAGCGACACGAAGTCTTTTTGGGTCAAGTACCCATAAGAAGCATCACAACTTTATAGAGAGAAATCTAGAGCAGTATAATTTGAGTGATAACAGACTCTCGTCTCAATTAAGCTGTGATCAGCCCGTTTAAGATGCAAGAACAAGAGCATATTAGGTTTTGATCGGGCCATATGGCAGTCCCGATGACGGCTACTAGCTAAGGCATACAGCATCTCGGAGAAAATAATTCACGTGATAGTGAATTATTTCAGGGAGAGTACGATAAGACCGTACGTATGTAGAAATATTAGCGCCATGAATATTAAGGATTCGCCAACTTTTCAGGTCTGCGAGGAATATTTCTGTACCATAACTGGGATGCGGCAACAATATACAGTAGCAGTATTGCTTGGTACCCTTGAATCCCAACCACAAACACCGCCCAATCTCACCCTCTCAACCTTGGTTCTGTTGCTCGAGTGATTTTTTCCACATAAATACTCTTCATCCGCTTCTCATCCACCATCATCCGTTATCTACAAAATCTACTCATCAAGCCATCACATCACGGATTGTATCCAACAAGAGCTACCATTGATCATCTCACCTCATAACGGATTCAAAGGTACCAAAATCACTCATCGTCTTACCTCATTACCGAATTATATCCATAAGATAAACCACTTACCCAGTCATCACATTACAAATTAAACCGCACAAAACCCCACTACTCATCACCACTCCTCACCACGGATAGTATCCAACAAAATACACCATCCACTACAAAAATGCCTTCCAAATCCACCAAGGCCCGCGTTCCAAGTATCCGAGACTTGGCCTTCGCAACTGAAACGCTGCTCAACTACCACTTCGACGACGAGCGTCTCTGTGAGCGTGCCATCCAAAATGGCCCAGAAAGGAAGAGACTCGCCGTACTTCCTTCAATCCCAAATTTTGGGGACGATGCGAGGAGGACTCTCAGTGTGACAAGGAAGTATTGAGGGCGGCGTACTGTCTTGGGCTCGAAGTGATCGACGAGGATTTACTTGGGATCGAGGAATTCAAGTTTGTGAAGGGCGTGTCTGAGGGGCCGGTGCCTGAGAGTTTGCTGTAACTCACTTAGGTTGGAAGTGGTACCGGTATATGATTTGATTGTGCCAAGCTGTTGTGAATAGTGGGGAGACATGGATAGTGTTGTATGAAGAAAAGGAACGATGGTGTGATATTATTCAATGGTGGAAAGGGTATCATACAAATTCAGCCAAAATGACAAAGGAAATCCATATCGCCCATGGCGCGTTCAAGACAGTGCGCTCCTGATCTGCATCGATCTAGTTGAGCTTCTTGTTGCCAACCTTGACAGTGTTGCCCTGGCTTCGCTGGTACTGCAAGAAGCCAAAGACAACTGCAGCGAGAACACCAAGCATAAGAACGTTGCCTACATTGCGTTAGTACTGGTCTCTATCACTACCAGGAGAGTCCTACCAAGCACAAAGCCGACAATGCCACCAGCAAGGTCAATCAAACCCTTGAAGAAGTTGACGAATAGGTCGATGATCTCGGAAGCGAACTTGAGAACGAAGGAGGCAGTCTTCTGGACCAGGTCACCGGCCGTGGTGAAGAAGGACCAAACGAGCTCTAGAACCGAGGTGAAGACATCGGAGAGGGACTTGACGATGGAAGACATATCGGCAATGCACTGTTGTTTTGGAGCTTAAAGTGATGGTTGAAGGTAGGTTGAAGGCAGGTTGAAGATGAGACGGTTGTAAAGTAAAACTGTGGCGTGGTCTATAAGGAAGGTAAGGGTGAGTGTGTTAGCGTTGTTATTGTTTGCAGCGGCCACGGCCGGTTCAAGTTTATGTGACGGGAAATGACGCTGCAGTTACGTGCGATCCAAACATGTGTGACAGGTCGCGTGGCTTTCTTGTTTCTACCAATCCCTTGTTGTAGATCAGGTACACGTTTGGACGGCCTGAGGCGTTTCTTGAAGTGGCTGGTTGGCTGTAGGGAAGAATGCTGCAATGTAGTGATTGGTGCAGTGACGTCGAATACAAAATCGACGGCACGTGAGCGCGCGCCTCGCAGCAAACTGACATTGTTCTTCAGATCGAGCAATTGCACAACACAGAATTATGGAGAGGATCTACTACATCATTGAAGAAGATGTCTGAGATTTGACGGAGTGATGCAGGCATAACAAGAGGGCCTGTCCATGCGGCTGGCTTAGTCATCTGCGGAAGCTGTGGCTGGAAAACAGCAAGACGCTACGTCATGTGGGCTGGCAGCCTTACATTCCACAACAGCATCTTCCATCATGTCTACTTTGGACAAGCTTTTCGCAAAAGGCAAGGCCAAGGTGAAGGAGTTCCAGGCTCAACACCAAGGAGGGCAGTCGCAGCACCAACAAGCCTACCCAGGCCAACAACCACAGCCGGGCTTCCCGCAACAGCCGCAGCAGGGCTACAACCAGCCACAACAGTATTCGCAGTCGCAGTACTCGGGCAGCCAATACCCTCCGCAGCAATACCCTCCGCAAAGCCAGTACCAGCAGCAATATCAGCAGCCTCAGCAGCAACAATGGGGCCCTCCTCCAAATCAATGGCAGCCGCCGCCGCCGCAGCAGCAGGGCTTCGCACCGCCCATCCCGCAGAATAAACCAAACTCACCTGCGCCGCCTGTACCTCAGAACCGCCCAATGTCGACGCAGCCGCCACCGCCGCAGAACATCCCACCGCCTTATAGCGAAAAGGTGTACTGGAAGCCGGCTTTCGATGCAGCAACGCCAGTATCGCAGAACTTCCGCCACGAGCTCGGCGACCACGGTTGGGGCAACAACGAAAAGCAGAACTACACCGACTCGCCGTCGAACTCCTTCCATCATGACAATCGCCTTATCGTGCGTGCCCTTGTCCAGAATGGCAGCTATACCTCAGCTCGGCTGACCTCGCATCAAACGCTTTCGCGCCCGCGTGGATATCTCGAAGCTACCACCCTTCCACCGAGCGCCCCCGGCATTTGGCCAGCGTATTGGATGCTACCATGTGAGCCATTTAATTGGCCCGGCGATGGAGAGGTGGATATCATGGAGAGTTGGAACGGCGAGAAGACGAACCATTCTTGTCTTCATTGGGGACACTATAATGGAGAAGATTCACAGAAGCACAAAGTCATACAGACACCGCTTACTGATCTTACCACGAGCCCACATACGTACGGGTTTGCTTGGATCGAGGAGGATGGCATTCCGGACTGGCGAGGCAGGCTCATTTGGTACATTGACGGCCGACCAGTGATGAAAGGCAACATTCCTGCGGGCTCGAGACGTATGGAGGACTACCGGATTTTGATAAACATTGCGATGGGTGGGACTGTTAATAAGGATGCGCTGCCCGCTGACGGCTACTACGACCTGGTTGTGAGTGATTTGAAGATGTGCGAGGAGCCCGTGGGTGGGTGGCAGGCTTTTGAGCAGGCATGGAACTCGACGCCTGAAGGCAAGGTCATGTGAAGTAGGAGCCAAGGGTCTATACCACGTTCTGTGACATCGCCATTAGCAATCCTCAGGCGTAGTTAGACACATCATCAGCTCGCCCCGCGACGTTGCCTCACTCCGTTTTGCATCACCGTTTTTCGTGTATGTTCTGACATCTTCCTATAACGACCACCGCCGCCGCTGATTGACAAAAGCCGTATGATTGCGGTCAGAAGACCTGTCAAGGGTTGAAGATGTCTGGTACAGTTTGAGAACGTCAACGCGACCCGTGGAGACGGGGTCTGGTAGGGAC
Organism: Phoma sp. XZ068; assembly: GCA_004835665.1. NCBI lineage: Eukaryota > Fungi > Ascomycota > Dothideomycetes > Pleosporales > Didymellaceae > Phoma > Phoma sp. XZ068. The sequence goes on from RBKR01000001.1 coordinate 699,640, forward strand.
ATAGTGCTGCTCACAATCCGGCTCGCAATCAACAGCTATCGGGTCGAGCACAGCATACTACACTTTTCCGACATCCTGTTCCCCTCGTGTTGGCCATGCGGTTGCCATTTCACGGGCCAGCATTGATCCTTCATATAATGCTCGCCAAAATAGTGCACATGACTCTTGCTCTCGCGGAATCAATAATTAGTTTGCGACAACAGGGTTTCCCGTCGGCCTCGAGACTGTACCCTATTGGATATCCTATTGCACATCGGAAAACGGTTTGTGATCCTTGTGGAGCTGCGCCGGGGGAAAAGCCTGGGGCTCGACGGAGAAGCTTTGTTCCTCGCCAGGTGTCGGAAATTGCCTCATTGGGTTTAGACAAGACGGCCAACGATGAATACACCCACCGATTACATTCTATATATGCTGGCTTAAAGCCGTACAGCCTGATCTCTTCTCACATAACATTAAAATCTCTTCGGTGTGTCAAATTAGACATCCTTCTAGCCAGTTGCACGCGTACCTCCAACTTGTTCCTACCATGTCGACAACCGAGTTTTGGTCCAAAGCGGACACCTATCTGATGCACACAGGCGTCCCGCCCTCACCAGTAATTATCAGTAGAGCCAAAGGCACACGCCTCTACACCTCCGATGGTCAAGAAATCCTCGATTTCACATCTGGCCAAATGAGCTCTCTGCTCGGCCACTCTCAACCCGAAGTCGTCGAAGTAGTCCGCAAGTACGTCGGTGAACTCGATCACCTTCTCAGCAACATGATCACACAGCCAGTCGTTGATCTGGCCGAGCGTCTGGCTCGCATACTCCCTCCTCCGCTCCAGAAATCTTTCTTCCTCAACACAGGCTCCGAAACCACCGAAGCAGCCCTTAAGATGGCAAAATGCTACACGGGCAAGTTCGAAATCGTAGCTTTCACAGCAAGCTACCATGGCCTGACGCAAGGATCCGGCTCCGCAACTTACTCAGCCGGCCGTAAAAATGGCGGTCCTGCCATGCCCGGCCAGCTAGCTTTCCCAGCTCCGTACGCGTACCGCTCGCCGTTCAAAAAATCAGACGGCTCCTACGATTGGGAAACAGAGCTCGAATTCGGCTGGGCCATGATTGATCGCCAAAGCGTCGGCTCTCTTGCAGCCTTCATCATGGAGCCTATTCTCTCAACCGGTGGAATTCTGGATCCACCGCCCGGCTATCTAAAGCGTATGGTCGAGGAGTGCAAAAAGCGCAACATGCTTGTTATTATGGACGAGGCACAGACAGGTGTCGGTCGGACGGGGCAGATGTTTGCATTTGAGCGCGACGGCATTGTGCCGGACATACTCTGCTTGAGCAAAACGTTGGGTTGCGGGTTGCCGCTTGCGTCTGTGAGCACGACAGCTGAGATTGAGCGAGGATGTACGGAAGCGAAGTTTCTATGGTTGACAACACATCTTAACGATCCGCTGACTGCTGCTGTGGGCAACAAGGTCCTTGAGATCGTCGTGCGGGACAATATCTGTAAGCGTGCAAGGGAAAGGGGAGAACAATTGCGCACAGGTCTCGATAAACTGAAGGAGAAGTACTGGTGCATCGGTGATGTGCGAGGTCGCGGGCTTTTTCAAGGAATTGAGATTATTTCGGATGCTGGAACGAAGTCTCCGGGTCTTGAGATTGGACATGCCGTGGCGGATCGGGCCATGGTGTGTGGGTTGAGCTGCAATGTAGTCAATCTTCCTGGTATGGGCGGCGTCTTTCGGGTGGCGCCTCCTGTGACTGTATCGGCTGATGAGATTGAAGAGGGTCTGAGGATACTTGATGAGGCGTTCCAATATGTCTTGAAGGGACATGGGTCGAAATCAAAGACCAATGGGTTGGTAGTGCCGACTATGGATTGAATGTTCACGATACTCTCTAGTGGATACAAAATCAAACACACAGATCACCTGAATTTACGACAAGACCCTCCCTGGGCATGACTAAACCTGTCCTCCTTTTGACTTTCAACTTACCTGGAAGTGCAGAGGGTATTTTCGCCCATAGCTATTGTTTGCAAGGTTCGCAACAAGGCAACGTAAGTTAAACATGCGTCGAAGATTCTCCGGCAAGCTGTTCATGCCTCTGTTCAAACTCTCCATGTACTTTGTTGAAGCAGGGTCTATCTCAAAAGCGCACATCGAGATGGGGAAGGCATGGTGTTGGCTGCGAGATCGGAAAAGGAACGAGTTTCCGCTATCTCGCTGCGGAATCACGTCATCACTTGATTGGTCAGCGCTTCGTTGATCAACACGTCTATCCGAGAACAACCGCGCTCGATAACCACCAAAACATCATTAACGAGGCAAGATGGCAGCGCGTCGTGATCTGGAGAACGGGTCAACAGCGGACGAGCGCGCCCCTTTGCTCGTACCTCAACGAAATGAAGAAGCAAGCGCGACCGCGTCATCGGAAGATGATGAAGAAGTAACGCCGAAGCCTGAATCAGAAGCATCAAGAAGACGGGCGTACGGTTGGAGAGGTTTCTGGATCGTGGTAGCGATTCTAATTATCGCGGTCTTCGTGAAAGGTTGGATTGAGGCTGATGATGTCGACGTGAGTAATTCCGTCAAGCCTTGCTCCCTCGACACCCGTTTAACAAATGGTTACAGTTCGACCTGAAAGGAGCCTTGAAGAGAGCTCTGGGCGGAGGACTGAGTGGTGCAGCAGCTATGGTCTTGCAAGTCCTATTGCTGATGCCAATTCGGACCATCATGAATTATCAATACCGTCACGGAACATCATTAACTGATGCCACGAAGACGCTTTACCATGATGGTGGTTATGGCAGATATTATGCAGGAATGGGAGCAGCTCTTTTTCAGGGTATGGTTCTACCCTAATAATCTCCGGTGAAAGTTACAAGGCTAATATATGACAGGACCCATTGCACGATTTGGAGACACAGCAGCCAATGCTGGGATCCTAGCTCTCTTGCAATCAAATGGATACCTGGCGGGCCTACCATCACCCATCAAGACTATCTTCGCATCTTTGTGTGCCGCAGCCTTCAGAATGATTCTCACCCCCATTGATACCCTGAAGACCACTCTGCAAGCCGAAGGATCACGCGGAACAACCCTACTCCGTCAGCGCATCAAGACCAACGGCATCGGAAGCCTTTGGTGGGGTGCTTTTGCAACAGCTGCTGCGACTTTCGTAGGACACTACCCCTGGTTTGCCACGTACAATCTACTTTCTGAGGCCATCACAGAGCCGCCAAGGAGCGACATTATCCCTTGGCTATTGCGAGCGGCGTTTATTGGCTTCTGTGCTTCAGTTGTTTCAGACACGATCTCGAACTCGCTACGTGTGGTGAAGACATATCGACAGGTGCATGACACTCAAGTCTCCTACACTGAAGCTGCAAGGCGCATCATCCGACAAGATGGCAGACTAGGGCTGTTCGGAAGAGGACTGAAAACGAGAATTATCGCAAATGGCTTGCAAGGCATTCTCTTTTCTATTCTATGGAAACTGTTCCTGAAGATTTGGGAGGACAAGACAGGCGACAACAAAAGCGCACACTGAAGACAAGTGAAACTCGCCAATAGAGTAATAGACGTACAGGAGCAAAGTTGGTAGCTTATTCGCATTACCACCGCGACGACAATAGATTCATCATGTCCATAGACGCGATAGGACAATACAAGCGCGTTCAAGCACAGACTTTCGGTGTCACTAATGCCTTCATTGTTATACCCAGTCTTCACGAATGTCGCAGTATATCATTCGGCATTGCGCTCAACGCCATCGACATGTAGATTCCCCCGCATTTGCATAGCCGTTGCCAAGTGTTGAGGTGAGATCATGCCGGTGTCGGGATAAACCTTCGTGGTTAGGCTCAGCTCTGGCGCCTTGGTCTACACTTCGAGCTTCCTTTTCAGATACAGATATGCAATCAATCAAGTCATACATACAGGCATCGTCATTTTCGGAAGATAAGTTGACCATGGTTGAGTCCCTTAATTCCAGATAACGACAATGAGCAGCCGACATGACGGAAAGTGGGATAGCGGTTGATTGAGCAGTATAAAGGCTCATTGCCTTGTCTATTTATGCATTCTCGGCAAGACTAACGTTACGATAGTTTGAGAAACTTCAGTATCCACCATCATGTGGTCGAGAGCATCCAAAATCGCACTGCTCTCAGGCATTCTCCTTCCTTCCGCTCTCTCATCACCCCTACAGCCCAACACCTCGCCAAATGTATTCCCTAACACTGACCAATGGCCTCTTGCGACCGTTGGCAAGGCACTCGAGCAACAGCTCCCAGATGCTGACCTTCAAGCTATCCTCGCTCAGGTCTCACGGGACAACATCGAGGCCACGGTCAGGAAGCTCGCCTCCTTTGGCACTCGGCACACGCTCTCAAGCCAGACGGATCCCAATCGAGGCATTGGCGCAGCCCGTGACTGGCTTACCTCTCAGTTCAAAGCTGCAGCGGCGGCAAGTAATAGCTCAATGAGTGTGTCCTGGAACAGCTTCATCAAATACCCAGGCGATAATGAACGCATCATCTTCCCAGTCAACATCACGACTGTAGTTGCCACTCTGACAGGCAGCGAGGATCCTGAGCGTTTGTATGTAGTTGGTGGACATTACGACTCAAGGAACAGTGACCCAGTCGACTATGAGGGCGATGCACCCGGAGCGGTTGATGAGTAAGTGCAATCGTGAGACAGCTCAAGGAACGACTTACTAAGGTCACTTAGTGCATCCGGTGTAGCAGTGTCTCTTGAACTAGCCCGCATCTTTGCAACCTACCAGCCCAAAGCTTCGATTGCGTTCACAGCCTTTGCAGGTGAAGAGCAAGGCCTTCTGGGTGCCGAACACCTCGCCCAAACCTACAAGAACAGCTCAACCAATGTGGCCGCCATGATCAACCTCGACATGGTGGGTAACTCAAAAGCGGAAGATGGCACTTCTGATCCACATAACATTCGTCTCTTTTGCCAAGGTACTCCTCTGACGGAAAACTCCACTGTCATGACATCCCGTCTTAGTATCGGGGGCGATAACGATAGTCCTTCGCGCAATCTGGGGCGACACATCTATGAAGTAGCATCCAATGCTTTCACTCAGATGACAGTACGCCTCATCTACCGTCTCGACCGATATGGTCGCGGCGGTGATCACCGTCCCTTCCTTGAATCCGGCTTCAACGGTGTGCGCTTTGTTCAAGCGAATGAAGACTATACGCAACAACACCAAGACGTTAGAATCCAGGATGGCAAGCAATATGGTGATCTTGTTGACTTTCTGGACTTCGACTACAACACTCGTGCTGCCAAGGTTGTCGCCAGTACAATGTGGAGTCTCGCGAATGCGCCAGGCGAGCCGACAAATGTTGGGATCAACACCACAGTAAGTGACAACTTCAGTCAATTTAGGTGGACTACTCCAGTCGGACTTGAGCCTGAGGGGTATGAGATTGTATATAGGGAGACCATCGAGCCTCACTGGACGCGCGTGATTGAAGTGGGTAATGTCAACTGGTACAACCTGACAAGCGCCACAATACACAAGGATAATGTCATCTTTGGCGTTCGCAGCGTAGGCAAAGGCGGATACCGAAGTCCGGCAGTGCTGCCATTCCCGTTCGGCTGTTCAAGGAATTGCTAAGTTAGACTTCTGATCAGATGGAAGGCTAGAAAACTACGTGCCATTACAATTCAAACAGACCTACGTGATAACAGCTGCAAGAACCGTCTTGCTTGATCAGCTAGCGTAGCTCGTGTTACTTGTGCTGCGTCAAATACCCCGCACTTCTCGCAATGATAAATAGGTATTAACGTCGAGGTCGTTCCGCAATCTCAACGCAAACCAGTACCATCAATTTTCGATGTGAAGACCGTATATCCATAAGCTTTCCTTTCGAAGTCAGTACAAAGCTAGCTCCGAGAGACAAGGGTAACAAGGTGGTCAATTATTCAGCCTCGCGACTTGACCGGAAAGTCTGACCCCTTCTTGAAGATTTTGAGCTGCTCATCAGCTTGAATATCTCCATGTGGGCATGTTTGTGGTAGTGATGTATTGACTTGTCAGTCATCAGATACGTATAAATCCTAGACGTGACCTCTTCGCGATTGTTAGCCATAGCATAGGTGAGGCGACAGACCACTAACCGTTAGGTGAATCGAATATGCCCAGGTGCTTCGATACTTGTTGTGATGATGTCCCCGGTGCTGCTGGTGCGCAAGGATTGTTCCGCGGCGAGAAAGACTTTGCCGCCTTCGTATGCTTGAGCCTGTCCTCAATGGTTCCTGAGCGCGGAGCTGCAGTGGACAGATACCCGGATCCAATATCTTTCATAAACCCTTCCGTGTCGATACCTCCACATGTGTCGCTGGACAAGGCAGTCAACTCATCCCTAGCTGCTGTCAGTCTCACTCAAGCGCGTCAAACTCCTGGTGGGTGTAGCCACGACATATTGCAGGAGTACGCAAATCTTCCCACGATCACTGTTCGAGCAGGATTTCAAACAAAGTTCAAGTGATGAGTAGAAGGATGTAGATGTAAGGTGTGCGACTGGGTGGCGTAACGTGTTTTTAGTAGAGATGGAAGTCGCAACCTGACCTGCAAAGCTGGCATTTCGCAACGCACTGAGAGTTTCGTAATCATATTCTGCATGCTTTACTGACTCAACAACCCAGACACGTCGACGATGCTGTTTTCGGTCAGCATGCCCTTGAATCCAGATACTCGATCTTACTTTGGATTTCCCTTCATTCTTGCTCTCAGTCTTTCTTTTTGATCTTCTGGCATCTTCATCGTCTCTTCAAAATGCTCTTGCAGCAAAGGTGGAGGCAATGTACCCTCACTCGGCTCGAACCATGTGTTCACATCAGTCTTGGTCCCGTCTACATTGTCAAGCACCGTTCTATGGGTTTCGGGCACCCTACTTTCGAATGCATGGATCTGTTCGGAAGCTATAACGTTAGTGGAGCTCATGCGTGCCAAGGGGCGGTGGAAAGTTTATCCTACTGAGTCCTTGGGCAGAAAGCACCTTACGATCTGCAGTCAACGAACGCAAGATACCATCCTCTGAAATATGGATAATGCCCATGAGGTCAATCTTGAAGTCTTTCAAGATGCGAGTCACCACCTGCTGGTGAGGGTCGGTGCTGTCCCAATTGTCACAACGCCATGATGAATCTTCTGTCGACTTTTCTTTTTCTCCTGCTGGATGTTTGACCTCCGCCATTGCCTCTGGTGTCATCAAACTTCATCGAAAGCAACTACTGTGTGGACACGTTTTAAAGCAGATGCCTTGGACTTGCCAATATTGACATCATCTTACATGGGGCAAACTGGCAGCCTGATCACATCTCTTGGCGGAATCTAGCTTGACCTCAGTTGCTTTGCAACGGTAAGTGCATGCGATGCTTGTTGCAGCAGCAGTCCATTCTATCGCGATATCTCATCCACTACCTCCTCCATGCCACGAAGAGATGATTATTGGTGAAGAGCATTGTAAGGAAGCGCTTGAAAAAGAGTGGAGACGTTGCCCATTTAGGACTAGTGGAAAACGCATCGCCGTGCGAAGAGTACGCGCTGTGCACTTCTAAAGCCATGCCTCTTCATCTTGAGATTGGGCAAAGGTGGTGCGAGTATGGAAAGACGGCTCTGGTCATGGGTGTACGTCCATGAATGTCTCAATGCGAGGCCTGCAGATTGAGTGACAGCCCTGCGTGTCAGGCCTGCGCACCTCATCCACGGTCCGGATGTCGTCAACTGCAAAGCACCTCTCATGTGCATGCTTTCTCCCGACAACGGCCATTGATAACACCATCGTATGTCTAAGTTCCCAACCTTATCGCACCTAGCGGCTCGGTTCAGTGGGGTGTCGCCCTGCAGCGGAGGCAAAAGCGACCGCAAAGGGGTGGTTGTGGAGGGTTCAACGGTCGCGCAATCTGAAGCATGTATGCAACAATCCCGAAGTTTTCGCGAGAGTTCCTATTGCACAAGCTCGGACGGGCTAGAAGATACAAATGTAAGTCGCATGCAGCTATTATTTTTCTATCAGATCGACCAGCAAAATGACCTTCGAGCCTACAACAGACAAGAAGATCGACTCCGAAATCTTGTCCGAAGATGATGCGACGTCAAGCCAAGCCGAGACGCCGACTTCGAAAGATCTAAAGACTAAGAAGGTACCTTGGTATGCTTACATTTGGGATTACGAGCCGGATCGCACGCACGAGGAACGCGTTTTCGTCTCCAAGCTTGATGCATACCTCATCACCATCCTATCTCTCGGCTACTTCATCAAGAACCTCGACCAAACAAATATCAGCAATGCCTTCGTGAGCGGTATGAAGGAGGATCTGGCCATGAATGGTAACCAAATCAACTTGATCGATACTGCTTGGACTGTTGGTTATGTTGTTGGGCAGATCCCTAGTCAGATTATTCTGACGAAAGTTCGGCCATCGATTTGGGTTCCCAGCTGTGAGCTGGTCTGGACGATGTTGACATTTACGCTTGCAGCAGCGAAGACCAGTAATCATGTCATCATTATTCGTTTCTTTATCGGTCTTGCCGAGTCCATCTTCTATCCGGCTGCCCACACCGTCTTGGGAGCTTGGTACAAACCAAGCGAACTAGGCAAGAGGGCATGCATCTTTCATGCATCATCTGCTGTGGCGGCGATGTTTTCTGGTTACCTTCAAGCTGCTGTCTACAAGGGGTTGAATGGTGTGCATGGTTTCGCTGGCTGGCAATGGCTCTTCGTAAGTACGCTCAAGCGCGTTTACTTGACTTCGGCTGACGTTCCTTCGGATCATGGATGGTGTAATAAGCGCCCCTATTTGCCTTGCTGGCTTCTTCCTACTGCCAGATCTCCCGGAGAATACTCGCGCATTCTACCTGACTGACAAAGTGAGAACTTCTGGCAGCAAGTTCAAGTATGCTCGCTAACTGGGCTCAGGATCGTGCATTGGCAAAAAAGAGAATGGAGAGCGTTGGTCGCGCTCCGCGCAAGAAGTTGACTTTAGCAACATTCCGCAGGATATTCAGTGAGCATTATGCGTGGAATCTTCCATGGATCTGTACCATGCTAACAATTAACCCAGGTCGCTGGCACGTCTACCTCTTGACCATCTTGTATGTCGTCTTCATCAACATCAGTCCATCTGGCAGCGTCAATCCATTCTCGCTATGGCTGAAATCGCTAGGACTTCCTGTGTCTAAGATTGTAAGTAATCACTAAATTTCTTGATTGTTTGCTGACTTATTCCCAGAATATCATTCCAACTGGAAGCTCTGCCATTCAACTAGTTTTGACTGTCTCATTTGCCATCATCTCGGACGCCATCCGGCATCGCGCGCGTATCATGTCGATCAGTACGTTTCTCGGTGGGTTTGCTGCCCTGTGCCTTGCCATTTGGAATATTCCGACAGGATTGAAGTGGTTTTCATTCTTCTTACAACGTGCATCGGTACCATACGGTCCGCTTAGCATGTCTTGGGCGAATGAGATCTGTGGTGCAGATGCTGAAGAAAGGACGATCGTCATCGGCATCATGAACTCGATGGGATATGCATTTAATGCGTTCGTGCCCCTCTTAACATACCCTCAAACCGACGCGCCGAGGTTTAGAAAAGGCTTCATCTATTCAACATGTGCGTTTGTTGCGCAAGGCCTAATCACCGCAGCCGTCGCCTTTATGCAGAAGAGGGATGCGAAAAAGAAGGAGAAGGCAAGCAATGGTGATGAAGAGGGCGTCAATGATGCAATCTTGGTCGATGCCACAAGAACGACAGATCTTTGACATTCTTCACGCGCATCCATTGATGGGTCTGCGCATTTCAAGACAAATGGTGGGGCCTTGGAGTACCAATATCCGATCCCTTAGCGAATCTGTGGCGGTGCGAGACGATTGAACTCTGAGCCAAGCCCTCTCAACGCAAGCCGCACGAATGACAAGTCCCAAGCTTGCGTTGGCATTCTGGTGGAGAAGCCAACGGGCAGTGCAATCTCAGCGGAAGACGACCGGCCAAGCTCGGCCTAGCCAAGTTAGCCACACATCCGTGTCTTCCGCCCGCTATTCCGCTCTGCACCACTGTCTGCGCCACGTTCTGCAGAGATCACGCGCCACTTGTACCGGAAAGCTTAGACGAATAAGCCTGTGCCGACTTTCCGTAGGTCTTCATACAAATGACGCGTATCTGTATACCCGTTCGACCCGTATGGTGTATATAGATCTCATCCGCCCAGCTTTGCTAGATCTGCAATTTCTATCCCAAGTATTATACGCCAATCATAACCTTTCAACCCAACCAGTATACATCCAACATTACAACCGACCTCGATCACAATACATTATGCCACTCAACTCGTTCCGAGATGCCATTGGGCATGTTGAAAACGCACTATACATGATGAAGGGAAAGCGACACGATGATCAGAGTGACAGCTTGGCATATGGCAACAACTACTATCCGCAACATCAAAACTCAGCATCCATTCCGCCTCAACACCCACCCCCACAACAGAACTATGGTCAGCCTCCATACTCACCGCCAAACGGCTGGTCACAACACTGGGATCCTAACAATCAACGCTACTATTACATCGAACAAGCGACCGGACGCTCGCAATGGGAGCCACCAGCGCAACAAGCCTATCAGCCCCCTCGCCCTACATCTTCGCAGCGACAACGGTATTCTGGCGAGCACATTAGAGGCAGTGGTTCTGGAGAGTACAACAGGCAACATCTAAGGCCGCATAGCAACTCGAATGCTTCACAGATGTCGAGGAACGGCAGTCCTCTGCCGAGGGCCATGTCGATTCCACCGGGGTACTCACTAGACACCAAGACTGGGCAGCTTGTCAATACTATGCTCCCGCCGGCCGGTCATCAAAGTGCGCCTGTCAAATATTGGTGAATAAAGTGGAACTCCGAAATCAGATGATATCACCAGCGCATGCATAGCAAACGAAGCCGACGAGCAGTGCATTGAATCATATGGCAGTCTGTGAAGGCTGGGCCGTGGTTGTAGGCTGCACCGAAAAATGAGGTCATAAGATGCGATTCTACAATGGTACGAGCATAATGGAGGTTTGGGGGATGGTCACGCAGTCAAGCAGCGTTGATGCACAACGGTATGAGTGGAGCAGATGCACACGGGCTTATATCCTGGTAGAAATGATGCAATAGTGGCCTGCGCGAGGTAGAGTGAGGGCGTCTTTGCGTCACTATTTGACAGATACTAGATACCAGAGATCAACACGACCTCATTGAGCAACTCTATTTCAAACAGATCAGTTTTCTATCAATCGGTATTGTGTCTCAAATATCTTTGCCTTGATTTTAGGCTCCTTCTTGTTAGCGTTGGAAGTCCTCTTAGAGACAACAAATTCCGCTCTAGCCTGTGTATTCCATACCCCTACTCTCGCATCCCAAGTACTGAAACCAACAGCCCCCAGCTCTGTCAAATAGCCTTGCATATTTGGTGGTGCACGACGACTGCGGCCCCTTGGTATATCTTCAATAAATCCCTGCTCCGCATCATCGCGAAATACCAAGTCCACCATTGTCGTAGTTCCATGCGGCGTGTATAACGAGATTTCCAGAAGATCGTCGAGAATGGCGTCGCCCCACGCTACAGCGTGGTCCCAGAACAAGCCATCAAGTTCTGGCATTGGGCCAAATTTGTTCAGGAACGAGCATTGCAGGTTCTCATTGCCTAGGCAGAGAGTCAGGAGCGGGAGTATGTCGAGCCGTGGCGGCTTCCCACCGAGGGGGTACGCAAGTTCGATTTCGATCTTTTTCGGTTTCAATACAAAGCCGTTCTCACTGTCATCGTTTAGGAAGAAGTCTTGTAAGACTCGCGGAAGGATGTGTTCATCAACGCGGATACGATGCGCGATGTGCGATGCATAAAGGGGACCGAATTCGTGCCTAGTCAAACGGCAGCATTGGTTTAGGGAAAAGTGATTGCCACGATGCGGATTTTTCTTTCTCCAATGGCTTGAAAACTCGGATCGAGGCCTGAGGCGGATTGTTTTGGGACCGACATTTGTGTCGATATCGTCAATTAGGTGTGCATAGATCTCATTTCGAATTTCTGTCGTGGCGTCAGCGTACGAAATCTTTAAAATGATTGGTATGCATCTTGCCAGCAGGAAGGTCTAGAAAACCTGTATTTGACTTGAAAGTCATGTTGATTGTTGTTTACTTTCCCGGGTTGCGCCAAAAGTGGGAGATTCCAAATGGTCGTTCATGTGGATGCCTGATGCGGAGAAGTGGGGCCCGTTCGCGCTAGCCCGTTGTGGCTGCCGTTGCCCTGACGTCTGACAACGAAGCTTCGCCCGTGCTTTAACAGTACCAACAGGAACATTACGCGATGGGTGCTGCAACAGATGCCACTCTGTCTCATAGTCTCAATCTTCCAGGATGCCCCTTTCTGTCGCTTCCAGGCGAGTTGCGCAACTGCATCTACGACTACTGCGTTGAACCAGCAGTGATCACACTTCCCTCGTCACGTCCATGGTTTGGGGGCCTTCGACATGTCTGTAGGATCATATATCACGAGTACACACCCATGTACCTGGCGAATACGGTCGTCTCACTGGAGCCATCGGATCTTGAGCGTTATCTCTCTGTGTATTATCCGAGCCCACAGCCCTTCATCAGAAGTGTCACTAAGGGAGCAAATACCGAACCTGGTGTCCTATCCTCTAACACTCATGGAAATATACGAATTAATCTTCGACTCAGTCAAGTGCTTGACTTGACTCCCCTCGCTGGCTTGCTGTTACGGGCGCCCAAGCTTCGTGTCGATATTTCTCATGGGGCATCGCTTGACCCGACGATGCGAGATTGCACAGATTTATTAAGAACAATCACGAATGCTTCATTTCCTCTCGACTTTCAGCACACAGTTGAGCGGATACTGTTTCGCCATAGCTTGTGCGCAGAAGTTGTAGTGAAGCTACACCAAGGGGTGCTTCTTGAGAACGTATTTAGTGGGATGGCCAACCGAAGTCCGCGACAATGGTTCGTTCAGCAAGGAGCTCCGGCATTGCTCCATCTCAAGATTGTGATGGAGCTCTCTGAAGGGATACTACGAGATCTGCCTGGTGGAGCGGCATGGCCGGAGAGCCTGCGGATATCACAGCAGCGTCCCATCGAGGAGCTTGATGACAGCCAGCAAAAAGAGATGCCCCAAGATGATTATTGAGAAGCGTTTTGTCCTGTTACCGTATTTAAACATCTTGGCTTTACATCCACTTACTAAAGTCTTGACGTACGAACTGAACGCACAAGCATTATTTGGGCCAGTTTTGGGGACTCTCTGCTCCGAAAGCAACGAAGCGTCTCCATTAACTAAATCGTTTTTCAAGCACCGCGTTGCGCATTAGAGCGAACAGGAGGTGAGTAGAAAATGCAAGCATCTGAGGGCTGAATTGACAGATTCAGTGAACGGCGCCGGATGTATAACAGCAACAGCAACAACAAAGAAGTAAGAGTTTAGCCCGCTAGAACCATAACACTTAACAGAGAGTTCCAACGACCAACACTTCAAGTGCTTCCTTGGAGTTCGTCATGCTGGCACAAGGAATTGACTATTGCTAGTCGTATGCTTAGAATTGAGCAACAAGGCCTATGTCCTATTATGAAGCTAGACCGGTCCAATGTTGCAACTGAATCCGCCGGAAAGATTTCCATGTGTTGAGTCATGGTGTGAAACGCTGTTCCATCTTGGCATAAGAAACATGTTCTCACGGGAGTCTGGGGGCTGTGTGAGTACCAGAATTCACTCAGGGAATAAGGTTCAGCACAGACAACAATAAGTTCAAACGAATGCATTTCGACTGCCCACGAACAGTCCAACTTAGCTGCCGTTGAACACACTTCGCAACAGTTCACGCCATGCTATGCAATGTGAATCCGTGCCTTTCCATAGACATGCTATGCATTAAATCATACCTGCTAGATTCCACTGCTCAGTCAACACAACGCTAATGAAGTTTGAGAGAGTTCATGTTACCCGAATCTTCGTGAAAGACGATTCCACGTGACTGCTGCTTATTGCCAATGCCACAGAATGCTGGCAATTGTACAGATGTCAAGTGTATCACGTCAGTCTTTGGATTAGTGGCAGGGGTGTGCGAGAATGCGATTAATTGAGGCGCTGCTGCACAGATGTTGGTGCTAGCCCGCGCTAGCAGGGAATCCAATCCAAAGCCAGCCGCCCCCTGCTCCGCACTCGCTCTCTAGTCTCTCCCCTTCCCAAAGACGCCGGACGGCGACCATCCGGCTTTATACTGCATTGACCCCCAACGTCACGGCAATCCTGAACGCCGCCTAGTCGCCCTTGCGCACCACTTCACAAGCCTCGACATCGCGAAATGCAGCCCCGCCGCAGATTAGAGATCCCGCCCGTAAAGTCTGCCTGCTTAGCATGGTACGCGTTAGATTTAATGTAACTTTGCTGTTGACGATGTTGATGAAAGTTTAGTCGCGCCTCGAAGGCCCGCTGTGACGGTCAGAATCCATGCAATAGAGTAAGTACTCCAAGCACTGGGCTCTGGCCGAGTATAACCACATGGTTGACGCATCGCTGATTTCTGGAACAGTGTGGTGTCAATGGTAGGCATTGTGAATACAAGCCTAGTCGAAGAGGCCGAGTCGTCCGAGCACCGGCGACACCACCATCGACAAGTATCTCATCTGATTCGCCTACAAGTATACAAGATGGCTTCAGTGGTGCTGTTTCACACAAAAGGCCAAGAACTTCCTCTGATCTGTACCGGGCATCGGATCCATACAGGGAGAGTACCGAGCCAACAAGTCCCCGACTTTACGAAAGCAAAAAAGCTATGTGAGCTTGGAAGTTAGCTTTCTATCTTCGACTCGGTCCTTCTAACGCTTGACAGTCTTGATGCCTACTACCTGTTCATACATCCCGGCTTCCCGGTCTTGCCTCCCCAAGGAACACAGCAAGCTCACCTAGTAGAAGAAGCCAATGTCCTTTGCTCAGAGTCACCACTAATTCATGCTATCGCTGCACTTATCGCGCTGGTGCCTAAGAGATTAGAACGTGGATATGCCGCAACTCATGCTAGGGAAGCGCGCCATGACTACGCCGAACATTGCTCCAGACTGGCTCTCAAGGGAATCGATCGTGATATGGACTCGCACGAACCATTAAGCCGCAGACCATTTCATCCAGACGTACCTGTCCGCTTTGAGAGTACAATTGCAGCTTTGATCGTTGCGGCCTACGAATACAACTACCGCGGCAGCGTAATGAGAGCGCGAACTCGCATGGCTTCCGTCATCACAATGGCCATGGACGCGGGTCTGCACGACGTAGATCTCGAAATTAAAGCAGACAATGACTGCAAACAAAGGGTTTGGTCCATGATCGTAAGTAAATCCGGGCTGCCCCTCTCCGCCATATAATCTAACATACATGTTCAGCACTTCTTTGCAAATAAATTATCAATCATCCATCATCTGGTATATACTCTCCATTTCTACATCATAGACGAGCGTAGAGTAACAAGTTTATACAGCCACCATTAATGGCGATCAGTGATCCAAGGTTCAAAACACCTTCGCCAACATTGAACGTCATTCCAGAGGTAGGATGTCTTGTATCAAATTATTGCAATATCTGAACTAATATATGCAGCCTTGGGGACCAATGTTAGGCGCACAGGAAATACTGCTCACTCATCAAATATGCGCACCAACTTCCAAAGAGCTAGATGCCTTAGATTCGACTATTTGCGCATACATGAAAGAACTCGATCGTCCGCTTGTTGGTCGTGCGCCAGCTGATGCCGAATCACTAACAGCCCACAACTGGTGGGCTGTCGCTCGAATCGTTGTACACAGGTGAGTCTAACATTGTTGACGGAAAGAGTTCATTAGCTAACTATATCCATAGCGCGCGAATTAAGCTGCATCGTCTCTCAGCATTTGCTGACATACCGGCCTTCGTGAACAAGCACTGCGACATGACTGCACTTCAGGACGCAAAACACTTTCCTTTTCCTGCCTCAAATTGTCAAGAGCTACCTTCTCCGGAATCACTGACAGACAGTCCAAAGACTGATGAGTGGTCGGCCGCGGAAGCCATAAGTCCGTTCAGCTCGCATGGATCAGCTGAAATCTGTCTGGAGTCATCTTTCGTTGTTCTACGGATGTTCCGGTACTTGACCGAGGTCCTGGTGGACAGACACGTGCAACTGTTTGGGTTGCAAGACAACGAGGATGAAGAGAGTGCAATTAAATCGGCACTCCCGATAATAATGCCTTTAATGGCTTGCAGCGCAATGCAGGCGTGCTATGTCATGGTCATGACACTATACAAGGTCAAGTCTGCGCTTGTGTCTGACCAAACACCAGACGACGATTCAATCTTGCAGTCCAACCGAAGTTTTCAGGACACCGAGCGCTTAGTAGAGGAGTTGCGGCACGGTGTGAAAGACAGTCTTCATATGCTGGATAAATATCAAGTCGAGTTTGCGCACATCAAAGCGATGTACGAGGAGCTTAAGATGGTATACAAGGTCGCGTTTGTTGATGTCTGAGCCTCAGACGCCAAGCAAACAACCTCACCACGTTTCCGGATGGCTACAAATAGCTCTGGGGCGACGCTGCGCGGAGAAGGAACATCCTGCAGCAAATCTTGTCTGCCTGTATCGTTATGTCCTTGCACCACCCGACTTGAATTTCTTTGAGACTGTGGCCTTCGCAGCGACACAATATCGCTCACAGGGTCCATATGGATTTCGGACTTGGAAAGCGGAGGTGAGTGAGGTCTGTCGCAGTCAAGACGGGCTCTTCTGTTTGATAATTAGAATGATTTGACTGGAAGCGGGCGCCTATATCTACAGTCCTTTCCAGCTTCTTTGTGATCAAATTGTTAAGCTTTGTATCAAAGCCTTCCTCATCAGATAAAAGATAATAAATATTCTTCCTCCTGTGCACTGACAGAACAAGTTCCAAAGTCATACATATTTTGACCGCAGCTGGGGTTTCGGCGCGCTATGGTTGAGACTCTAACTCGCATTCGGTTAGCGAATTTTGTCTTACCTCAGCGGTCTACATATCAACAGACTCGCTTGCCGTCCGCGATTGCTCAACTCTCAATCACGCAAAACCAAAATTCTTACGCAAAAACGCCACCAGCAATGGACAAGCCAACCCTGCGGGAAGTCATTACCGGGCTCCTTGAGCCCTGGCAATTCATGCTAGTAGCTTGCTCTTATCTTCCCTCCACCATTTCCCACCTCTATAAAACGTCCAGTCTTTCCTCCTTGTTTTCCTGGGATGCATTCCAAAATGCTTGGTTCAGCAAGTTCTGGGCCTGGGCCGGCCCACGTATTCGCGAGGGAAACGGGCCCCGAATAACCGCTTTACTTGAAGGCAGAGTGACGGGCGCTCAAGTTGTCGACGAAGTGGTGGGTGAGCCGATTAGTGGGGTAGTCTTGGATATCGGTCCAGGCCTGGGATACTGGGTAGACTTGTACGCGCGTACGGAGGTGCCGCTCAAGAGCGAAGATGGATCTGCGAGAAAAAGAGAGGGTAAAGGTAAAGGAATCACGAAGGTTTATGGCGTCGAGCCGAATGCGCAGGCGCACTCTGGGCTTCGACAGCGCGCAAACGCGGCTGGACTTGACGGCATATATGAGATCCTGCCGGTGGGAATTGAGGATATTGCCAAAGACTCGGTCGTGAAGAAAGGTAGTGTGGATGCGATTGTCAGCCTGCTGTGTCTGTGCAGCATTCCCCAGCCGGAGAAGAACATCAAAGAGCTGCATAGCTATCTGAAACCGGGCGGCAGGTGGTATCTCTACGAGCATGTGGTTGTCAAGGGCTATTGGCCTATGCAACTGTATCAAAGTAAGTCGCTCTTGTGATGTCGACTAAGACAGTGCTAATCTTGGATCACAGGATTTGTCAATCTGTTTTGGCCACATGCACTCGGAGGCTGCCAACTGTGCCGGGACACCGAGAAGTCTCTACGAGAAGCCGGGCCGTGGTCAAAGGTGGATCTCAAGCAGCCGCCCATAGAACCGTGGCATGCGACCGTTCCCCATATCTTTGGGACGCTGACCAAGTAGGCGCTGGCTTATGGTTTGGAAGAAATGCCTTTCCTCGGACAACATTGGAGCCACCTATTCGCGGAAACTGAATCGACTATAGGGAAATTGCGGGAGACTTCTTTCAGTCGTGGGTCCTCACCGTAAGATTGAGCTTGGCATCTGCTGGTAGATTAGGGGTGGGGTTTGGTTCTGCTGTAAGGGATCTATTGAGAGAGTTTGGGTACTGGATAGTAACAAGGTGTAATTATTACTCAAGGTTTGCAAGGTGTTACAGTATAGTTTGCGTATTCAATATTACCAATAGAGGGATCTGGCACATGCGACACTGCCCAGTATCTCAAGATCTGTTGTATGTGGCCACGAGTTTGTAGGAGACACTCATAACGAAAGAATCTGCCCCTGATAACTGAGCCGAATCCGCATAGAGGGTTTTTTTTTCACATTTCCCATCAGAAGAGTGCAATCAGTGTGCAAAGAATCGCAGTACTGAAAAGACACAATTTCTACGGATCAAACAAGCCATTTGGATGCATAGACTGCGATGCATGTTTGAGCAGACCGAGGAATGCACCCTACATGCGATTGAAACTAAACATATCGATAAACTACTAGATCCTATTGCGGCCCTCTTTGCTGAGAACTACAAGATGCGAGACCTGCGAATGATGAAACATCGTATATTACTTAGGGCCCCCTTACCTGGAACAATTGCCTGCGGTATGTACCGCTGCAGTTAACAGGTCACAAAAAGCGAAATCAAATGTCGACAAGGTCAGAGGGGATTAGCTGGTAAGCAAAAACAGTGCAAGTATGATGTTAGCGATCGCTCATCCTTTAGGCGTAGCTCTATCAGCTTTGAGATGGATGAATATATAAGGATATTATTTCTAAAACAGCAACTCATTTTCGTAGTACAGACATGAAGACCGGACATGGGAGACATCGCATTCTTTCCCACTCGCTTTCGATAAGACCTTCCCTGCTTACCACAGCTTCCACGTAACCTCGTTACCGCTTCAGACTATGCATTTGATCAGGGCTCGAAATAGTCATCGACAGTATGCGAGGAGGACGTACGAAAAGAATGACAGCAAGGGAAGGAAGAAACAAAAAAAGATAACGTCGCGCGACACGAACACAGGGACAAGAGCGTCGTACTAAAAAATCTAAAGATATTGACTTTTCCTGATTCTTGCTGACGTGCACAAAATGTGCCCATACGTCTGGAGCACGAATTCCCTAAGCTGCATGTTTGTTGTAACTTTGTAGCTGTCCCTGAGTGCCATTTTGTTACTGGTGTTGTCGTCGAAGTCGATAGTGAGGATCAGACGCATGTACACCTCCACTCAGGAAGGTGTAAAGTACGTCTCAGGCTGATCCATACCCATCTAAGCCAAATCTATCCAATGGAAGTACTCGAATCCAGCGCTGAACGGCGCATCCTGCCAGAAAAGTATCTCAATCCCAGCTCTCAATGCTGTGACATCGACGCTCCTCTTGGGTTGCCTCTTACGATTTTGTGACTTTACAATCCAGGAATTGGTACCATTCGCCAAGTTCCGGGGCGTGCTACTGAAAGGAAACCCAGAGTAGCGATTCCAGGTTCTCATTCTTTGGATGTGTGCGTCAGCTCCCATCCACGACTCCGTTGCTACCTGCTTGACACCTACACGAACACGCGGCTTGAGGTTCGGTATGATTTGAAGCTGGTCAACATGCTCGCTGAAGTACGTGGCCCATTTGACCTGCCTATACGTACGCGGTGGTGCTATTAGGTCGCGAAGCAGTTGATACATGTTCCTGAAGCGGGGCCGGTCTTCGATGCCTGTGTGTGCAAGTTCGAGTGTCGTGCGAGGCCTTTGACTGAGAAAATTTCAAGGCCGAATACAAATCGACTGATCTATCGGTACCGAGGGGTAAGGAAAGTGTGATCGTTGAGATCGCCGACCAAGCGCCCTGGGGCATGATGAAGTCGAGTATGAAGTTGGCAGCGTCGTTGAACCGGACAAGAGGGCGGATGCTCTGGTAGTAAATGTGCAGGAATTCCCGGCGGACTTGCTGGTTGACGTGGGCGAGGTGGAAGAAGATTTGAGTGCTTTTCTCGCCAGGCAGCACGCGCCTGTAGCGGGTGAGTTTGATGCTTTGGCTGTTGCAGATGATCTCGTAGATGGCATAGCGCATTTCTAGCGAACGTCGTTAGTGCACTATTGTCACTCGAATGCCGTACGTACCAGCTGAAAGGTCTAGAAATCTGAAGACCATGGCCTCTACGGGCCTTAGTGAAAGTTCCATGATGTCTGCCTGTGCAGGAACGGCTATCAATGTGATAGTTGTAGGTGACGAAGTGTGGTTGAAACTGGCGAGAAGCTGTGCTTAAGATCTAGCATCGCAGTTGCCTTGAACCCATATGACTATAGTCACTCGTGGTGAAGGTCGGTAAAGTGGATCTAAAGACCTAGCGATGCGTTTTTGGTCATGAGGCTATACTTACTCGAGGTGAAGGTGCTTCCAACGTCGCCGCTGTAACCCTACCCAGCCCGTAAACATTGACAACGCCTTCACCATATGCTGCGTGGAAAAAGACTTCGCCCCGAAGCCTAGATCATATTGTTTTGGACGTTGTGCACTTCCGCAGTCATTGCTAGCATCTGAGGAAGGTGTATATGATCGAACAGGATGGCACTCTGAATATGACAAAGGGAAACGAACAAGACAGATCGAAATGCATGGTAAGGTTGTTATTGCGTGCCGATCCTGTCGGTCGCCAAAAGTCTAGATGCTATAATAGGAATCATCGAAGGGTATCTGAATGTGTAACACCTCTCAGTATGTGTAGGTCCGCCGCTGGCGTATATGTCAATTGCTGACTATCCATCAACATGCCACAGTCCTGTCATTTGAAACTCCGTGCTCACACCCGAAGAGGGTAAACATTCCACACAAACATTGGACGCCACAGTTCGGTTATCGGCTGTCTCGCCAAGCTCTGTCCAAGCCTGCGGGCTTTGGCATCCTTGGAGCCCCGTGGCGCAGCTCGTCTCGTATTTCGGGCGCAGCCGTGCGGCTCAAACACTTTCAGACGTGTCGACAGGGCGATACGAGGACAAACGAGACGACGATGTTCTCCATATCATGATGCGTCGAATAAGGAAGCTGCCGTGTATGAGTTGGAGATTCTGAGTACAATTCATATCGTTTTGTGCTTCTTCAGCGGCCTATGCTGACCTGCTGGATGCTCTTGATGTTGGAAAGCACTCACAATAGCCCTATCAGCACGGCAAAACCAATGATAAAGTTACCAACTGGGTGTTTGATGCCAGCCTTCAGCATGCCGCCCGCACTCGTCTGATCTCCGTCACTCTGGTTCTCGTCGTTGCTTGTGTTCTTGTTGGCAGCCTTCTTTGCAAGATCTGCAACCCACGTCGACGCGTTGTCGCTGTACTTGTCGAAGTAGTCCAGATGAAAGGACATCTCCGTGTTCTCGGTATGGGGCGCGCAGATGGGGTCGCGTGGCTGGCAGTATTCGCGCAGAATGCCGGCGTCGGCGTACGGCTTTAGGCCCGCGTTCTGCTCGGCGGTTCGAGGAGCACCACCGTCGCTAATCTCGCCACCGCCGACGGTCCAGGTCATGTTCGCTGAGCGACGCGTGGGGCCGTACATGAGGGCTGCTGCGACTACCAATTGTTAGTGATGGCATGGTCTGGAGAACTTCGCGTACGTACCCTTTGACCCAGGCGTGGTCGAGATGTCCATAGCCGGGTTGCTCTCCTGCATGCAGCCCCAGAGCTCGCCGCCTCCACCTCCCAAAATGTCGAGGCCAACGCTACCACCCTGGCTAAAGCCCATCAGGATCAGGTGGCTGTCCGGGCAGCGCTCTGTGTAGTTGCGCATCTGCGCAGCGCCGTTGATTGCGCCCTCGTGAGCACTCTTGCACCACCTGTCCCCGCCATTCATCGCCGCGTACTCGATATCCTCATAGCCACAGGCATTCGGGGTGCTCTCGGTGTTGAGCTTGTCGCACACTTTAGCCACCGTCGAGATGACATGGCCAGGGTAGGGCGAGGTGGAGCCGCGGAGGAGGAAGTGGTGGTATTGCTGGCAGTCGTTGGTCTTGAGCGTCTCGTACTGTGGGCAATCCTCGAGTTTGGTGCAGACAGCGAGCGCTGCGGAGGCATAGAGCCCGGCGAGGGCGAGGGACCGGGTGATCATTGTGTTTGAGAAGGAGCGACCTAGCAAGAAGAAACCGCGTAAAATGACGCAGAGGACTGAAGAAACGACGCCTGGAAATGCAAGACGAACGATTGAATGCTCGCTAAAAGGTCAAGATGCTAAAAGCAGCAAGCACGTCAAAGCAGGCAAATGTACAGTGTACGGGGTATAGTGAGAGCAAAGGGAAGCCGGCGTCAGAGTAGTACCCGCCTACTCCAGGGTTGTGTGGGGACGATCACCGCCATCAAGGCGAGGCATCATTTCGAGGCCAAGTTTCAAATCGCAGGAAAGAGCAGACGCGTTCGCTCCCGCCAAGAGCGCCTGCCTCACGCTTGTTCCACCCTGAGTGGTCGCACTTTGGTAACGATTGACATCACGCCAAGCCGCGTACTCGGTTAAACGGCGTCAAGCGCGAAGAAGCGCGGGAAGCAGCCACCCGCCATGCCGCCTTGAATCTTCACTGCCACACATGCTCATCACCATGAGACGCTGACCAAGCCTAGCCTGAGCTACAACAGATTTGAAGACTATCGGCATCTTCAGAAGAGCTCTGGCGGCGTTGCAGACGCTGTCTTGATCAAGAGGGAGGAGCATTGCATTCATCTCAACGACTAGGGAGCCGCGCGTCAAAGCAACTCCTTGCCGTCTTCAATGTCTGATAGACTGACTCGATTTATTTCCACTTTCCCGCCGAGCGGGTTGGCGGCTCTCAACCAAGCCATCCAATTTCTAATCCGACACCGACAATTGCACAGCATTCGCATGAATTTCACCGTCAGCGACAACAACTCCCACAGTGACTATTGCAAGACAACCTATAGCGACATCTCTGAGTTGATGCAATATGACCACAGCGAAATTATCAATACGCAAGCGCTACTGTACCCGTCAGCAGTGTTTTCTTACCGTTGCAACTTTCTCCAGCAGCCTTATGTTGGTCAGGGTTTGTTAAGCAGTCTTACAATGAAACAATATGGTTGTTTTTCGACTCGATTGGAGAAGCCATGCCGTTACACCACATCTCGAAGTTGCCATATCGGATTGGAGACCTTAGAACCCTCAGCATGATGGAAACCACAATGCATAGTAACCTGTGGGTCCGGAGTATTCGGAGCTGCTTCGTCGAAGCCTCCTACTCCAAAGGGTAGGAGTCTCCGGCTACAACACATACAAAACAGCGCGCACCCTCTTTAAATACAGTTGTTTCATTGACAGCAACAGTACCATAGGAGAAATCACAACAACAACAACCGAAGTTATGGAATCTCATACTCCCGTCAGCAACATCACGGAAACTTCCTACGGACGAAACAGTGAAGCAGTTTCCAGAGCAAACCTCCCAAGGCAGTGTTCTCCGTAATCAACAGTACCATCACTAAGTGGACATACTTGACAGTCCTGCACACCTTTCAATACAGTCCAGGTTGGATATCTTTGCCCTCGGGACGAACTCGAGACCTGTCAAATACCTCACGCAGAGCCTGGAGATACTTCCCAACGGATGGGTACTTTGATGCGTTGATTTGGTCCGATGTACTACCTTCTGGGTTGCAGTCAGGAGCTGCCAAGCATGCCCATCCTGTACATTTCCCTCGGTCCACCTACACCACCGTAGAGCCGGACGATTCGCAAGCATCTACTATGGAGCCAAGTTCGGCAAGCTACAGCACAGAGTCGGTATCTGCTCGTCTCCTGTTCCCTATGCGCATTTCCAGGCTACTTCATCTCAAGTTCCACTGCCCGAAATTCTTGTGCATTTGAAAGGCAAGTTCCATCTCATTACCAAAGAGTCCCACCTTCATCGCACGTCCCCGTGGTCACTCGCCGGCCACCCGATACAGTCGCACGCTTCACTTTTGCGCACCGCATCCATTGATGAGATGATCCCTATCCCGCGCAAACAATGGATCTGGCGGAGTCTGGAGACCCTTATCATCTCGTTAGATCAGCAAGAGCACGTCTTCCGATGTGTCTAACCCCAACCTTTGCCGTGGCGTTGCTGTGCCGAGTACCGCCGGATCTGGAAGAAACTGCTCCGTTTGGCTGAGCTCAGCTCGGCGTACGCAAGACAAGGTGCGGCTCTCACTAGCGCGGCCATTCCCGAACACGATTTACGTCATATTAGACCCTTCTACTCCACGCCCACGAGGAGTTTGTGATGCATCATGATGGTAGCATGTGTGGAGGTGGAGCGCCCCTACGTCTGGGATTGACGGATTCGAGATGCCATCCGCCAGCTATGTGAGGTACAGATCAGGGACTTCAAAGACCCAAGACTCAGATGGTCCACATGCCTGAAATGGAGAAAAATACCGTCGCCTCATTCATCCAAGACTGAGCTTAAGGGCCCTTTGCACGTTGCGCCTAGCGCCTCGAGACCGGTCTATCGGATACGCCTCAAGGATGCTCCCATACGCTACAGCAACTGGGTTTCGACCAACGGTAACCCTACGTAATTCTGAACTTGCCTCCATGCTCCACCTCCACAATAACGTGCGGCTCCGCTGCAATTTCTTTAAATCGCTCTTAGGTCTTCTTCACTTTGCCTTCAGCTTCTCCACCTTGAGAAGTCCACAGCTCAGCCATTGACCTTTCTTATCCTCAATCAACAACAACACCAACCAAACACTACTGCCATAACAAACAAGGTATAGGCGTGAGCCATTGACACGTTCAATATGGACAGATATGGTGATGCCAATGCTGCCCTCAGCGACAATCCCATGCAACAACCCAACGACACTGCCGAAAAGCTCGAAGCACCAAGGGACAAGCCCAGGAGCAAACCCATCTCGGCAAATCGACCAACACTTCCCTTTGCAGCAGACGCGACACACGACCCCGAGGACCCTCTACGTAACCAGGGATTCACCGACGACGAGAAGTACGACTCGACATCCGACAGCGACGCACAACTCGGTGATGTCTCAGACGTGCAGAATGCTCGCCCAGCCGCCGATAGTTCGGCACGAAAACTCACAACAACACAAGCTGTCATCATCTTTGTCACAAACGAAGTAGGCATCGGTATGCTCTCCTTACCGTCAGCACTCAATGTTCTTGGCTTCTTTCCTGGCCTTCTTTGCATCATCGTTCTTGGCGCGCTATCCTTGTACACAGCGTACAACCTTATTCAGTACTGGCGAAAATACCCGTACATGCTCAACATTGTCGACTATGGCCGTGTCCTTGGTGGTCCCTGGTGTGAGGCCATCTTTGCAGTCGGCTTCCTCATCAACATGGCCTTGATATCCGCTTCGGCACTCGTCACTCTTACTATTGGACTCAACACCGTTTCAGAGCACGCAACTTGCACAGTCGCGTTCACCGTTATTGCCGCTGTCGCAATGTGGGCACTTTGTGTCCCACGCTCGATGCGCTTCGTATCATGGGCATCCTGGCCTTGCACGGCCAGCATCGTCATCACTGTCCTCCTCGTTATGATCACGTTGGGGGTTCAAGGGCCACGCGACGTCTCCGCTCCCCTCAACTTGAAGGCTATTGGTAGCCCGAACTTCATACAAGCCGTCTCTGCATTCCTCAACATCGCCTTCGCATTTGCTGGAAACCAAGCCTTCCCTACCGTGTTGGCCGAAATGGAGAACCCTTCCCGCGACTTTCCCCGCGCTGTCACGATCGAGAAATGCGTGACCACTACTATCTACATCATCGTTGCGTCCACTGTCTACGCTTTGTCCGGCGAACAAGTTGCCTCCCCCGCTATCGGCTCATTGCAACCCACCATGGCCAAGGTCGCATACGCAGTTTCGTTCATCGGACTCCTCGGCACAGGCCTCATATTCGGCATGACCAGCGCGCGATACCTCCACGTCGTCTTCCTGCGCCACATTAACACCCTCCTCCACCGCAAAGACTCGCCCAAGCGACGCCCCAGCATCGCTTCCGACCCCACCC
This sequence comes from Phoma sp. XZ068, assembly GCA_004835665.1. Classification (NCBI taxonomy): domain Eukaryota; kingdom Fungi; phylum Ascomycota; class Dothideomycetes; order Pleosporales; family Didymellaceae; genus Phoma; species Phoma sp. XZ068. Next base: position 725,851 of record RBKR01000001.1, read on the forward strand.
GCGGCCGCCGCTCGTCTCTCTCTGTGCCACCAGTATCCAAGAAACTCGACTGGGGCATCTGGCTCTTCAGCGTCAGCCTTTTCTGGATCGTAGTCTGGATCCTTGCCAACGCCATACCCGTTTTCAACAGCCTGCTCAACATCAGCTCCTCGCTGCTCCTGAGCTGGTTCACCTGGGGCGTCACAGTGCTATTCTGGTTCCACCTCAACTGGCATGGCAAGTGGCGCAGCAGCGGAAAGAAGCTGGCTGTCGCGGGCCTGAACGTGTTCATCCTGGCGCTGGTCTTCTTCCTGATGATTCCGGGTATGTACGCGAGTATCGAGACGTTGTTGGGTATCTTTGCGGATCCGAATCAGACAGTCAATGGGCCGTTTACTTGTGCGGATAATAGTATTATATAGATTGATGTTGCGGGTCAGTACAATTTCATGTTCTTCTTCCAATCAAAATCGTGCCATTGTCTAAATGCCTAATTGCATCATGGCTAATTTCGCAGGTATGGATACTACAACTTCAGCACTCTTTCGTCGCCCCGTTTGCAGTTCTCGGCATCCCTTTATACCTTCCTCAGGCACCCTCAACGGCCCGAACATTCTCAACATAGATCTCAACTATAGGACCCTTGTACACTTTGCTCCCATGTACTGCCCAGAACACCACCGCAAAGATGTTGACCGCACCCCACAGCAGAACGCTCCAATTCATATTCACAGGTGTGACGGGTATATTTTGCGGCCAGAAACTGAAGAACAGGATAAGTACGCTCCAGGCAATCGCGTAGGTATTGACGAATATGCCCCACTTTCCCAGGCTATATGGCGCAGTCGGGAGGTTTTCAGGATGCTTGATGCGCCTGTACAGCAGGAGTGAGAAGGGAAGTATGTAGCTTCCGAAGAAGCCCGAGACTGTCAGACTGACGACGGCATTGAAAACCGTGGAGCTGCCGATATTAATCAAACTGAGGAGGCACGAGACCAGAGTCGTAACGCCGATGCTAACGACTGGTACCTTCATCTTGGGATGCACATAACTCATTAGACGCGCGTTTGGGACTGCGTTATCGCGCGCAAATGCCCAGAGCTGGCGGGATGCCGACGCGAGGATTGAGAGCGTGCCGAGCGCGAACATCACGACGATGAGCGCGGAAACGGTGGTGCCGCCGCCGATGGAGCGAGTAACGTGGGTGAAGATCTCGATGAATGGGTAGCCTGTTGGGGTGCTGAGAGCGGCGTCGATGTCGCCGAGGCAGTATAAGATTGCAAGGAGCATGGCAAATCCTGTGATGCCGTTGATTAGGATAGAGCCTAATTGTTCGTTGTTAATAGTTGGCAAGGTTTTCCGTATTCGATTTACGCACCCAGCATCGCCCATGGGACTACTCGACTCGAGTTACGGACCTCCTCGCTCATGTGCACGGCACCGTCTACTCCGGTGAATGCGAAGACAGGCGTAATGAGGCCAACAAAAAAGCTTAATCCTTTACTCTCATATCCTCCTTGGTTTAAGAACAGTGTCCAAACGTCGCTGTTGCTACTCCTTGTGGGGGACATGACCGTTATAATGACGAGTATCGTGACGAAGAGCGAGATGTGCAGAAATAAAGTCGCCGTTTCGACATGCGGCAAGCCTATGGAGAGAAAGCTGTTAAACAACAGGCATATCAAGATAACAGCGATAGCCATCAGCGTGCCGTGCCATCTTTTGGGCTGGTAGCTGGATTGAGAATTGATGACAAGGCCTTGGACTGCTGTAGCCGTGAGATAAGAGGCCGATGCCGTGAATGCCTGCCAGGCTATAACACTTTGCCTATTGATGACAATTAGCCACAACCCTCTCTACTTGGAAGGCAGGCGTACCAGCCGGTGATATAACTTAGAATATTCTTCCAGCTATCTGGCGCAAGCATGTGGACCCAATGATACTGTCCACCTGCAGTCGGCCAAATGCTGACGAGCTCACCCATCGTTGCAGCAACGCAAGCGTAGCCAGTCCACACAAATAGGAAGCCGTAGATCAGACCGGCAGGGCCACCGTTCTGAAGCCCGAAGATGAAGACACTAAATAGGCCCTCCCATGTAACCGTCAAAGAACATGCCAGCCCAAGGATGGCGAGAACTGAAAAGTTCCGCTAATGCCATTAGTCAATGTCAACAAAGCACAGGAATGATACATACGCGCAGGACGGGTTTCTTCCCAAGATTGACAAGCTCGCGAGTGTCCTGATCCGATGAGACATCGTATACGATGTGTTGTTTCTCCTGCTGCTTCACAATTTGATCCATTCTAGAGACCATGAAGCTATACGGCGTACAGGTGTTGGACAAAATGGAGAGGACAGGTGGCCACGCCTCTTTCACTCAATAAAGATCAAGATACTTCGCTCGAATGATCCACAAATTTGAGGCGCCCCTGGGAATATGGCTGGTAATAAACACCACCATCTTACGCTATATCTACCCCGCTGAAGTGGCATGGTGTTGCGCTCTACATTAGACTCGGAGGAGGCCGACCTATCAGATGTGCCAGCTATCAACCTTAGTCGAAGCCAAAGATCAGCCAGGGGTTCAGCTCAACAGATCTGCAGAGTATCGCGGCCACTCAACTCTGTCGCTTCCATTCCCTCGAATACAAATGTGCAGCGTTGCGCTATCGAAGCTGGTATATTCTAGCTGACACTGCATATAGGAGAAGCGGATGTAAGAATGGAATGGCATTGGCCAAGAAGCAGTGTCTGACAAAATTCAATATCAATTTGCGAAGAGATATGAGGAAGCACCCGAGATATAGGCCCAATGATAACGATGCGCTAAGTAAGGTGGCGGGTAAGCAGCGCAGCCCTAGCCGCATATCACAACTCTTGCTGAAGCTTGACTGGACACAATTCTCAGTATTAATTGCTGACGGCCTTGTGGACTAAGTTCACGCCTGTTATGTTGCGAAACCTCATTTCATATCGAACAATGGAATATCATAAATGTTACCAGCCACCGGCGTTCCTCATCTCGAATCCTTTAAGCCCATTTTGAACTGTTGCTCTAACAGCTTCATCGTACGTGGGTGGGGCGTTGAACTCGGCATATGTTCTCCGCAAACCCTCGTTCCTTAAGCATTGCGACTCCTTGCACTCTGACGTTATTCTTACATCGTTCTCGGACCAGGTTGCGCTCATCTTCTCAGTCTGTTTGCTGGGCGGTATACCAGAAGATATGCGGACTGGCGTCCTTGCCTGTACGAAAAACACCCTCCCAGCATGCTCACCGCTTTGACATTGCCAGCCCATAAGTACTTCAAGCTCGTATCTTCGCTCCAAGTTGCAAGTCGTAAAGTGCGGTACGACGCTGTCATCCAGTGTGACGCCATCCCATAATCTCGAATCGATTTTGCGCTGCGTCCCAGGTACATCTGATGCGGTGAAGACCTGTAAGCTAATATTGCTGAGTGATTGTAGAGTCCAGAACGTCATGTGTCCGTGTGTGGCAGCACCGGCACGAATATCGGTGTAGCCAACGAGCAACATTTGAAACGACTGTAGATACAAATCTTGTGGATGGTGGTTGAGCTTTTTAACGGACAGGTCCATGGTGATATCGCGATTCTGGGTCGTTTGTGCTTCAACGCTAGGGCTTCTTACAAGCTGAAAGTCTGGCTGAAACGTGGCTGTTATGAGAATCTCTGCTGGGGCTAGGCCGAAGACCTCTTCCGCCAGGACGTGCGATGGGAGTGGCAATGAGCTTGGTCCTAGTATCGTCGCACGTGCTTTAGTTATTGCTGCTCTCGGCGTTGGCTCACAGCCGCGCTGGGCAGCTTGAGTGTCAGAGGGCCAGATTGTGATCGGTAAAGTCTTTGCGATGTCAGTCATGATTAACATGTGGGTTATGAACATACCTTCACTGTTCGACTTTTGAACATGTTGCGTACTGTAGTAATGTCCACGTCAATACGATATATAACCTCATTTCCTTTTTGGAGATCTCTTGTAGAAGGTGGTAACCGTCGCGACATTACTGGGCCGTCCCATGTCGAGTTGTAGTCGTGTTCATCCTTGACTGGAGTGTTTGGTGGACATGAAGAGCAGTCCTGGATCCATGGCACTCGAAGTCGGAAATCGAAGTTGTGGCAGCCAACGTCAAGTCGAATGGCCCGGGATTCCTGTGTCGTGTATGTACGCAAAGATGGAACAATCCGATACTCCTCACGTAATATTTGGTGTCTTTCCTCTTCGCGGCGTGAAAACAGCAGTCCTGGTGCACCTGTCAAAGACGATGTGCTTTCGCCGATCAAGGTTGTTGTGATCTTAGAAACAGTCGTTGCTTGCGCACAGAAAATCTGGATCTTCCCTAATATGAGGCTACCACTTGAAAATGTTTTCTTTCCGTCTTGGATATGTATTTGTACGTCCATTGTTTCCGGTGAATGTGAAGGCACGTGACAGCAATGCTTGAACGTAATGATGCTGAGGCGAACAGTGAAAGTAAAGTGAACTGACGAATTTGCAATGCCGTTGCAATTGCATACTTCTATCTTCAAATATACTGCTTATATCAACCAATCCTCCCGCATGTTGGTATGATGGTAACGTTGCTGCGTTATGCCGGCTATTTTTAGCCGGCAAGCCAAGACTTCACATTTCCGCTCGCTACACTTTAAGATTCGGAGGCTAAGACGACGAGCGAAATTGGCCGGAACCTTGCTAAGGACGACAAGCTGGCGATTGCTGGTTCGTGTCTGAAATTTCGGCAGTATTTGTGTCATACCTGCTCACGCCGGAAGCAAGTGCGAACGGACCCTGGGTCCTAAATGGACGGCCTAGCAAAGAGCAATTCTAGTTGCTGCAATTCAAGGACATTGCGAGCAACTTCAAAATCGTGGGCCTTGGTCTCATCCTTGCTGATACTGCTCGTTTTCGAAGAATGAGAAGTCGGCATCGAGCCAGTCTAGCGTGGGTTGAACATCAAAGAGGCCCCATCCGGGATCGATACTCCCAGATGTTTCATCTGATGCAAATGTGAAGTCAGTTTCCGGCGCAGTGAATGGTGTTGAGATCGGCTGCGGGAGATTGAAGCAATGGCCCATAGTGGCTGATGTAAGAGCTTTTGGCGCCTCATTTGATGGTTGCGGGGTGGTGAACGGTGTTTGTTGAACCTCTGAAACCTGAAACTCTGCATCAACATTGATTCCAAGGGTCTTTTGCCGTTTCTGTGACACAAGACCTTCGCAGAGCTCGATGAAGGACTTGAAGAGCATCTGCAATCTTGCAATCGAAGTAGACAGCTCGACAAGACTTTCAAGCTCATCTGTAACCCTTTTAAGTGTGTGGAAGTCACTAGGGTCGGAAGTAGCCACGACGTTGCAAAAGAGGACGAAGAATGGGGTTAAAGGGTGGTAGAGTACCGTCCTATAAATTAGTCAATTGACGCTCATATATATTGGGGCTCGGTCATCCACTCACCAGTGCATATATGCGACGTGAGATCGAATGTCGGTAAGCGTCAGAGCAACTTCTTGAATGCTTCTTAATGTTGACATAGCCATTCGAGCTGACTCGAGGCAGTCGTAATCGACGTAGGGTTGAGCCGGCAAGCAGATCTGTTTGGAGCGCAGTATCGAGGTACGGAGCGAATGGTATGAGAATTGAATTGTGGTCAGTTCAGTACCCATATGGAGACCACTCCAGGAGTCCGATGGACCGTGCAACTAACTGTTGTCAGCAAAGAGAAACGTTCAGGGAGAGGGGATGGCCCATACTTCGCTGATCCGCGCATGGACGCGTTTCAAGCGATCGAGCAGATCTGCTACCATGTACTCTACGCGCGAAAGTAGTGATTTCTTATTCGAGATCTTCAGTGGATGGAGTTCTAGAATGAAAATTGCCTGAACAGGCACGAAGAGCAGATATGTCGAAAGCAAGGCTGACAAGGATCTATTCAGTGGTGAAGAGAAAACCGAGTCCAGGCCTTCGTGATTAAGGAGACAGCGTGTTCGTCCTAGCATCATTGAATAGTTCTTATCGAGAATGTGGCACCATACGTAACAGTAGTATAGTTCCAAGTCGTCTTCCGTTTCTGTTCGACAAGCATTGACCTGAGTCTCAAGGTTGAGATCTTCGCAGGTTTTACATGCGGCGGAAATGAATGCCCAGCAATGCACCGAGTCACCCTGCCCTTGAGCAATAAAAGCCTGCTATCTGTTAGTACGCGGGGTTTAGTCACAAGACCCAGCATTATCGATAACTTACACTGCATAGCAGAGCCTGCAAAAAGAGAAGAGAAGGAGCCGCAAGTAGATGGATGCGTGTCATGGCAAGTTGGACGCTTTGCAAATACCTTACGGCTTGATCGCGCATGCCATCTTCAATGCTACCTATATCGCCCTCCGACAACACAGTATTGATGAACTTGTAAGCCGCTGAGTTGACACATATCGAATAGAGCAAAAGCGTCTCGGCATCCTCAGTTTTATTAATCAAGGCAAGGCCCATAGCTTTCAGAGATTTCGGCGAGACGTGTTTGAAGTAGTCCAATACATGTGGACCAATGCTGCTGCCTTTGAGCTCTAACTTCTTATTAGCGCAAACTTGCAACACTTTAGGCTGTCATACCTCGCAGCATCCAGTACAAAAGTTCAACAGATGGAGCGCAAATATTTTCAAGGATGTTCGCAACTCGAGCATTTCTTGCACCGATTGCGCTTTCCTGCTTCGTAGTCTGACTGAGATGAGTAACGAACGACATAGCAGAACTTAGGACAGCCAGTCGATCGGCGGGCATGGGCTTGCCGGACGTGATCTCTCGCCGGATGAAGTCATGTGCTTCTACGATCGAGGGCGACTGGGGTACACTGGTTGACCTGGGCGGTGATGGTGTGAAGTGTGTTTGCGGCCCAAAGCGTTGCACGCTCTGTGGTGTTGTGGTCCCCTCGGCACCTCTTCTTCGCTTGGATACGCTTCGTCCTGCAGGTACTGTTCGATTACATTGTATGTTGGAGTCAACGCAGTTACCGCAAGGATCGTCTCGGTCACATTTGACCTGGTTGAGGAGTCACATCACTGTACAAGGTGGCAGCAGGGAACACAAACCTTTCTCATTCTGCAGGTATCACACTTCCCATAATCAGAAAGGTTATCGCAGTCTAGATGAATCAGAACTTACAACTGCAAGTGACGTCATGACTTCCTGAAGTTTACACAAATCCAAAACGTCGAAGAGGTCGTTCTGATTCTCGATATGCTCCGTGAGCAGAGCGTAGACGTGGACGGCAAGAATGGGTGGCGTGGGTGGACCAGCTTGTGAGATTGACCCATTAAAGTAGAGTAGAATGGTGTTAGGCGTTGGAAAATTCGATGTAAGTCGCTTCAACTTCCTTCGAGCGCGGTAGGGCTGAAGTACAATTGTTGCACCTATGCTGCACAGGCTCCATGGTGCCAAGCGCGCGATCACTTGGCAGCATAGCCCTCCCTCAGCCGCTGTTTAGATCGAACGCTTAGTTTTGCAGGTTGACTCGTGTTTGCGGTGAGATAAGAGTGGAGCTGCGAGGGATAATTGTTTGCAATCAAGGGTCTGCGCTTTCCGGACGCGCCGAAACACCGCGCGCGGACGGGCCAAGCGTGGCGGAGGTCCCGGCAGGGACTTCCCTTCCCATGCATCACAAGCTCGCACACGTGCTGACGGTAGTATTCGATCAGTTGCGCATCAACGCGTAAACTTCATGCCTGACGTAGTCCTCAAATTTCTCTACTTCATTGCAGACGACGTAATGCGCTGTTAGCTAAACTACTCCGATGAGTCCGTTACATTTTCCTGTGCATCCTTAAAGGCATCACCCTCATCTGACTTCTCGTCTTCCGTATCCGATTCATCGATGTACTCCACAACAGGCACAAACTCCTCGTCGTCGTCATGGTCACTGTCTCCATCCTTGTCCTCCTGTTCCTCTTCGCCTGACCCGACCCTTGCGACACGAGGCCGGATATCTGCATCAGGTTCATGGGCTGTGGTCTGGAAGAACACATGATTCTCAGTGAGTGGCTTTCCGGTCGTGATGAAACCCATTGGAGTGTGCTCGAAGTCTTGACCCTTGCGACGTATATCAATCCACTCATGAAGGAAAGTGAGTGGCTTGGCAGCGAACGGATGAGCATCTGGATCAACAGAGAGGTCTTGCTTCAAGCCTAGATAGCGAAGTAGCTCAGAATATTCACACCATTCAAGATGTAGACACCCGGAAAAGATGCCTAGTTCAACCTGAAGCCAAGTGGGAGGCTTGAACCCAAAAGGAAGAGGTGGTGTAGCGTGATACTCGAGGTTGTTGAAGTGGAGCATGCGTCGGGTGACTGGTGCAGCATATACAATGAGATGTACACCTTCAGGCTCGGATTTGTCTCGTAGAACCGGAATGAGGGCGTTGGCTTCCTCTGGGCTGACGATTAGAGCCTTCTCGCTAATTGAGCTCCATACAACCCAATGAACTGGTCGCATGTAGACATCATTAGGTTGGTACACATCAACGGTTCGACTGAACTGTACTGATACCCACAGGCGGGAGGGCATAGAGGCTGAGACGAGACGCTTGAGACCAAGAGCAGTTCCGCCCAGCGCAGAGAACATGGGATGATAAGCGCTGCTACTGGCAACAAGGTTGCCGAATACTACAAAGTGCTTGACATCCGCGTGCAGCTTAGAGACTTGGAGTGCGCGGAACCTTGGTGGCTGCTGCACCTCGCGTACGTTTTCGACCTCATATTCTACCTCGAGCTCGAGCTCCCGCTCTTGTTCAATCTCGACTTCTTCTAGTACTGAGGCTTGTACTGCTGAGCCGTTGTCCTGGAACTGCTTCTGGCGATCTTGAAGTATCTTCACTTTCATTTGTAGTGAGTCGTCCCATGCAGATGGCTTGTTGAATCCAGTACGGCGACTGGCACCAGGCTGGTACATGTCCTTGATGAGCAAGGCTTCTTTCATGAGCACTGCAGCCAAGAACTCGGACCTAGCGTGTTCATTGTCTAAAAAGAACGGGCAGCTTAGCCTAGCTTGCGCCTGTTGCATATACTGCAATGATTGCGCGAAGTAAGATGGCTCTTGCTGCTCTAGGATGTCGCAAGTCTGTCCAAAAACCCAGGCCAACACTGCTGCCGAGTCTGGGCGGAAGGAAGCACTCTTGCTCAGCCGGTCTAGTATGCTCTGATTGACTTCTGGAGGAGAATAGAACGTGACGGACTGCGACTGCCCGAGGAGGCGCAGGCGCATCGCTGCTTGCACGAGCGCGTCTTTTGTGAGGTGTGGTCCGAGGGTCAAGGCAGCTCTGCCATACACTGGGAGTTTGAGATCTGTGCCTCGGCAATGGCTTTCGTCCATGTAGACGACGCATCGATCTAGGCTGTCTGCAAAAGGCGATGCTAATAGCGGCGTACGATTTCCAGTGCGATATAGCACCCAGGCTCGGTGATCGTCGTCAAAGTATACTGCAGCCGCCGCATCGGTGTCTTCATCTAGCCAGGCTTTAGCAAAATCTCGGTTGGCATGCTCTAGGATCTGAGCCCCGGCATCGATGAGAATTCTGATCTTGTAATGCCCCATAGGCTTGACCAGATTTCTGATCAGGTCTAGCTCTGTCCAACGTCGCCCGTTCGTGTGGTTCATGCGGATGTACCCATGGTTGCGCTCAGCCATAAGATAGTAAGGGACCTCTGCGTTGGTATGCGCAAGCTCAGGCAGATCAGCCTGCTTTATGAGCATAGGCAACTGGTGTCGCGTGTCGTTTGTACCAGAAAATCCAGTTACACGGCAGCCTGCATCTGTCTGGGAGGGGAATAAGTTCCAACCAGACGCCTGTAGTTTGACACTGAAGGTCTTCGCATACTGTGGGAAGACGAAATTGTTGAGATAGAAGTTCACTAGGGAGGCGTTCAGACTACACAGGATTAGTAAGGTTCCGAGTACCTACAATTCTGGTTGCATGTGAACATACCGAATGGCCTGGAACAACTTATTTAACTGCCATCCATCTTCGGCGTTGACAGCATTGTAATCCTCAAGCCCAAGCGGCGCGTGAGGGAAGACCCATCGTTCATATTCTGAGCTCGGATCGTCCATCTTCACCAATTGTTCAAATGATTGTTTGAATTGGTTGGGATTGAGACCTTGGTAATAAAATGACAGGCATGTCAAAATGATAGCAACATCCGGATGTCCCCATTCAGCCGCTACCGATGGTACGCCTTTCGCGAGGTACGGCACGGCAATTGGAGCTCGTGTGGCGTGTAATCCATATTGGACATTCCAGCGCTTCTTGAGGCTCGATAGTAAGATGCGATGGACGAACAGCCCACGCAGAAGGTTTGTAACTTTCATGAGGTGTTGCTTGTTCTTGAAGAAGGCAGTGATCTTTTGCATCAGCTCATTAGGCACAGAAGCACTAGAGATGTAGCTTGAGATATTCTCCTGGACTGTTGCTGGAAACTCAGCACATGGCAAAAAGGGACAGTTGCCTTTACAGATGTCGCGTACGAGAAGCTGGATTAGGTAGTCCTCGGCATCCTTGCGCAAAAAGTAGATGAGAGGGAATCCGCCTTCAATTCGATTGACGACTTCCACACTGTTCTGAAAGCGTGATTGGACAGCGGTAATAAAATCCTGTGTACGGTGAAGCAGGAGTTGAATCACCTGCCAGCGGATAGGATGACCGTCCACAGAAGTTTGTGAGCCAGACGGATATATTAACTGCATTCGAATCGCCAGAGAGACATCGCACTCGTCCAAAACGTCTCGAGCACGAGTATCGAGCCAGCGCTGAGTTTGTACCATGGCTGTGGAAATTGGCAGGTGGCCATCAGCAAGCTGCTGTAGCCCGCTCAGTTTGAACGAGAGAAGGTGTTCAGGCAATGCTATCATGATCCCGCCACGGTCGCACATTCGTGAATGAAGTTGTCGATACAACCGCATTAAGGAAATATTGGCAGGAGTCTTGCGTGAGAAGGGAATATGCATGATCTCTCGGTTGACCAGGCTTCCAAGTTTAGCGTGAAGCACTTGCGCAGACTGTAAAAGTAACGGACGCGGGACTACGATGCGCGCCAAATCCTGCTTGTTCGCTAAGATGGCAGCGACCATTGCTTTGATTAGTTAGTAGTGACTTCCAAACGTGAACGGGGCATTTACGGAGAATACATGACGTCTTGCCTTTACCCATCAACAGCTGCAGCACTGAGTTCTCTTCCGACGCCGGCGATATCGTTGCCAAGGCTACTTGTACTTGCTCCTCACGAATCATAATATCACCATCAATTTCCAGAAGAAGCCAGTCAGTGTAGTAGGCAGGGTCCCAGTTAGTGTGGCCACGGTTAGCACACTCTTCGCGTTGCTGCTGATCCTTTCGTCTCTTCTGAGCATCCTGAATGCGCAACAATTGCTGAAGCTTTGTGACAGCCACGCCCAATGATACAAGGGCCTCTTTAACACCAGGTCCAAAGGTGTTACCTAAGTTTGACCGTAGTTCAGTAAGAAGGTCTGTAACAGCCATTTTCGGCCATAGATCAACTAACAAGAGCCACTTCGCTTGCGGATCATGTGCAGCCAGGCCTTGCTTGACTTCTTCTACCATCATTTTGACGTTGTCTTTCGCAGGCCGAATATCATCATTTCCGATCCAGTGACCCATTGGTTGAGGAACATTGTGTTGGTTCTGCAAGTGCAGTTGTAAGGCGTCAATACTGGCCTCCATCTCATTGGCGTACCGAGAATGTACCATTGAAGCTTTGTTTCGAAAGTCGCTTACAATAGCTCTGAGCTTCAGAATCTCAGGAATTCGACTACCTTTGGAAGCTTTCGCAGTCTTTCGGTAGTCCAGAGGAGGAGTTTTGTAATGACGGGTGAGAGTATTGTCCAAAGTACCCGGGCGCAGTAGTGTGTTAATGGATCTTGGCATGAGCGCGCCATCAGCAGCCGAGACGCTTCCACGCTGGTAGTTAACACGACGGATCGACTGTTGCAGAAGACGGGTAAGGGAGAGGTTGTCTCCGTCTCTATTTCTTGACGCATAAAGTTGTTGCGGCCTGAAGGTGGTTGAGATGTCAGTCTTCGGTCCGCTGGCGCTGGTTACCAAAGTCGATGTGCTTGGCTGAGCTGCACTTGATCGATCCAACAGTATCTGAGCTTTCTCGAGGTACTTTGCGAGCTCGTGGTTTCGAGTCAATCGTTGCCACTCTGGTGTCAGGTCTTCCAGGGCTCTCCCGACATCAATATATACAGTGTCAATATCCGCCAGCTTGGTGACATCGATTTCTGATCGTGGCCATTGAGCTTGTATCAAACAAGCTAAGGCTTCACAGCTCTGTGCGACGTATTGGCCATGGTTGTTTTCCGCAACGACGATTTGAGACCTTTTTTTGAAACCCGTTGCCACGAATGGCATCCTGGCCTTTTCCATCAAGGAAACAAGGTAGGAAGTAGGCGGCGCTCCATCTGTGCGAAAGTGAAAGTACGAAGCATGTCGGGGTGGCTCGAGTGATTTGAGCTCTGGAGACATGATGAAGGAGATGAGTTTGTCGAGAAGATCGAGGTTGGCATCCTCAGAGAATGCGATCGGTCCTAGGAGGAACATAAGGATGTAACGATCTTGCCGGTCGCACTTCATCGCCCGCTGTGTGAGTGCACCCCATTCTGCTTTGATGTCAACAGCAATCAAATCTGTGAGCAGAACTTTCTGAAAGCACTTGTCGTAGCCGCCAATCAAAGGTGCGTCGTGCAGCAAACTAAGAAGGCTAGGCGAGTCGACTGGGGAGAGCTGTTGCGTAAGAAGCTGTTTGGTCACATGGAAGGCATTCGCTTGAGCCATTGTCGTCGCACGCTGATCTCTTCCATGGTGAATCAGATCATTCTCCAGCGGCTGTCTTGCAAATGTGCGTGCCATCGCTCGTGCTGCCAAATGAGGATTAGGCTTCTTAAGAAGCGCCGTAGCAGTCTCGCTCTTCTTTGAAGCGCCTGGAGAAAATTCGAGTAGAGAAGAAGTTCGTCGTAAGATCTTGTCCACATAAGGCCTGAATCGATCATCTTGAGTATGTCTCGTCAGTTCAGGACGCCATACCAACGTCTCCATGAATTGCAAATCCACAGGGTAGTACCCGCGCATTGGTGACAGCTCAGCTAATAGCTGCAAGATCAATACGTGGCCATCATTCAGTGGACTCCAAGGCTGATAGAGCCCGGTCTGGAGAAGGCGGAGTGCCTCCTCCACCCCAGTTCGCGAAGTCAGCAAATCCGGCATTACATGCGACGTGTATGCATGTAAGAGAGCCTTGGTGTATAAGAGTGTCGGCTCAACAGGACAGTCGATACGACCCAGTGTTTCATTAATGTCGTACTTCAGGTACGTATCTCCACCAGTCTCTATCTTGACAGAAACGTGAACATCATCTCGGGTGACTTGGAAGTTGGTGCTTTTCAGTATCAAAATACTCTTTTGGCGACGATTGGCTACGGACTGGACAACAATCTTGCTCTTTAGACCGTACCATGTGCCAGCGTCTTGATCCTGCGTGATGATCGCACCAAGCCGTAAAGACTGTAGTAAACCATTCTCGTTGATGTAAAAGCTTAGTTCCAAACGCTTGAGCTCGACTGTAATTCTCCCATCTCGTGACAAGAATACAATGATCTGGTTGAGGTCCGCGAAAGACTCGAAGATGGTGGAGATCCGCTGCGTCGTCTCATTTGAGGAGTTCAACAAAGTGGTTTCGGACGGAAGCCCAACTCGTCTAACAGCTTGGCATTGTCCGTATGAGATACCGTAAATCCACCAGTTGCTGGGTTTTGATATCCACATGTCTTGCCGACGGATCTCAAGTTCGCCCTTTCGTACATTAAGCCAATGATAGCAACCGGATATAAGAGGAGCTGGAAGATCACGCGATGCTGTGCCGAAAATTCCAGCAGGTATGTACTCATAGACCTGGTCATGCTGCACCGCACGAACAATCATGGTGCGGTCCCGGAATCCAAGGTGAATACGCTGGCCTCCCTTCATTGGCTCAGACACAGCCCATGACATTCCTTGAAGCGGCGAAGGAAACACCATTGGGTTCGTATTTCCCAAAATCTGTCGATACAGTTGATTGTGTCGGTATGTCAACGGAAGGGTGCTCATCTCTTGTCCGTCTATAAGCAGGGTGCCATAGACGTAGTTGTAGTGCACGAAGTATGAGTGGTTGTGACTGTCGCTTGTTGACCTCAACTCCAGCAGGACCCACCACGTACCAGTAGATGAGTCTGAGATCGTAGCTCCATAGCCTTCAGGAACCTGCCATAGGCGATTCACCGCCTGGATCAAGGCCTCCGGATTCAACAGAATCGAACGTCTAAGAAGATCGCGATTCTCGTATGAAAACAAAACATCGTGAATGATCCAATTCCTGTCCTTGTATGGCAAGTATGTGAACTCCTCCACAAGATTGTAGTTCAAGGATATGGAAGCACTGATGTATTGCTGGAGAGCCGCAGTCTCGAATAACTTCTGGGGATCGGTGTGCAGAGTTCGCTTGCATAGCAAGGAAGCCGAGACTGCAAAAGGCCTCATCTTGACATCGGTAGTGACGACTGACTGCAGTTCAATCCGCCAAGAATCGGTCGCATCTCGCGCTTGCAGAAGCAGCGCCGCGCTTCTCTCACGTACAACGCAGGAGCTAGAGAGTGACATGACTTTTAACAAGATGGTGATGAGTATATCCATCTGTATAGGCTCGCGCCAGTTGTAATGGATCGCATCGAGACGCTTCTGGATTTGCTGTAGCAGTCTCGAACATAACGTGTCGTCGAGAAGAGCAGTGTGTACATCCCTCCGAGGGTCTGTGGTAGTTGATGCTGGACCAACTTGAAGGAGCAGACGTATCACAAGCACCCAAGTGGCATCAATTGAGAAATTGAGATTGGTGGAGCCCAACTCGCGAATAAGATCCATCCATCTTGAGTGGGTGCCGACCAAAAGCCCTTGCCAGGCCATAAACTCGTGCGCACTAACATCTGGAGGGCAATCGGCCTGGCTCGCTTGGATGTCGTTCGATGAAGGCCAGTCGGCGTATGATGGCTGGAGGACTCGGTAAGGTGAGCTGATCCCTAGCATCACAGGGAAATGGTGCCACAGAGATGCCTTGCCATATTTTCCAGTCCATGATTGACTGGAAACGTCGTAGTATCTCGGCTTGAGCCCGCAATTGCGGATCACGTCATGCAAACCAACTGGAAACCCCCAATTTGCGTAATGGGTATCCAAGAAAGCTTTTTTCTCCGAAGCAAGAGTCACCTCACAAAATGAGTCGTTGACATGTGGTTGAAGTTGCGAATACTCTCGGAGCAGCGAGACCCGCTCCGGTTTCGTAGCCGGCGATGAGCAGCAGATGATCGATAAAATGGACCACGTTGCATTCCTGTACGCAGCGAAGGATTTTGGACACCTCAACTCGAACATAGCTGCCTTGGCGGCCGGCTCGTAGCCCGGTAAAGGGTGCTCGAAGATCCGGATCCGTATGCTCTTAGCGGCAGCCCGGAGATCATGCCATTTACATGGTTGACGGTGCCTCGATTCCACCATGCCAGGTATAAATCTGTGCGGTACGTCATCGTAGACACAAGTTGTCTCATCTCGCTTCCGAACTATCTCCTCGTGAAGTTCGCTCTTCTCTTCCCATTCGGCTTCCTTGTCTACGCGCTGCGTGTCGGCCCTGCTTTCAATCTCAAGGCGAAGAAGCTGTCCATCTTCGTCGTGCTCATCGAAATATCTCACAGCAAAGCAATCGTCAGCAGGGTCGTCAAATATAGTCGTACAATGCATGCCGTAGCGCGCACGATATCGCTTGCTGATGTGAATCTGAACCGATTGCACACGCAGTAATTCGTCCAAGGAAAGCAGCTGAAGGGGATCCAGTAAATCAGAGCCGAAGCCAGGGTGATAATTTTGGAGAAGAGGGTAACAGACCACAGCTTCCTTGTCCATCAGCACCCATAGCTCCATGAGATGTAGGAGCATACGACTCTTCTGATCTGGGTATGGTTCAGGTGATGCCTGGATTTGCTGGACGTAATCCCGGATAGTCTCACTTAATTCCATGATACGAGAATGCCCCGAGCCGCTAGAGACTTTTGCAGGCTCGATAACTGTCGAGTGGTGCTGCGAGATTTGAATATGTGAACGTGCTGAGTGCATGTATGGCTTAACAGAAGCAGCGGACTCTTCGTAACGTTCAAGCAGTTCATCTGGAGAACGCTCCGCATCATTGTTTTGCACGGCCTGTGTCGCAAGAATACGACTGAGGACAGGATAGCTGTTAGCAAGGCGTAAATTAAGTGCCCCCGCCGGAACGAAGGGACTCAGCAAAGGTATGCTGCGGCCGTGCGTGTTCTTGTAGTTGCGCCATGTCGCTTTTAACCAGCCACCAGTGGTACGAAGTGTGCTCTCAAATCTCGAGTCGAGCGAATCGAGCGCAGACTTAATCATTGGACTATCGCTTCCGGTGATTGCAGCACGATCGCTCGCAAGCTTTGCGAGCCTGCGGCCCAGTTTCTCGCGTAAGAAGGCGACCGACTCAAAGGGTATTCTCTTGAGAACATCCTCCAGAAACTGACGGAGCATCAAGCACATAATCGTCTTGTAGTACAGCCTTCCAATATCGGCTCCAAGATGCCTGTATAGGTGGCGCTGCATCGCGACGCGTATGGTAAGGTAAAACGGCGACCGCCTCCAGGGCTTGTATGCCTGGTCAAACATGACAGTATCTCGTACACGCTTCCGTAGAGTTGGCACGTTGACCGTCGCACCGTTGGCTTCCAGGATTGTCATCAGCAAGCCCGTAACGAGTGTAGGATTGCTGGTATTTCGAATCTCCGGTAGAGGAGCCGCTGCCTTATAAGTGACTGAAGAGAACTTGGTAACGTATTCGGTAGAAGCTTGCTGTAGGAACGAGGTGAGGCTGCTCAGGAAAGACTCTTCAAGGAGAGTGGAGTGTGGAACAGATACTGCGCAGCCAGGAAAGTCTCGTAACAACGCGTTCTTCGTGGCAAGAACTTGTTCACAAGTTGGTGTAACTTCAAATGCTTCAAAAGTCACTCGCTGTTCGCTTGAATCGCTAGCTATGTCAACGGAAAGTCAGGAAAGTTCTAAATTATCGCTTACCTGTAGTCATTGTAAATGAGTAAGCCACAGTTCTGAGCGGAGACGTGCAAAATGATCGTCCGCTCTCGTTGTATATTAGGAAGCTCTCGGAGTAGAGCGGGCTTCGTTATTGCTCGTTCAACATGCAACGACTGACAGGCCATGAGCGAGTCACACAGTGTACGAATTTGCTGCTGGGCTGACGATTCGATGTGAGAGCTCAAGAAGCTAGTTGCTTCAATCAGCCGAGTAAGCAGTGCATTTTCGAGATGGGATAGGTTGCTGTCCTCGCGGCCTGGTACATCGCGCGGTAACGCAATGTGATTGTACAGTTGCTCGTTGAAAGGCAAGCGCCTGCCAGTCGGGCGACCAAGAGCCGTCATGACTGTGGTATTTGTTTAAACCAAAAGGCTCCAGGGCATGAGGAGAAGTAGATGGATCGAAAGTTGTTAGTTGTAAGGCTGTGGGCGCTTAGACGAAGTGGGGCACCGTGAGGCTGGTAAATAAAGTGAAAGAGCACGCTGCAGCGGCCTTGTTGGCTGCCAAGCATGGAGACGGCAACATGCAGCTCCCTTCACCGTGAAGCCATTTTATGGCAGCCCAGAGAGGTTGCTGAGTAATGTTGGTGATGTGAGTGCCCGGTCGTCGATGCAGATGGCCCCCAATGCGCCGAGCGTTCACTTCGAGGTAGCACATGCATCCATTGCTTGTAAGAGTTCCATATTGCTGAGCACATGCTGTTGGCAATCGATGATGAGGATTGTGTTCCACGGGAAGAAGTGGTTGCAGAATGGTTAGTATAGAGATGTAGGACGCGAACAACACTTGAGAAAGCTATAGACGAGAAAAAAAGGAAGGATACAACTCTGCAGCTCTATCGTGTAAAGCCGGACACTTGAAAGAGGGCGCGAGGTTGACGAAGCGTATGCTGTTAATGTGGAGCGTGTCTCGCGCCGTTCAACATGGCGCAAGTGAAGGATGGCTGCCTCTCAACACAGCAGGCATGGCATTGCCAACCCTCACGCGCGTTGAATGAGGTCTACTGAACATTGACAGTGTGATTTCAGCTTTGACGTCGTGCTTTGAGTAGGTCGATGTGGTTTTGCGGTAGGCTGTTGTCGGTGTGAATCAACCCCAGTCGTCATCAAAAGCATACGTGGGTACGATCAGCGCGAGTAGCGAGCGATGTTCGTAGTTTATATTGCGGTGGGAATTAGTAATGGCAGGCTTGATGGTACTGATGTGAAGGTGAGGTCTGAGTGTCGAGACGCGACGCTCCTCCCGCGCTAGCTGATTGTTCTCTCCTCCGCTTCTTCTCCAAGCCACCTTCCCCGATGAAGTAATTCAGTCTTATCTGCGACATGGCCTCTCTAGCCATGATCGTCGTTGCTCTTGATCACTAGTCCTGCAGCTGACCACCAGTTCATGCATTGCGTCAGTCAGATTATTTAACTCATCTACGGGATTCGCGAAGTCCGGTTCTCGGAGCAATACAAAACTGAGTCATGTCGTTCATCTCACCCGTTTAGCTGGCTGTATGGGGAAGGTGCGACCGCAAACGGCTCGACAATTCCCTGCCACGTCGATAACACGGCAACGGAATGCTATTCCCGTGGCAAATCTGATGCCACATTGCTAGCGGAAGCGTGCCGCACCCTGGCTCCATGAAGCGAAGGATTCTGCCACTGGCTCAAGTTGCGCTGGCGCGACGCTGGTACGAAGCTTTTTTGTACGTCGAGCCTCGATGACTCTGTCATCTCAATCGATCGTGCACCCTTTCATCGTCAATGAACGCCTGTTGAGAAGAGGCGCTGTTTGGTGTTCGTTGAACTTTAGCCGAAGAGCCGAGGAGGCGGAATACTACAAGGTATCATGAGCCTCATCGACAAGGAAGTCGCCGTCACTTCATCGTCTGCTGAGGAGACAACATCCCCGTCAGTCAAATCGGATACAACCGAGAACCTGCAAACAATAGAAGCTCATCACGATGAGGACCACGCTTCGATATCCTCAGTATCGACAGACTCACTCAGCGATACAGATGAGGTACTGTCGATACACCAATCACTCAGTCGCAATGCTGGCCTTGATGAACCCGGCAGCAAGTCTATGGCGCACATCACAACTACGACAACGAACATGACCACGGATCCACGCTTTGAGATCGACTTTGACGACAGTGGCGAGAATCCCCAGGACTGGCCTATGGTCAAGAAAGCTCTAATTATCTTCTTCCAGAGCTACTCAACACTAGTCGTAGTCATGTATTCGACTAGCTACACCAGTGGCATCCCAGGCATGATGGCAACCTTTGGTATCCACTCGAAAACACTTGTAGTCCTCGGGATTACCACTTACCTAGCAGGACTTGCTGTTGGTTCTTTGCTGTTGGCTCCACTGAGCGAGATGTACGGCCGCAGACCAGTATATCTAATCACTGTAGCCGTCTTCACGATACTTATCATTCCCTGCGCGCTGTCCAACAATCTTGCCCAGATCCTGGTTATGCGCTTCTTCGGCGCCATCGCCGGCGCGGCCATGATATCGAATGCACCAGGAACTGTGTCTGACATCGTCAGCGATGACTATCGCGCCCTCGCCTTCTCAATCTGGTCAATCGGACCAATGAATGGTCCAGTGATTGGTCCTCTGGTGGGTGGCTTTGTGTACCAAGCTCTAGGCTGGCGGTGGACGAACTGGGTTGTCATGATCGGGTCAGGAACATCATGGTTCATGGTCTTCCTCATCAAGGAAACCTACGCGCCCGCCATCCTGCGTGCCAAATCCGCCAAGAAGCGCAAAGAAACAGACGATCCACGCTGGCACTCGCGCTACGACGACAAGAAAGCCTTCCTGCCCATGCTGCGCGAGAACTTGTACCGACCCCTTTCAATGGCCATCAACGAGCCCATCTGCATCTTCTGGGACGTCTACATCGCCCTCGTGTATGGCGTTCTATATCTCTGCTTCGTCTCCTACCCGATAGTATTCTCCGAGCTGCGCGGCTGGTCACCCGGCATGACAGGCCTATCATACATGGGCATCGGCATCGGTGGGATTTGCGTTATCCTCAGCGAACCGCTCCTTCGCAAGATGATCAACAACCACCCCAAAGACCCTGCGACGGGGAAACCCTACCCGGAGGCGATGGTCAGCGTGGTGTGTCTAGCGGCCGTTTCTGTGCCTGTGGGCGAGATGATCTTCGCGTGGACGTGCACGCCGAATGTGCATTGGATTGCGCCGCTGCTCGCGGGCGTGCCGTTTGGCGCGGGGAACTGCGGTGTTTTCATTTATGCGTCTAACTACCTCGTCCACTCGTACGGCATCTACGCTGCGTCTGCGCTAGCGGGGAATGCGGTGCTTCGCAGTGCGGTGGGCGGTGTGCTGCCTCTTGCTGGACCGAAGATGTAAGCTTCTCTGTGTTTTCTACTGCCTTACTCTCCCTCACTACTTCGTGTCCCTCGCTGTATCCCTCACTTGTACCCCGCATTTGTATCCCGCACTTGTATCCATCAGATGTATCCCTCAGCTGTGTTTCTCACTCATATCCATCACTCACATCCCGCACTCGCATCCATCATCTACATCCCCCACACCAACTAACACCCCCCAGGTACGCAACCCTCGGCCCCCACTGGTCGGGAACTATGCTCTCCCTCATCGAATTCGCCATGATACCCATCCCCCTCGTCTTCTACCGCTACGGACACAAGATCCGCGAGAAGAGCGCTCTGATCCGACAGATGCGGGAAGATAGGGAGAAGCTCGACAGCCGGAAGCGGCGTGCAGCCGAAAAGGTAGCGCGGCGGGAGGCAGATGAGGGGGGTGATGTGGAGAAGAAGGGCCTTGATGTGTAATAGCGATGAGTTCTTCTTTTTGAGGGTAGAAGGTTGTGGGTATAAGGGTAATATACATATCTAGGTCTAGTATACAATCTATACATATATATACAAGTATGGAAGACTACTTTGCCAAAAACTTCTGGAACGCTTCCTGTTCGACAACAACATTACCCACTGCCCTCAGCTTCTTGCGTCCCTCCTTTTGCTTCTCAAGCAGTTTCCTCCTACGACTCAGATCACTGGCGTGCAGCTTGGCCAGTACATCTTTGCGGAAGGGCTTGATGGTCGCGCGGGCTACGATCCTGCGACCCGCGGCGGCTTGGATAATAACCTCAAACATCTGCCTTTCGACGTGCTCCTTGAACTTCTCAACCCATTGCCGGCCGACGCGGTCGACTTGGGATGTGTGCAGGACGCGGGATACGGCGTCGACGGGCTGGCCGTTGACGAGGAGGTTCAACTTTGTGATGCTGGAGCGGTGGAAGCCGGCGTCTTCGTAGTCGAGCGATGCGTAGCCTTTTGTCGAGCCTTTGAGCTTGCCAAAGAAGTCGTCGACGAGGTGGGAGAGGGGCAGGTCGTATTTGAGAATGACCTGGGAAGCTGTGAAGAAGGTGAGTTCCTTCTGAATGCCTCTGTTCGCCTCGCAAAGCTTGATGACCTCGCCTAGGTATTCTTGAGGAAGGGTGACGGTGGCGAGGACGTAGGGCTCGTGGACTTCCTGGACTTTGAAGTGGAATTCATCTGCGTCGGGGAAGTCGTTGGGGTTTGTGATGATGCTCTCCGTGCCGTCACGCCAGATGACCTTGAAGGGAACGGAAGGCGGCGTGATGATGATGTTCGCGCCGTGCTCCTGGCGCAGGCGGTCTTCGAAGACGGAGCAATGCAGTGTCCCAAGGAATCCAAGACGCCAGCCTGCGCCGAGCGCGTCGGAGGACTCCTTTTGCAGGGTAACAGAGCGGTCGTTGAGGATGATTTGGTTGATGCTGTCTTCAAGGTGCTCAAAGTTGTCTTGGTCGGTGGGGAAGGCGGCGACGAAGACCATGGACTTCGGCTCTTCGAAGCCGGGGTACGGCTCTACCAGCTTTTCAGAGCCGACGGTGGTGTATGTGTCGCCGACCTTGGCTTCTTGCGAGCGCTTCATGCCCGGGTTGAAGTGGATGTAGCCTACTTGTCCGGCTTTGAGGACGGTCTGGGGAGTCTGGTCTGGGTACATGATGCCTACTTCGCCGACAATGTACTTCAGGCCCGTAGCAAAGGATCGCACTGTGTCACCCGGGCGCACCTGTCCATCGAAGACGCGCACAAGCAGGATGACGCCCTTGTAGACGTCGTACCACGAGTCGACCAGCAGCAGGCGCAGGGGCTTGCTGAGGTCGCCGGCAGGAGCGGGGATCTTCTCGATGACGGTGGGCAGCAGGGCGCCGACGTTGAGACCGGTCTTTGCCGAGACGAGGACAGCGTCGTCGGGGTCGAGCTCGAACGTCTCGTGCATCTGCTCGAGCACGCGCGGCGAGTCGGCGTGGGGAAGGTCGACCTTGTTCAGCACGGGGACCAGCGTCAGGCCCTGGGAGAAGGCGAGGTAGAAGTTAGCGACCGTCTGGGCCTGCACGCCCTGACTGGCATCGACGAGCAGCAGCGCTCCACCGCATGAGGCGTAACTGCGAGACACCTCAGCGCGGAAGTCGACGTGGCCGGGCGTGTCGACGAGGTGCAGCAGGTAGTCCTCGCCGCGGTAATTGTAGAGCATGGTGCATGTCTGCGCCTTGACGGTGATGCCGCGCTCGCGCTCGACGTCCAGCTTGTCGAGAATCTGCTTGTTGCCGCCGGGCTCGATAGTCCCCGTGAGCTCGAGCAGGCGGTCGCTCAGCGTGCTCTTGCCATGGTCGACGTGTGCGACGATGCAGAAGTTGCGGTACCGCTCGATGGGGATCTCGGCGATGCGCTTCTCGAGGTCCGACTGCGGGCGGAAGGCCTGCGCATAGCTTCTGGCGGCGCTGGCGAGCGATGGCAGCCGTTCAAGGGCGCGGTACGTGGGCGATGTGTGTGTGGTCAGCAAGCCGTGAGGGCGACGCGACTGCGCCCGCCAGCCCTGCAGAAGGCTGCTCGCGGTCCGGACGCATGATCGCATGGGTGGGCATGAGAGGGACAGTCCGTGGCTGCGGGCAATGCTGTCGCTGGCGCTGCCGTGCCTGCCTCGAAAATGTTCAGAGCTGCTGCCTTACTAAGCAGCCATCGCCGCCATCGCCGCCATCGCCGCGGGCTGCAGGCATGGCCCGCGTTGCTCTCACTGTTCCCCACACACCACTACGCCGCATTGGTCGCCCGCATTGCCTCACGTGCTTTGATACTCATTGCACCCTTCGTGCACCTCGTTGTTTTGCACGCGAGAGTTGTTGCTCTCTCCCTCACAGCTGTCTTCGGTTGAAGTTGCCCCATCAACATCCTCAACATCAACAAACCGCCCCTCCCAGCTGCAGCCATTGTCCAAGCCACGACAGCACACATGTCTGAGCCAAGGTCCACAAGGTCGTCAAAGACCGCTCCGTCGTCGTCCAAGTCAACATCAACTTCCAAATCTACATCAGCGTCCAAGTCAACGTCCAAGTCAAAGTCAAAATCGTCCAAGACCGATGAGTCCAAGGTGCACAAGCTCGCTCTGAAGGGCTCGTCCAAGATCGTCAACGAGTTTGCAAGTCTCCCTTTCAGTCTCCCCTCCCTTTCCCCAAGGCTGTTTCAAGTCGATGGAAGCTGACTGTCGCTACCACAGTTCGAGTACTCCATCAACACGATTCTGTAAGATAGACGAGCGTCTAGAGGCTTTGGCTTGGACTTACCCATACAGGTTTCAACGAGGCGTTTACCCTGCAGAAGACTTTACAGCGTGAGTTCATCGTGACACGACTCATAACTGTGGCTTTCTAACGGCATGCAGGGTCAAAAAGTATGGACTGACCATGATGGGTGTGTAAAGTATCAAAAGCCGATGACAGCATTGCTAACGCACACAGTGACCGCCGACGACCAAGTCAAGGCGTACATCAAGAAGATCATGTCGCAGCTTAAAGAATGGATGTACGGTGGCAAGATCACCAAACTCGTTGTCGTCATCACCAGCAAAGAGACTGGCGAGCACGTGGAGCGGTGGCAGTTCGATGTGAGTCGGGCACAAGGCTGATGATCACTGATCAACGACCAGCGCTGACCCCTCGCAGGTCCAGATCTTCGGAAAGAACGCCAAAACCAAATCGTCCAAAACCACAACAGACCAAGAAAATTCGGTGCCAGAGTACGTTACCACCAACAACAAAGCGATTCACCGCGCGCTAACTCTTAGTGCCCAGGGGAGGCGATGTTCCAGAAGAAAAAACAGAAACTGAGATCCAGGCTGAAATCCAGTCTGTGTTCCGCCAGATCACAGCCTCGGTAACGTTCCTGCCGATGCTCGATGGTAACTGCACGTTCAACGTTCTTGTGTACGCCGATGCAGACTCAGAGGTGCCTCTCGAGTGGGGCGACAGTGACGCCAAAGAAATCGAGAATGGCGAAAAAGTGCAGTTGAGAAGCTTCAGCTCCAGCAATCACCGAGTAGATACCCTAGTAAGCTACAGGTATGTTGAATCCAATACCAGGGTACATGTGTTGGGACTGATCTTGCCAGGCTCGGCGAATAGCCTCAATTTGCACAAACCTTAGGTGCAATCGCTGGCAATCTTTGATATACTATCTTTGCGCAAGCTTGTTGTTACCCTGTTCATTTCTTGCTGCAACTTTATCGCATCCAACATTCGTGATATGCAGCTGCGGGAGCGACGGGCCCTCCGTCCGCTACTTGACGCCTCAACATGAAGTAGTCACCATGCTTCTTCACTTCCAACGATGTCGCCTTGTCAAACAGTGCAAGGCGAACAATGCTCTAGGCTACCAAAATGTGCAAATTTATCGCCACGGTCCCTCTTTTCATACTCGTTCAGCTCTCGGCAAAGGCGGAGGCGCACGTGGGCGTTCACTACAAAACACTGACCGACCGGCGGGCGGATCCAGGACCAATATCACCCTAAACAGTCTTACCGTAAACAGCCCTCAACCAGGGTTTCTGCATCATGAACAAGGAAGATTGAACGACACGAGGCTGGACGCTAGTACGTCGTTGGCAGCGTTGGGGCCTTAGACTCAAGCTAATGCGGCGCCCTTGCCGCACTGACGCAGTTAGCCTCCCTTATCGTACCACAACCGGTAACGTACGGTTTCTAGAAAGGGTGCGCACGCCGTATCTGCAGTGTCAATACTTTCTGCACGCGCCTGAATGCAGGGCTTCGCGAGGCTGGACGAGGATCACCACCTCCAGAAGGTCGAGACGTATCGCCAATCTTTAAGCTCGCTCTCTGCCGGGCTTATGCGACTCCTAGCCTGATAAATGACGCTGAGGCTGGCTTGCAAAGTGATAAGACTATCGATTTGAGATTTCGCGCGTTCCTTGCGCGAGGCGCCAAAGTCTACTATTAATATGTGAAATGGGCTATTCAGCGGGAGAGCGACCCCTAGTCAGGGGTGCTAGCCTGTCACGGTTCCTGGCTACTCGACCGCTTGTTTGGCCAGTGGCAGCCACACGGAACACCACACCGCGCCACTACAACCTGGTCGACCATGTCTGATTCAAGCGGTTCAGAGCAACCAGCTGCTCTAGTCACGCCCCTAAATTGCCTGTTGTGATGGTTTTTGGGCCGGCGCATGCAACCGCAGTACCACCGCTGTCAATCCTTTGCTGGGTGTGCCTCTCCTGGTTAGCAATGAGCAAGATCTGGATCGTTGGTTCGTACACTTTGCGGAACGGACCAACCTCTCGATCCAGAGGAAAGTCTTTCCAGACTGGTCCAGCTCTTCCCATTGAGGGCCCACACTGTTGATCTGCCGCGACCCTCTCAGCTTACGCTTCAGAGCGCCCACGCCGAAGTCTCAAAGTGACCCACAATCTCGATAAGCTTCTAGTAAAACAGCCCTTCAGGGACTAGCGCCCGCCATTACCTGTTCTTGGGTTTCGATCTGGACCCAAAACGAGTCCAGCATGTCGCTACTGTAGTCTCCAATACGGTAGACCTTGGCTGAATCTGCATTTATGTGCCAACGCATGCCCGTTGTCGCGCCTTCTTGGTTCTCAGCGCATCCATCAGGCGGTTTGCCTGACCACACATATACCTTCGTTATACGTATTGCTAGTCCACGCCCATCACTCGCTAACAATCGCTGCTACCACCTACACCTACATTCGTTTCTTACTGCCAATACCTGTGCTTATTAGCACAATACTAATATGGGCTTCTTCAAGCTTGGAAAGAAGAAGGGTGCGGATGTGGAATTGACAGAGAAGAAGGGAGATGCTGTACAGCCAGTGGCACCTTTCATGCCGGCTGCTCCCAGATGGCCTGGCAGTCTTGCATCATACCCCGGCTCTTCAACTGATCTGCCAGGCTCGATCAATAGCACTGGACCCAGCTACCTGGACGTAAAGTGCGAAGTTATGGCACAATGGCTTCACTCAAAACAAGAAGAGAAGATTTGGACAAGTGGCGAGCCCGGTGAGGGTGTACTTGTTAAGAAGTCAAAAGGATCGTACGCGTTCTCTCCTGCGGAACTTTACGAGGACGGCACTGGTCTGTACCAGGCCGTAGCCGCATTGAACGTCAGGGTATGTCAGAAGTCTCAACTGGAATCGACTTGATACTGGAACGATTTGCTAATTGCTTGATTAGTGTGCCATGACCGTCAACACTCGAGTTCTACAACTCTTCATGTCTGCACGACCCGATGAGCACTTCATTCAAATCCACCGAACACTCCGCCTGCAGGTCGTTCCCGACATCAGCGCTCTGCCGCACTGCCAAAGACATCAGTCTGCCGCATTCATCTCCAACACAGCCACACTCCTTGTATGGGAAGATGAGCCCACAAGGCTACTCGAACGAGCAGAATACATCCAGGATGCTCTGATGAAGATGTCGTGGAAACCCGAGCCTGCCGAAGACGGCGCAGACGAGAAGGGCGATGGCAAGAAGCCATTCGTTCAGATCGAGGAGTACGATGACCCGACAGAAAAGGAGGCTGGCATGGAGGAGAAGCCTCGCGAGACTGTCCTGTGGCAGTGTATCTACGAGAGTGCCACAATTGCTCTCGTCATTGGCTGCATTGGCGCCGGTTGGAGATGGGTGGCTATTGAGCACATCCAGGATCCTAACTGGATGCGTCTGCTGTTCATCATTGTTCTGCCCGCCCAGGCGTGGCTCGCTCTGGTAAGTCATGACTCTGTGCTCACGCAGTACTTTGCTAACGATTTCAGTTCTTCTTCCAAGCGCTCATTGGCGACCTCGCCCAGTTGTTCGGCCCTGTTGGTCAGATGGAAAGGAACACCAAGTACTACTCTGGCAAAGCACCCCGCCGCCTTCACCGCGACACTTTCGGTCCCCTGCCTCACGTAACTATTCAGATGCCTGTCTACAAGGAGGGCCTTAAGGCTGTCATTGAGCCCACCGTCCGCTCGATCAAACAGGCCATGTCGACGTACGAGCTCCAGGGTGGCACAGCCAACATCTTCATCAACGACGACGGTATGCAGTTGATCTCTGAGGAAGAGGCCAGGGCCAGGCAAGACTACTACGACGAGAACCAGATTGGCTGGGTCGCACGTCCCAAGCACAATCCCAAGCCCGCCGAAGGCGAGAAGATGTTCCTGCGTCGCGGAAAGTTCAAGAAGGCCTCCAACATGAACTACGCCATGCGTCTCTCCACTCAGGTTGAAGCAGAGCTCGCCGCCACGCCCCGCCACAACATGTGGACTCAACATGACGAGAACAACGCTTACCGCTCCGCCCTGCAACGTATTCTTGCTGAGCGTGATGGTGAGGCCTGGGCTGATGGCAACATCCGCATGGGTGACTACATCCTCATCATTGACTCCGATACCCGTGTGCCCAACGACTGCTTCCTCGAGGCCGTTTCCGAGATGGAGCAATCGCCCCAAGTCGCTATCCTACAGTACGCCTCTGGTGTCATGAACGTCACAAACTCGTTCTTCGAGAACGGCATCACCTTCTTCACCAACCTCATTTACACCATGATCCGCTTCGCTGTCTCTAACGGTGACGTTGCCCCCTTCGTCGGCCACAACGCTATCCTCCGCTGGTCTGCGCTACAGAACATCGAGTATGAATGCGAAGAAGACAAATGGGAGAAGTGGTGGTCCGAGTCCACTGTGTCCGAAGATTTCGACATGTCCCTGCGCCTGCAAGCTGAGGGCTACATTGTTCGTCTTGGTGCCTACAAGAATGGCGGTTACCAGGAAGGTGTCTCCCTCACCGTATACGACGAACTCGCTCGTTGGGAGAAGTACGCATATGGCTGCAACGAGCTGATTTTCCACCCCTTCAAGGACTGGATATTCAAGGGCCCCTTCACCAAGCTCTTCCGTACCTTCATCACCTCCAACATGCCCCTGCACTCCAAGCTTACCATCCTGGCTTACATTGGCACATACTACGCGCTCGGCAGCTCCTGGATCCTCACACTCATGAACTACGTCATCATTGGTCTGTATAACGGCCATCTCGATCACTACTACCTGGATTCGTTCAAGATCTACTTCTCGATTGTCATTGTCTTCACCGCCGTGGGTAACGTCGCTCTTGCAGTCCTTCGCTACAGAATCGGCGAGTCCGGCCTCATCCGCGCGCTCTTCACCAACCTGAAGTGGATCCCTCTCCTGACCATCTTCCTGGGTGGTGTCTCGCTCCACGTGTCTCAAGCGCTCGTCTGCCACTTCTTCAGCATCGACATGCAGTGGGGTGCCACCAGCAAAGAAGTCGAGGACATTTCCTTCTGGGCCGCTCTCAGCGACGTCATCAAGAAGTTCAAGTACACATTCGCTTTCTGCTTCACCATGACAGCAGCCATGATCTGCATGGCGTTCGTCGTCCCCGAGGACTGGCAGATTCGCCTCCTCACCGCCGTGTTCCCCATGGGCCTGGTCGTGGTCAACCATTTCCTTCTCCCCACTGTTCTCAACCCGCAGCTGATGACATTCACTTGGTGAAACCGCTGTCTCGAGTTTTTTGTTTTTCCAAGCCCACCATGTATCGTGAGTGGCACGCTCGTTATATACACTTGGACGGCGGTAATGTTTAGACATGTTAATCACGGGCGCTGGGAGTTATTGCTTTTAGAAGGTCTTAGGTTCAGTGCATTGCGAAGACGGAGAAAAGGAATACATTCGCTAATTACTTTACATGTCTATCTTGTCTTGATCTTCATGAACTGTGATACATCCACAATAACGTCACTCGTGAGGTGTGCACACCGACGTCGGGTGTTGGGATAACAGGGTGCAGTCCACCCATGGATTGAAGTGAAAATTGACATTGTTACGACCCTGTTGACACTTGTTATCGCACATCAAATAAATCTGGCGTCATGGCAGCCTCACTATCAGGATGGACCCTGCACACCATCGGATATATGTTACTTTACGGGTAGACCTCCTCGCGAACCCTTGGTCCTAGCAAGTGCTCGGATTTGGTCGTGCCCACCCGAGTCCCCGGCCCCTATCGATCCGACGTCCACGATCGTCCAGCTCCCGGGTAGGTGGGATCGTGGATACGACATCCCAGTCTGCAACTTCACGTGGTACGTGCGTGGCGGTGCGTGTGAACGTCCACCTCTACCTTTACCACGCTCCTGCGTTCCTTGCCAGGCTTGCCATTTTCGCCGCGCTGTCCATGCACGCGCTCGAACGCATCGTTCGCTCGCGCCATGGCATCCCAAGTATCATCGCTCATCCGAAGTCCACGCTAGTACCATAGCATCCTCACGGACAGCTGTAAACGCGTGTTTCCACATCCGTACTGCCCCATTTCGTCGACTTTATTGCTGGGATTTGCGTACCCCAACTCCCAACATCTGGAGAGATTACCATGCCATGCGAAACTGCACTTCCCCCAGGCGCACGTGAGGATAGTCTTAGTACGCATGCACCGGGTCCGCAGTCTTGAGAAACACGGCATGCTCGCGGTCGACGAGCTGCTTGTCCTGGTACGCCTCCGCATCGCAATCTACGCGCGCCTGGCGTGTGCGCCGTCAGGCGTAAGCACCTGATGAGCCGAAGTTCCAGTAGCAATGGAAGGTGTGTTGTTTCTCCTTCCAAGCAAGCGTTGAAGCCAGAGTTAACGTAGCGCAACAGACACGGCCGGCGAATAAGGAGTACCCTCGTATGATACCATGTGCCGAAGCACGTTGTACGCAAGCTAAAGCCCGCTGTGTGGAAGCCGAAGCCCACTCTATGTTTGCTTTGTTGGCTTGATGTGCTTCGAGGCTTTGATAACCCAGTGCGCTCCGAGATCGCGTAGGTTTAGGAAGGTCGTAACAAGGTTCAGTAGCCTAGAGGGGAAGGGGGTTTAAGCTAACTGTAGTTGCAACGTCCTGGTTTAGCCAAGGGTTATACAATATACTCTACTAACATGTCTGATGCACTGGTTCGTATACCAAGTGATAAAATCAGGAACTACGTTAGGCAAATACCAAACACTACAGTGTTGATATCCATGACCTTAACAGGACTGGGCGTGGAGTGTTGGAGGACATCATTCCTACGCTAGGTCCAGTCTCGCTTACTGTACGCCCCTGGTGGACAACTCTAACTCCAGTAGACCAAGCCACTGCCCCTTGTGCATGTAGAAACTCCTTGATCTACCACCATTGCTGACGTACCACAGCTGACGGCCGCCTGGCGCCTGCACGTGTTTACGTGTACCGAGGCTGGGCCGCCTTAACCTGGGCGGCACTCTCTCGAGCATATTAGCGCCTCCTCAGTCAGTCACGCAAGCAGGCTCCTTTGCAAAGCCAGTGTTTGAAAAAGAGGCCCGTTGAGGATCGATAATAGGTACGTGCTGGATTCAAGATACGGTGATTCTCCTAAGAGCCAGGTGTTAACTACAACACATTTTCACCATCAGCAATTGAGGCTCTCTAACTTCAGATTGATTGGCTACGTTATCAGGTAGTAGATAGCTCCTTACCACAATAAAAGATCGTCCCGGAATGTGGTGATAACGCAGGTGCAGGGAATCCCTTGGATGAATCACAATGGTAGATAGATAGGCTAGTCTTAATAGGAAACTACGGTGCCGTATGCACGGTACGACACCATATAGGACTCTTTAAGCCATACAGTACACACATCAGCTCGGCCGTACTATACTATGGCCTATTGGAAGCGCTGGGCTGAACAAGTGTTTGATCGCTACACAAAGGACTCATCTCGGAGAAAGAGGAGGCTCTTGATACTTGATGGCCACGGAAGCCACGTTACCCTTGACGTTATTGAGTATTGTGTCAACTACAAAATACCCCTGGCCGTACCTGCTCAATATCCAACTCACACGCCCCAGCCGCTTGATGTGAGTTTATCCAAGCCACTCTCGCAAACCTACACTAACGAGCTCCACGCTTTCCTTTACACAAGCAAGAGGCAAGCACGAGTCAAGAAAAGAAACTTCTTTTTTTTTTCTCTAGAAGGCGGTCATTTAAGGAAATAATACTCGGCCTCTTCAAAGTTATGGGTGTATGACCATGTGACTTCTCTGTTGTACTTGACAAGCTCAACAACGCTAGGCCACGAGAACCCCTGTTAGAGATGTGCTGAAACCCAGCTCAATGGAAGATAACAGGACAGAATCTGAAGTCAATAGCTAAAGATCCGAGCAGTTGGGAGGTACAAATACTACTGACTCCATACACTCACTTGCTGCCCAAGTTAAGCTTCTAGAACGCCAAAATCAAGGCCTTCAAGAAGTAGGAACCTGTCAAAAGAAGCATAACAAGCCAAGTAAGCCTCTGAATCTACAACAATGCAAGGAGGACCGTGGTGTAGCTGTATGATGATCGCCCAGGAAGTTCTGGAAGGCACGTTTTCGTCTGACGATTCATGGGTTGGAAAAGGAAGAGAAGCAACACCAATGAGAAGGAAATTGAAGCTAATGCCAGGCTTCAGAGGGACGAAATAACTCAGGAGAAGCGTAGACGGTAGCAGTAGCCAAGGCAGCGAGGGAGAAGGGTAGAAATAGTCATAGTGTTGGTGGGATATTGTCCAGATCCAGGCACTAACACAGGCTGGTCACTCGCCCACAAGGTCCGTTAGTAGACACTAACAAAGTAAAATATCCGTCCGACTGTTTTTGATAGGGTGATGTGGTGGTCGAGAAGTTTCTATCTGGAACAAGGCCAGAGCCGAACTGCAGATCTACGATAATGCGTCTTGACTTGCAGCAATCTTCACCAACATCGTGGACCACGCTCGGCTGGTCGAGCCGTGAATTAAGGAACGTCCCAGCCATGGATCTCCCAGATGAGGTAAATTAGGGTTGGACCCTTCGAAGCGAAGGCTGGTTAGGCACCGAATCAGTGCAGGCCGATCCGCAGATCTACGGTAGTGTGTCTTGATCATACGCTGCGTTCTCAACCAACACGTGGATCATCCTCGGACGGTCCCGTTGGTTAAGCGAAATGTCCCCGCCCACAGGTCCCCAGGTCGTGTAAGTTAGGGTTGAACTAGCGCATGCTAATTATTAGGGATCAAGCATCGGAGCATTATGATTGTTATTATCATGATGATTGGAGGACACTCTGTTAAGGTCGAGTAATTAAATTAATGTCCTGGCTCACCGACACTCCTCTAAGGTTCAGACATCGAGTCAGGGCCTCGGCTGAGAATGTCTCGGCTGTCACATCCGTAAGCCACACTCTACAACCATGGTTGCAGAGCACCACACTGTATCCGTAGTAGGCAGTATCTGTGCCCCTTTAGGTAAAGTCACTTCTCTTTCAGGAAGAGTATCCCTAGATGGCCGGTTTCCGCGTTCGACACTGAGGACGAATCGGCAGTCGCCGGGTTCTTGAGCGCCAAACATCGATTTGTCTTCAATGGTAAAGGCAGACACAGGCCACCTAAGAGTTACTAAGAGGCTCTTGTTAGTATACTCAGCTTCCACGTGTTCTAACTTAGTGCCTGCAGGCGGGCAAGGATGATCGCCCGGGGGATCAGGCCAGCCCCCTGCTGCGGCGCGGAAGCGCATCTGTGCGAAGTATGAATTAAACTGATGAAGGGTATGTCACTACTCTACGCATGTTGTTCATGAATCTATATAACCCGACCCTTACCGCCAGCAGCTTCATACCTGCCCAGAAACCTTGCAACATAGGAACATACATCTCACATACGACATTCCGTCAATCCAACGACGTTATAATGCAGTCGAACCTCTCCAAATTGGTGGCTGTGTTACTATGGCTTTTGGTCACAGTTTGTTACGCTCAAACAAACAACTATGGAATATTACCCAGCTGCGCTGTAAGTCCAGCCTTCCCATATGCATACCAATGTTAACCATCAGCTTAGCAAGATTGTATCAACAGTTCTTTTAAAGATACACAATGTCACCCGTTGACCTCTGACGCATCTTGCGTCTGCCATGATGCTATCATATTCGACAAAGCCAATAGCTGTATTAGTGCATCATGCAGCCCTAAGGATAGACTAAGCGCACTTCATATTACGCTCAACACTTGTGGACCAATTCGCAACAAATCGAAGCTTTATCAAAATGTCAATATCATATTCTACACATTGGCTTTTGTTGCCATGGTAGCCCAGTGGATTGTACGGTTCACTTTGGGACGATTGCGATTGCTTGATGACGGCAATATGGTTATAGTCTTTATCTTGGACGCTGTTCTGTTCGCTATACCCTACAAGATGTCTTTAACTGGACTGGGACGTGATATCTGGAATGTTCCTTTCTCGGGTATATATGACACTCTCTTGGTAAGATTACTCTGTTATTTTAGCAAGATTTAACTAATATTAAATAGTATTTCTGGATTGGAGAGATTGTCTATTTTGTTCATCTTGGTTTTATTAAAATCGCCTTCCTGCTCTTCTTCCTGCAGATCTTCCCGGACAAACAATTTAGGAAAATTGTGTGGGTTCTTATCTTCTTACAGATTGCGTCAGTAATAGCATTTGGTGTTGCAGGTGTATTTATCTGTACACCTATTAGCTATATCTGGACACAATGGGATGGAGAGCACAATGGGAGGTGTATCAACAATAACCTACTAGCATTCACCCATGCAGCTTACAATATTGTTATTGACATTGTTACATTGTCACTACCAATTCCGCAAATCTTAAAGTTGCACCTAAGTCTAAAGAAGAAGGTCTCTGTACTTCTTATGTTTAGCATTGGAGCTTTGTAAGTTAATTCTAGAAGAGGTTGGGTACTGCTAACACAAATACTCTTAGTGTTACCATTGTTTCAATTCTCCGTCTCCGGTCTCTTGTACACTTCGCTACCACAACCAACCCAACGTGGGACTATCTTGAAGCTAGTCTCTGGTCAATTATTGAATTCCAAGTCGGCGTTATTTGCTCCTGCCTGCCGTCAATTCGACTTGGTCTCACCCGCCTATCCCCAAAGGTCTTCGGCTCTACAAACCAATCAACTACAATAGACGCGATGGGCCGTTCTGGACGAAGCCTTGGACTATGCCCCAAGGATATTAACGTACAAACCTCATTTAGAGTAAGTCATGGAATGAAGCCGCAAGTAATTGATAATGGAGGAAGTTTCATACAGTTGGTGGAAATTACTGGCGATACACGGAGCGAAAAAAGTCTAGCAAGGGGGTAGAAGGTCACCATTTGGAGAGAGGCAGAAGTGTGGGACACTCTCTTGATTCTACGAACCGTTATACGCGTGATTGTTTGCTGTTCCTGTGCTTGAATCTAGATGCAATTGTAACTAAACGTGCAAAAGGTATATTTAAACTATGTTCTAAATTTTACGAGGCAGAAACAGATAGAATGCGTTATGAAAGTAATATGCAACGTTTAGCTGATAATATTCATTACTTATTGCACGTAAGCAGCAGTCTGTAGAAAACAACTAGCTACGACGCAGAGGAAATCCCCTAAGTGGCAAATGCAGACCTGCAGCGTATCGAGGAAGAGCACGAGGTGGCCTCCGTGCAGGAGCTGATCCAAGATTCCAACCGCCAACAGGCTAATCCTCTCGAGAGCAACACTCCTGCGCGTTAGACAGCTGCCAGACAGGGCAAAAGATGCACGCAAGGGAAAGGAGAGGGAACTACACAAGTCTGGTCTGGAGGCCATGCAGAGACTGGTGCGTAGCGTTCTATAGTAGCTAAGAACGCGAGCTGGCGGGTGCGAAAGGTTATTAAGGGACGCAAGGCCGGTGCTGAGTCCAACGAGCGCCCCTTCTACGCCAGAAACAAAGTGGCCACTATCAAGAAGTACCTAGGTACAGCCGGAAGCTGGCCCAGATCCTCTGCTACCTGTGTTAGACATCGCAAAGGTTACCACTATACTCGCGCATAGGTAAGGCGCTTTGCGAAGACATCATTTCTCATGTCAATATTTCCGTGATCGGAACGAATTGATCCTACCATCACATATCGACGCTAAAGTAAACTAATGACATCAGCATCCAGCAAGCATTCCGCCGCCATTTCGGCCTCAACTCCGCACACTAGTACCTGGCATTTCGACCCGCCTCGACGATGTCCAGATGGTCGGCTTATCTACATCGAGTATGGTCGATCACAATTGCCCGCTACCGCGAACAAAGTGTTCACGTAACATCCATACTGCTGGTTGTCATGACGCGAACCTGAAGCATCGTTCACACCCAACGAGCCACAGACAAACATCTGAGGATCCGAGAGCTTGGTTTGGACAACCGCTTTGATAAGCCTTGAGCCCCTCGCCGTGTCCCGGACTTTAGGCGCTGAGACTTCCCCCTAGCTCCGTTATAGCTGTGCTCTGTTGCGCTGGTCGTTACACCATGGCCAACGCGAGATATCTCGGTTTGAGAGGCGGAAGTCTCGCGACGGTCATCAGTGGTGTGTGTGGACTGTGCTTCTTGTAGGTCATGATTTTGCAACCTCAGACTAGGTGGCTGATAGCTCCAGGTGTTTCGGTTATGCGCAGGGCGTTGTAGGCGGTCTCTTGACCGTTCCTCAATTCCTCGATCGCTTCCCTCAAGTTAGTTCATTAGATCCTGAGCAGACGTCGTTCCACGATGCATGGGTTATTGGTACGCACGATACGGCGTGTGAACATAGAATCATACGCTGAATGTTTTATGAACAGGTCTTGCTGTAGGGTCCTGGCATCTCGGGTGTCTGGTTTCTGCCATACTCTGCATCTTCATTAGCGACTCCCTCGGTCGCAGAAAGACACTTCTACTCGGCATTGCGCTCTGGACTGTTGGTGAGATCATCCAAGCTTCATCGTACAGCTTCGCACAGTTCATGGTGGGACGAGGAGTCGCTGGCTTTGGTATGTTTACTCTTGTTTCTGTACTGTAGTTTCAAAAGGGGACCGCCGCTAACTTGGATCTGAAGGTAATGGTTTCACTACGTCCACAGCTCCTGCTTACCAGGCCGAGTGTGTTAAGTCACATCGGAAAGGGACTATATTGATGATCAGCGCAGGTGCCTTTGTTGCAGCTGGCTATGCGCTTTCATACTGGGTCACCTTCGCTTTTGCCTATGTCGACTCTTCGGCGGCATGGCGTGTCCCCATTGCGTTCCAGATTACCTTCGCGCTTCCGGCCATTGCCCTTCTGTTCTTCCTGCCAGAATCTCCTCGTTGGCTTATCTTGACGGGACGGGAACAGGAAGCATTGAGCGTGCTCTCCGCCCTCAACGATACCGATATCGATGATTTTGAGATTAAAGACGAATTTCTTCAGATCAAGGACGCCATTCTGATCATGGTACAGGGGTCTACCACAAGCATGTTCTCGAACAAAGAGCGCCGTGGTTTTCACCGTGTTGTCCTTGCCTACTTCGTCCAGATCTTCCAGCAGGGGACCGGTATTAACCTAGTTCTGCAGTACCTCAGCTGGATCTTTTTCACTCGCATGTCATATACTGGATGGTTGGCACGTCTCCTTGCTGGATGTTCTGCAACTACGTATTTCCTTGCTAGTTTTGTCGCTGTCGTCGGTATCGATCGATTTTGGGGTCGTAGGTCGCTGATGATGTTCGGCGCTTCTGGTATGAGTGGCTGTATGATCCTCATCACGACCATGCAATATCTCTGGACTGAGCGCAACATTTCAGGCACTAGAATTGCAAGTACTATTTTCCTCTTTGCATTCTCCATGTTCTTTGCCATCGGCTGGCAAGGAATGGCCTGGCTCTACCAAGTCGAAATTGTCCCACTGAGGATCCGTGGGCCGGCAAATGCGATCAGTACCAGTGCCAACTGGATGCTGAACTTCGTGTAAGTACTAGATCTCGTATTATGCATTGTCTAACACCAACGTCTCAATAGCGTAGTCTTCATCACCCCCATCGCCTTCACTAACATAGGCTACCGCACCTGGATCATTTTTGCTGCAACGAACTTCGCTATCATCCCTCTCGTTTACTTCTTTTACCCAGAGACTGCATTCCGTTCGCTTGAAGAAGTGGATGTTATCTTCGCACTCGCTGACGAGGAGCCCGGCAACCCTTGGTTCAGTGTTGTGAAGATCAGCAAGAATGAGCCACTGTGGTTTGGCAAGCGTGGCGAAAAGCGGTTGAACTTCCAGTACCAAAATAGCTCCTGGCATCGTAAATTGATGGGCAGCAGCGGCAGCAGCGGCAACGGTAACGGAAGTGACCGCAACAGAGTGATCAACGAAAAGGACCAAACAACGGAAGACTTCAACCGCTCGCTTCAACCTGCAGAAGCTAGCGTTAGCATTATTACTTCCAACTGCTACTCGGCTCAACACAACGGCTATAGACCTCCAAGCCCCGAGTCACCCATAGACCCTCGACTGTCCTCTCATATAAATGATGCGGCATCGCCGACATCTCTTTCGAGCCACAAGAAGATGCATAGGCAGAACAGCCGAACAGATCACAGGGACTCCATCAGCAGCGAGCCCACTCTTCTCCACCACGACTCGCACGACGGCGCCAGAGGCTACAAAAGCCAAAAGCACACTTGGTATCAGAGCAAGGACTCTGTCGCCTCTGCTGAATTGTTCGGAACATCAGCAGGTCACAACTCTGAAACCGTGCCGCCAGTACCTGTGCTGCCACGTACACGCTCTCGAAGCAGTTCTTCCTCACCACCAGCCCCCACGTCTCGTGGCCGTCAACAGCGCTCGCGCCCAACGACAGCAGATACGCAGCGAACGTTTTTGTTCGATGATTCGTCGGACCACCATGCAATCACGGCTAATGAGCGCATTGAGACGGAGTCACTCAGCTCTGTGAATTACCCAGGCAGGCTCGCTGGTGGTATTACGCGAACAGTTAGCGGTCGGGACACGTATTTTCCCGACGGGTTGGTGGAGGACATGAGAGATGGAAGGGGTGTTGATAGACCGCTGAGTTCTGGGAGTGGGAGTGCGAGGAGGTTGGCTGCAAGGGATGCTGGAAGAGCTTTTTAGTAGTATCGTGGGAGCATGCGGGGACACATGATAAATCAATACATGTTTAAACATTGAAACCTATCTTGTAATTTGGGTGTTATTGAGAGCTGCCACAGTTGC
This sequence comes from Phoma sp. XZ068, assembly GCA_004835665.1. Classification (NCBI taxonomy): domain Eukaryota; kingdom Fungi; phylum Ascomycota; class Dothideomycetes; order Pleosporales; family Didymellaceae; genus Phoma; species Phoma sp. XZ068. The sequence goes on from RBKR01000001.1 coordinate 764,441, forward strand.
GCTTGAGTTTGAGCACGATTTAAGTCGAAATGGTGGATGAACAATTTATTCTGTGTTTAGTTTTCGTCCACTAATGCGTGAGATTTCTGTATCACATGTGCTACGAGGACCATCCAACAGTAGCCCAAGCTCCATCTTTTAGCTGAGCAGACGTGATGAGAACCAATGCTTGTGATATAAGATAATTTTTAAAGGTCTTGATAGCATTGGAAGGCGTCTATGATGGCAACCAGCCTTCAATGGCAAATTAGTGGGGTCAGCTAAGGCCTATGTTGAAGATAAACCATTAGTGAACTCCAAAGGTCGCCTGTGGTAAAAGGTTTGGGGCTGAACAGAGGAGCGAAATTCGAGAGCCCAAAACCTCAACCCCACCATGTTTACCAAACGTGGTCGTCGTCGTTTGTTGTCGTTACGCACCTCATGTCCTGTGGCTGTCCCAGCCCCTCTCGGAGGAAGCCGAGGCAACATGTGGCTGTGCAACACCATCGACGCGATTTGACGCACATCAATCAAATAGTATTCAATAGCCTGAGGACACGACGCTCTGCAGCCACTGACAGGGGTTACGAGCTGAAACTGCACTCTGTAAAGATAACGCTGGTCATGTGTTGCAGGTTGAGCGGTTAGGAAATTTGCTGAAAGCAGAGGCCATGGGGAAAAGGTTTGAGTGAGATCACCCTGCGGCTTTAGATCTAGATCGCCGTGAACAGGGGTGCGTGATGGTTGTCATGGCCTTATCTGGTAACGAGGGCTGTGTATAGAATTTGAATTCTGTCGCAGCTCGTAACATGCAAGCGATGTGCTGTCGCATACGTGACGGTTGTTACCGCCGTGGGTGGTGTTGTTGTTGATGGCGTCAATCGAGATTAATGGTACGATGATGACATCGCACAGGGACAGCAGCTTGGTGCGCGTGTCACATCAACGCGCTGCAACGATCGACACACGCCGCTTGGCTGGAATTGAGGCCTTGTTTTCGGCAAGGACAATCCAAGTGTCAAGATGGATGAAAGGGAGCCATTGCAATACCTCGTTCGATCAATAACGTCATGTATCCGTTCTTTCGAGGTGATCACTGTTGAAAGCGTGCTGTTGATGCCGTGTGCCCGCGATTCGGTATGCACTTTGATGCTCGTAACGCGGGAGAGTGCCGTAACCCCTGAACGCACGAATCAATGCCTTGCTTTTGGCAAGCCCAGTTCGGTTATGCCCTAGCGATCATGAGGCGCCAATGCTGGCGAGCGAAAGGATATCGGATCGCGACTGGGCTCACAGTTCGAGTCGACTTCGACTCGTGTTTGTGTGTGCAAACACAGCCCCATTAACGGGCATTCCGAGCTGCAAGAGCTCACATGCCTGCGGCAATTGCGCCGCAACTGAGGCTGGTGCGGTGGGAGATGAGCTCTGTGAGGGTCTGGACTGCCGGGGGAACTGAAGGAAAGCTGAAGGGCACTTGGGCCAATCACACGCCGCTAGGCGATCGCGCTTGCCTTTGTCTGAACCACTGGGCCGATTAGAGTAGGGGCCCCACGTCATTCAGAGCTACTACTTGTAGCTCCCGCATCCTGTTTAATTGTATTGCGCCGCGACGAGCTCTTCAATTTTCACACCGCACAGTCATCTGCGCGTAAATAGCACTTCTTCATCGTCCTCGCGGGCGCAGACGAACCCCCCATACGCCCATTATGTCGTCCACCGTAAGTAAACAAACAACACCAACACCAGCAGCAACACGTGAACATGTATTAACTGCATGACAGGGTGGACAAACCGGCGAGGCCCGAGGCGCGCCGAACAGTTTGTCGTCGTTCCTGTCGACGCTGGTCCCAACAGCTATCCTCGCCGCTGCCTTCGTTACAGCGTTCATTATTTTTCGCAAATCCTTCCGCCGAGTTTACGCGCCGAGGACGTATCTCAATCACTTGGGCGTTCAACGACAGACCCCAGCGCCGAGCGGAGGCATGTTTGGATGGATCAAAGACTTCAAAAACCTCAAGGATGAGTACATTCTGGACCACCAGTCGATTGACGGCTATCTATTCGTGCGCTTCTTCAAGATGATGGTCATCTTGAGCTTCTTGGGTTGCTGCATCACTTGGCCTGTCCTGTTCCCAGTCAACGCAACTGGCGGTGCTGGACAGCAGCAATTCGACCTTCTTTCTATGAGTAACATCTCGAACGAAGGCAAGAACGTTAACCGCTACTACGCCCATGCCGTTATCTCGGCCATCTTTCTCAGTAAGTCATTCACAACTGCCAATGGAGAGTGCACCTGACTAACATATACCAGGTCTTATCATGGTTGTTATTGCGCGTGAATCATTCTACACCGTAAACCTGCGTCAAGCCTACCGCCGATCCCCATGGGGTGCTAGTCGTCTGTCTGCGCGAACGATACTATTCACGAACGTACCGAAGACCCTCTCCCAGAGCGCGTTGTTCGAAATGTTCCCTGGTGTCAAGCATGCCTGGGTCGCGTCCAACACCAAGGAACTCGAAGAACTCGTTGAGGATCGCGACAAGACTGCCCTTAAGTTTGAGACTGGTGAGGTCAAGCTTTTGACCGACGCCAATACGAACCGGATGAAGGCTGAAAAGGGCAAGAAGCATTTCGTGAATGAGAGCGTACAGGACGGTACCAAGTGGCTCAATCCAAAGGATCGCCCAACCCACAAGCTCAAGTTTCTTATCGGCAAGAAGGTTGATACCATTGAGTACGGTCGCCAGCACTTGGCTGAGCTGATTCCCAAGATCACCGCCGAGCAGGACAAGCACTGGAATGGCCAAGGTGAGCTCATAGGCGCTGTCTTCATCGAGTTCGAAACACAAAAGCTCGCCCAAGATGCCTGGCAGATGATGCAAAGCCGCAAGAACAAGCCCAACTCCAAGATGAATGCCCGCCAGCTTGGTGTCTTGCCCCAGGAAGTGGTCTGGAACAACCTCAAGATTGGCACATCCCAGCACTTTGCTCGCTGGGCTGTAGCTACCGCTATCATCTCCGTCATGATCATTTTCTTCGCGGTCCCTGTTGCCTTTGTCGGTTTGATCTCCAACATCAACTACCTGGCTGAACGATTTTCTTGGCTAGAGTGGATCCTGAAAATTCCCACGGTCATTCTGGGTGTTGTTACCGGTCTATTACCCACTGTCATGCTTGCTGTTTTGATGGCTTTGGTCCCAATCTTCTGTCGTTTCATGGCCAAGATGGCTGGTTACGTCACTTGGAGCCAGATTGAACTGAAGACCCAGAGCTGGTACTTCGTTTTCCAGGTTGTGCAAGTGTTCCTTGTCGCCACACTTTCCAGTGCCATTACCTCTGTGATCAACGATATCCTCAACGACCCCGCTATGGTCCTGAGCCTTCTTGCGGAGAATCTGCCCAAGGCCTCCAACTTCTACATCAGTTACTTCGTCTTGTTGGGGCTTTCATCAGCTGCAGGAACTCTTCTCAACATCGGTGGTTTTGTTGTCGTCGTGCTTCTCGGCCGTATCCTCCCTGGAAAGACACCTCGCAAGATCTTCGACCAACTGACCAAGCTCTCTGCTCCCGCATGGGGATCCGAATTCCCCAAGTGGTGCAACTTGGGTGTCATCGCTATTACCTATTCCGGTATTGCTCCGCTAATCCTGGGTTTTGCTACTGTCGGTTTCGTCCTTGTTTACCTTGCTTACCGCTACAACTTCCTCTACGTCTACGAGACCAATATTGATACTAAGGGCGCCGCCTATCAGAAGGCATTGAAGCAGCTCCTCACTGGTGTCTATCTCTCGGAGATTTGTCTCATCGGTCTGTTTGCTATTTCTACTGCAGACAATACTTACGCAGCTGGTCCTTTGGCGATTATGTGCCTTATGCTGGCTATCACTGTCATCTTTTCTTTCACTCTAGGAACCGCCCTCAAACATGAGGAGGCTCGTCTGGCCTACACCGATCCCACCCCGAACAGTGGTCACCTCGAAGAGGGCCACCGTGATGAGAGCCGCGAGAAGTCGGACTCGGCGCCATTGAACGGTGCCGATCTGGCCCACGCCCCGAAGCCTTCTCGTATTCCTGGATTCCTTAGGAAGATCATCAACCCTGAGCGAAACTCGCTCAATGTCCTCTACAACACTCTGGACCAATACTATCACACCCCTCAACCGCCACTGCCTGTCGAGATTCAGAAGCGCGCCTACTTCAACCCGGTGGTTACTTCACCCACACCTGTCATCTGGATTGTTCGCGACGATATGGGTATCAGTGAGCGTGAGATTAGGGACACTAAGAAGGCTTGCCCCGAGCTGCAGATGACAGACGAGCAAGCTGTCTTCAACGAGAAGGGTAAGGTCTACTGGAAGGGTGTCGAAGATGGCCATGCTAGGGAGGCACCTGTCTTCGACGAGCACATTCTCTACTAGTAGTAGACGCTTCTCGAAGTTACTCTTTTGTAATGGTCGAAACCTTCTCCACCGCACCTGCCAGACAGAGTTGGAGTGTGACGATACCCCCAAGGATGATCCTTTTTTCATGAACCTCAAACCACATACTAACCCTTTCCCTTCTCTTTGAATGTTTTTCACTTGCGGTACAAGTGTATGATGAATGAAGAGCGATGGTTCTTACGAACATTAGCAAAGCAGAGATATCCACGTTTCGTTTTACCATTAAGTAGTTGTAATACAATGATGCGAGTCTAATCTCAGGCCATCCACAGGCTTGTTTCCTGTGGTTTGTTCTTGTGTTCCCATTCATTATCTCTATCGCTGTTTAATTAGCTCACCTCCCTAGGCTGATGGTATGCAGTTCACATCAAGTATCCGACCAGACCATCCAAACACGGAAAGGATACCCAGTAATGTCCATCTCAGGCGACTTGATCCGCAAAGCTTCTACCTTTCAGTGCTCCGTTCCGCCTGTTGTGCCTTCAGGACCTTTTACCATGAGGTGGTCGTGACATCATACAACAGGGTCTGATTCATTTCATCATTGCTGGCAACCTCGAGTTCAATGAATATGCATGATCGCGACAGTGGACGCAATATAAACCTCAGCTTATCCGCTGCAACTTCCACTCAATTCACACACAAGCAGTCCTCACGTCATCATTTGATACTCAGTTCCACCCTGAGCCCCTCATTTCAGGCCACATCAACACTCTACACACAACAATCATGTCTGCCGAATACAAGGGCCAGAATCCCTATATCGCGAAGCAGGCCGAGAGGGACCTAAGCTCACGCGCAAACGTTCACGGCACTGATCCCAACTCGACCGACTCTAACCGCGGCGCCAAAGCAAGCGACTCAGGTATGTACTTTTCCAGTTCCATATTCCTTGAAGAACATGCTAACAGCTTTTCAGCATCTGGCGCTGGCAACAACCGCAACATACCCAAGCCCGCGGCCGGTGACATTGACCCTGCGACTGGTAAGCTGTACAAGGCCGGCGACTTCGAGAAGGGTGTTGGCGCGCCCGAGGTCAAGGATGCAAGCTACCCGAAGAACCAAGGTGGTGAGCCTGATGCCAATGCACCCGTAAGACAAGGACATGGCCAGACTGGCAGACCGTAGAGGGTGAATAAAATGACACCATAAATGACGCAGTTTTGCGCTGTAAGTCTGCTAATATGAACTAACGAACAATAATCATGCTCAGTATAAACATGGCTGTAAGAGATTCGTCGATAGTCTGCAAGTATGCGAATATGATCCCGCTCAAACATGCTCAAGGCGTTGGAACTAGATTGATGCTTACGACACGAGTGTTCCGTACCTGAACACTATTAAGTAGCAGCATCAGTCGCCTCTGCGAGAGAGCTCTTGTTCTCTGCTTTCGATTCTAGCAGTCACTCATGATGTCGCTGTTACGATCGTGGTCCCATCCAAACTTTGTAGGTACGGATCGGTGTTTTGACTTGTGCCGAAATCCGGTGCTATGATGACCAATTACAAGGCGCGCCGCTCACAGACAATCTCAGCTTGCTGGAGGGTAAAAAAGGACTGAGCTGCTCAAGTACCCGCGAGAACGCTCCGCAACCTTAAACATCGAGAGTGGAGTTCAGAGAGAAAGCAATTCTTCCACGCTCAGAATTCCAAGACTCGTGCACTTTAGCCGGGCGGTACGGCAGGACGAAACCGCCACCAAGCCCACTTCCGCCCAAGCGTAACGCCGTCATCCTGTACGCGAGATACGATGCCGGTGCTTCTCGACTCAGCGAAAGAAGATGAATGGGATGAGCAGCTTGAAGGATCCGAGATGTTGAAATAACATGACAGAAACTGGCGAATGCATCGGATGTACTGCGTCAAAGAGGTACGATCAGCGCTCAACACCACAAAAGAACCGAGATGTAACCGCCTTCTGGAGGCACAGCATGAAAGCGATGTATTGATTGTTTGATGACCAAGGTTGAAACATGAAATAAACAAACGCCAAGGAGTGGACCCACTGCATTTCGAACGGAAAAATAGCTCCACCAGCCGCTGCGAGTGGATACCATGACCTCCTCCTATTCGCTCCACGGCTTCTAGACTTCGAAGACATGATCAAGGTCCACAGCCAAAGGGAGACAAGAGCAAACGAGGCCAACAATAGTCCTTCTTGCGTGTCGGGACATGTTGCAGCCACATCAGGGACCAATTTCGCGACCACAGGAAGGATGCCAGTGTAATTTCCTCATGATCAGACTGTAGAATGAGGAAGAGGCATTGAAACATTGAAACGCCATGGCAATGATGGCATTTCATTGACAGCGCATGGTGTATCCATTGACGCCTCTGACATTTGGGTGGAGCTCTACCATGAAGACCTTTCGCACTGTTTCAAGTTGTTTTCGTCAGCTCAAATGCCATTTGACGGACCGAGATGGTAAACGGATCGTATCCAGGAGCAAGCATCAAAGTGACGCCTGAGCAATCTCCCACGAGGATACAACATGAGTTTAACTGGGTCGCAGGATTCGGCCAGCCTTAATTCTGTGTCCTGAAGCAACTAGGCGGAGGTGTGTTACCGGATTTGGCGCTAGTTGCCGTTGAAGGTAGATGACATGAGCTTGGCACATGACTGCAGCTCAAGGTATGGCGTTCTTAGGACCACGCTACCACATGACTCTGCCGACTACGCGGGATGTGTACGATAGTATAAGAGACTTACAGCTCCCATTGAGAGAAAGGCAGGCTTGACGCTCACACTCTTTCACACACTCTTTAGCATACGCTCACTTTCGACGACTATCCATTCGAACTTTGTTCATACTTCCATTCTTTGACAACACCCATTTTCTCTCCACAACCAACCAACATCAAAATGAAGTACTCTTACGCTTTCGCTCTTGCCACTGCCCAGATGGTTGCTGGCCACACCACCTTCCAGTCCTTCATCATTGATGGTAAGGACCAGGGCCAGCACCTTGCTGTCCGCACTCCCTCCAACGGCAACAACCCCATCCTGGATGTCACATCCACCTCTATGATCTGCAACGGCGGCACCAAGGCTGCCGACACCGTCGAGGTCGCTGCTGGCTCCGAGATCACCTTCCAGTGGCACCACAACGACCCTATGACCGTCTCCGGTGACAACGATGAGCCCATTGCTGCCTCGCACAAGGGCCCCGTCATGGTCTACATTGCCCCTGCTGAGTCCAACGGTGAGGGTGCTGTCTGGACCAAGCTCTCTGAGGCTGGTCTGGGCGCCGACGGCAAGTGGGCTGTTGAAACCTTCATCGCCAACAAGGGCAAGCACTCCGTCACTCTCCCTAACCTCGCCGCTGGCGAGTATCTGATCCGCCCTGAGATCATTGCTCTCCACGAGGGTAACCGCGAGAAGGGTGCCCAGTTCTACAACGGTTGCGGTCAGATCAAGGTCACTGGCTCCGGCTCCGTCAGCCTTCCCGCTACCGGTGTCGACATGACCAAGGCCTACTCTGCCACCGAGGAGGGTGTCCTCTTCGACATCTACTCTGGCAAGACCAGCTACCCCATCCCCGGCCCTAAGGTCTGGGACGGTGCCTCCTCCGGCTCCGGCTCTGGCTCTGCCCCCGCCCCCTCGAAGACCGCCGCCGCCTCGTCTCCTGCCGCCACATCCGCTGCTGCCACCAGCGCTGCCCCTGCTTCTTCCGCCGCTGCCACCTCCGCCGCCGCTGAGGCTACACCTGCTCCCAGCGCCCCTGCTGCCAGCAGCCCCGCTGCCCCTGCCCCCAGCTCCGGCTCCGGCTCCAACACTCTCCCCGAGGAGTTCACCATCCAGGAGTAAGTTCACCACTCAATTCTCACGTTTTCCAGTCTAACATCTTTCTAGGTTCATTGCCTGGTTGAAGGAGACCGCTGGCTCTGCCGGTTCCTCCAAGGCTCGCCGCCACGCCCGCTCTTTCTTCGCTTAAGCGCGCGGCTTCTCAATGACCTGTCCTCTGCATAGCCGGGCGTCACGTTAAAATCTTCATTGGTTGCTCTTTTGGAGAGGGTACTTGTCCTGGAAAGATCAAGCCCCACTTCTACTTCTTCTTTTGGCTACTGAGTAGCGTTACGTTTTCTGTAAATATAAGAACTATGACGAATGGATTTCGAAAAAGCTTTGCTCTCATCGTTACGGTGCTCCTTGAATTCAATGTGATGTGTGCTTGATGTTTGGGTGTGGAGGTGTGCGCTTGAAACTTGCGAGTGTTTCAGCCAGAGGGCTGCTTACTGTCGCGCATTGTGGTAGGCCGGCAACTTCTTCTCCGCGAACTACAAGGTTCAACCATTGTTGTAGTTGTTTCTAGCCACCACTTCGGAGGTATCCGGCGAACTTCGTCGCGAAGGCTCCTAATTAATCGTAGAGCTAGTGCGATAGATCCCTACATTATCCAAGAAACGCGCGTGTACTGAAACTCGGCCATATGCCTTGGCGATCTGATTCGATCACTTGGTCCGAAGTTTGCACTCTACTTCCACTTTTGCTATCAGCCAAGGCCGTGGCAGCTATTTCCCCAGAAAGCAAAATCCTCGGACGACTGAACCTAATGTCAAAGTACGGTCTTATTCTTAAAAATCAAAAAACGACTGATGCCGAAGAACATTACACATCTAAATAACGTAAACTACACCAGGAATTACACTGGCCCCTTTAATCATATGCTGGGCAGCTGGGGTAAGGATGTGGCCTTATTTGAAGCATGTTTCTGGGCCATGATAATTCTTAGTCAGTATTTGACATTCTTTCAAGAGAAGGCAACGAGATCTAGAGATACAATGCCGTGCACAATCTGTGTCACGTCTTTGTACCTGGCCAGAAGTCTACCAGGCGCACTCGTCTAGTTGCTTATGGTGCGCTGCAGCGGAAGATGTCGTTGCAAGAATGCAGCCAGAGCGGGTAGGCCATCTTGCCTGCTAGCATCGCCCACATGTTCATCAACTTATAGAATTGAAAGCATACTCAGAATTGCTGATTGTAAATGCAACTTCAGCTGAAGATTCGTCCCTTGCATCTCAGCCTGGCCGCGCAACAATGTGGGTTGTGCAAGTCGTGTCGCCTATACTCAGCTTCGACCTGCAACGTTCGCACTCCTTCTTCCAACCCACGTTCAGATGCGATTCTTTGATACAGCTCACCATCTTGTTTCTATGTTCGCCAACGTAGATAGCTAGGACTGAGCTCTTGGCTGGGAAAACAACTTGCCGGGCTCTTCTTTTAACAAGGCTACACGTCACACAACACCCTACCACACGGCTCTGTTATGAGCCCGACCCGAGTTGTCATAGTGCAGCCCGCCCAGCTCCCTCTGTACTTCGCAACAGTCAATGCGAGTCCAGCTCAAAGTAACCCAGAAGTGATTGACTGACACGATGTCTGTGGGGTTTGGCTTCTCTGTTGGCGATTTTGTCGCAGTGCTCAAGCTCGTCGGTACCGTAATCGATACACTCCGCGAAGCCTCCGGTTCGAGCTCCTCATTTAGCTCACTAATCGACGAACTTCACTCCCTGCAATCTGCACTCCGCAGTGTTAAGTGTCTACACATTGATATCAGTCAGGTCAACAAGGTTGCACTGGAGCAAGCCGCATCGCAATGCCTGCGGACGATTGATGCCTTCGATACGAGGATGAAAAAGTACCGACCTTATATGCAACAAGGCGGAACGAGCTCGAAGATAAAGGATATATGGGTGAAGGTCGTATGGCGACATACAAGAAGGACGATCTAGTGACGTTTCGGGCCGAGATCAGAGGCCATACAAGCAGTATCCAGATCTTGTTATCAACTATACAAATGGAAGCGGCGATAATGCATACTCGCAAACAGGACTGTCAACATCAAAGTCTGACGAGAGAGATACAGGACCTTTCGCTCCAAGTAATGGGCAAACTCGTCACTATTACCGGCAGCGTCGCACAACAAGGGAAAGCGTTACTCGACTCAAGCTTCCAAGTGGTCCAAACCAATCTTCGTATATTTCAAATGGTATACGACATTCACCTATTCATGCTCACGATCCCAGGGCAAATTCAACAGCAACAACCAGTATTCCTAATCGATCCTCTGAACAAAGAGTGTCCGTTCCATCTGGAATTTGTACGGTCACCAGAAGCACCACTAGCTATACTTAAGGTCAATCTTAAAGAGTCGGGCTGCGGTCTGGCTATGATCGATCGAGGCGAATTTGCCATTGAGGAGCTAGGAACTCAAAATTCAATTGATCTCACAGCACCCTGGGATACTTGCTTTTATCCCGGGCAAAGGGTTGCTATGAGTATGGTATTCAAGCAGTGGCAAGGAAATGTGTCTTCGTGTCCAAGGTGTGGTAAGGAGCACCAGGAGTCAACAGGGAAGGAAATCACATGGTGAGCAGAAATGGTCTTGAATTGCGTGCCTTTTGCCCGTTCTTACTTGCATAGCAACGTCTGTGGCATCATATTCCGCTGTATCGAGGAAGTTATGGAAGACGCAAAAAATACGAGGTCATCAGGCTCTCATGCTGGTGGGTTGGTGCCCAAAAGACCAACCCATGGGCCAAAACCACCGAGGAAGAAACAAGAGGAAGATGATTCAACAAACTTACAAAAGTTCCGCCGGATACAAGTGATTAACAACTCACTCCAACACGGAATTCAAAGGGTACCGCAGCGGCGGTCAAGGCTGAGCATCACAACAACAGCAGATGACAAAGTCGAAGGGAAATCCACGCTCTCGCGGCGTCAATTTGGTCGTCGGTTGAGGGCCTTTTTTGAGAGAGGAAAAAAGCGTCATGCTGCTTGAAAGTATTTCTGTTTGCTGTGTGAGTCCGTTGGAGAGACAGTTGATCATCGATGATTAAACAGCGAGAGTGCGCTTCGTCCACGTCTATGTACTTAATGAGAGTAGCGCAGAAATCAAAGTAGTAAGATCAACGTCAAAGTAGCACAACATCTTGTTCAGTCCCTCCCCTCGTGATGCCTCAGGCCGACAGAAAATCGATTTCCTCATTCATTTACAATTTTCAATGATTATGTACATGTCAACCTGGTTGAGATGCGGTTCGACTCACGGGCCGAGAAAGCTAGCTGCGGCCTATCGGTCGTACTCCAATGAAACGCTTGAAATTGTTCACACATCCGGCCCGAGACTAAAATCACTAGTTACGGATGGTCTTATTTGACGATCATATATGTAAATTAGTACAAAAGTCTATTGCAGCGACATCTAGGATCTTACATGCATACCACCGCTGCATTGACGATTCTGCGAGAAGTGGGAGAATGATGCAGTATCGAATCACTGCGCACGGAAACAAGCCCGGTTCATGGAGATGCCTCAGGTATGGAACTCAGTGCGTATATGCATCTCGTCGACCGACGACCGGGAACCTCGGATCTCGCTTTCTCGCAGTTCTTTGACTAAAGGCATTCTCGTTTCACTCCTTTGCATGTCTAGCAGCAGACCGAGCGGTATAACACTTTGGTTCTCAACTTAGTAAGAATAGCAGATATACAATGTGCTTCGACTCAAATAAATACATACTACAGCAGTCTCACGACTCGGTGATTAAAGAGAAATGAAAGGAGAGAGTCCACTAACGACTAGTTGCACACCAGACAGGCCGTTGATGCAATACCGAATTACAAAACCCAATGCATACCTGTAAATCTCGGTGGCCGGGTACTGCGGATCTCACTTGCTCGCATTTTATTTCACTTACTCGCATTTTATTTCACTTGCTCGCATCTTATTCCTCTTTTCCTGTTTCTTTCATTATTGCTTTTATTATCCCCTTTCCAAGCCCGTATCGATAAATTCAATACTGTTACTTCTGATGCAATATGGGTATTAAATCTATCTGTTACGGTCCTTCACTACGCACCGCTAGTGTCTTAACAATTTTGCGGGACAAGAGGAAGAGCTGGAGAATACGTACCACGACAAATTCTATACCAAGAAATGTGAAATGCACCATAAATCAAAAACCCCACACTACAAACTTAAAGGCACAAGTAGATCACTTTACAAGAAGATACTCCATATCTTCCCTACCCACATAATCCCTATATTTTCCCTCCTACAGTCTATCCTCTGTTGTGTTCCTTTCTACTCTTTTTTCTTATTCTCTTCCTGTTGTAGATTATCTGAATTCAACACAACATCCTGCGTTTTATCTATTTAACTACGCACACAAACCCTACAAATACACTATTGCCTAGCCCACGAACCTAGAACAGACAATCTCTTCTTTATAACATACCCCTTATAACATTCTAACTATAGGCAGTAATCTCTTCTACACCTGAATCTCTATCGTATAACACACACCACGACCGTACTACACTAGACTAGATTATAACCAACCCTCTAATATATCACGAATCCAGATATAACCGCGACACAAGTACACCTTATCTATCCCCTTCATCCTAGACGTAGCACAAAATAAGAAGTAACTACCCTCTCCCAAACATACTACATTAAATAAACCTCCTTCCTTCCATCTAATTAAATTCTTCACAAAACCTTACTCTTTTCATATACCTAACTAATCTCAACTGAAAAGAACTCTGTATACAAACACCAACACCAACACCAACGCCAACGCACGACTTTCCTCCTCGACGAGTAGGGACTAGAATTGATGGCAGCTGAGTCGCGGGGTTTTCTCCATGCTTTCTTTAACTTCTTCTATTTGTTTTATTCTAGGTCTATATTATCTAATAAAATGCAGTATAATATATTATAACATTTCTCGTTACCGCGTATATTACTGGAGTATTTATTGATGAATATTAATAGGAACTCCGACACTACTCTACAACGGCTACATTTCATGTACATCACTACTCGACTCGACTTGAATACTGTCTGCATCTGCACTGCTAACGCTCGAGGCTGAATTGAGATGAATGCTCACCTCATAAGCCCTCATGACATCACAAACGTGCACATATCACCCGCCATCTCAGTGACTTCTCAATGCACGGAAAGAACAAGTCCAAGTGTCACAAGATGTATTCATTCATTTCTTTGATTCCCGCATCCAAAGCTCAGTCAAGCCTACAGAATTCTCAATCGCAATCTGAACGCAGACTCCTCCACAACACACACCATCTAGTCTAACCTGACCTGACCTGATATGCTCTACCGCATCCGCCCATCCAGACCCTGCAAATCGCGCTCCAAGTCGTTCCACTGCCCCGTCTGCTGGTTAAACGCCTCTTGCGGCCTGGGATCCTCATAGCCAGCACGGTCGTAGTTGTCTGGGATGGGGACCTGCTGCCCGGGCTGCTGTTGCCCGACGCCTGCGCTGGGCTGGACGCGCACCATCTGGCGGAAGCGGTTGACCTCGTCCAGGATCATGCGCTTCATCTCGGGGATCTCCTCGACGACTTCGAATTGGAAGTCGAAGGTTGTGGGGCACGAGGGCTCGTCCGAGGCATCGTGCCAGATCTGCAGGTAGCGGTGCTCGAGGGCTTCTTCGACGGAGATGCGGCTCGAGGGGTCGAAGGCGAGCAGGCGGTCGAGGAGGTCGAGAGCGTCGGGGTTGGCGTTGCGGAAGAGGGACTGGAAGGAGATCTTTTGCATGCGGGGGAGGTTGCGGACGTAGTCTTGGGCGCGGGGAGAGCCGATGCGCGAGAGGGTTTCTTCGTTGGGGGTGCCGAGATAGTGCAGGATCTGGTTGAGCTGGTCGACGTAGTCGCGGCCCTTGAAGAAGGGCTTGCCGCCGAGCAGCTCAGCGAGAATGCAGCCTACCGACCATACATCGACTGCGAGGCTGTTAGCTTGGTTCGGCTCGGGAGGCATGTGGAGAACGGTTAAAGCGGCTCTGGACCCTGTGCAGCGGGTGCCGGTGAAAGTGGGGCTACGTACTGGCTTTTGTGTAGCTCTGGAAACTGAGCATGATCTCGGGCGCCCTGTACCATCGGGTAGCGACGTATTCGGTCATGTAGCCGGCGTTCTCCTCGGGGTCCATGGAGAAACCCCTGGCGAGACCAAAATCGCAGATCTTGAGCTCGCAGTCGGCATTGACGAGCAGGTTGCCGGGCTTGAGGTCGCGGTGGAGGACGTTGGCCGAGTGGATGTACTTGAGGCCGCACAGGATCTGGTAGATGAAGGACTGGAAGTGGGCGTCGGTGAGGGGCTGGCCGGAGCGGATGATGGCTGCCAGATCGCACTCCATGAGCTCTGTGGGGGGTTAGCACTGAATGTAATCGCAAGAGCTGGGGCTGTACCCTCGTAGAGGTAGCACTCGTTGAAGTTGTCTGGGCGGGGGATGTCCATGTCGTAGAGACATGTAATCTGCGGCAGTCAGTCAAAAAGTGGCCCAATGCTGTCTCTCCCATGGCATCGTACGTTGCGGTGACCGCGAAAGTGCTGCAGCAGCTTGATCTCGCGCAGGGCGCGCTTGGCGAGGATCTTCTTGCTGAAGACATTGGTGACCTTCTTGATGGCCACGCCCTCGCCCGTCTGGTTGTTGGTGGCGGCGCTGTGCACGCATCAGCATCTGCATGTCTGCGCAGCCCGCGCGCGGTCCTTACCAGACAATGCCGTAGGCGCCCTGGCCCAGCTCCTTTGTCACATTGTACCGCTCGTCGACGACAAACTCCTGGTTGAAGACCTTGAAGACCTTGCGGTTCGCGAGGTCCGACATGGCGGCAGTGGCAGCTCTTGCAGCGCGTGTGGTGGCAGCGCGGTGGTGCGCAGGCGGGGTCGTGGGGGACAAAGGCGAGGCGCGGGGCGAGGCTGTCGCGGCAGTCAAGCGAGTGTGCTGGAGAGTGCGCGGCCGTCAATCGGGAAGGAGGTGGCAGGCAGGTGTTGCGGGCTCTGCAGCGTCACAGTGTTGCAGCGGTGCAGGCTCCAGCAGGCGGCAGCTGGGCTGATATGTATACTACGCTGCTGTCGCGAGCAGCTCTAGGCGCTGCGCCGGAGATCCAGCTGTGATGACAGGCACGCGCGACGAGGCGGGGCAACCACTCGAAACAGGCCAATTCGCAGCCGGTGGAGGCAGACAAAGGCTTGCACGGATTCTTCACCGCACACTGCAGCCCACTCGACAAGACATGGCGAGCCACGCACATTCCCACCGTCCGCAAAAGGCGGTCGTGCTGTCGCGTCTCCCGTGAGCTTCGAGCTCCGAACCTGGGCCGTGCAGCTGAGGTGAGCTGCATCAGGCAACGCGCAGGGTGCGGCCACCTCTAGCAGACCGCTCTGTCCGAGTGAACCACCACTCACCAGCCGTTCCATCGCGAGGCACTGACGTACGTGCCACAGGGCTGATGCCGCTTCGAGCGACACCACCGTAGACCTGCCCAGCGCAACGTTCGGCTGTGCCGTGGAACCCATGGGATTGGCATTCCCCATGCTCCAACGAGAAGGTTGACCTCGTATCACCTCGAGCTATGTATCAGGTCACGAAGCGCGGCATGCTAGCCCATGTGCAAATATTCGTTGTATTGCCTGCCAGTATCGGCAGATATTTCATGTCACCATAGCCAAGAAGGGGTATTCGCTCAAAGTAAAATGTCCAAACCCAGCCCTGTATACATCAATTCCTTGAACGCCATACCCGTGCTGTATGCCACTAAATGACATGGACCGACCCCACCAGTGGCCCCAACACCAGAAAAAACGCCCACTGTATGCATCTGCCGATGATCCACCCATCGTAATCATGACTCGTAAGAAAACCGCCGTCTTGAGCTGTCTGTGGATGACGGCTCGTCAAGCGGAGAAATGGGAGAGAGCAAGTCCTCAACTGACCGCCCGTCCCGCTGCGCACGATACGGCGGCGGTTGAAAAAACGTGTCGCCCGCTTCCAGGTGGGCCCCGTCCCTGGGTGTTCTAGGTGTTCTGGGCGTTAGGGGTGACACGCCGTGCGTAGGTAATCTGTCATTCACTATGGCGATGTCGTCCAGTGATGCAATCGGAGCAGGTCGGGTGATTGCTGCTGTAGGCTGAGTCTCTGCATGTCGATCGACACCGTTGATCTTCTTCTCCCGCACCATCATCGTCTCTTTCTCAGAGAGCTGGCGACCAGCCGCTTCCTGCGGCGCAGGAATGTCTCCAAGCATCTCGTACACAGGTCGTTCGGTGTTTTCCACTTCCATAACCTGCACTGTTCCCTTCTCCTTGTCGTCTGTGCCCATTTCATACCGATCGACAAGGGATTGTCCAGGGAGTTCAGCCTTGGGGAATACGTTTTCAGTTGGCGAAGAGGGAGCCTCATCTGTGTTGGTGGGCGATGCCTTTCTAGCTGCCTCCTCTTCAACCGCATCAGCAGCATATTTCGCTGCAATTGCGTTACAACGTCGACGCCAGAAATATCCAGCAATCGCAGTGGCTACAAACACCACAAGGAACACGCAGCCAACTGCGATGCCAACTGTCACTCCTGTGTGCGAGTCACCCTTCTTTGAGCTGGTAATCGCCTTCGCGTACCTGGACGAGACGATGGGGATAATATCCGCTGGCTTGCCAAAGGTCCAGTCGCATTGGTACACGCTAAATCGAGAGCGCTCCCAGTCGACAGTAATGTAGGCCTCCTGCAAGAACGTTCTCCCTAGGACCCACTCTGATTTCTTTGTACCTTGTCGCAAAGGAAAGTATCTTGTCGTTTTATTCAATGTTCTGTAGGGTTGTTGGGCTTCGAGATCAAATGCCTTGTAGGGCAATGTGATTTGAATCGTCTCAGTCGAGGTGCGTGTCTGGTGCAAAGTGAACGTGACACTGGGATTCAGAGCCTTCAGCGTCTCGTGTAGAAGGTCATCCACGAGGTAGAGCTCGGTTTCATAGTCATACGTTAATCCAAATGCTTCTTCGAATGCTCGACAGATCCCTGGTGGGAGCCAGATCTCTGCTACAGTGGTGTCAATATACAGGGTCACGTCATCCATTCCAGATGGGAGAAGGTTAATGTTAGACCGAGTCGCGGTACTGGCGGTGAGTCCAGCAAGCCCTACCACCAAGTCTCGTTCGTTGTCAGGCGCAAAGACGAAAGAGACATTGTTTGAAATGTACCGTGAGGAATCGTAGCCGCCGAGAGTCAAGCTGCCGAGAAAAATTGTATCATCTATGATTGTCAGCGCATGGATGTTTGAATAAAAGGAACGATGACATACGGTACTGGGCGCCTGCTGTGTAGCCGAACGACAGACTGGGGATATTGCCCTGTTCGAATAGCCTTGTCATGTAGCTAGGGACGGGAAGTACTGTTGATACGTCCTTGGAGAAATTCGTTGGCTTTGGATGCAAACCTAGGTGACCCAGCCAGAAATTGGATGCCTTCAAGGTACTAATCGTGGTATTGTCCACAACTGGGCCCTCTTCCCCAGGAATTCCAAGCCCAACCGCATCATAACCATAGAAGCCATTGCCGGACAACCCGTAATTGCCGCCGACCCAGAGAAGGTAGAAGCCTTGGTCTTTCCAGGTGCTAGACTCGGTAAGATTGAATGGCAATCCGCGCTCGCGCTTGCAGGTGTCATCGGATACGGTCACTGTCTTGTTGGTGGTTGTATCGTTGTACTTTCTTACGCAAGCGTCGCTATTTACAACCCATATTTGCTGACTAGCTGTTGACGGGAGGACCTGGACAATCGACTGCTGTGAGCCTACTCGCAAACTGAAGGTATTCCATGCGCCGTCAATGCCAGCCCAGCCCTGGTCTGGCGATACTGTTAGGGGCGCTGGTATGCTAGACACTCCTGGCAGTAGTGTGTAGCCTGGGGTGTTGGTGGTGTTCTTCTGTACATAAGACGCCGAACATAGCGAGAGGGATGTCCATATCAGGAGCGTTGTCGTAAGGAAGGCGCAACGGCCGCGGCGGTCGGGAAGCATGGCGCTAGGCGTC
Organism: Phoma sp. XZ068; assembly: GCA_004835665.1. NCBI lineage: Eukaryota > Fungi > Ascomycota > Dothideomycetes > Pleosporales > Didymellaceae > Phoma > Phoma sp. XZ068. The sequence goes on from RBKR01000001.1 coordinate 782,702, forward strand.
TAGTGGAGCGAGTGGAGGTAGGCGCGACTTGTTTAACATCTGCGATCTCGACAACAGTAACGTATCACCACTCTAACATCATCCACTGCCTCCAGCGCTGGAAGGATGAGGGCAGGAAATGCGGAGGCAGCGCGACAGACCCAGAGTAGGGCTGGACTGACTCCAAGACCTCAGCCGGTAGTCAGGGAATCCTTCTCAGCCAAGCACGCTGTTCTAACGGTGTTTGGCGTTCGCGACGCGGCCGCTGAGCTCTCTCTCTCAAAACACCGAGTCATGCGATTCGCTGTGCACACGGCATTAGGCCGACTGCGATAACCACCTTCCTGCTCCGGGTTGTGCTTTGCTTGACGGTCCAGCCACCTGCCGAATGGCAAGCCGAGGGACAACACCCGCTTCCGTGAGCATACCACCTTGACAACAAGTAGTATTTATTCCGGCCCAGATTGTCCACAGATTCGCGAGAGAAAGCCATCAACACCTGTCCGTGCAGCCGGGAGCTGGAGGCTTGCAGCGTGGCGCTGGCGCTGTCGCCGACCTTGCCCTGCGCACTCATCGCGGAGACGCTCACTGAACCCCTTGGGAGTTCTTGAGGTCAGCACGAGAAAATCTGGCTTGCCAATGCTACACCAAGCGACTATTTGATCGGCACGCTCAACAAGGAAAAGTCCACGAGATATCGACCCATCTCGCCGGCTCTCATGCCTTGCTGATCCAGCTCATCTGCATCGCTAAACGTGCTCGGTCAAAGCCTCAGCGTGGCATAGGTGGATGCTGTGTCTTCGCAAGAGCATGAATTGCAATTTCCTCCGCGCCCCATAGCACTCTCAATCAGCAAGGGATTGTGTATGGTCGTGCAATCTATATGTCAAGCGACCAGCTGGGGCGCACAAATACAAGCAATCAGCCGTGTCGGGACAGGCACAGCCGGCTCTTTGGTGGCTTGTACCCCAGAGCCAAGGGTGTCAACAGGACAAAAAGGTTCACGCAGCTGGCTTTTGCACGGCCGTCCTTACCGTAACGGCATCAGTCCTTGGATTCGGTGACCATGAGCAAGCCATTGGTAGGGGTGCGTTTCACACGCGGTGCATTAACTTGACGGCGAGTTGCTTGCTGGAAGAGGAGAAAGGTTGCGGGCTGTGCCGAACAGCAACCCAGATGGTGGCTTGCGTCTAGTCAACGACCCATGTTCATCCTTCGACAGCTTCCACGAAGAGGCAGACCGGTCGAGCCTAAAACACGTTGGCTCGCTTTCGTTGCTGAACTACACGTCCCCTCTCGTTCGTGCCACCCATTTTCCCCGTGGCATTGCAATACCACGTTCGCTCTTTTCCGCAGCATGTCTGAATGAGCTGCACATTGCGAAAGCATGTTTTTGCAGTCCGCGCTCATTGCCTTCTGTTTGGCGCCTTTATCCACAGCCATCTTGTTCCAACGCAATGGTAGCGCGAACCAGACAGGTAAGATCACGTCCTTCGACCCGTTCTCGTATTCGACTAACCAAGCCATCAAGCCGCCCCTTACTCTAACAGCACGACAAAGGCTGAGTCTTCGATATCAATAGCCGCAGCTGCCTCACAAACATCGTCAATAGTAGCTCCAACCTACTACAGTCATGTTGCTGAGACACCATTACCGACTGGTTATGTGAATACTAGGCCTAATAATACTGGATCCGCGCCAATTGATTCTGACGATGCGACTCCCCACAAGAATACCAAACCGTCAAATGCATCGTGTACAATCCACGTCCCGGATGCCAGTATCGAGTGGTGGTACCCTGCAACTTACAAACATCCATTAGCAACGGTCACAAGTGCTTGGGGTACCTATTTCAACAGAGAATCTGTTACATTCTTACCACACACTACATCATTCGATGTCGAGATTGCCCTTCAGACTTCAAACGTATGCACCTGGGGATGGTCCACGTACACCGTATGGGATTGGACGGCTTGGGAATGTGTGCCCTACACCGAAAAACCAACGGCCGCCAGCACTACTGTGGTTTACAGAACAGCTGTTCCACCGATACCCTCTGCCATGGAGATAGCGGTGAGTGACGTCTTCTCGTACGATATATATCTTGACGAGCTGCCTTCGATGACCACGACAATATCGGTTGCCCCGAATGCTACCACTGTGGAAACCGCACCAACTCCATTCGTTCACTTCACTGCTTACGAGGTCGAGCGTGGGAATAGCACGGAGACTGTACAGCTGAGCTCTGTCTATGTGCAATCGTACTGGCTGAAAGGCATTGAACAAGACGTAAGAGCCACCGGTAAAATTCCAGATGGTTTCATGGATCAGATCCCGCAGTCGGCTTGCGATGTTGGGGTTCTGCGAGCCGTTGTGACGGTGATTATCTTCGTTGAGGTGTATTACGTCAATGAGCCGGGTTTTATGCCTGGCATTGTTCACTGGGAATCTTCAGCTCTCGGTTGGGAAGATGAGGCCACGATCGAGCTCATCGACCAGGCTTCCACCACCGTGAAACCGGATATTAGGACAGACGGGGATGCTGCTGTGCCAACAGCCAAACCTGGCGCTGTCGGTTCCCCCAGCAAGGTGACCAAGCCGGTGCAGCCTATTCTGCCTGTAGGGCAGACTATCGGTACTGTCGGTACAGCTCCAGTTGTGGTGGGACCATCGTCTGCTGTCATCATTGGATCACAGACTTTGAGACCTGGAGGACCAGCTGTTACTGTTGGTGGTACTCCTGTTGCGTTAGCTCCGTCAGGCACTGCGATTGTTGTGGGCGGCACTTCATTGCCGCTGCCTCAGAACCAGAAACCTGGGCAGCAACAGACAATTGGCACTTTAGGAACAGCTCCAGTTATAGTTGGCCCATCCTCAGTTGTAGTTGTCGGTACACAAACACTACAGCCCGGAGGCGCACCCATCACACTGGGACCTGGAACTACTTTGTCCCTTGCGCCGTCAGCCACAGCTGTCATTATCGGTGGCACCACTTCCCTTCTTCCACAATTCAATCCAGCAAATCAGCAAGGTGCTGCACCAGCAGCGCAACCGCCACCACCTATTTTAACGATCGGCTCGACGACCTTGGTCCCGAATGCTGCCACACAGTTCCTCGTTGGACCGGGGCAGACACTAACACCTGGCGGTACTGCCGTAATCGATGGTACTAAACTCAGTCTTGACTCGTCGGCTGGGTTCTTAGTAGTAGGCACCTCGACACAGCTCTTGCCTATACCAGGTGCTGCGCCAGTACCAAACAACATCGCGCAGCCAGAACTTGTCTTTGGTGGATCCACATTTCGGGATCAGAACAGTCAAAACAATCAGGATGGGTCGAAAGACCCCGTCTTTGTAATTTCAGGACAAACGCTTGCCGCAGGCGGTGCACCCATTACAGTCTCTGGTACGGTACTCTCCCTGGCACCCTCCGGGTCCTTTGTGGTCATCGATGGCTCTACAACAACCCTCGCTACTCCGGTCGCCGCTGCTGCGGCACATGCCACCCCACCACCGCTGACAATTGGCAACGGCATCTTCAGGCCTCTTCCAGGGACGGGTACTACTTACCAGATAGGCACTGCGCTGCTCACTCCAGGCGGTAGCATTGTCGTTGCTGGAACTACTATATCACTCGCTTTAGGCGCGATGACACTTGTCGTCAATGGAGTCACGACTACATTAGCAATCCAAGCCCAACCGATCACAACAAACCCACCGCTTCTGACCATAGGGAGTCAGACGTTCACCGCATTACCCGGGACAGGGACAATGTTTATTATTGCGGGCCAGACATTGACGCCAGGCGGCACTATCACCGTCGATGGAACGACTATTGTCCTCTCACCGCAAGCTACAGAGCTTGTATATGGCAGCTCAGGCCGAAGTACAAGCACGACCTTATTCCCTGCTACAACGACCACAGACACAAGGTCAACCGGGACGCCTAGTGCGAGTGCAAGTGAAGGACAGAGCGGAGGTAAACAAGCGGCGCCTACAAGCTCACGAGAGGGAACGGCCTCACAGATGCATCTATCCTTCACCCTTCTAATGGGCGCGATGGGGTGTTTGAGCTGGCTGCTCGTTTAAAGCTTGATATGTCATACGTGTGAATTAGCGCGGCATTGTAATCGGCGTTGGAGGAATATGCATGGCAATGCATCGGGTATGAAAAACTTTATGAAGGAGGATGCGAGTCTACTCGCAGGATTATGGTATTGTAACCCCTGCGTATCTCCCTATCGACGCATCTGGCGCGGCGAACAGGCGCACATAATAAATGTAGCCTAATGTGTTAAATACCGAGTCATAAAGTACTCGAAGAACAACTCTTTCAAGCGCATTGAAGTCTTCATCATGAACATGTGATCTTTCTGGCTTCATCCTCTTCAGTGACATGCTGCATTCTTGATATACGCATGTGATCTTTGTACAATGACATGCCACGGTCAAGCGCTACGCCTCACCAGCCTCAACGGCCAAAAGCCGTTTCCAAAAGGTGGCCACTTATCGCACTCACCGGCGATGACTCCATGATGCCTCGTGAAATGAGGGCGTTGATGCCTGGCCATGAGGCGTGGTAAGGCTGACCGCCCGCACCATGTTTGTGTGTGACAGTCCATCGTCGAGTCGAGAACGCCACTTCCGACCTCAACGCTCGCACCATAAATAATTCACCAAGACTGTTGCTGCGTCACGCGCACCAAATAACGTTGCAATACAGCAAACACCTCGTTCTCAACCTTGTCTGGCTGATGCAGATGAATAACATTACGAGCAGACTCACAATCCAATATTCGCTGAAGATGAGTCGGACAGGCCTCGAATTATGTTAGGGGCACAGCGCAGCAAAATTTCCCTGGGCCGCTTAGGCATCCAACAACCCCTGCACGAATCACTCACGATACGAGTCGCGTAGCCTTAAAATACTTAATCAATTCCGCTTACCCCTGCCGCTATCGCTGGATGAGGGTCGTTGTAAACTCGCGTAGGCTTTCAAAGCCCCCTTCCCTGAAAACACCTGCTGGCACGGTCCTTAATGCGTTCGCTCACGGTCCGCCATCGTACCAGACGGTCTACGGCCCGCGCGATTGGGTGAGTAGCGTTACAAAGGCGTCGCGAAGCTTGCTCTATTGGTCGGGCAATGGATGAACAATCCGTTTGTGCAAGGCTAACAGCACGATGCCAAGAGAGAAGGAAATAGCATCTCGACCGGTCAACGTTTTTTCTGTCTAGAGGCGGCACCATGGAGGATGGCCTGAAGCTTGGGAAGGTTAATAAAATGGTCTCGACGCCCTGCGGTTTAGCAGCGTCTAATCTCACGATATCAATTTGTGGTTTCAATCCTCACTTTGGAAGTCGGTTACCAGCAGTGAGCCATGGCTTTCAAGTACGCCCTTGCGGCTTTTGCGTTCGCCGCTGCGAGTGTGAATGCGCAGACAACAGATGACTCGAACTTCTACTCGCTCTCGGATGACTACTATGGCTACACCAGACGGACTTCGACAAAGACATCCATGTTCTGGACCGCCACACTCCGGTACATGGACTATATTTCGACTTCCACATATTCCTACGGCACCAGAACCACAACCTATGACTACACATACACACGTACCATCAACCCTTCAGTAACACCCACAGCAACACCGACATACAGCACAGCATACAAGTCCAGCTACATCGATGTCGAAATCATCGAGATGTACTACGCTACTGGTGCGGTTGCAGAGTCGGACCTGGTCTCGAGGACTACCTACGATTACTATACGTCAACAACCTCAACGGCAACGACAAAATCCACACTTTCCACTACTGAATACTACATGCCAGTCACCATGACCGCGCCCGCAAGTTGTCCTACCGTCTTCACAGTGGCGACGCAAGCAGAGATTTCATACATCCCATCCATCGTCACAGATCAAATCAAGCCCACATCGACAGAACTCAGCACCAGTACCGGTCGATCGTACGTTGCTGAGTACGCCACCTGGTACCTCAGCGCCGGTGCAGCACCGTTCACCAGCACGTCCGATTATTACTATAGGTACTACATCGCCTCCTGCACACCCCCACCAGCCCAGCGTACGGGCAGCACTCGCGGCTCTGGCGGCAGCGGCGGCGGCTCCAGCTCTGGATCTGGCGATGATGACTCTTGGACCAACTACCGTGCGTGCTACTTCGGCGGCTGCACAAGCCTCAAGACATGGATTATCATCATCGCCTCTGTTCTCCCCGGTATCTTCCTCCTGGGCTTCCTGGAGTCCTGGTTCTGGTACACTCGCCTGATGAAGGGCAAGAGCGCTGTGAGGTGCGGAACAATTTGCTGGATCCTGCTCTCCCTGTGGGTTCTCTGCTTCACACGCATGCAAGACGCGCGCAGCAAGGAAGACCAGAAACTGCTCCAGCAGAAGTGGAAGGAGATGCCCGCAGGCCAGAAGTTCAAGAACTGGTCGTGGGGCTTCAAGCGCCGCTACCCGGTTCCTCTTCTCGGCCAGTACTCCAAGCAGACTGTTGGAATCGTGCCGGAAGGCCAGCCGCTACATCCAGCCATGGCTCAGGCAGCTCCAGGGCAGGTGTACTACTACGGTCCTCCCCCGCCTGGCGCGCCTGGCTGGCAGCAGGGTCCTAACGGTGGAGCACCAGGCTACCCCATGCCGCCACAAGGCTACCTGCAGCCAAAGGATGCCGTGGTTGTCGGCTCGGCGTCCTCGCAAGGCACAGCTACACCACCGCAGGCGCCTCAGCCAGTCTACTACCCTCCTACATCGCCGGCCCCAAATGTTCAGCCACCTCCCCAACCTCAGCAACCTCTCCAGCACCAGCAACTTCCTGTCCCTCAGCAGCCGGCACCCGTCCCTGCCCCTCCGTCAAATGTGAGCGAGGCACCGGACTCACAAGCACGCGAGGTGCCAGCTCAGGCCCCTCAGGTGCAGGTGCCGGCGCCGGCCACCACGCAGCCGCAGCCCACACACCCCGCACCAACGAAGAACGAGACGAATGATGATCTCTACAAGTAGAGAGTGGAGCGAGAATAATGTGAAGAAACAGCGTGGAGCGTGGAGCGTGGAGCGTGGAGTCCAACGTCTTAATGATTTTACAACTTGATATCCAAGCATAGCATAGCATAGATGGAGAAAGGAAGAAGATGAAGATACCCATGGGAGATGTTAAATAGACGTAAATCTTAATGCCATCAAAGAGAAAGAAAACTTGTTCGATATGTTGACTTGATATGTCTGAAGGTTGGTGCCATGAGGACGTATGCTGTATTGATGAAAATGAGGAATATGAAGACATACCCCACATATTTCTTTCAAGCATACAAATCACTCAAACCCACCCATTCCCCGAATTCCAAACACTTCAATCGCAAAGGAGAAAAACATACAAGATCATCATCAACCCACTCTAAACCCGCTCGTTATCGATAACAACCTCCCCGAACCCAACCCAACCCAACCCCACGTCACAACGCCCCTCACTCCCAAAAACCACACCACACCACAGTCCCTACCGGCAGCATGTCCACCGACGTCACCGCCCCGTCGTCCGACACCCCCGAAACACTCGAAGCGCTGCAACATCGGCACCGCAAAGAGCAGCGCGACCTGGTCTCGCGGGTCACGCAGAAGAAGAAGCAAGCGACCAAGAAGACGCGCAAGGGCGTGAATGACGAGTGCGAGCGGTTAGAGCAGGAGTTGAAGGCGCGGCAGGCGGAGGAGGTGCGGGTTTTGAATGGGGAGGGAGAAGAAGAGGGAGAGCAGTCAGAAGAAGAAGAAGCGGCAGAAGAAGGGGAGGGAATTGATATCAAGATTGAAGGATTGAAAATAAACGGTACTGCGTCGACGCCTTCTACAACTACTCCTACTCCTACTCCTACATCTACACCCACGCCGACGACCGAAGGCACCCCCGCCAAAAAGAAAAACCGCCAGAAAGAACGTCTCGCGCGCAGAAAAGCAGACCAAGACGCTGCCATCGCGCTCGCCGAAGAAGAAGCCCGCAACGCGCCCAACCCACGCGAACAAGAAAAACAGCGCTTCGAACCCGTGCTAAAAGCGCGTGGCTTGGCACTGCACGAGATACGCGCCGACGGACACTGCATGTATGCCGCTATTGCGGATCAGCTTTCCACACGCTCGCTGTCCCTCGAACCGCGCATTGATATCAGCATTGCGGACGCGGAGAAGAAGGTGCCGTATAAAATCGTGCGGTATGCAGCTGCGGGGTGGATAGAGCAGCACGCGGAGGATTTCGAGGCGTTTGTTGAGGAGCCGCTGCCGGAGCATGTGCGCAAGGTTAGGGAGACGGGGGAGTGGGGTGGGCATGTGGAGTTGTTGGCGTTGGCGAAGAGCTATGGGGTGAGGATTTGCGTGCTGCATAGTGATGGGCGGGTTGACAGGATTGAGGATGAGGGGGAGAAGGGAGACAAGGAGGAGATTTGGCTGGGGTATTATAGGCATAGTCATGGGTTGGGGGAGCACTACAATAGTCTGCGCAAGGTGGATAATGCAGAGGCTTGATAGGTTGTAATGGTTTGGTGTTGGGTATAGCTGAGGTTGGGGCATTGCAGTTATGCGTGTCGCCATACGCTCACGCAGTCTCGCACCACGCCCTTGATCACGCCGACGTCGTGCGTCCGCCTTGGTGTGTAGTGCGCGACTCGCACCAGCGCGCCTGCTCCCGCCGGGCGATCGGTGGCTACGACCACGCCGCCCTCGTCATACGATATCTCCTCGCCCGGGCGCTTGAGCAGCTCGGCATGAACGGTAGGAGGGAGTGACCACGGCGGGCCGGCTGATGAAGCGGGCTTGTGTGTAGGGAACTCGAGGCAGATGAGCGCGCCTTCCTTCTTAAGGAGGGCGGAGACACGCTTCGCCCAGGCAGGACGTAAGGTCGGCGGGAGCGCGCATAGAAACTGCCCATATCAGCACGCACTCCTAAATCCAATCAATCAACATCACCACGTACCGTGTTATCGTAAATCACATCAAAGGCCCCCTCTGCCCCCACCCCAACTTCCCTCAACCACGCATCCTCGAAGAAGTCTCCAACCACACACACGCCTTTCCCACTTCCCTTCCCAGCATCCTTCGCGCTGTACTCGTTCTCCAACGACCCCGGGCCAGCATTCAAAATATACTCCTCCGCAGCCTTCGCAGCATGCGGACTAACTTCCAATCCAACAACATCATACCCATACGCACTGAACAGAGCTACATCATACCCCTTCCCACACCCGGGCACCAGTACCTTCGCTCTCTTCCCGTCCTTCGTAACTGGAGGCGGGAGCTCAATGGGGCCGGCTGCACCGGACGGAGCGCCGGGCGTGGGATTCTTTTCGCTCGCTACCGGCGGCGAGGAGGGAGTCGAGAGTAGATCTATGAGCGCGGGGTTTGCGTAGCCGCGGTCCCAGGGCAGGAACGTGGCGGTTTCCCAGAGCGAGTCCCACCCGGAGCCCTGGGCGGTGGGTGTTGCGTCGAGCCCAGAGAAGAGGTCGCGCAGACGGTCTTGGTTCTGGGTTGCCATTGTGGTTGTGGAGAGCTTTCTGGAGCTTCGGTGGTGGGTGTGTGGTGCTTTGGAGAGGTAGGGAGGTGCCAATGGCAAGAGGGAGGGTTGTTGTGGATGGTTGAGGTGGCTGTGGGGAGGTGGGACAGACCCCGCCAAAGCGTTACTTCGTCATCGGTGCTTAGACGGGGTAATTATGGGCGTCGTTTCATTTCGTGCATATTCCTGTCAATTGCCGTAACCATTGAAGTGGTCGTGTGAGGTCTACTACTCAGGAACGTAGTATTATTGTTGATGGAGCTCCATCTCCGGATAAAGGGTCACCCGAGCTGATATCTGGTGGAAGGATTCCTCGTGTCTGAGGATCGGTGATCGTCACTCCTCTGTTACACAGCGACCGAGCTCGGTGCAGCACGGTTCAATATCAATTGATGTTCGTCCACGTCGTAACCACAACAGTTACCATGCTCAACACGACATACGCTTAACGTCCAACGCAAATCCCTCAAGCTTGCATGCTTCCGCAGGTGGATGCTAGTGCCGGGAATAAATGCTAGGTCGAGCGATGCGATTCCGCAACACTCGGCACGAAACCGTCTTCGTTTTATTAGCGGATGAGCTCGCGTCTAACATGGCGTCTCCAGACCGATCATGTTTTCCCCTCTTCTTGTCTGCCTTTCTTGGGCGCCTGTTGCATGAGCTGACGGCCGGATAAGAAGCTCATACGCCAAAGAGCAGGGAATCGGCACTTGCGAAACAGTTATCCACCGACGGCACCGAGGTACTTGGAACACGAGCGAGGGCCGGATAACGACCACCGATCGGAAAAGTGCGTAATCTTTCCATGCATCTGAAACTTTCGACTTCTTTCTGCACCCTCACTCTGGATGAAGGATGCCAGCCTCGAGAGCCTCTTCGCCAGGACCGGCGATGGAGCATGGCTATGCGCCTGAACAACTCACGACGCATATCGGGAGCAGCAAGGAGAAGAAGTCGGAATCGGAGTTAGGTCCAACAGGATCCCTGCACGAGAGCACTGAGGACTCCGACTCCGAGTCCATACATTCGCACGCCTCGACTGCCCCAACTATTCCTCAGGACGAGAAGAACGCAAATCCCGCCACGTTGACTCGAACGACATCTGTCACTCCGGAAGCTGTCGTCGTGCCTCGATCGGAACGCCGTGGTTTGCTTGCACGATTTGCTCTTATTCCGGAAGTTCAGAACCCCTACCACTACTCGCAGAAGACGAAATGGCTCGTGACTTTCATCATTGCAATCTGCGCCATGGCTGGGCCGATGGGTAGTGCTATTGTCATGCCTGTGCTACAGGACATCGCCATTGCCTTCAACGCAAAGCACGAGATTACCAACATGAGTGTTGCCGTGTACATGCTCAGCATGGCAATCTTCCCTCTATGGTGGTCGAGCTTTAGCGAGCGCCTTGGACGTCGAACCATCTACATCACCAGCTTTATCTTGTTCGTCATCTTCGCCATTCTGTCCGCTGTGTCCACCAGCATCGGCATGCTCATCGTCATGCGCGTCTTCTCGGGTGGTGCCGCAGCCTCGGTGCAGGCAGTGGGTGCGGGGACGATTGCAGACATCTGGGAAGTGCGAGAGCGAGGAAGGGCAATGGGTATTTTCTACCTGGGACCCCTCTGCGGGCCGCTGTTTGCTCCTATCATTGGTGGTGCGCTTGGCGAAGGCCTCGGGTGGAGAAGCACTCAGTGGTTTTTGGTCGTCTACGGCTTTCTGACAGTCATCGCCATCATCTTTGCGCTGCCGGAAACGCTTGCTAGACCGGTTAAGCAGGAGATACGACCGGAGCTCACTCGAACGAGCACACGCGCGTCCACTGTTGCAAAGACCAAGTCGGTCATCACTCATCTCCACCAGATCTTCGTTCAGCCGCTCACCATCATCGCCTGGCTGCGCTTTCCGCCTGTTCTGCTCACGGTGTACTACGCCAGCATCACCTTTGGCTCCTTGTACATCCTCAACATCTCCATCCAAGCTACCTTCTCTGCCCAGCCTTACGGATTCTCCACGCTCATCGTCGGACTGCTGTACATTCCGAACAGCGCAGGTTATCTCCTGGCGAGTGTTTTCGGTGGCCGCTGGATCGACAACATCATGCACCGTGAAGCACGTAAAGCAGGCAGGTACGACGAGAAGGGCAAGCTGGTGCTGAGGCCGGAGGATCGTATGCAAGAGAACGCATGGATAGCAGCCATATTATGGCCCGGTGCGCTGATATGGTACGGCTGGACGGCAGAGAAGGGCGTGCTATGGATCTGTCCGATGATTGCGAACTGTATGTTAAAAAGTACTCACCCTCCGCTCATGCTAACGTCTTTAGTTTTCTTCGGTGTCGGCTCGATGCTCATCTTCTCGCTCGTTTCGACAATGCTGACTGAGTTCATGCCAAAGCGTGCTGCTTCTGGCATCGCGCTGAACAACTTCGTACGCAACATCTGCTCCTTCACTGGCGCCATGGTTGCGGAACCCATACTGAAGGCTATTGGTAACGGCTGGCTTATGACCATCTTGGGCCTCTGGAGCATTATCACTGGTTTCATGGCGCTGGGCGCGATGCGAAAGTGGGGCGTGCAATGGCGAGTGAAGATGGTAGAGGAGTTTGGCTGAGCGTTTGCCCTTTCCTCTTTGACGTCCACGCGGTGGCTTCCACTATCGCCTCGACATTATCTGCCAACACCTCATCACTCGGATCCAACCACCATGCCGTTCCGCGACCGCGACTGGGAGGACTTCCAGCGCGACTGCGCCTTCTTCCCGGCGTACACTGACTGTATCTTCGGCATTGACACGCGCCCTGAGGTCGCAGAGGAACCAGGCCTGCACCCGCAGATCTACTCTCCGCCGCAACCACCACAGCGCCTCCATGGCCTGCCTCCGGTACAGTTCTCTGTTGCTCACGGCCCCACACGTCTCAACACCACACCCACTCCACGCTTGCTGAAACACGAGTCATCCCTGGATTCGCAACTGCCAACGCCTACTCCCGCTCCCCGCATCTTGCCCACCTCAGGACCACCGCTGGCGCTGCTTCGTCCAGAGGAGCTAGCAGATGATGCATACGCCTTCATCCCGCTGCAAGACCGCATGGCTGCAAACAAGAACATCACACAAGCATGGGCTATTCTCAACAGCGAAGCCATCCCTCCGCAGAAAGCGAAAGCAATGAGTTTCTTGAAGCATATGTCACGCATGGCGGGTGTGAAGAAAGCGGAATATCATCAAGATCAGCAATTCCAAGAGGGCGAAGCACAACTATTAGCCCCAGAGTTGGAAAAAGGCGCAGACATGAAGAACACCCAGCGCGACCCTCCATACTTCAACTCAGTGCTCGCAGTCACACCCCACCAGGCAGACGCAGACGCATACGCATACAAAGACCTAGACGCATACCCAGACCCAGACGCAGATGTGGACGTAAATGCAACCTACGCAACCCCCATCGCCCACCTGCCCCAGTACACCCACTCCCACCTCCCCCAACTCTGGACCTGCACCCAACTCACGCTACCCCGCCCCATCGGACCCAGCCCAACGCGCCGTCTACACGCAGGCGCAGGCATACCTTGCGGCGTTCAAGCAGTCCGTACCGCCGGCGGGAAGGCAGTGGGTAGATCGCGTCATTGAGGGGATGGAGGAGTTGAGTGCGAGGGGGGAGGATCCGATGGGTGTGTTGGGTATTGTCTGTGGTGTACTGGACGTATAAGTTGGAGATTTGCAAGTGCTATGTGACGGAAAGGGAGGGAGTGGATACCAGAGAGTAGTGGCGGTGGTGGTGGTGGTGGTGGTTTAAAAGTAATGTATATACACATAGATTTATACCGAGTAGCAAAGATAGCCAGTACATAAGAATACCTGCACTTGCCATCCACCCGTCGAAACAGGGATTCATTGACAGAAAGGTCACAGCATAAGGACAAATCAAATCCATCACACTAACTCACTTCCTGATCAAAAAGACAGGACAAGCTTAAAGTCCAGCACAATCCACGCATGCATGCACTCATCAAATTACATTTCCATGTCCTATAAACCCTTGCTCGCTCACTCGCTCGCTCGCACGCTCGCACGCCAAAACACCAATGCTGAAACCAACCAAAGATCAGAAAAACACTCAACCGCCCTGCCTACTTGCGTCCATATTTGCTCGTCCCTTGCTTATGTTACTATCCTCCTTCCTTGCCATTCATCCATCAAGTGACATGCACACGCCCAAACCTCCTGATATACTATTTTATGCAGAGTATGTGAGCGGAGGGCTAGACATCAACGACGGTTCCAACCACCGGATCTACATGATCGAGATGGAGCTCATTCTCAAAACACACACTTTCTCGAACTCATCCGCGCAGTTTCATCCGCCAGAGTGGCGTCGTGTATCCAACTCCCCGGGCTCTCCACCGTAGTACTACTTCCACCCACTTCTTCATTACCGACGGAGCGACGTTGGACACCCGCCTAAAAAGTCTCACTCCTCCCATCATCACTCCCATCGATACTCGTGCGATAACTCAGCAGACTCTCCGTATCGGCATGGCTAGGCGCAGGCTTCCTGCGAATAACCGTGTCATCGCGGCTAAGCTCCTGCTGCTGGGACTGACGCAGCGGCGAGTTCGTCTGAGAGGAGTAGTTGTTCATTTGGCCTGGGGCCGGGGAGCGCGGGCCCATGGGTCTGGGGCCTGTGATTTTGCGCTGGGGAGACTGCTGCTGGGATGTGCGCAGGTGGGCGCTGCTGGGGCGGGGGGAGGGGGTGGGTGAGCCCTGGGATTGTTAGCTTTGAGATATTTCAAGACTTGCGGATGGGGGGATGTACGCGGTAGTGGCCGCGGTCTGTCTCGAGGCTGTACCGCACCTCTGCGATGGGCGGGAGGGGCGTCAGTACGCCTTGGGAGCCGAACTCGTTGGGCGAACTATACATCTGCCTTGTCTGGCCGTAGCCGGCGAGCACGCCTGTGTTGGGAGGGATTAGGGGCCCGTCGTCGACGACCTTCTGGGACTGCGCGATGCGGCCTGTCTGCTCACTCGCAGAGTGTCCAGAGTAACCTCCATCGCTCGAGATGGGAGATAGGTTGCCGGGGTTGTAGCTAGCAGTGCCAGCGCTCATCCTGTTGCGTGCGAGACTGGGCATGCTACCCCACTGATCGTAGTCAGGCGAGGCAATACCACTGCCACTGACGCCACTGACATTGCTTGGCTCGTAAACCTGCGCTTGGGTCTCGAGGTGGTTCTGGTGGCGGCCAGTAGGTCCAGCGCGCGGCTGCGGGTGTTGCAGATTCAGGCTGTTGCGATGGGCATGATACTTGGGGTCTTCTAGCTCATACTGCGCCTCCTCAGGAATCAAAGGGGAGGGCGCACGCACGGAGCGGTCGTCTGCTGAACGGAACGAGCGATCGTCGCTGGTGCGAACGGAGCGCGGACGGTCACCATTCTGGGAGTACTCGTCATCGTACGAGTCGAAGCTCTTCTGCGAGCTCGAGCGCGAGTGCGAAGAGTAAGGACGCTTCTCTACGCTGTTGCGAGGCTCAGTAGAGGATGTTGTCTTTGACCAGCGCGAGATCTTGGGGATGCCAAAGATTGACGATGAATTAGACTTGTGCTTGTTCTTCTTTGGCGTGTCTTCTTGGCTCTGGCTTTGACTCGTCCTGGCCGCCTGAGGAGATGCCTTCTCCTGTGACAGGCTCCTGTTGTGGAAAGCTTCTTGCGTGGGGGTCGTCATGCGCTCAGTGTTTTCATACCGAGGTTCACGCTCGAGATACTCCTCGTCATCCTCATGTACCGTGCTTATACGGTTTGTCTGCACAACATCGTATCCAGAGTGCAGGTCATTGATGCGACGTGACGAAGATGCCGGGTTCGACAGGTACTCCGACTGGTTTGGCGAGGACGCTGTATTGGCGCGTCCTTCCGGTTCATAGCCAGGATCACCACTTGCCCTCAGATTCTCGTAAGAAGTGAGGCTGTTTGAGCGGTTGTTCTGCTCCAACTGCAGCTGCTGAACTTGTTTCAGACCCTCCACATCACCGAGCAGTTGCATGAGCATAGCCTCGATGTTCTTGATGTCGCTGTCGCCCTTCATGCTCAAACCCTTCAGTGCACGCTTGAAGACGTTCTTTTTCTTGGCCTCAGAATCCATATCGTCAGAGGAAGAGCGAGGAACTCGCGGTGACCCAAATGGCTGTGGTCGTGGGCCTCCCAGGATACGTTGTTCGGCAATGTCCACCCTCTTGTCCGTGGTGTTCATGATCATGTTATCCTGTACCTTGATGAAGCCCTTTAGCTCGTCGAGCTGGTTGCGCATCTCAGCTGCAGAGCGGACAAGTGTAACCAAAATCTCCGTGTCCCTTGCATTGCGTTGCGCATCTCGTACAGTAAGATGGTCCATGAGCGCGACAATGTCTTTGGACTGAATCCGATCGATACCCTTTCCAGTTGCGGCGTCGTAGAGGGGAGAAGCCATGCCGTGAGAGTTGCCGCTGAAGTGGCGGCCATGTTTGGCATTGGAAGCAAACACGTCCTCGCCGCCAAGAGGTGTCTCATCGTAATCATCGCCAAACTCATCGTCAAAGACCTTTGAGTGGTTGCGGTGTTGAGGCGTGTAGCCTTCACGTTGGTTAGCTGATTGGTAGCCCTCGTCTTTCCAACCAGTCGTACCGGAAAGGGGCGTGCGGTTGCTTTGCGCGTAGCCAGGCTGCTCGTCTTGACCAACGAATGACTCACCCGTGTAGGACTCGTAGTCGTCTTCTACAGTGGCCTGGTGCTGTTCATCGATCGATGGGCTGCGGTTGTGCAGGTGGTGGGCAGCGGCAGCGGCTACGGCAGCAGCACCGGCTCCAACGCCAAGCGCAGCGCCCTTGTTGAAGGAGTTCTTGCTCGACTGACGTGTGGACGTATGTTCGTCTTGACGGCGCATCAGCTCCTCGCTGTGGTCGTAATACCCGTCGCCCCCATTGAGTGGGCCCTGGATGATCGAAGGGTTTGTCGAGATCTCAGACTCGTTGTCCAGACCATAACCAATTTCGGGCATCATATGGTCCTGAACAGGGAATGCACTGTGATGCATTTGGGGCTGCTCGTCAAACGACTCCGCAATGCTTTGCCTGGGCGAGTTGTCCGCCGGGTGTGATTGATGAGCCAAATTTTCGGCCCTGTCGCGCAGGTCGCCCCATCTGTCTCCTGTCGGAACCTCATGCTCTTGAATATGCAGGATCTGGTCCTGGCTTGGTGCAGGGCTGACCTGCGACAGACGGCTCTTCTTCAGAGGACTGGTCACGGGTTCTCTCAGAGGGCTTGACACGGTTGAAGAGCGAACACTGATCATAGAAGGATCATGCAGCGAAGCAACAGCCGACTCAACTGCAAGCGGTGTGTGGACGTACTCCGGACTAGCACCAACCTTCCGTATATCTTGGTGAGTGAGATCAACCTTCTGCTCGTGGTCAAGATACTGCACGCCCTCAGAATCGTCGGTGTAGTTGGTCATGCGGTTGTAGTTGACAGGATAGTTGTCAGATAGCTGCGAGCCCTCTTCCAGCTCCCTTCGATACATCTCATTCTGTTCGTGGTTCTGCTCGAAGAAAAGCTCTGTATCGCGAGGAGTCTGCGGTGTTTGCGGGGAGCCAAGCGCCGATTTCACGCTCTCGAGGTTGACACCCTGCGGGCGCTTGCGTGTGCGCGCTGCTTTGGTGCTTGCGGTTGACTCCAGGGTTCTAATGGATAAGTTCGACGACTGTCGCTCTACGTGCCTTCCCAGCGAAGACACAGATGCGTGGCTATGTACAGTTCGCAGCTGTCTCGGTGATCCAGAAATGTGCACGTCTTCGCGATAGCTGGCCTCGCTCTGAATAGGGCTAAGACCTCGAGTCGGTGTGGTGCCAATGATCTCGTAGTGTGAAGCTTGTGTCTCCGAGCGCTCAATGGCACGAGCCTTGGCTGCTGCAGCAGCTTCCAGGCTTGCTGAGCCAACGCCTCTTGATCGGGATCCATAGCTCCTATCGCTCATGGGAGACTTCAACCGAACATCCTCAATCGAATGATTGCTGTGGGAAGTGCCAATGGTGCGTTGCAGACCAGATGGAGTAGTCCTTGTGGGCGTGTGCGGGTTCGGTGAAGGATATCCGCGCGGCACTTCTCGGAGAGGTGTCTCTGCACCTGTGGTGTTGGACGACTTGGATGTCGACCTCGAGCGGCCTTTTGTCTCAGTCTCAGCAGACAAGATGGAATCGCGGGTGAGCTCAGAGCCGTGCAGCTCGCTCTGGATAAATGGCATGGGCGGTACGTCCTTGACAAATTCCTCCCGTTCCACACTTTCGGCTACACTCCCAGACCGGC
Organism: Phoma sp. XZ068; assembly: GCA_004835665.1. NCBI lineage: Eukaryota > Fungi > Ascomycota > Dothideomycetes > Pleosporales > Didymellaceae > Phoma > Phoma sp. XZ068. The sequence continues at coordinate 800,558 of RBKR01000001.1, forward strand.
TTCGGCTACTTCGAGACGAGTGCTTTTTCCTGTGCTTGCGCTCTTCTGCGTGTTCCTCGCGCGAAGTATGATGCTTCAAGGCGGCAGCGGTAAGTCCGGACGCACCAAGAGCAGCAATTTCGGCGTCTCTTGCAGCACGGCCACTTCTCCTCTTGTGCGAGTTCTCTCGTGTGGCTGTCTTGGTTGTTGAGTCTGCATAGCTGCGATCAGACGTGGAGCCTCGGCTCGATCTGCGCTCCTTGCGGCTCGAGCTGCCAGAGAGGATCTCGCCGGGGCTCTCGCCATCTCGGTTGAGCACGACCTTGGGTTTGCTGCCGTGGATGTTTGGTACGCTCGAAGACTTGGACACTCGCCGCCGTGATGTGGACGGATCGCGGGAGCTGGTCGTCTCGACAGTCTCGTACGTGGCGCCGCTATCACGAGACATGCGCTCAAACTTGTCTCTGTTCTTTGATGTGCGGTTCTCTTCTTTTAAGGCATTCAATTCGGGCAGAATTAGCCGCCTGATAGCGTCTTCTACGGTAGCTAGAAGCTTGGGGTTGTTGATGGAGGACGTGCCAGAGACGCCTGACCGGACAGATGCAATACCAGATCTACGGTCAGCGTTGGACGAGAGCAGGCTCGACTCAGTGGCGCTGATCTCCTCTTCCCGGGGATCCTTGCTCCGTCTCCTGGACGACTTGCGGGGCGAAGTCAGCTCATCCCTGCCCGTCTTTTCTGTCTTTCTTGTTTTGGAGGATGTTTCAGCTTGCTGCTGTTGCTGTTGTTGCAGCTTCTCCATGACGCGCTGTGTGATGCGGTCCTTGCTCAGACTCCGGCTCCTCTGGTGCTTCGGGGCCTTGAGTAGCTCTGGCGACTCGGCGACGTTGGAGTCGGTAAGCACAGTGTCCCTCTCGAGGCTTCTGCTTCTCCGGCGTCCGGGTGACAAGATCTCTGGTGTGCCCTCGAGCATGCTGTCGGCGGGCATAGACGATATGTCTGAGGTCATGGGCAGGAAGCGGCCGCCGTTGCTGGATAGGTCGCTGCCGGTGTGCAGCACTTCAATGTCGACGGGCGGTAGTGAGGAAACGGTAGAGCCGTCCGAGTATTCCTGGGTGTGGGTCTGGACGACGTGGTCGCGGCCCTTTTGCTGCAGCGAGATGCGGCGGGTGTACGAGGGCCGGCTGTTCTTGCCCGTCTGGGTCAGGTGGATCTGGTCGATGCCCTGGCGGTTCTTCTTGCGGGCGCTGGGGGTGACCCTCACGCGGACGCTGGGGCGAGAGCGGGTCTTGCCGTTTTCCTTGCCGGCTTCAAAGTACTCGATCAGCAAGCTCGTCTGGCTCGGGTACTTTTTGTGCAGCGACGGTTTAGTGGTGTTGATGGTGACGGGCGTGCCGTCTTCGGGGATGCTGTACGAGGTCCGGTCGGTGCGGGCGGAGAGGTTGGTGTCGACGTCGTCGCGGAGAGTGGTGTCTTCGTAGTCTGCGGAGCTGAGAGTCGATGGTTCTGTCGGGGCCGGGAGGGGTGGTCGAGTGTCAAAGCCCATTGTCGAATCCTGAAGGATTCTAGAAGGCGGAGGGGTGGCCGGGCGCGAACATGGTCTGGAGTGGGTGCGGTGCAGAGGGTGCAGTGATTGCGGTAGAAGTGCTCATGCGCAGCGAGCGGTGCGCAGAGAGATGCTATCCCTAAGAGCTGCAAGGCAGCTGGAGTGATTCCTATTCACCGAAAGTGGACGTGGGCCTGCAGCGACTGTCGCGAGCTCAAGGCTGTCGTGAGTATGCAGCTGGAGCTTGTTAGCATTGCGCAGCCATTGTATGCGCCCAACACACGTGCAGACTATCCGCAGACACATGCAGACATGCGCCGACAGACGCTACGAGAAATCACAACGTACCAGCAGCAACAGCAGCGCCGTAAGAATGAGCGTCGGCACGCTCTCGCCGGCGCAGAGTGGTGTCTGGAAACCCTCGCGACGTCGGTCGACGACCTGGACGTGGTGGCTGCGCGGCTGCACTAGCAGGCAGCTCGCTCTCTCCTCACCAACGAACTGGCTCACCAGGGATCGTTCCGTTGCGCCTCGTTACACACGAGTCCCACGAAGCCCCAACGTAGTCCCACAACGTCCGTAATGATGCACCAGAGCGCACTCCCACACGGTGAACAAGAAAAATAACAATATCGCATTCAGCGCACGAGAATCTCCCCCAGGCGACCAGTGTTGGAACCTCCCAAGTTTAGCCTCTCCCAGCCCCTCCACACGTTGCCTCGCTCCAGCGAGACGTCCCTCGTGGCCAGCGTCCCTTGCACCTCAGCACACACTAACTGCACCGCGTTGGCGCCCGTCCACCCAGCCAGAGTGTGGCTGGGAGAAGCTTTATCGGCCCCATCCCATTACCTTTTGCTCGAAAACAGTTTCTCAAGGCATCACACGCTTCATCACTAGATGCTTGCGTCTCCACGACAATGTGCGCACTGTTCGACTGGTGCTGTGAGAGTCCTGGGCTCTGCGCTCCGATCATGACGCCCACTGTTCTTACGCTGGCTGGTAGCTCCCTCCCGCTCGTTACCGGGGTGATGGTGGGGCGGCTACTCCCGATTCCCCCAGCGCCCGTGTGATTCGCCCGCGCCAGGCTCACTCGTTCACACTTGACAACGCATCACTCTCCATCACATTCACCCACCGTCCTGCTGGCGGCGAATGACGGTGCTGAGCGCGAGGTCTTGGTGAAGGATGCGGACGCCTTGGTGAAGAAGGGAGAAATGACTTGGTGAAGGGAAAATTCTGCGATGAGGTGGCAGTTCAACTGATGGCGCGGAAGGCCAGCTGAGTGGTGGGTGGAAGGGAGCTAGGGACGGGAGACCAGCCACCGAGTTGTACTGCTCACCGGTACTTTGCAGCGAGCCGTGACGTGAGGCTGTGAACTCGTCAAGTGAAACATTGTCATGTCTCGAGGGGGAAGTGAGTACGAGATACGATCTGCACGATTGCAAACAAAGCATACTTTCAAAGTCAAGACAGAAGACGATAATTCATATGCAACAAGTGACTTTACTTCACCGTCGTAAATATCCTTTTGAACACCCCAACGCCCTGTATGCATCCGCACATGTACATCTAGAAACGCTTGCCGGGCTTCATCGGCCGTCTCCCCTGCTGCTGCGGCTGACTCCCGTACGCCCGCCTGCCCTCGATCTTCTTGTCGCGGCTCAGGCTTGCTCCCAGGCTGATATCGATTCTGGGCGGTGTGCTGAATCCGAAGCTCTTGGCTACCTTGACCAGGTCCAGCTTGTGCACGTCGAAGACGGAGCGCAGCGAGTGCGACGCGTACGCTTGCAGGTACGAGCGGTATCCGTCTTTGGCCGACTTGTTGAGGTAGTAGTTTTTCGTGATGAGCGCTTCGAGTTGGGATTGGATGTCTATTTGCGTTAGCACAAGCACTTCATATTTCATACATGTGAGGTAGGACTTACTCAGGATCTTGTTGGCGGGGAGTTCAAACTCAACAAGCGGAACCCTTGCTTCCTTGAGGAGCTTGAGGAAACCAATCTCGCTGGGAAGCAAAAACATCAGACTCCTGCCCTTGCCCTGCGAACCTCTGGCTGTACGACCGACGCGGTGAATGTAGTCCCTGGGGTCATCCGGGGGATCGAATTGGATCACCCAGTCCACCTCGGGGATATCGAGACCACGCGCCGCAACGTCAGTACAGATCAGTGTGCCAGACGTCGCGTTGCAGAACTCGAAGAAGCGGTTTGTGCGGGCTTGTTGTTTGAGCTTGCCGTGCAGCTCCAGAACGGGGAGATCGATGTAGTTGAGCAGCTCAGCGTAGAACTTAACAGAATTGCATGACGAGAAGAAGACAATGACCTTCTTTTTCTGGTGCTTCTTCAGGAAGCTGAACAACAATCTGAAGCGTGTGTCCGAGTCGCAGATGACGTATCCCTGCTCCAGACCCTCGACCGTGGAGTGCTCCTTGCGGTAGTCGACGTTGATGTACAGCGGGCCGGGCTTCAGCGAGATGCGCGCAAGGTCCTCGACCTTTGTTGTCTGGGTGGCGGAGAAGAGCATGGTCTGGCGGTCGGTGGGGAGGATCTTAATGATGCTGCGCATTTCGTCCTCGAATCCAACTTCGAGGATACGGTCGGCCTCATCGATGATCAAACTCTTCAGGTTCTTGAAGACGAAGCCGGGGGTGTTGTGCAGGTGGTCGAGGAGTCGTCCGGGGGTTGCAATCAGCAGGTTCACGCCCTTGACGAGCTTCTCTGCCTCTGCCCTCCTGTTGGCGCCGCCGATGACGATGCCGAATGTCTGGGAGTGTTTCTCCATGAGCTCGCGTGCGACGCCAAAGATCTGCAGGGCGAGTTCGCGGGTGGGCGAGACGACGATGACACCGGTGCCGTTGCGCGGCTTGAAGCGCATGGCAGAGAGCATTTCGATCGCGGGGATGAGGAAGGCGAGCGTCTTTCCGCTACCGGTCTTTGCAGCTCCGAGTACGTCCTTGCCACTGCGCTGGTTAGCATTGTCCATATAGAGCACTGGAGTCTCTTACCTCAGAAGCGGTGGGATGGTCTTCTGCTGGATCTCGGTCATGGTCTCGAAGCCCATGGACTTGATAGCCTCCATAGTGCGATCCGAGAGCTTGAGCTCAGAGAAGAGCTTGGGGTCGTCGACAGATGGCATCGACGTGCCCAGCGGCAGGTCGTTCGGGTTTGCGCTCTCCTCCTGCTCGTCGCCAGATTCCTCCGCATCGGCCTGCTTGCTCTTCTTTGCCTTCTTCGCCATCTGCTTCAGCTCGGCGTTGAGCTGCGCCTCGGCCTCGTCGTTCTCGGCATCTTCCTCCTCCTCAACCTCCTCGTCGGAAGCCTCTGCGGGCACATCCTCAACCTCGGGCTCGGGCGTGTGCTCCTTCTTCGCCTTCTTGCGGGGCTTGTCGGCCTTTTCTACGCCATTGCTGGTTCGCTTCGGGGCAGCAGCCTCTTCCGTTTTCTTGCTGCTGTGCTTGCGCTTGCGCTTCTTTGCTTCGATTTCTTGGGCGCCCATGGTGAGTATGCGGGTCGTGAATGCGAAAGGCAGGCTGTCGCGAACTCGAACTTTTCGACCGGCTAAGAAAAAAGTTGTGGAGACGGCAAATGCTGCATGAACCGCCGACGCGCTTTGCCTAATGGGGATGCGGGATTCTGACCAACCACACCTCGCAGCTCAATCAACCTTCGACCATCCTGAGGTAACTTGATCCAACAACGAAAGCTCTTGAAAGTCGGCAAACATTTGGAGCGTCTACAAAGCCAGCTCGACACTATCTCGACATCTCCAAATCAACATTCAACAGCAATGAGACAGAGACCTCAGAGGTGGCGATATGATGTCGCGAGGGCTGAATACATATGTGGTGAAATGCACTGGACATCAGAACAATTTTATCGTAGACAACATGCCTTTTTCATTCATACAAGGACGCTCAATCGCTTACAGCAACCAATGAACTACATCTATTCAACGATTACGGGTATAACCGTTGTACACATCAGCACGTGAAAACAGAGGTTCACACAGCCGGCAAGAAAAGCTGCGACTACATCACAACCGGATAGCGACTCCTAGCTCGAATCTTCGGGCCCCACTTGTAGAATACCCAGGGTATTGGTAACATAAGCACCGACAGGAACCCCAGAAGGGATGTCGCCCACGATATGCCAAGCGCTGAGTACACTGATACGACAGTCAGCTGACGTGCTTTGATCTTTGTGATTAGCATTGAGATGCGGGACACTTACTCTGCACAGTGAACAACGGAAACACGGCTCCAAGCGTGTACCGCATGAGGCCATTCGCTGCAACGGCCGACGCGCCGTTCAGCGGTCCGTACACGTCCACCATATACAATGCCGCGCTTGTCTGTCGGAACAGCGTCAGTGATGAATTCGTTCACACTAAAGTTTGGGGAGAAACTCACAAACAAACACAGATTTCCCCATGCAAACGGCACGCTGCCAACCAGCACAACTGCCCAATGCGCGCCCTTTCCAGCACTCCAACCAACCCAGAACAACCCTACCAGAACTCCAGCACTGCCCATCATAGCGTTGTATAAACGGTGCTCGGGCGCAGCGTTGGTCTCGCCTCGAGCGAGCGCTGCCCGGTGTTGCGCTTGGTACATGAAGTGGTCGATTAGCACGCCAGTGAGTCCACCGAGCAGGACACCAAGGCCGATGGCAAGGAAAGTCAGACCGGATTGGGAGGTGCTGAAGGAGTAGGGTGGGCGGGAGAAGATGAAAGGGAAGGCAGCGAAGAAGAGGAAGAGGACGCCGAAAGCAAAGGCGGTGTATAACGAGAGAAAGAAGACTACTGGCTATTTCGGAGTCAGTCATGGGTATCGGACTCTTGTGTTGATAGGGGCATACATACCTCTGTGACCAACATGTGCATTGGGCGGAAGAAGTTTGTGATGATTGCACGTTTCATTGCCACTGCTCCAGGGGCGCCAATTGGTTTCGTATTCAACCCGAGTTTCTTTGCTCGTCGAGCTAGGATAATGGGTTTGTAAGTTTCTCTCATCGGTATGGAGGGAACGAATACAGCCAGCGTGATGAAAATCATACACCACTGCGACCACTGCCATCCCTTATACTGTGCTGCGAAACCGCCAACAACGGGTCTGGAGGAAGTCAGTATCTCAATGCCTTCTGATTTGAACTTCCAACCTACCCCAATGACGGCCCAGCAAATGGCGCCATCAAGAACACAGCCGTGATCTTCGCACGCTGATGCGGCGGGAACAAGTCCGCACTACTCCCCGCCCCGACCGCAAGCGCAGGACTTCCTACAAGGCCAGCAAAGAATCGGCATACGACCAAGCTGGCGAAGCTCTTGCTGAATCCCGCGCCGAGCGTAAATAGCATGAAGATCGGCGATGAACCGAGATACACTATCTTTCTCCCGTACTTCTCGCTCAAAGGCGCAGACATAATCGGTCCAAAACCAAGTCCGAGGGTGTATACTGTGATGCCTACCAATGCTGCTGTGCGCGAGACGTTGAATTCTGCCATGATGTCTGCAACAGCTGGTGTGTAGACTGATGTGCCGAACGTTCTGCGTTCGATTAGTACGATCATATAATTTTCATTGACATTTTGGTCTTACACAGCGAATCCGAACAGACCTGGCATTGTCCCGCCATAGATTCGTAGCCATAAAGGCCAGTTATGCGGGTTATCTGGGTCATCTGCTCCACTCCAGTCTGCTGCTGGAGGTGCTGATTGCGGAGTTGTATCCTGTTTCTCGGTATCTGTCATATCTGTTGAGAGCGACTCAGCGCGGTCGACGCGCTGATTGTTGGCGGACTCGTTTTCCTGGGTTTCAACCGTCGACATGTCTTCACAGGCGTTGCGCGTATGAGAGGTGAAAGGGTGGAGACTTTCTACGATGGATATCAACTTATTGCTGCTCTGTCTTGTGCTCACAGTATATGTATAGTCAACTCCCTAGAGCGTGGGGATAACGCTTACCAATACTAAAAGCGATGCATACTTACACTAACGTCCCCACCTGGCTTCGCGATACCTTACCTTCGGCCGTAACCTATGATGTGCTTCTTGTGCGTATGACAAAAGAGCTGTTGTTATGGTTTATTGAGAGTCTTTCTCTCGGTTCGATCACTCATCAATCATATTGCAGGGCGTGTAGCCGTGACTTCGGTTGGTGCACGTTGAACTAAGGAGGCGCTATCCGAGATGGTAGCAAGTGTATAGTAATCAGCGCTGATATGCGTACTCCGCCATTGACAACGCCCGAACTCGCATATAAATCGGAGAAAAGTCAATTTCAGAGTGTATGCCTCTCTGTAAACGGTTTGATGCGAAACACTCAATTGATGCGCGTGAGGTTCATTCACGGTGATTAGTAAAGGGATGCATTTGGTGAGGTGGAGATGACATCATTCAGGCTAGCAAACGGTCAGCCGCAACCAACCTCATGTCTTGTTCTTATTTCCGAACGCACGCATCGATAGTTACACCAGGTATTCACAGTAAAAGCAACACTGACTCTGAACTACAGGTAGCAGTAATGAATGATGTCGCTTGTGCGAGCAGCAGTGACTCGTGCTTCTCTCGAGGTAAATTACCGAGATGTTCCACAAGTTCCTTAAAGCGCTGACCATAATAGTAAGGTCGGACTGGTGGACCAGCTAAGGTAGTAAGTTCAGGTGCTCACACTTCTACGCATCGCATGTCATCGATGGTTCATGCGAGTATGGAGCCCGGACAACAAATGATGCCAGATGCAAATTCAAAACATAAAGATATGAAGTACTCACCAAATGATAAAGTCTATTCTCTCTAACCACTAGCTTTCCTTATCCTGTATGAATGAGCTGCGACGTCTACGATATTGCAAAACAGTGTGATATAAGCGATGCTGAGGCTGATGTTTGCTTAATTCTTGATCAATTTCAGCAAGACAGGCCTCCTTGTGGTATTTAGATTGGGCCACCCATGTTTGTGATGCTTTCGATACCAGGAGCTCTGGAAATCCTCTATTAGTTGGTGGTCCGTCACAATCAGTGGTTGTCCAGACCTTCTGGTGTTCCATTTGAGTTGTGTTCATACCAAGCAAGTCGTAACATCTCCTCGGAAGGAGGAGTACCTTAAGCCTGCGTCATGGAAAACATTTTCTGTGTCCGTTTTTTTAAATATCCCGGCTCCAGCTTTCCACAGTCGCTCGCTTCTGAACTAAACCGAGTGTGAAGCAAGGGGCCGTGGTCAGTACCCACGCCCATAGACATGGCTTACGAAGGACTCGAACTGTCCCACAGTTGACTTGTGCGTGGGCCCGAGGAAGCTCGCCTGCAAATTATAAGACTTGTACACTACCTAGATAAGCTAAGCATAAGTGGATAAGGAGACGCATAGACCGTGCTCATGGAAAGCATGATTTTTAGGACATGGGATGTATTTCACAACACGTTCTTTCTTATGTTCAACATGAAATGATTCCTTGAAAAGCTGAGATATTGTCAAATGGTCAATACTCCATAAATATGGTAGGAAAACTAGAATCAGGGGGACGATGGCCTGGAAGCATCTACAGCTGACACAACCATTAATCTCCCAGATTGGAATTGGACACGGGATTTCTTCGATAGATATCAGGAAGTACTTTGGTGCAAGTGAACGCACTTCTCATAGTAGTGTTCGCTTCCACTACAATGTTTTCTCAGACCAACAACGTAAGAAAACATCTGCACTGAGCTTCGGAATACCTCTATCCCGTCACGGTAGCAAACTTAATGGCCATTACAATCTGAATGTAGCAAGCGTGTGAGGCATATCTGATGCAGGTATTAATGCTGCGCGAGGAACCTTTTGGCCCTCGTGGCTTGAAGCCAAATGCAGTAGAAATACGACAGAGTGGATTGCGCTAGCAGGCCAAATTACGCTTGAGCCGGATAAAGTCTCCACTTGGACTGGCAACTATATGGTCATCAATCAATCAGGTGTCAAATTATTGTTCAAACGACCTGAAAATTCCCCTTTCTATCTCTCTGGTTCCAACGATAATGCAATGCATCGGTACGACAAGAAATAGCGCCCAAAGTCGGTACCTTTAAGAGTTTCAATCACATCAAGTTATATGTAATCGACTTGACAATGCAACAAGGCAGTCGTTGAAGAATTAAGAAATAGTGGAAAAAGCTTGGAGGAGGCCTTGCATGTGATGATGGCTGCATAGGGAAGGTCCCCGCAATCCCTAATCCAGGTTGGGTTGAGGCGGGCCGTTATGATCCACCCGCCTCGGCGTTCGAGACATACATGGTAACCTCGGAATCGAACAGGAGTCCAGACATGTTTGTAGACCTCACGGCTATGAGTTTATACCTAGGTAACGTGTGAAGGCTTCCAGTTTGCCGGCCGTTCGTACCACTAGGTGATGCTTGTATGACTTGAGTGCAGTCTCAGGCCTCCATCATCCGTCTCTTATGACTAGAGCAATAATACAAGCGGGCTGCACCCTGTGGGTCTTGATAGGTCAAGGCCATGGACAGATATCTATAAAGTGCGGGAGTGCGTCGATGCTCTAGACATCATTGCAATCATTTACAGGCACTATCCGCACCTCAATTACTTCACTCACAACTCAACCTTAAGAATGCGTTTCTCCAGTATCGTTGCCACTTTGGCCCTCGCTGCTTCAGCTACAGCCTGGAAGATCCCTCGGGGCACTCAGGATGGCGTCTACAAGGTCGAAACCCTCGAAGACGGCAGCACTGTCCACACCAAGATCGCCGATGCTGCTGATATCGATCGCTCTCAGCCGGAGGCGCAAGGTGTGAGCCGTATTGTTGATGATGAGTTCTCACTCGAGAAGCGGTTCAACGACCAAGTCTGGTGTGGCTGCGGTTTCAACATGAACCCTGGTGACTGCGATGCTGCAGTAGCAGACTTGAAGACCCAATTGGTAAGAGAGACTTTGTTTGCTTTAGATCTATTCATGCGTTAACACTTTTGAAAGCGCCCTTCTATCATCAATGCTGGAATGTCCTACTACTCCATTCGAGGCGCAGTTGTCGCTTTTGCTTGCAACGCCGGTCGCAGTAACTGGTTGCTTTTCCCTTCTACTTTTGGAGACTCTCTCGCAGACATCACGAGCAAGTGTGGCCGGTACATTGCGGGCGCTAAGCAGGCTGGAGACGATGGTCAAGCACTGCTTTCTGGATACCAACGCTGGGGCGGTAATGTAAGTGTACTTGTTTAATTTTGGTAACTCGCAACTTGAACTGACAAAACTTTCAGGACGACTTCTGTGGTGGTGCTCGCAGCTCCCCAGCCAACCACTGCTAAATGTATTATACGCTCAGACTGAAGGCTCGCGACGCGACTTGGCATTGTAGACAGTGTAGTAAATGAGCGGTAGAATTGATTAGAGCAATGTAGACTAATCGATGCACAAAGTCCGCAGTGATAAAAAGAACAGACCTTCGGGATCTTAGATGCGTGGTTTGCTCGATGCATTGATTCCATATCTGTTTGTGTATTTGCATAGTCCTGCATGCGCTAAGTTCCAACGCCAAAGATGTACAGAGGAAACTAGAGAGAACAAATATTGCAGATGTGAGGGGGTAAAAATTGAATCATGTCAGAAGCGTCGACACTGACACCACCAGACAGGTATTTAGCACGCTCTGACCAATGAAAACATCAATTTCCAGCACCTGATGCTGCCTTATGTTCTTTATACCATGCATTGGCAGCCACAGTGTACTCGTACTTCTGGTTATTACCCCAATTTTTGAGCTTCTAGTATCAGCCTGAAATTTCTGCGGCTGTAGCGGCGCTGCCCAGCTGTTAACGTTGATAGCCGGACAACTACCTGACAGTCCTTAGTAAGCCCAGTTCTGGTTTTTGAGGCTCTTGGCAAGCCGTACGTCAAAGGTGCGAAAGTATACTAGGAAGTAACTACCTGGGTATTTCTCTCTTTCTACTGATAGCCGGGAAGAAGTGCCTAGGTAGCTTGGTTAATGCCGATGATGTAGTTACTAGGCTTCCAGCGTGTGAGACGGGAATCGGACGAGGGCGTGTACGTGGCTCCATTGCGATGTCGCCGACGTTGAGGAAGACCTCATTCTGAAGTGCTAGAGCGACCAATTTTCCGGAGTTGTCTTCCCCAAAACGAGAGTATCACGACAACTGGCACGCCGAACACGAGTGACGCCAAGGCCAGTGTACGGTTGCCCCAGCCATACCCGAGAGTCTTATATATATGAGGAGCAAAGATGGGCAGCACAAATGCCAACGAGTATGATAACATCCGACTCGCTGCACCTGCAGATGCGCTGTAGTCGCCAAACTCGTCCAGCTGATAAGCAATGTTGCCTTGAGCAGCGACAAAACTGCCGAGGGTGAAGATGATAGAACCAAGATCAACAGCCGCACATGGTAAAATATACTTAGCTGACCAGCCATACAGAAGTAACCCAAGAGGCATGAGAACCATGCCTGAGAGTGTGTATGGCAAACGAAGCTCCGGAGTGCCGTTTCCTCCGTATCGATGGCTTTGACGCTTGTATGACCAATCCATAACATGAGCACCGATCTGACCTGCGATGGTAGATCCAAGAGCAATGGAAATGTAGTGTAAGCTGCTGACGAGCTCGGACTGGCTATATCTATCTATCCATAGCATAGCATAAGTCGAAAGCATTAGCGAATAAACCCCAAACGAAATGGTTGCGATGAGCGATATTGGCCAGATAATAGGTCGGCGGCTCAATATCTTTAGAGGACGCATCAGCTGAGGTCCAAGGCGGGCATGCAATGTCTTCTTAGGTCGCTCATGTACTGCTGGGTTTGCTTCAGTGGTAGCCTTCCGGCGTAGCAGCACAGGGGTGTACGATTCTCGTATGAAGATCAAACCCAAGACGATAGCGGTATCGATGAAGCTCATAATCCAGAATATCCACGACCAATGTACAAACTGGGTGATTATACCGCCAATTATGGGTCCGAGTGCGGGACCAACGTATGGTAGGAGTGTTACGATTGCCATCGATTTGCCACGTTCAGACGTGTCGTACATGTCAGCCATGACGGGACCATTAAGCTAATGCGAAGCTTTGGTCAGAATTTATCTGGAGGAAAGATTTCATGGACTCACTGTCACACCAACACTTGCTTCTGCCCCTGTCATGAAGCGTCCAACTATCATAAGCGATGCAGAGTGACTTGCTGGACAGAGCGCGTCCCAAAGGATATACCATGCGTTGCAGGCTATCCAAACTCTTTTCCTGCCATGCATCTCCGACATTGCTGCAATGAGGAATGGCGCAAAAGCCATACCAAGAAAGTATGACGACAACGTGATTTGCGCAGTTGAAGCACTGATCCTCAGGTCATGGGCAATGTCGACCAAGGCCGCAGTGATCATACTGGCAGACATGATTGGTATAAGCTGGCCAAAGGAGAAGAGAGTTCCGATCATGATCTTACGGTTGGATGACCAGTTGTGGGTCGCTTACCGAAGCCCATGTGCTCTGATCAAGTCAGTCAATAATGAATGAGCTGCACTGATTGAATGTAAGATGACTTACACCATGGTCACGACGCAACCGCTCTAACTCATCATCTTCAAATGACCGAGTATTTAAGCCTTCCTCGAACGCAGCAGGTCCAATGCTCCCTACGCATGATGCATTTTGATGAGACCATTCAAATTCGTCGGTCTCTAGCTCCATTGCCGAGACTAATGAAGGGCTGTTATAAAATATTAAAAAAAAATGGGGGTGTCTTGTAGTCACTGCAACCACAGACCTGCCATTAAATCCGATCGAAGGCCGGGATGCAGCGAAGTCACGCCCAGACATCAGCGCTTATCAGATCAAACTAGAGACTGGACAGACATTCCATCTGATTGTACATGGTGCTCAAGCCAGGCAAGGCGTCCAGATTAGTGGCCAAATTTTGACTTGGAGGACTTTGATTGGCGAATTCTGGTGTGATAGAGCACGCATAGCATGCTTACGTCTGGAATAGGAAGGTCAAAGGCAAGCGACGAGTTGACTCATAAATGCAAAAGAACAATCAGTCCATAGGTCTGTTTGACGATTACACAATTTTGGGAAAAATCTCCATAATCATTTGTAGACATGTATAGGGATGCGTGTCCAGAATAAGTAGGATATGTGAGCCCGGTTGTGGGTTGTAAGCATGGCCTACACTTTTTCCCAACAGCAGTGCCGTATTGAATGGTTTGGCCGCTGTGAAGAAATATACTGGAAGGCCAGCACATGTAGCTGTATTGTGAAATAGGCTTGCTTGGGAGACATGTAAGTACAGACATGCAATAGCTCCTATCTCATAGAACGTGGAAAGGAAAGTTAGTCACATCACCTCCGTCATCCGAAGTTCGTGATGTGGAGTCGAGGAGTGGTTGCATGCATCAAGCATTTAACACCAATACATTGACAATGCTCACAATTGCAGATGTGAGGTGAATACTGTATGACTATGTCACGCTTGTTAATAAAAGCTAAGATGAGCGCTTGCGTGTTTTGATTTAAGCTGTGAATCTGAGAGACGGAGGTTGTTTGAAGTAACATTAATGTGGCGGTGCGTTCGGCAAATCTAGGCGGGCCGACTGCACCTTCCTCCTGATAGTCGTCCGGTGTACGTCTTCCGTTTGTCGCTCTTGTCGCCTTACCATTATCTTGCGATACATTGCTTACTCAGCCTATATACCAATCAACGAAGCGATGGCTCTCCCACATGGCCTTACCATCTGGGTCACATACTCGCCCGAAGTTAGACGGTCCGAAAGGAGTCGTTGCCTTGTATGACCACTACGTCAAAACAACCGAAGCGCTACGGAAACTGAGCAATGATCCCCACAACACGATAAGCCACAAGCGAGGTCACGACTACAATGTCTCAGCAAGACACCACACGTTGTGATGTCTCAGAGAGCTCTTGTCGCCTGCCACGGTGTAAGACATCGCCACGATGACCCACAACCTCAGCCGATTGACTGATGACTCACCTGACGACTTTGCGGCTCGAGATGAGAGCGGTGCCCGGTTCGGCGGTTGTTGCTACAACTAACATATTCGTCCACCTTGACTATCCACGCCAAGTTTTATTGGAGCGCTGAACTCCGGCTTCGTTCATCACGACGACTTAGGGGTTGGATCACCTTCCGTTCCCGCTAGGTCTCATCATGATCATCTATTTGCGCTCATCTCCTGTCCATCACGAGCACTTTTAGACCCGCCGCCCGCTTTCTGGGGTCGCTACGAAACGCTGGGAACCACTTCCCGGGTCCCCTGGGAAGAAAGGTGGTACAGATGATCTTCGCGAAAAGGCTCGGTATTCGTGAACGGCGACCTGGAGAGTCCGGCAAGCGGGTACCTGACTGCGGCACGTTTCTCAACATGAATCCTTTAAACGTGGAGAAGCGGTGAGAGCGCCTCTCTGCGGCGCATGGTAAGCTTCTGGATTGTGTTACCTCCACGCCTACACAATCCATTCACTCGTTCAACTCCGATTCGTGCTGGAACCGGCAGACGTTTACCCTTTACTTAGCACCCGTAAACCTATACTTTCTACAGTGATTCTCCCTGAAGTATTTGGCAAACCAGCTTCGCTAGGTCCAACTGTTACACAACATGCAGCGACAGGGGTATTGCATGATCCGCTACCGAAAAACCGAATCGCCATCGCAATTGCCGCTCTCAGAGCATCGATCTCGCCATTTTGACAACCGAGTTTCTCAATCAGCCTGCAAGCTCTACACTGGCGTGATGTCAACTAAGGCAGCGACCAATATATCTCCGAAAGAGAAGACTGACGCAAGTCTAATCTATGATTTGAACGGCTCCAAGGACTGCAATGTGCATGTTCCCTGCAGCGTTTGTACGACCTAAAGTCTATGGCATTTGCGCCGTTCCAACTGGACAGAACGAGGCCGTCAATGCGCAGAACTGCAGGGCAACTGCAATCCATCACGGGGCCCTGCAGTTGCTTTGATCGCTCACGATGTTTACGGGAATGGCACGAGCACTTCTTGTGTTGTATCTAGGTTGCCTGTCGCCTCACACAAAGCCACCAGCTGGGACTGGTAGTTGCTCTGCGTTCGGTGTCAGCCTTCTCAACATCAACAAATGGAAGATCTATATTGGGCTGAAGTGGCTGATGAGACAAAGCTTGACACTTGAGGCTGGATGCTCTGCGTCTTGACGACATTCCCCAATCTATATGGCATGAGTCGGCGCGTACCGAGTCCAGTGACAGAGCCTCGAGCTTGGTTACACTACCGCAATAGTTTGCTGAGCCTGCACGCGGGCGAACTTTGCAACGTGCATTGGGTTACACGCACGCTCGTCAGTAGTGTTTGCTGACCTGTGTCTCGTGCATCGGCGTCACGGTCGGGATTTATCATCCCAATCCAATCAATCCTTCCGTCATCATGTGAAGGTTGTTCTACCACCAAAAGGATCGAGCCGCAGGTACGACTTGCAGCGTGCATTTGTTCATTTAGCAATTTGCCCCATAATTTTTGTATGGTAGAACCGTGTGATTGCTACAGCGATCGAAGTAGATGACAGCGAAGTCGTTTGCTGGTTTGGACTGTCGAACCAGCTAACGTTTATCGTACTCACCTTTACGTATCCTTAGCCGCGTTTCATAGCTTCTTCGGTATTCGCTTTTAGCTCTATGATGTTTGAGAGAATGATAGGTTGTCTTACACCTGGGCAGCATTAGCAATAAAGAACGTGCGAGCGCTATTGATGTGCCGCACAGCCGGCCTTGTCCATAAAATTTACCTATCATCAAGCTTAGCATTTGGAACAAGGCGGGTGCAACTGGTGTCGCAGGACAAGGCTGTGTACATACACGAGAGATGCTTGCGCAACAAGGTTCATGGCTAGTTCTGAGCTGCGGCCTGGCCATAACCTGCATAAGCGTCTATGCAGCACATGTCGACACCGAAAAGGCGCCGGGGTTCAGCTATCAATTTTCGAATTTCGATGTGAAGGTGGGCCAGCACCTGCCTCAAGTTAACAACTTTATAAATTGGGGCCTGTCGCTGTTGCTGAAACTGTTTGAAGGTAGGAACTCTATCTGCACTTGCAACACCTCAGCATCCTTCATACTGACTTGTTGGTCTTGCAATAACTGTCACATTCACCGTGATCTGCGGCAGCAGTCTTCACGTACCCTTCCACCTGGGAAATTTCACATCATGGCGCAACTTAAGTCGACAATAGATTGCGTTCCATCCGCAGCAGAGTCCATGGTTGATGCCTCAAAACTAGGACCAGAAAATGCAGGGCATCCTGGCATGCCCTCAGGACGATCGTCTCGGCACACATCGCTCACTCTCGACTCAGCTGTTGATGTTGATAAGCCAGCAGCGTCACCGGAAGGCATGAAGAGCTCTGCTGCCTCCTCAGTCAGCGAAAATATGTCACCCGAAGCCTCTCCCACCACAAGGTCACGACCTCCACTCTCCGTTCTCCTCGCCTACACCGCACTCTGCATATCAATTTTTCTTGTCGCACTCGACACCGTACTGATCCCGACTGCTCTACCTACGATCTCTCAGTCTTTCCACATTCCAGACTCACTCTACGCATGGACCGGATCCGCCTATCTCCTCGCCAATGCGTCCTCAATACCATTTTGGGGAACACTGGCTGATGTTTTTGGCCGTAAACCAGTCATCCTTGTGGCGAATACTATATTCCTTATCGGCAGCATCATCTGTGCTGTCAGTATCGATGCTGCTATGTTAGTGGCCGGCAGAGCAGTGCAAGGTCTCGGAGGTGGAGGTGTCACGGTGTTGGTATATGTTTGTGTCAGTGACCTGTTCACTATTCGGTAAGTCACCCAGGTTACAGGCTTCGTCTCCAAGTTCTGACAAAGTCATCCAGCAACCGATCGTTCTACCTTGGAATAGTAGGTGCTGTCTGGGCCGTTGCATCAGCCCTAGGCCCCGTACTTGGCGGTATTTTTGCTGAGAAGCTTAATTGGCGTTGTTGTTTCTACCTCAACATCCCAATCGTCTCCTTATCCATCGTTCTCCTCTATTTTACCCTGCACTTGCCCACCCCCCGCACCCCTTTCCTTGCGGGCATGTACTCGATAGACTGGCTGGGAACTTTCACCATCCTCGCAGCTACCATCTTGCTCCTCGTCGGCCTCCAAACCGGCGGTACAACATCTTACTCCTCGCCTACGGTTATCGCCTTGCTCGCCCTAGGCTCCTTAGCCTATGCTATATTCCCCATCACGCAATGGTGGGAAGGCAAATACGGCGGCAGCCCAATAATGCCCCTCCGCATCTTCTGCGATACCAGCAACCTCAGTGCTCTCGGTGTTTGTGCTTTCGATGCCCTAGTATTCAATTCCGTCGCCTACTTTGTTCCGCTGTACTTCCAGATCGTCGCCGGCCGCTCTCCAGCAACCACGGGGGTGTTGATGCTTGCTCTCGCCATCCCACTCACCGTCGTGTCCTTCAGCTCAGGATTCTTCATCGAAAGAACGGGGCGCTTCATGGATTGGTTGCAAGGTGGATTGTTGCTCACGACATGTGGCATAGGCTCCCTTATCGCACTCTCCGCTACCTTTGATCTCGGGAAAGCAATCGGGTTTCTTGTTCTGATAGGAGCAGGCTTTGGACCAACGTTCCACACACCACTCATCGCGCTGCAGACGAGGATCAAAGGGGCTGATATGGCAGTCGGCACTGCGACCTTCGGGTTTGTGCGCATGCTATCTGGCGCTATCGGTGTTGTGCTTGGACAGGTTATTTTCCAAGCTCTTATGAGCAGCAAATTTGACATTCTTCTTGACGCAGGCGTAGACAAGGGATTTGCGGAACAGCTTGCAGGTGGCGAGGCAGTGAGTCAGGCAAACGCTGTTTCATTATTGGATGAGGCGCAGAAGTTGGTCGTCAGACAAGGGTTTATGGGTGCTTTGAGAGGAACGTTCATTTGTTATGCAGTGGTTGCAGCTTTGGGGCTGCTGACAACTTTCGGAATCAAGAGGGTGACACTTCAGCAAGAACCAAGAGATGATCCGGGGTCTGCGTCAGCTATGCAGAGTAGAGAGGACCTAGAGTCTGGGCAGGCGACTAGAGAAGAAGTACAGAACAAGTAATGATGCTAGGTTTACGTCTCCTACGTAAAAATTGATACAGTCATTATATTGATCGTGCCATCTAGCTAGCCTCGAAGACAAGAAGCTAAAAGAACCGATGCCAGGATTACAAGTAAGACGATCACAGTTGCTCCCCCATTCTTTCAATTCGGTATGAACTAAAATCCAGTGTTTGCTGTGGCGTCCTTGGTTTCTCCCTGGGAGTCCGGAGTTCATGTGGATGTGGGTTGTTTACGGAGTGATGGTGCGTAGCGCACGATGAGCGGTGGTGTTCTTCCCAACTCTTTGCGACCTGCTCAAGATTGATCCACCTTTGCTTCTTCAGTACCCAACGTATGTTTTGAATAACCTTATATATGACACGGATGCGCAACTGTTGGTTGCCTTAGGGCATGAAACTTCGCAACTCAAAGTCAAACACCCAGCAAACTAGAAGCAGCAGATTCGGAGAGGCCGAGAGGCGCCTGGTATGCGCAGTGAATAAATCACTGAATGATCTAAGACTGTTTCCAAAGCTCCCAATACCTTCCCTTCCTCTCACACAGCTCCTCATGTCGCCCCCTCTCCACAATACGCCCGTCATCCAGCACTAAAATCTGGTCGGAATCTACAATAGTGCTCAACCGATGCGCAATAACAATTACGATTCTTCCCTGTCTCAACTTCTCGAGCGCACCTTTGATCTTTCCCTCTGTCACTGTATCGACAGCACTGGTCGCCTCATCCAGCAATACTATTGGAGCATCCTTCAATAGCGCCCTAGCGATGGCGAGTCTTTGCGCTTCACCGCCTGACAACTTGACCCCTCGCTCACCGACTTGCGTATTGTAGCCATTGGGATAGCGCATGATTGTATCGTGGATTGCAGCTGCACAACATGCTTCGTGCACATCTTCGTCAGTTGCTGAGCTGCGTGCGTAGCGGACATTCTCCATGATCGAGGTATTGAAGAACATCGGGCTTTGCGGGACTACGCTCACGGTGTTTCGTAAGGAGCTGAGCGTAACTGTTCGAATATCCTGTTTTGAGATCGTGATGCTGCCCGATGTGATGTCGTGTAACCGTAAGAGAAGCTTGAAGACCGAAGACTTGCCGGCACCTGTTTGTCCGACAAGTGCGACTGTCTGGCCGGGTGAGGCAGTAAAGGTGATGTTGCGGAGCGCGTAGCGACCCTCCTCGTACATGAAAGATACGTCTTGGAACCGAATTTCGCCCTCGCGTACTGCAAGTGCGTATGCCTCAGGTGCGTCCGTAATGGAGGGCTTAGTCTTCAGAAGCAGAAGAAGTCGTTCGGCGTCCACAAAATCGCTCACCAGCCACCGAACGTGATTCGTTAAGAACTTGAGTGGGTAGATGATCGAATCCCAGTATGTCAAGAAAAAAACGAAATCTCCTGGAGATGCAATCTTGGCAGTGATGCACTGGAGAATGAGGTATGCCAATGCGAAGAATGTAGTAGGCACCAAAAGCTCCACTAAAGCCTTGATGAGTGCCTGCCGACCTTCGAACCGTGTCTTTGCCGTCATATGTTTGGCAACTGCATTGGAGAGAGTCCGGGCCTCCAGCTGAAACTGATTGAAATAGGTCACAGTCTGCCATCCCTGAATAGCTTGGTGCATCTTCCGTGTCTCAAGCCGTTCCGACTTAGTCAAATCTCTCCGATCGCCAGTTGTGAATCGCGTCGAGGAAGCTTCTGCAATCACGTAGGTAACGGACGCACCAAGTAAGACCATGGCCACTGCAGGGTTGAACTTCCGGTAAAAGATAATACAAGCAACGATGACGTCGACGAGAGTCGGAGTAATATCAATGACCACTGACTCGAGTACATTGCCCAACGCCTCGCCTTGCTCAACCGCCTTCATGACCTCAGCTGAGTCTTGCGTGGAATGAAAGTCAATTGATTGACTCATGACATGATTGAAGGCAGCATTGGTAAGACTCTGGTACGAGAATTGCTTGATAGGTATCTTCGATAGGTCCTGAATGAAGATGAGACCTGACTCGGCATGGACAATGTCAAGCAAGAGGAAAATGAGGAGCTCTCGAACAGGCGCGACTCCGGTCGTGACTTTGTCGGCAATGACCCCAAGCGTGTACGGAATCGCCACTTGTAGTATTCGTTCCAGAATAAGAGTCATGACGCAGACAAGTAAACATACTTGCACTTTGAGATCCCTGCGAGGGATCACGTAGGGTAGGAAGACTGTGAAGTCCTTCAGATAGCCAAGCCAGCCCCCAGTTTCGCGTAACCGTTCTGTGCGCGCATCTTTTACTTCTTGGTCATCATCACTTTCAGTATCGCTGTCGTCGTCGGCGATGTTAACGTAGTCGTCTTCGGTACTTGGAGGGAATGCTGCCTCGAGCAGAGGATCAGTGTCTTTCTTTCCTTGTCCGGGAACTCCCCAGAGCTGTATCGGCATTTTTGATATCGAAAGAGGTTGTTGTATTGTTTGGTTTGGTCGATCATATCTTATTATAGGTATTGAGTTGCTTATTTCATGGTAAGCGCTACGTAGTGAGATTCTTGACAGCTGAAAGTACCTGCCACCGGTGAAGACAATGACTCATAGCAGCTCATTGCAACTCTGACCTATTCCCACGTTGACGGTAACAAAATTGGCGACAATGAGTTGTTGAAAAAAAGTCGTTCCTGGACTTAATGACTTCCATAAATATGGATCAAGCCTATGAGCACCGCCACCGTACTCGGTCCGCGCGGGACCCGGAAGGGCGGTGCGCCCCATGTGAAAGTATCAGTGACTCAGGCTCCACACTCAAGGTCATCGACACGATAATATGACTGTGTATCCACGTTTTTGTTATGCGCAACAAAGAGCGCTATCCGATCGGGGGCAATAAGCTGATGTGTTGTAATGCAATTGTCACGTTGATCCGTTGGTTGGTTCGTCGATTAGTGGCCATTAGTTCTACCCACTGGAGGTTCGAATGGTATATCCTTGCGCAATACGACCATCTCGAAACTTGTCTGAGCGCCCCAAGTAGGCGGCTCTGCGATATCCTTGCGTACAAATTCATACCCTCTCTTTCTCCAGTACACACCATTAATGCACTCTGCTGCTAAGATCCAGAAACTTAATCGGTCTGTTTCGTTGAAACTTCTTCCTGTCGTTGAGACACGGCGCTCTTTCGACTTAATGACAAGGTGTTTCTCCAGAAAGGCGTACAATTGTACTGCAAGGCCACGACCCAGGTATCGTGAATCCCCGTTCACGGCAACGGCCTTGATCTCCCATCCTTCCTCGACTCCAGCTCCCTCTTTCTTCCAACCGCCTTGCCACGGTATCGCACCTGCAACAGCAACAACCTTGCGGATTGTTTCGTCCTCATCAAATACCGCAGCCACTACGCCCTCAGTACCAATCATCTCCAAATAGAGATCGTTACTTGGAAATCTTCTTCGCCCGCTCTGAATCCATTTTACAGGATCCGACTTTTTCGAACGAGCAAAGGCATCATTGACTAGTTCTGTGATTTGACTGACCAAAGCCGGGTTCGATTCAAGATCTGAATACGTGTACAAGGTTGGGCGAGAGAGCGATGAAGTGCTTGCCATCGTGAACGTTATGTCGAATAGGGGAGCCCAGTTGAGCTGGGGTTTATATCACTTGATAATCCAAAGGAGACGAAGAAGAATATAATGTGGAAGTATCTCGTTACCGCAAGGTTGTTTGACATTCGCGTCATTGACTCATTCAATTTAGGGCGCGAAATTTCGACGCTAAAACAAAGCACTTGCCTGATCGGGCATGGTCGATCCCTAAACGTATGTTGTAATGCTGACTATGACTTGAATTCTCAGTAAAAGCAATATGAAATTTGCATCAATCCGTAAGTGCTTTATCAATGTATTCGTTTCCAGACCTAGCATATTTCAGATTCGGGGGCCCTTCTTGGTGTGAGAGAATGGTAGTACCAATGAAATAAGAATGGCCGGCATATCGTTCCTGAGATGTTGGAGACGTTTGCTACCTTGACCAAAGTTATTCCTCATCTTGGGGACACTCGGTATCATGGTACAGTATCTTATCCCCTCCCCAACCGCTGTTGTCAGTCAACAAAAGCGTGGACTATATCGATCAATGCCAGCAGGCAGCAGCCTCGGTTTCTATGGCGTCTCCTTGTCTTATGAATGCTCGAGTTCTCGATGTAGGTATTCCTACCGCTGATCATCACGAATAAAGTTAAATGCAGGGTGTCCCAGCAGAACTAGCACAGCTACTTACCTACCTATGTAGCAAGTTGTCATTAATGAGGCGTCGTAGATTAGTCTTCTAAGGGATTTGAAACCTGGCATGAGCTGGAAGACAGAGACCGATCATGGGTTGTTTGTAATAGAGTAATGGATAATGTTGTGAAGATTGCTTGGTCTCCCGGGTACTAACTGCCACCTGAGACGATGCTGACTTACAGGTGGCGCAACCTCACGCCTTAACGTCTCTTGTCCGCCTTAGCACACATCAGGCTGTGCAATACTGGAAACTCCATTAGAATCTCCGTGACCTGTGAAAGTAGAACGAGACGTTTCACAGAATGTACCGCAGCAGCCAAGGGCGCATATGCCTGCTGGTAGCCAGCCGAATAGGTACGCTCTCTTTCAGCCCTACCCCTGGCCCAAGATTAAATTTCCGCACGTTGTGCTCCGTCTTGTGGACAGAACAAACCAAATTGAAAGTTAAATATCAGCTTTGCGCCTTGTCTTGGCCAAAGATAGCTCCATCGTTCCTAGTACTTGTCCTCACCTGGGCAGGCGCCTCCAGAAGACCGCAGCACAACAAGCTGCTATCGGTCAAAGAGCTCAAACTATGGTTTAATTATGACCTTTTATACATATTACCAGCATCGGTCGTTTTTTAGGAGTAGAGAGATCCCAGAATCTCAGCAACGGGCTTTGAGTTCACGCTAGTTGTTCCGACGCCACACAAGCCACCAACCGAACTTGGGAGATTGCGTTGGGGTACATCTTCAAGACATCCTGACAATTCATATTAATAGAGGCAACCTTGCTGGCGTAAATAATCGGCATCCGAGCAATTGTAGATTTGGGTCGTGCAAAGGACGACGTTTCCTGATCAGACCCTGTTTGACCCTGCGAACGTCTTGAAAGCATACCCAAAAGAGACCCTATCTTCTTGGCTCAGATCAACCCTCAATCATCTTGGTAAACCTCGGATACACTAAAAATCTTTTAGTCTACAGAGAAGGCTTGTAACAAAGCTTGTACGCCTGCGTCCATTGCTTCTGCTACGCACACGAGATCTTGAGCTGCAGCTGCAATTTCCACCATGCTGCACAGCTCAAAACCAATGAATATTTAAAGAACCAACATGACAATATCTGGTAGCAGGGACTTCTGAGACACGACGTACTAATCTCTTCTTTCAAGATGTTGCCATACACAGTCATTCTTTCTGCACTCACTGTAGTCACTTTCGCCCAAACAAAACCCCAGCTGGATATTGCGCGAATTGAAGCCGCCGGCCCGCCTCCAGAGCCCAGTATTGCCATTAATGTACCTTCGCAGACTGTTCAGTACGACTCTGCAGCTCTAGAGGCTGCAGCCGCCTCTGATCAAGCCAAGAATCCCTTCGCTAAACGAACCGGCGGTGACTGCTCGCTACAGCTACTGGGGAAAGGGCCTGTTCCAAGCCCTGATACAGCTGATTTATTCTTGTCATGGCCAGCATTCAGTGAGGCGGCGCTTGCTGCGCCAACACCCGCGGGATATACGAACACATTCAAGAATCTCAAGGCTGAGAACAATGCCATGGGTTATATGGGATACGAGCTTCTCGATTCGTACGACGTTCAGCTGTGCTCCAAGAAGTGTGATGCCGTCAACGGGTGCGCTGCTTTCAACATTGGTAGGTGTTCTGTCTTTCTCAATGTATAAGAATTAACCTGTCGTAGCGTTCGAACGACAACCTACACTTGACTCAACTTACAAGGGGGGAGCATGCGACGATCCACCTTCAACAACTATGATTAAGTGTGTCTTCTGGGGTGGTCCAGTGAATGCCCGCAACGCCGTCAATACCGGCCAGTATCGTGGCGAATTCCACGTTGTTATCGCTGGTAGCAATGGGTACGTGAACAAGACCATCGACTCAGTCAAAGGCTACACTGGCCCGAACTTTCTCGGTGACCGCGCAATTGATGCACCGAATGATTGCAACGCGAAGAGTACATTCGTCGGTAGCGCTTATTGGAACATGGGAAGCCGTTCGATAGCCGGAGGTGCGGCGCTGCGTGTACCGCGCAGACAAATGCCAATCCAAAGGCGCCGTGTTTGTTCTTTAACACATTCGTAGTCAGCAAGGATAACAAGGCTTATGGGCAGTACTGTGCTATGTACCGCCAAGAATGGGTAGGTCTTTGCTACTACATGAGTGAATGGACGCGCTTGCTGATTAACTGCAGGATGCCTCGTACGCCACAATCGACAAGGTGACCTCCAAGGGCTCCGACTACACAATCTCCTACTCCTACTCATTCTCCAACACCAAAAACAATGGCATTCCTTGCGTCATCACGCCGCAGGTCGGGTGTACCAAGCGGCCCGGATCGTGCAACAGCGGGTACTACAAGTGCAACTCCGGGCAAAACTGCTATTGCGGCGCTGATGTCAACGGATCCTCCGCTTGTTTCCAGGACGCATACTGTCAAGGTGCAAAGGCGTGTTCGACGAATGCGCAGTGCGGTGTTGGAAATGTCTGCTTGAAGGCGAACAACTGCTGTGGGTTTAGCCTGTGTGTCAGCAACTCAGTGTGCGCAAATGAGAGGGGGGCGAGGTGGATCTTCAGAAAGAGGGACGAGTTGGATGAAAGTTATCTTAGTGTGATTAATGTGCCAACGGATGCTGGTGAGGCGGATGGAGGCGCGTAGTTTGTTTGGATGTCGTTGTGTGGTTTTTTTTTGGGACGTGCAATCATTCTGTATAAACAATACACCGCCCTCTAGACCATGTACTTCTACCCCACTTCTGGGCTAATTATGGCGAGGTATCAAGTGAAGACTTTGCAAAACGTGAGGTACACAGTTCTTGACCCTGACTATGTGTTCAATGAATCGACCTCTGCACATGGCAAACCATTCATGCGAAGTAGGCTTAAGCCCGTAGCTCAGAAGTACACCTTGTGGTCTACTGTCGATGAAAGAATTATGTGAGTTAACTTCGATCCGGCACTCCGTTCATGAAAGTTATCGTAGCGGATGATGTAGTCGCGAGCTGACCGAGGGTTTCGAAGCAACTTCGACGCCTTGCAGGCACGAACGCCACTGTGAATAAAGCCAAGGGTAATAGAAACCGCCCTGACCTTGCCATTATTCTCGTCGTCTCCACCCGTCACCCGCATCGTTCGAAAAGTAGATCGCATCCCCAGGCATTACTTTCCGATGAGAATCAGCTTGGCGATGTAAACACCGCGATCTTAAGATCTGCCATCTAGTTCAGGCATGCAGGTCGTGAGAGGATCGTCAAATATAGCTGTGTCCTTCGCGCCTGCCTCGTCCTTGAGCATCGGGAACTATCTTACCTCACCAACAAGATACTATGTTTCTCTTTCTCCCACCTTTCGCATACGATATTGGCAATGGAATATAAGAGCAGCTCGACAAGCTCGCCTGTGCGGAAATACTCCTCCTTAGTGGCTATGGTATGACTTGGAGCCCCACTCCCACTATTGCCAGCACCCAGACCCTAGGTGACTGCTAGGTCAGGTCCCACATAGGCGGGCCATTGGACCCTTTGCGCTGGCCATGGGCGGATCTCACCTTCACTAGCATCGTGAACGTGCATGGAGCATATATAATCTCCAGTACCCGTCACCACTACCCTTTGAACGATTCAACACTTAGGCAACTTTTTTGGACGCTCTCAGCAGCACTTCCGGCTTGGTAGTTTTATCTCCCTGGCCCCAAGTCTACAATTAGGTACCATGGAGTGAGTTTCGCTAGATGTTTGCATCTGAGAGGTCAACTGTGTTGACACAAACAGGTACGAACGTTCGACAACTCCACCTCCTTCAGCCGAAGGAGGCGAGCAGACATCTCTTGCGCCGCCAGCTACTCCAGGTCCTGGCACAAACACTCTTCCGCGAACTATCATTCCACCCTCACCAGGTGGACCTCGCCTGGCCGCCCACGCTGCAAACACAGGACGGTCGACACGAGTGCGAGCACCTACGGCTGGTAGCAAGCGCAGTCTTACAGCAGGAGTGCACAAGGCAACAGCCAAGCGTGCAAAGACGAATCTCAGGATCGTCGACGCCGGTACGATTGCTATTGATGAGAAAAAGACTGTGGGTTTCATGGAGCTCCCTGGTGGTATGGCTGCCCTCACAATTCTTTCCCTCGAATTGCATCGCTGACAGGTCTAGAAATCCGGAATCTGATCTACTCGTACACTTCAGGTTGCTCGCGTCAGGCTCTCCTGGTCTACCGCCCTCGTATCGCTTCGCTGCGTCCTCGCACAAGGCTCGACCGTCATCGTAAACTGGCGTCTGATGTTGTTGACGAGGAGCAGACCCAGTCTCTCGGAGATGCCAGCACTGATCATGCCCCTACGCTTGCAGGAAAGCGTAAGCTGAAGACTGCCCTCCTGCCACGCGAGACGAACCGGCCCTTCTTTGGCCTCACCCAAGTCTGCCGCCTGCTCCGTCAAGAATTTCGACCTATCTACATGCAGCGGCAGGAGGTGGGCATGGATCTTGTCGACATCGTGACATACCTGAAGACCTTCTATCCCGATGCGTCAGAACAGTTCAGCATCCTCTCGACTGCCAACGACCGCAAGGTAGACATGCCTTTTACGGGAAATTTGACCATTGCTGTAAGCGACAAGATCAAAGCGGTGGAGAAGTCCATTAATGGAATCGATGTCTGGCCGCTGCTTGATCTCTGGGCAAACAGCTTCAAGATCGAAGCAGGATTTGGGCGATACATGCATGCACACTACGACGCCTCTGCCGACGGTGAAGCAAAAGATCTGTAAGTTGGTTGTTGACACCCATCATTTGTTGAAGTCTCTCTGACCCAGGTAGATACCGTCTGTTCGGCCGTTGCGTTCAGCCAGACCGACGATGCTCTAACATGAACACTCTCTGGCGTACCATCCTCCGGACCCGTTCTCTTGCGTCGATCCACATTCACCGCGATCCATCACATCCATCACAGGTTCCTTTACCTCCGCCGCCTCGGGGTCGCACCATCATGAACATTCGCCCCGCCCCCTACCGCCCACAGCCCTACATTCATGTGCTGTTCAAGCCTGAGTGCGCCGAGAGTTGGATGACTCGCTTCAATTCCCCCATTCCAGAAGGCTGGCTCGCTGCGCGCGGATTCGGCGGCATGGAGTATTTCGGTGTCAGGGTCGGTGTTGCGCCTGCAGAAAAGAAGTAGCTTCTGCCCGCATTTCTCGTTTATTACCTCGCTGAGCATGGGCCATATCGGAATTATGTCGAGATTTGTCTGCTGGTTGAGTCTCCACCAAAGCAACTCATGCCACCAGGTCAGTGTATATCACTAGAGTCCAAGGGTTATCGTCGTCATTGATATGCGCACATTTGGTGCGGTGTCGATGTACTATTGCGTTTCCTCATTTCACTATGTCAGTGTTCACACGGACGACATCACATCTTTAGGCCTCCTTTGCCGGAGGAAACATCTAAGCAGCGTCATGTACACGTATCTAGCCGACTTTCCTATCTTCCTTAGATTCATGGAATGCATCCAAAATGACAATTTCCATATCTGCCTCGTGATGCCATCTACAAAAAGGTTGGTCTTATGATCAGTATGGGACCCCATGCTGCAGGGTGAAATCGAAATTAGATGTCAGAGTCCAGAGCGTTGACGATGGAAAAGAACGCGACCGTTGAAATGAGCGGGATAGGGGTCTCGCCTAGCGTGATCTGCCCGAAGCAACTCCACCTGACTGTGACGTCAACGCCTTCACTCATCATTCCTCAGACCAGCTGACAGCTCCACAGAAGAAGGGTATGTATATGTTATATACACAGTTTCTTCGTTTTGCCATCATTGTTCATCTTTTAAGTCTCGGTCTGGCTAGGCGCGGACCGCAGTGGCGCGCTTCTTTAGCTGCAGCACGCGTCTTGAGGGATGCACTCTCGTCGAATTGTTATGGCAGCCGTCCCGTCTCCTAGCGCGTACACCTAACAGCGCCCACAACCATGCGACACTTATATTGCGACACGTATAGACGCTGCCACCGCAGTGCTGCCATTTCTGAATCCTTCAAGGTCTGAAATCGAATCAGGTTCGCTGTTCTCGAGCATGAACAGCGCAAATCTCTGCCCATCTCCACCAGTGTGAGGTCATTGACAAGGATCGCGACCAGTTGGCCCTCCGCACCCTGCGACTGCTATTTTGAGCGCAACGGTTTTTATACTCGACATGGCACAGATGGACTCCCGCCGCGTGTCTTTTGCTTCGACTAATATTGTATCCCCAGTACCATTGGCATCCTTCGCTACTGCAAACACAGTTGCCAGCCGCTCGCTCACACGTTCCGAATCTATCATGGCCAGCAGACCCAAGAGCATGCCCGACTTCTCTGCCCTCATGGACGCTTCCATACCACTGTTTGAGAGCAGGACAAATGCCAGGAGGAGCACTTCGCCAGAGCGGAAGTCACCAGAGAGAGGAGAGAGGGCTGCAGGACACTCGCGCAAGAAGCCGAGCATGTCGCTAGCTCAAGGACTGATCATCAATGGCGAGCTGCACCCGCCCAAGTCACCCTACAGGCAGACCCATAGTCGAGGGAGTCAAGAGAGCGGAACCAATGGAACGGACAAAGGCGAAGAGAGCCTGTTCTATGCATATGCGTTGAAGGTACGTGAAACAGTCCAACACTATAGCGAAGCTGCTGACATGACGTGGTAGAGCGACTATGCGAACTCGCCTCCCTATCTCCTCACATTCGCAACCTCGGACATCTGCACACTGTGGTGGTCGCTTGTGCAGCGCGAATACCCCGAGTCCACACGCCCGGGCGCTCAGCTCTTCGTACTTAAGACGGACGACATGCAGGCCATACAGGATGATCCCAAGTTCTTAGAGTTGCGCAGCAAGTGGTTCTTCACCTCGCAAGACAGATCTAACTGCGCTACACCCGTCATCCCATTGCAAGGTGCGACCGGACACCTCGTTGCGAGGTCACTACCCCAACCTGAACCGGCAGTCGAGAAGCAGGCAAATTCTTCCGTCGATGCCCTGGCTGAGAAGCTGGAACGACTGTCGTCGGTAGTAGAGAGCAGTGCTGAACATATCCACGCTCTTTCGGTTGCCCAATCCGCCGGGCTTCAACGCATGCAGGAGATCAACGAGAGTAACAGCACCCAGATCAAAGCCCTTGCCGAATCGCAAGCGAAGCTGCAATCTCTTATTGACCAGAATGCATCACACTACATCGCACTGTCAAACACATCTTTCAACTCACATGAGCAAGTCAAAGACGTCTTGCAAACAACAACCGCCCAGATCCAAAGCCTGAGCGGCAGCCAAGTCCAGCTGGCGCAGACCTGCAAAGCAATGATGCGCAGCATCGAGAGCCTTAGCACTTCAATCGAACACATCGGCGCTGCCACACCACCAGCAGTACCTGCTTCAGAAGTATCAAGTATGCAGTCCACCCCACCGCCATCGTTTTCAAGCGCCATGGCAAACAGAATCAGCCCTGCACCCAGGAAGTTGAACCGCCGCATCCGAGGCGTGTGGTATGAATACGATAACTCGGAGCCGAGAGGCCAGCCGAGGAAACTCGCTCCTGCACCTGATATTGGAGCGACGAAGACTCCTACGACGCCACCGAGGACGCCCAGGAAGCTTGCGCAGACCTGAGTAATGATTTAATGAAAGAAAATATTCTCCGTTAATTGACCTCACTGAACCCTGTATGTGATAACGAACTAAATCTCTGCCAATATCAAAGCCATCGCAGTTTCACAATTCGACTGGGAACCTCATTGTTGACAGCCCCAAGGAGCGTAGCAGGAAGTAGAGCATGTTGGTGTGAAAATTGCACAGATCTAGGACGAGGACGTTCCCAACCGAAACAAGTCAACCTCACGTCCAGATTTTGCCACAACTGAACAGTAGATGGTTATTTGATAGCATTCGTTGTCTCTATGTCTAGGGCAGGACGTAGCCGCCATCAATCAGGTAATCACTCCCCGTAACATACGAACTCGCATTCGACGCGAGGAACAAAAATACGCCCTTAATCTCCCTCGTATCACCCTGTCTCCCCAACGGAATCATCCTCAACCCCTCTGTAATCACCTTCGGCCCAGCTCCCATCTTCGTATCGAAAAACCCAGGCGACACGATGTTCACCCTCGCAAACTCCCTCCACTCACGCGCTAGCGACTTACCCATATGCGTGATAAACGCCTTGCTGCCGTTGTAAATCGGCTGGTCAACAGGCACATTTACAATATGGCTCGAAATGGAGCCCGTCAGGATCAAGTTTCCGAAGCCCTGGCGCTTGAAGATCTGGCCTGCGTATTTGGCGCAGTACACAGGGCCGTCGACATTGACGGCCATGAGGTTGCGGTACGCATCGAGAGTTTGCTCAAGCAGGGGCTGCGAGTCGCCGGTTCCTGCGTTGGCGACGAAGACGTCGAGCTGTCCGAAGTCGGCGACGACGGCGTCGAGGGTTGATTGCACGGCCGAGGGGTCGGTGATGTTGACGCTGTAGGCTTTTGTTTTGACGTTGTGTTCTGTCGCGAGGCGCTGGGCGCGCTTCTCCGCCTCGGGGTTTCTGGGTGTGTTAGTGATTGGTGAAGATGGTGGGGAGATGAAACGGACGAGTTGTACCACAGCGCAACGTTACCGCCTGCTTCAGCCATGGCGTCTGCAACGGCACCGCCAATGCCTTCCGCGGCGCCCGTGACGACGATGACCTTGCCCTTCATGCTGAATTGCTCGAGTACGTTTGTTGGCCCTGATGGCACTGGCTTAGGGAAGCCTGGCCGGGGTGTTTGGCATTCTTCGATTGACATAGACATGTTTGCGGTGTTGTGTAAATTCTTGTTACAAACAATGAATACTGTATGTCTAGGACACTTGCAAGATATACGCAACAATTAAAAACTTTCAAAGGAGGAGAGTCGACCGAGCCAGAATTTAGCGAGACGGGTCTCGTCCGATCAGCATGCGGCTCTTAAGGCACGCAGCCAGGCCCGGGGGTCGGCGACGTCACCGACGAGACGTTTGCTTGGTGTCGCGGGGCGAGAAAGGACGACTGTCGTCCGATGGCCGGGCGGGCTGCCGTTTCTAGGGTTGAAGTGGGGTTGGTGTGGGGTTGACTGGTGCTCGGCTTACCTTCCACCGCCCAAATGCAACGACAATGTCTACTGCACATATAAACACCGAAGCACATCCAATTGGCATGGTATCGCCGCACAATACGAGAGCCGCGTTACCAAGGGTGCAACGTGTGCTGCAGTGCTGTAGACTCGACAGCTCTGATATTACCAACTGGAATGAACCTTCCGGCCATTTTTTCTTGACACGTCAATACAGGTAAGAATCGTGAGTATCCATAGCATAGAAGAGTTATTTATACGGCAAGTCGAAGTTCTGATGTGTTATTCGAGTTACATCATGTTGAAAGCTGAATTCTACTCCGCCTTGTTCCTCTCCTTCTCCCTTTCCCTATCTCTCACCCCATTACCATTACTGTTACCATTGACACTGCTCTCTTCACTCCCCGCACTCTCTCCATCCCTCTTCTTATCCTGCATAATATCCGGCGACGG
This sequence comes from Phoma sp. XZ068, assembly GCA_004835665.1. Classification (NCBI taxonomy): domain Eukaryota; kingdom Fungi; phylum Ascomycota; class Dothideomycetes; order Pleosporales; family Didymellaceae; genus Phoma; species Phoma sp. XZ068. Next base: position 832,990 of record RBKR01000001.1, read on the forward strand.
CGCAAACTTGCTCTTCGCCCTGATCTTCTTCCCATAGAGGTAGAAGAAGATGGGCATCGGGGCCAGCAAGACGGCCACACAGCCAATCAACGTACTCGCCCACTGGATACCCATGCCTTCAAACATCTGCGTGGCGAATAGAGGGAAGATGCCGCCGAAGATGGACCGCATGAAGGTATTGGCAGCGATGGCAGACGCAGCAAACATCAGGTAAGCGTCGACGATATAGTTCAGTAGGGACAAGAAGATACTGAAGATTCCGAAGCCAGTAAACAGGCCACTCAGAACAGGCACGATCCAGTGGACGGTACCAGCATGGCCACTCCAGCCGAACCAAAATAAGCCACCAGAGAACAGCACGCCGCCGATCATAGAGATGGGGAGTCGCCATTCTGGAACAGGGATGTTGTTGTTAGCTTTGAGTTTCTTGACGTAACGCGGGTTTGTGAGGACAACGACGACGAAGGCAATCAGTTCGCCAAGTATCATGCCAAAGTAGGCGAGGCCGGAGACGCCAGAGGACCAGCCGTAGACTCCTTGGAAGACGAGAGCGTATGCCGTCAGAACTGTTTTTGGTTAGCAAGTGCTCCTTTGGTATGTATAAAGGGAGTAGCTTACATAGATACAGAAGCCCGTAAATGAAAGACATATAGATGGTGATGAGCAAGACGATTGGCTCGGTAAAGAGGATCCGCATTGGCCTGCTGACGTTCTTGATGATCAATTCCTTGAAATCGACTTCGATTTCCTCCTGCTTGGCGTGGATACCCCAGTTCTTCGTCCGTCTTCTCAGCTCAGCAGCCTTGTTGATCAGCACTACAGGTGGATATGTCTCCTCGAGGAAGAACAGCAGAAGCCCAAATGTCAAGAAACCCATGAACGAACTGATGTACATCGTCCATCGCCAGCCAAGGAAACTTTCGGTGATGAAACCACCAATGAAGGGCGCCATAAGAGGTCCCATGAAAACGGTGGCAGAGAAGACGGCGACAGCAAGACCACGGACCTCGTTGCTGAACATGTCTGCGAACACGGCAGCTACAATAGCGAGAGGCGACGAGCCGCACAGGCCGGAGAAGAAACGGCAGATCATGATAGTTTGGATGTCCTTGGCTACAGCAACGGCAATGGTGAATATGGAAAAGCCAAACGCCGCGATGACAAGCGGTGGACGACGGCCGTACAGCTCGGAGATAGGAGCCCACATTAACGGCCCAAAAGCATATCCAAAGACAAATAGACTGGTGCCTAGTGTGCCTACTTCTCTGCCGACGCCGAATTCAGCGGCAACGGGGCGTGTTGCGCTGGAGAAGATGGATGAGCCCATACTAGCACTCAGCGCGTCAAAAGCAAGCATGACGCCCATGAGCAGCTTCTTCTTGGTGGTCCAGTTTTGCGCGTGCAGTGGGTCATCGTGGCCATCGAATTCCACAACATACTCCTCCCGGTCTGGCAGCGGTGGGGGAAAGGGCTTGCCTGCCCCCAGGCTGGGCAGCGGCTTCTCAGTCTTGCGGCGCGTGAGTGTCCGTGTAATGCGCGAGGGCACGTCCGAGGCACCGACTGTGCCGGCATGCTGGCTGCGGTGTGTTTCAATGCGTGTCAGAGCTACGGGGTGTCGTTCGGTGGGGTGTCGCTGCAGGATAGTCCCGCTGGACTGCTGCGTCGAATCGGTGAAGCCGCGCGGGCGTGTGTTGGTCGAGCGGGCGGTGCGGATTTCTTCCAGGCGGGCGCCCTGTGCAGTGCTGCGCGAGCTGGACGAGCTGGACGACGATGACGTTGTCTGGCGCGAGAGAGGTGCCACTTCCTCTTCGTTCTTTCCGCGCACGGGCGATGCCAGAGGCTCTTCATGTGCCTCTATTGCCCCTTCGATATGCTCCTCAGTCACGGACCGCCCGTGCGCTTCTGCGTTGCGCACAATCTCTTCGTACGTAGGGTCGCGCCCGTGGCGCTCGTAGTACTCGCGGCGAAACTGCCGGTTGGGGTCCCATTGCGTAAAGCGGTCGGGCGAAGCGTCCGCCTCGTTGCGCAGCACCACCAGATCTGAGTCCTGCATGGTGTCTGCGATTCCTTCTCTTCTTCACGTTGCAATTGCTGCAAGAAAGGCGAGTCGCAAGAAAATAAACAGTGCCGTGGTCAATTCTGCGGCGCTGACGTCGCTGGTCGGCGGATGCGTGGGTACTAACGTGCACCGGTGTGCCGTAGTGTGTTGCTTGTCGGTATCCAGGTGCGGTAGTTCGCGATACCCGTACAACGATGTCAATTGCTATCGTTGACAATATGCTTTCTTTGCAGAGCTTGCAGTGCGGCCATGATGCCTATAGCTTCAACGCAGCCGGCCGCGCTTTGTGTCGGCGCTGGAAAATTTATTTGTTTGCGACCGAGCGTGCACCCAACAACCCTATCGTCATAATTGATACGACCAAGTCCACAGCATTATCGTGCCGGTGCTCCGTGAGTAAGCATCTGGGAGCCGGTGCTAGCAGTGACCGGTAAGCACTCCTTGGCTCGCAATTGGCTGTTCGTGAGGATAAGAGTTATCGTTCGGCGCGGAAAACGATATCGTAGTGACGTCATTGCGCTAAAACATCAACAGACGGGTACACTGTTGGCTAGGTAAGCATGCTGTAGTCACTGTCACCCCTTGTATACGAAATTTCTCAGCGACAGTAATATCAGTGGTGTATGCAGTACGTTGTTTCAGGAGTCATTTCGTCGTCTGCTGCAGCACAGCTACGTGTCTGCTCTGGCGAACTCACGCCTTGAATCTCTTCACCATCTCCTTCTGGAACACCTTTTGAAGATGAACTGACTTCGCCTCCCCCATCGGAAACAACTGCGTAGCATAGATTCCGCAGGTTCCACCCTTTCTATCAATCCACCACTTGAGGTTGGGTCCTCCCACCCACTGCAACCACGGTGACTCAAACCCATCGTCGCTTTTATGAAGGCCAATCAACCCACCAAGACTTTGATCCCAGTCTCCAGCTCCTGGGCTTCCAAGAACAGCCTCACCTGGTATAAAAATCTTCGCCAGATCTGGCACAGAAAGATTGTTGTGTAGGGAAGCTTTTGAGGTGGTTGATAAAGAAGGCGTGAACAGAAGTTCCACGCTCTGGCTTGTGAGAAGCCTACCATCATTGCGGAGAATAGACTTCAGCAATTTGAGATAGTCCTCAACCGTTCCAAACAGCCCCGCTCCGCCATAGTCATCCTTCGTATCTACCGGCTGTTTGAGCGCTGAATTGGTCGGGTCGACATCCGCGAGAGGCCCATCGGGCGACAATCGGACTGAGAGCGGCATCAGTCGTTGTCGGATGTTATTATGTGATACATGAAAAGATGTATTCTCCATCCCAAGTATGTAAAAGATGTTTCGCCGCATGTACGCCTCGAGTGTACATGCGTTTGCGCGCGCGACCATGAGCCCTGCGACGTCGAGACCAGGGCCATACGCAAATCCAGTACCAGGCTCAAAGACCAGTGGTTCAACAAAGCACTCTGAGATTGGACTGCGCATAGACTGCCACTCCTCACCACGCGACTGTCGCCATTGCAGAAGTGGAGGCATGAAGTCGTAGGTAAGGCCACTCGTGTGGTTGAGTAGACGTCTGAGAGTGATCCTCTCCTTTGCCGGTGTCAATATGGGGCTGCCATCCTTATCGAACGAGAGTACTTCAGCGGTCGACCATTCCGGAAGCAGGCGGTCCATATCAGCTGTTGAATCTAGCGAGAAGAGGCCACGCTCGACGCATTGCATCACTGCAGTGGTTGTTGCCAGCTTGACACATGAAGCGAGCCACATGACCGTCTGCGGCGATACTGCAGGCGAAGAATCGACCTGTACAGTGCCATATGCGGTAAGGTAGTCTGGAGCATCTGCAGCCTGTCAGTCGATCGCACAGAGAACCCCACACATGACTTCGAGCCTCAAGAATCTAGTCAAGCGTGAGCACCTAATCTCTAGTAACGGCTTTCTGAGCTACTGGTCTCCGTGTTCGCCCCGATTAAGGACAGTAGAAACATCGTCTCACCATCTCTAATCGAAGCTGCAGCAAGTGCGACTCCAGGTAGAAGTCGTTCAGGGCCTGGTTGCACAGCTTGTTGGAATGTCTCTGCAAAACCCACGGACGACATGTTTGCCGATAGACTCAAAGTCTGTTAAGTGGGGTGGCACAAAGAACGTGGATGCACTGACTTTAGTATGTACATCATATCGATATGACCATCTCCAAGGCGGTGTTGCTGAGGTGAGACGCATTGGTACCCGTGAGATAAGCTGTGGGCCTGAACCGTAGTCTAGCGCTAAGCTGTATGCAGCTATGTTGACTCGACGCCGCACGTGTCACTTTCGTGGCATTGCTGGCATCTGTCAAATATTCAACCCATTACCTTCACTCATAAACAGCGTTGAACCATGCAGTTGTAAATCACGAGAATATCGATACGCGGAAACCACCCAAGGCAGCTCACTCCCGTTTTTGGCTCCCGCAGCGGCCGAATAACAGTACCGAAGCTCCGCAATTGCGTGACGCGATCCAGTTGGGCGTCCCGTGCTGCATGTCATCTTGTGCACGATGCCCGCTGTGCTTTGGTTAAGGTTCCCTGGTTGACGTTCCCTGGTCTCTACAGCTGAACAAAGAGCGGGTGCCCAAATTGCATTGCGATTCACGGGTAGCGCATATCTTAAGGTTCTCTGACAGCCACGGGGACAGCGGTAACCTGGTTGACTTGTAAGCACCTGCATAAGCTCGCTTTAATGCGGTCCATTGGGAGCTTAACTTGCATTTTTTTATTGGCTTGAGAAGCTAAAAAGTCGCCGAGCTTTGCAATTGAGCTGGAAGATACATGTGATGTACCTAGATCAACGTACTGCCAGGCTCAATACCACCGCGCAGTCCGCCCTTGATCTGCAATTGCTTTCCACGTGGTTTGCTCAAACGGAATCTAACGGGATTGCGCCAGCCGTGATCGACGGTAACTTGATCCAATTCTGTGACTGCTTGTATGAAATGAGTGGAACTCGAGACTAGGCAGTAATGTGTACCTTAATTGCGGAAAGCAAGACGAACGAATTCTGGGCCGGTCCGACCGTCTCCCGTCGGCAATGTTGCTGTCGCGGCCAGTGCAATGCAGTTTGTAGTGCTTCATGACTTATTAAGGTTCTCCGCGCTGTTTTACCGCCAAACTTCACACGGTTAGGACCGACCGTATCCCTGGTAGCAATCACCCCGTCATCCTCAAAACATGTCATCTTGCATCGACGACTTTTCGATGACTTGCCTTGTTAACATGAAAGCAATACGCCACCGATCTTGTTGCCATGAATTCCAGTTATGTGTGTGATAATGCTGATCATGTAGGTCGCGTCCACTGAATGAACTTTTAATTCGCTCACCGTCGCTCTAGCTGTTACCACACCCTGTCAAAAACGTGACAGCCTGCGTTAGCTGTGAGAGGCTCTGCGATTACGAATCTTAGTGGCCTGAGAGCTTGGATCATGTTTTTGGGTCGCTTAGTAGTCTTATGAGCTGACAAAACTGGGCAGTCTACGACATAGTGATCCAACAACTGAGACGTTCTCGACGCGACGGTTGGGGTCTTTCTGTGGTAGCCGCGAACTACTCTGCCGCATTTGGCATCCTTGTTGGAGCGCTTCTTGCATCTCCCAGAACGTGGAATGAATTCTGCATGTTAACCGGCAGCGCTCGAAATCAACTTTTGCTGTCGCGATTGAAGTTGTGATGCCGCATGATCGAAACTATGTCTCGTATGTCGTCTTCTTGCGGACGTGCATCACTGGGCTAATCCCGTATCGACCTGAAGCGCATTGGCTGAAACTCTCGTTCAACTGTGGGAGAAGAATGAACTGATGCAGCCTTGCTATCCACCCGCGCCCCCACATGCCCAGACGCCATAGTGCCGTCTCCACCAGCCACGGTGCAGCCACGGCGCATTTACGGCAGGCATTCCCTACTTTGGAGACCCTTAATATCCCTCTTATTGCCTTCATTTATTTTGTACGACTACAAGCTGTATAGGATACCAATTCCATCGTCGACACCAAAATGCCAGGCGGAATCCACGCTCCGGTGGAGGAGATGTTGAAATGGCCCACACCGAACTACACCAACCCAGTTCTCAGACCAAACACTATCTTAGTGATGGCTTGTGTACTTGGTCCTGTTACCTTTGTCATATTGATGGCTCGGCTCTGGGTCAGATTGTACTATCAACGCAACGCAGGTTGGGACGATTGGCTCGTGGTACCTGGCACTGTAAACTATACATCACAGTTTTGCAACATACATCATGTTAACGGATTTCAGATTCTCACAATCATGATCACCGTCATCTTTCCTTTGGGTGAGTCTATCTTTCCACCTTTAGTTACCAACTAACTCATAGTAGCAACCGCAACCGGATTCGAGAGGCATATTTGGGATACTAACCTCTTTAAAGCCCCCGAGAAGGTGGTCATCTCTCGGAAATACATCCTTGCCATATTATGCATCTTTTCACTTGCATCTGGTCTTGTCAAGATCTCCATCCTACTATTCTATCGTCGCCTATCCACCCGAGTCGTCTCGAAGCGATTTCGTTGGGCAACCTGGCTCACTATCGGGTTTATCGCTTCATCTACCATTGCTTTCACGCTCGCACCTGTCTTCGGCTGTAATCCGATCTCTGCATTCTGGGACCAGGTAAACTATCTCAAGTTGATCAAAGGATACGAATACCACTGTTTCGACGAAGGAGCAGATGTGTTCGCTGCGAGCGTCATCTCCACGATCCAAGACTTGATCACTGCCGTACTGCCGACTTTCTTGTACTGGAATCTCCGCATTCCAATGCGTCAAAAGATAGCCCTGTTCGGTATCTTTGCTATCGGGTATGGTGTGGCCATCCTGGGTGCCATGCGTGCCTACTATACCTGGAACGTCTACTACGAGACATACGATGTTACTTGGCATACATATGATGTTTTCATCGTCACTATGCTCGAGCTGCACGTTGGCTGCTTTTGCGCCAATGCACCAACTCTCAAGGTCTTTTTCAAGCACTTCTTCCAAGAGACTCTGACTTCAAGCGCCAAGCGATCGAACGCATCTGGACAGAGGAAGGAGCTCTACGGCACACAATCCAGCAAATCATCAGCGAGTATGCTCAAGGAGAGATTTTCCGTCTTTTTCTCTAAAGGCAACAGCACACATAGCAGGGACGGCTACTTGTCCGGGTCACACGGAGACGTTACTGTCGACGCACTTGGTGGCGTTCAAGTCCGCAAGAGTATTCATGTCATTAATGACCCGGCAGACCCCAACGTCGTTGATCCCGTTTGCCGTGACCTGCGGAAATCTGCAGATACCACGGACATGCAGTACTACGATGATATCGAGATGGGTCACTACGCTACGGGGCCAAACTCGCATGATACCTGGGAGGAAAGAACGATCGAGGCGCTACCAGCCATGCCTCAAGCGGCCAGGTCGCCGCGATCGATGAAGTCGTTCGTACCTTTTCACCACCAGAATCGGTTGCAGCAGTCATCAACTGATCCTGGACGGCCAATACCAGCGACAATCGCGGAAGAGGGGCATGACACTGGGTCGCGCTGAAGTTTGTCTCCGCCGACGGAGCACAAGTAAAAGGAACCCACAGTGGCAGACCTGGATGCGATATCGATGAACTTTATCACGAACTAGAAAACGCCACCGTTTCCAGGTTCTCGGCGATCCCACATAACCTGTACCGGGTACAACACGCGCAACACGTAATCGCTACATGTCTCTCGCTTGGGTTAGTATACCCGCATAACGTTTGCGCACGGCTCGACGGCACGAATGTGCCTTTGACATGACTCAAGAGCATGATGACACCTCCACCACCGTTCGTACATATTTATGCCCGCCTCCATGATCGTGTCGAAAGATCAAGACCACGATCTGATTTGATCGGGGCCGGTATTCGTATCACACAAGCTTGCAGGTGGTGACCTTCGCACAAGTTTCCCTTGATACCAACTTTTGGTCGTCCGGAGTTTGACTCCCAGCGCGGTACAAGTATAGTGTAGTTACAAGCCCCTCTGTACTAGCATTCGTACTATACTCTTAAATTTTACGAACAAATGGACCTGGATCGCGACATTCGTACACCTGCAGCTGTTCGTATGCACACCACACATTAGAGAAGCTGCAGAGGTTTAATGACCAGAATAGCATCAGTGTTCGCTCCTGACCCTCCTGGCAGGACATGGCTAGCAAAGTGGGTGAGAAGGTGAAGGCGTATAATGCTTGCGGTACTACTAGAATTGATTGAGTCAAGTGATCTGAAGTATCGTCATGTTTGTAACATAGGGGCGCAAGGCAGCCATTGATGAGGAGTGTCGGGAGTGGGAGGAGGGCGGTATCGAGGAGAATCTCAAGGCGAGGCTCGCGGAGATGCCGTTCTGGAGGAGGTGCTGGGAGAGGTTGTGGTAAATATGCATTGTTAGGAGTATGTGTAGCATTAGCATAGATGTGTGTAGACAAGCATCGCATCTGCATTCAATATTAGTTGTTCATCTTTATACTGTGTGGCACCAATGTCACTTACTGAGCTCCACTGATAAAGTAAGTAACGTGTTTTGCACTCTGGAACGCAGAAGTACATTACTTGATGTTAAGGATGAAAATTCGCAAAGTTATCACACCACCATGCACAAAGGTCGAAAACTGCAATCTAAGAAGCTCATGTATGCTCAATTCCTTCTACCAACACACCTACCCCACCTCATCCATTTGCATTTCAACTCCCTACTGGATTCTCCCATCCTTGACCATATTCCGAATGGTATCAATGGTATTTTCTACCGACGACTTCGCTATACTCTTCAGCCTCTTGGTCTCCTTTTCCTCCTCACTTCCTGCCGCAACATTGGGCAAATTGAACTCAAACATATACGTCATATGCAAGTCCGACGCCTCGCCCCCTCCTGGCGCCGAACACTTTTCTGAGTCCTTTCTTCGCTCTTCGTCAGCTAGACTGTGCCAGGTAACCCCGGACGCCACAGCCACTCTAGAGCAAGAAAATCCTTCAATATGTACTAAGCGCTGATCTGAAGGAAACGTTGCAACATTAGGGCCTGGATGATCAGCACTGCACGCGCATGAGGTGCTCCCTGATGGCGCGGATGAACAGTGATTGTGCTGCTTAGCTATGGGCCTTAATTTGAACCTTAAATCCTAATAAGCTACCTCATGTTCCATTGTGGAGCGGCTAGCGCATTCCAACTTTGTCCCTATAATCCTAAGTTATGCGTCCTAGTCTTGTCATGCTATAATCGACCCAGTATCAAATTCAAGACCTGTCATTAAAGAGGCTCTGACCGCGAGTCCACAAACTCGTCGCATATTGGATTTCTGACACGGCCGGAGGTTCATCAATCCTACAAATAGGTCTAAAAGTCTGGTGGTTTCATCAATCCTCAACCAAAGCTCAAGTATCTTGAACTCCCTCATATGAGCTTCCATAGTTTAGCCACGGCCCATCACCGTGAAAGAGGTAGAATTTTTAAAAATATGTACAAATATGTTGTCACTTCCACTCTCGAATAGTAATCTAAACACGAAGGAACTGAATCTTTCACGCAAGACTCGCGACTGTTGAGCGTGCAAAGAAGCCGGCTCATGCTTCTTTCAAGAGTCTGAACGGATATGTTGCTCTTTGTATGGTGCTATATCCCAATTGCCTAGGTAATCTCACTGGAGTCGCTGTACGAGTGGATCGCCACTGGTACAAACGATTCCCGTTACCACATCTTACCATGTTGGCCATTGAAGGCAGTCATGACACTTCTTGGTGCTTTCACTGCGCAACCCGAAGTTATCAAATGCAAAGAACCTTAAAGAGCCCAATGAACAAATAGTTGTGCACACATTGAAGTCGCAGTCAACGAGATGATTCTTGAGAAAGACGGCCGCCTATCAGCCATGCTAAGCAACTATGCTGTGACCATGTACCGTGCACCACTTGAGTCAGGCAATCGCGTTTCTTCATCGCAGTCCTATGTCCTTGTGTTCTGTAGACCCAATTGAGAACCTGAAATGTGCAAAAGGCATAATTGACCAAAAAGGCGCTCATAATTGCTGGCAGTTGATGCACAGATAAGGGGGTCACGGATTGAATTGTGCATCAGCTCAAGTTGAACATGCTCCAGATTCGGAACACTAGATCAACCGTTGAGACAAACAAACTTTCGCAAACGAAAGATTAAACAAAAAGAAAAAAAAACGGATTCAGATCCCATTTCTACTTCTGACTGACTTCAGCAATGCAACAGTTGCAGAAGGAAACTATATACTATATACCTGAAAATGGCGAATACGCAAATCAATAAGAACTCCAACGTGGCTACGTTAATGGCACTTTGCGAGGCCGCAAAAGTATATTTACAAGACGAATGTGCGTGCTATGTCTACATCCAACCGCCTTTTGCAATGTGGTAGCTGCAGAAGGAAACTGATACCTGATGTTGGCGAGTATGTGAACCGATCGTACCTCAAGAAAAGCAACGCCATAATTAGATACTTTGCGCGGTCGTACAAATAAATTCCAAAGACACGTTATCGCCACACGAGCACGAACCTGTCACCAAAATCGCCAAGCAAGCTAAGTAAGGGAAAGAGAGGCATAATAGCTTATATTGACATGCCTAGTGGTGACGCAACGATCAAATGGTTGATTTGAAATGACTGGCTTCGATCTGGACACGATGAGTGTAGTTGTGACTTCGAGTCTCGTGGCGTCACATCAGCTGTTGTGGGACGGTAGCAATGGGACCCTGGACTTATGCTGCATGTGAAGTGCTGAGGCCTACGTATCCACAGGAAAGGCGAGAGGTGAATTGTGTGTCCCTTTGTAGCCAACAACAGCAAACATCTAGTAATTTGGGAGCGGGTTAAAACCTGCGTCATAACCGTCTCTTGCTTAAAGGATGTTTCGATGCAGATTCGTGGCATAGTAAAACATACTTCATGAGTGCAATCGTTCTGTGAAAGCTCCAAATGTGTATCGGTCCTGATATATGTGTAGGTAGGGTACGCTAGTTGCCACTTTCACCTTCATCGTCATCCAGGTCTTATCTGCTCATTAGGCTATCTAGCGTCGCAAATGTCAGTGAAGTATGAGATGAACTCTTGATGAATCTGCTTGCAAGTCTGAGCCAATGGAAGGTACCCATGCTGCGAGAAGCTGGACCAGTCTGGAACATAGTCCACAGTATCCTTGCCAATGTAAAATGCGTAGATCTTATTGCGAATTTCTATGCATATCAGTTGAGAGCTGGGGTCAAGGTGCATTCGGGCATTAGAAAATTCACAATCGGCGGAATGTTCAGATCCATGGTGCCGCGTGGGAGACCAGACTGCCCACGCGGCACAGTTCACAGCTTTGCCTCTCTCGTTGGCCGTACAGAACGCGCTCAATGATCGTCGCAAGGAGACATACCTGGTGGTAGCTGCAGGATTGCGCGTGTGGCCATATTGGAAGGCTGTACTTGCTAGCGCAATAGCTGCACCTGGTCGTTGATCCGCCCGGGGAAGCTCGGCAGCAGCGATCGTCGTCTGCAGGAAAGTCGTGGCAGCTTGATGTGGTGCGGTGCTTGGATCTACAGACGTAGAAAGCGGGGCGACGCTAGATACGTGGACTGTGCGACGGTGAGCAGGCACGAGCCACGTGCTGGCCTCCTTCACCTTCACTTTCGCCTTCACTTTCAACGTTGTCGTGATCATTGTTTGGTATGCGCGAGAGCATCGCAGGATGACACTTGCCACGGTAGGAAAGTGATGTATGCGTAAGCACTGCAGGCTTGGATTACCTCGGGTGTGCCCATGCCGAACCTGCGGTGTAGATCGGTGGAGCAGGTGTGGTGGACTAGGCGGTGGAGTCGAGCAACATGAACACAAGGTCGACCCCGCTTGCAAGCAGATGTTCTTACCCCGACACGGTGCCTATCCACATCGAGGTGAGAGCGCATTGTTGCGGGCTACCTACCGTCGTCATGGTTGTTTTGAACCCTCCACGCCGCATTCAAGCATATAGAATTGTGATGCAGGTGGATGTATTGTTTCTGAATATGTTGTTCGTAAATCGTGTATATCTTTAGTCATCTCCATACTCGTGCTCATAATGCTCGTTATCGTCAGTCATAAACATCTAAGAATCAAAAATTGCCCCATAGGCCGGGATGCCTCGTTTCTCCATGTCATACACAATCTGCTGCGTGAAGCGCTTGTTGCTGATGACCAGCACCGCTTCGGCACCGCTCTCTTTATAAAGCCTGTATGTAAGAAGACTCATGTCAGGTTTACCTGACTCTCGCGTGTTGTAGATTACCGCATTCGGGTCGCGTCTGCGCACGTCCTCGACAATGGACTTGCCGAATGTTTTTACGTGATTGGGTGCTGTCCAGAGGATTCGCATAGCAACCTGCTGATAAGGGAAAATGGAAAGGCAGGGTCCGATGCCCGATCCAGTTGCTACCACGACTACGCTCTTGAAGAGCGTAGCGATGCGCAAAACTCCACAAGTTGGGATGCCGCGCCTCCATATATGTGTTGGTGCAGAGTCGATACAGCGGCCGGTAAAGTCGCCAGCTCGGCTGACAATAACTGAGTATCCTCTGCCATTGCTGTTTGGGTTGTTACCACGTCCATTGGTGATAGTCGCAAATCCATGCCAGTCGCGGAGCGGGTGTTCGGCGAGACGGACACCCTGGCCTGGAGCAACCTCGGAGTCAAAGTATAAGCGGACTGCATGAGAGGAGAGAACTTCTGACTGAACCGGGACACGTCGAAGGAACAACCAAGGGAATATGATGGCAAGAGTCGCAGCTGCAATCAGCCAGATCGAGGGATTGCGTAAATAAGCCTCCGAGGTCGATATGCTTGCGCCCCGGCTCAGGTCTTTGACGGATAGTCCCACGAGAATCCAGTATAGGCCGAGCACTGTCCAGCCACCAAAGCGGTGCAAATTCTCCCACAAATCGTGATACTTGTTACGAAGAACTGGATGCGATAGCGCAGTCATCGAAAGAAGGAGCACAAGGATCAAGTAGGTCAAGATCGTCGGTGCAAGCGAAATAGCTCGCACGTTGGCATCTTTGCCGAGCTCAATACTTGCTCCGACTGCGAAGATGATGAACCAGATTACTGCAGCGATGGCGCAGCCAACGTGTATTCCGCCGATATGGTAGACGTTCGCGCAGATTCGGCGTATGGTTAGCGGCACCCAGGTAGGCACTGAGGAGAATACCGTGAAGAGCAAATTTATGACCGGTTCTGAGCGTATCAGGATGGAAGCGCAGAGATTTGCCGCTGTCGCTGTTGCGACGTATGAGAGCGGGTAATGTTGGTCCTTGATACCACGATTCAGAATCCAGCATGCAACTCCGATGTTCACCGCAACGATGGGGATCAGAAACCAGCGGTAAGCGATCAGTCCCCGATGCCGCAACCAGTGCCCGGTAGGTGACCCTTTGGGTTCTGGTAGAATGGCCAATATGTCGTCAGCATTCGTGCTGCCCGACGAAGAACTTAGGTGTTTCGTGTGGCAACGGACACCCTTCTCGAGATCGATATCCTGGAAAGAAGTTCGCGACGACTCTTGAGTGATCGCAGGAAGGGGAACGGCGACTTCTTTGGGGGTAACCATGTCGTCAAAGGCTGAATCTACCCTCTGGTGATTTGGTTTGGTGGGCTTGACTTGGACTGTAGATATGCTGAGCTCCGCTGCGAAAGCCTTGAGTTGTGCTTTGTCAACCTTTCCATTGGGATTCAATGGTATGGTATCGACTCGAATCCATCGCTCGGGTACGGAATAGTAGGGCAGTTGCTTTCGGACAAAGGCATCGAGCTCAACCTCGTCAATAGGCGTAGTGGATGCGTAAAAGGCAACCAGGACTTCGTCGATCACAATCGAGGTGGCTCGCGCGATGCCTTCGAACTGCTCAAGTACGGCCGTGACACCATCCAGTTCAACCCGGAAGCCCTTGATCTTGACTTGGTCGTCCATTCGACCAAACGAATCCAGAGACCCATCAGCCCTCCAGCATACGATATTCCCAAAGTTGTACATAGTAGTGCCATCGTTGGTGAATTTGTCGGGCTGAAACTTCTCGGCCGTTGTGAGAGGAAGGTTGATGTAACCTTTTGAGACACCTTTGCCACCAACCCAAAGGGTGCCCCTCTGGCCAAAAGGAACTGGCTCACCAGCATCATCAAGAATGTAGCATGTTGTGTTCGGCAGTAGTCGACCAATCGACAAAGGTTCTCCAATGACGTGTTTGTGTGCTGAGAAAAGAAACACCTCAGTTGAGCCAAGCAGGTTGTAGAACAATCGGTCCTGAGCCCAATCATCGGCGAGCCTACAATTCAGTCAGCATAATATTTCTACCTATATTGAGGATCTCTAACGCTTGTGGACATGCTTCTCCTGCGACGACAATAGTCTTGATGTTTGGGTAGCTTTGTTGCTGGTATTTGGAGAGGATCGAAGGTGTGCAAATTAAAGTATCGATCTGGCCGTTTTATCAGCTTCGCTGTGCCCATCATGGAAAATTTCGAACCAACCTGCTGCAACGTGGCGTTCCAATCAGAGCCTCTGAGGTATAGGGTGCCTCCGTTGATCAGGGATCCAAGTATCTCCCAAGCACCTTTGTGGTCAATCAGTCATGCACATGTTCGTTCAAGGAGCCCAAGCTTACCCATAGCGAAGGATATGCTAAGCACCTGCGCAACCTTTGAACCGACAGTGATCCGTAACCGCCCTGGCTCCAGTAGCAGGGCGTTAGTCATGGTTCCATGCTTCACGTCTACGCCCTTTGGCACGCCAGTGCTTCCTGGGAAATAGTTAGTTGGCGCAATTAATTGTGTTTGCAAACGACTTGCCTGAAGTGTACATGGCATAGATGCCATCGTCGGGTGAGACCTCAATGCAGGGTCTGAGTGGGGAATAGAATGCTCCTGTGTCCATGCCTAACTCAAGTACAATAGCATCCCGGCGTGCAAATTGCCTTACTTTGTCCCAGTACTTGGGAAGGCACAAGATGAAACGAGCCTCTGTGTCCTCGAAGATATGCTGAAGTGCCTGGTCCGACGCGACCCCACCATCAATTGGAACATACTGACACCCGGCCTTGAGAATAGCAAGAAGCCCAATGAGCATCTCCAAGGATCGTTGAACCACAAGACATACTCGTTGCTTTGGTCGAAGCCCTGAGTTGATGAGGTAATGTGCAAGTCGGTTGGCTGCAAGGTCCAGCTGGTGAAATGTGATCTTTTGGTCGCCATGTATGGCGGCGACGACCATAGGGTATGTGTCCACGATGTTCTCAAAAGCTTCGTGGATAGTATTGTGGGGTACTGGAAGCTTCGAACCACGTCCGAATCGAGAGATCAAGGTGTGGTCCTCCGGCGACAAACCAGGCATGTTACTGAACTGGACTTGGTCCTCCATGATGTCGAGGCGGAAGTGAGGGACAGTGACTGCCACAAGCATACAAGAATTAATTGCGCCGGCGCCGATGATTCTTTATACTGAGTAGATGATAGACTGAGACGCTTGACCTTAGATAGAAGTACTACCGTAGCATGCTGCAAGACATGCAACTTGGAGTCCACTGTTGCGACGCCACTGCGTACTGCAGACCGCGCGGGCCGTCATGCGCAATTGGCCCGTCTTACTGTTGACTAGCTATTCCCTACAGACGGAGACTCGGAGGGACTTAGTCTTGGAATTCCAAGAGCCTGGGAGTGGCTGCAGGTAAACGGAACATGGCTGGCCGTCCAGTGTACTAGCATAGGCCGTGCGATGCCTCAGCCCCTCTCCAAAGCCCACCTTGTTAGAGCAAGAAAGTCTGCCGGACAGACATCTTACCAGGTTTGACACATGAACTTGCGATGGTAGACCGACATGAGTCGTGAGGTGTTGCATTGTCTGATCCAGTAATCATCTGCATCTTGAGGTGCGTTCGCATTGGCGAAAAACTGGAAAAGATGGGGTGATAACGCAAATGGGTCGCCGATTACGAATTTGGTAGTGGGCTTACTCGAGCATTGCGGGGCGACTGATCAAAGCATTTAGGACCGAAGATCTAGTCGAGGTCCCCAGTGCGTCCAATCGTACATTAGTCGTTTGCTTGATTGGCCAAAAAATCATAGTACTCGCCTTAGAAGTATGGCAAGAATGGTTAGCGGTGAAATCTCGTACGAATATGGAAAACATGCAGGTATCTTTAGGCGGAATAGGTGCATTCAGTTTCCGAACGAGGCTGGTGCAACAAGGACAGTGGATAGCTATCGATCGTAGTACGGCGGTCGAGGGCCCACATTGTTCCCGTGCACGTGCATGTCGATAGGGACATGATCGCTGATACTGAGTGGGCCGCACGTAAATGTCAGAACGGCTGGGGCTTTACTGACAGGTACCGTCTTCTATGATCCCTCAGCGAGAACGTATTGAAGCTGAGATCCAAAAAGCCAATTGCCTACCAGCCCACACACATTCCCTCCGTGGCTCCATCGCGAGCTGTGCTGCAAGCGCGGGCAACGGGGCTTCCTCAAAGTATGGTCTAGTTGCATTCAGTCGTTAATAATATCGTTTGGTTGAATATGTGTGGGGCATGCGAACGAGTCTTCGACAGGAAGACATGCAGGATCGAAGCCACATCAATGTAGAACCCTCTGCACTGGGTCGTCGAGCCGCGCACGGCCATGGTAGATGATTCGCCAGCAGGCGCAGACACTAGCAAGCGAGGCGCATGTAGGCATCCTCAATACCCACTCAACTCCGTGTCGCGAACGCCGAACACTGGGTCTTCGTAAATCGATCGGGTCCTTCCGTGGCATATAGGCAAGGGTTCCCCACAGACAGCCTGATTCTGCTCGCAGATTCTGCTATTATTTTCATCTCGGTGTAGGAGGGGAGGACGCGGTAATCTGCGTCGACTGGAATCGTAATTCATACAGTGAAGGACAGCGGCGCTGCTTCCTCAGAAAGCGCCATTTAATCGCACCGAATGTATGAGCGCTAGATTGCTCTAGCGCCAAAGGTGGCTGGAGGACTTGACCAAGCACGGCAAGACTCTGCTGTGTTGTCGATGCAGGACAAGTACAAGGTTGAGTTATCGATAATTAAGTCGGCTCTCTTTTTACCGTCCGGGACCGAGCCGCAGGGCGCGAGTGAACTCGCGCGCGTCCGTCTCCTTGGTAGCATGAACTAGCGGCACGAAACGCTACGATGCTTGACCGCTTCTTTTCATGAGTCCTACCCTGCAGAAAGCTTGCGCGAGCACATGCGCCGAGGTGGACACATTCAACAGCCACGTGTGAAGGGTCGCACACGCAACGCAGGTACGTCCCCATGATCCTCCCGCCCGCTTGTAGTCTCTTCTGCTTGTCATCTGCTCGCAATAGTTCTGGGTGAAAAGAGAAAACCAAAATAACCGAGGAGAAGTGTGGTGCCGTTGAAGATTGATGTTTATTCCCCGGTGACGAGGCTGTCGGGTGCGGGCGCTGCTCGGCCGCGAGTTGCAAGGTCCACCTCAGCTCAGTTCCTTGCAGCCATACAAGGAAGGTACTGCCCCGTGGTGACACAGCAGCAACCCCCAAAAAACGGAAACCGGAAAGATGGATTCCAGAAGCCACTCTGCTGTTGTTGCTGTCGCAAGGAAGGCGAGGCTGCTCTACCAGTCATAGGACGACGTTGCTGACTTGAGGAATTTTAGAGAGCCTATATGAGGGCGGAAACCACATCTTGTTCCTATCTGTTTCCTGCAAAGCACATTCTTTCGCATAAACTATGAGCTGCCATTAACACAGCTCCATTCTGATGTGAATCGCCCGGGTTGTAGCGTCCTGCTCCATTAAGCTCAACATCCATCATCCGCTAGCGACCTTCTCGTCTAATGACGGGGATGGATGCACAACATGTCGCTGTCGCCGATGTAGTAAATGGCGCCATACGAGTACAGCAGTCTTTTCCAGAGGTTCCATTCCCTTGGGATGATCTTCCACGAATCGCAAGACCCTCCCATATGCAGCGTTTGTGAGACGCTGAGGAAGACCTCAATAAATTGCAGGATCGCAGTCCGAACGGCAATCTCTCAGGACAAACAATTTCACATGGAATTGGAGCGCGAGCGCAGTGGTCGTTCCGTTCCTGAATCTGGATGTCTGCGGCACAACCGAAGGATCCCGGAGGATTCGACACTAACCCACAATTGCGCACTCGTCCGTCGACGTGACTAATCGGCGGGATCTCCATTGAACCGGCAGTAGGCCATACGCAATCTACAAGGGTGCAATCCAAGTGGGAAGCTGGTGAGGATCATAATTGAATGGAAATATGGTCAGGTCATCTTCCTTCATGCTGGTGTGACAATCCTCAGCTGGCCCTTCATGATGGCACGCACTAATGCATGGGCGCACATCTCTGGATAGCCATGGGCCGCACCTTTGGTACCACTGTTAAGCACTTAGGACAATCGACCACTTGACTCTCGGAGCATCAATGAGATCCAAAACAATTTCCACATGCCTGAGATATGTTCAACCTCTTGCTTAGACTACTGTCGCTCGGTATCTTGATATCATGCCCACTATTAGACCATAGAGCCTTCATCCGGGCGTTAACTCAGTAATGCCATATTTTATGACCACAGGACGAGACAATTTATGCACCTTTAACACAGTCCCTCCCCGCTTAGCCAGCTTCGCAACAAGTACGGTACGCATCACGTAAATGAGGCTTTCAAACTTCCATATATGGTGTCTCATCAATGTAAAAATAAACTATATAGCCATCAAACACAGTTTGGTTTTGGGCCGCAAGTTCCACGAAAGCTCTTGCAAAGAAACATACTACTGAGTGGTTCACAGGCTCGATGAGCAGACATAAGACCGACGTCTACGAGATTGTAGTGTTCCTCGACGGAAACAAGGAACAGCTATCTCTGGGCAAATGCGCAGCTTGGGACGGTGGCCTTATGCATCAGAAAGGACCGCTCGGGTCTACAGACATCATCTATTCTTGTTGTGTATACCACGAACACTTTCCTTCCTCGTATGATACTGAACGCTGCATATTGCCATCTTGACACTATCTGTACCGCTTTCTACCACTCATCATCTTTCAGCTCTGTATCTATAATAGCAGCAGGCCTAATTTTGCATTTGTCCTTACGAAACATCTGTAGAGTGCCTCAAGTCTGCATTCAAATGCAATCATTTGCTTGCTGTTACCAAATTTGCGCCTGCTCTTGCCATAATGATCTAGCGTCTGGCATTATCATATTCTGAAGCCGATATTCGCTCGATACCAAATCGAAGTTTTCGCCACCAGTCGTGCGGTTTCGTGACATGTTGCAGATATGCAAGAATCGCCGGTGAATAATGGTAGTGTAGGCCGTATATAGGATCTCGAGTCTTCAAAATCCCAAGATTTGCCATAGCGATGCGCGTCGGTACCCGTTAGCTAGTCATAAGGCGTGTGAGAGGGAGACGCGGAGGTCACTGTAAAGACACATGTTTTGACATTGCCCCCAAATATCGAGTCCGATACTGGGTACCACCAAAAGCATCGGCTGGGTCAGTTGCTTCGTTATGGGAAGTTAGATCCCTCTTTTATCAACTAATTGCTTACTGCGCTCCCACAAGCTTCTTTCCCTTCTGTTTAGACTCCATTATCTCATCTCTCCACTTCTCAACATCATCGAGCGCTCTTTGTGGATCTTTCTTCCTGATCAACAGATATCCCTGTATTTCGGCCGGTGAGAATTTGTCTCCCGGCAATTTCTCCGCAAACTTTCGTGCCATCTCTTCCAGCATCTTGGAATCCGTGATCTTCGAAACTGATCGAGACTTGGCTTTCGGGAGACGACCACCAGTGGCTTGCTCCTCTGATGTTGTGCTGTACATGCGCATGAATGTTTCGAAGATCTGATCTCGTGTGGCGAGCGTGAAGGCAACCTGTAGATCCACACGTCCAGGCCTGATCAAAGCAGCATCGAGCAGTTCCGGTGTGTTGGTTGTCATGATGAGGACATGACCCTAGGGATGTTATCAGCGCGTGCGTTGATCGAATTTTGGTGAGCTTACCTCGTGCGACGCAGCACCGTCAATAACATTAAGCAACGCGCTCAGGCTGATTGTCCCCGAAGAACCTTCTGTCTTTGCCGGGGCTTTAACAGCATCTTTGCTGGCTTCTGTGCTTGAGTTGCTGTTAGCTGTCACCTCTACAAGTGCTGGTTCTTCTTCGCGTTTAAGACCGGCGCTATCAATGTCTTCTAGAAGAACAATGCAACGATCAGGTAGAGAGTCAAAGAGTGTGCACAGCTCAGACTCTGTAAGGTCTTTATCGTTTAATGAGACGCAGTAGACTTCCAACCCAAAGACACCGGCTAGCGCAAACGAAAGGGAAGTCTTTCCAGTACCGGGAGGGCCATGGAATAAGTACTGTGACAGAAGTCAGCCAAAAAAAAAACCAATGTCAAGATGTGAATTGGTAAACTTGCCCCTCGTCGGTGCGGGATTCCTCGAGCGGAGTACCATCTGGCAGTGGCAGGGTGCAAATACTCGTTGATGTCTTCAACAATATCATCTTTCTGCTGTTGGTCGAGAGACACTGTTTGCAGTGGCCGTGATGGCCGGCAAGATTGCCGGCTCCAGTAGCGACCGCCATTGTTCAGCGCACGGTAGACGCTTGTCATGGCGGTCTCCTGACTCATCTTCCATTGCCTAATATGAAGCAGGAGGTTTTGGATGGGCTGTGTCGTCTGACCATAGCAGTAGATCTCCAGCGTCTCTCTCAAGTATGACCCGCCGTCATCCTTCACGCTGGTTCGAACAACCTTGAAGTACCGGCCATCATGATGAAAGTCGTCGCTACCATAGCTAGGCTCATACCTTGGAATTGGCACTTCGTACTTGTATATCCCATGCTCGTCGTGAACATCGTCATCACCTTTTTTATTGCTGTCATCGTAATCTGTGACTGCTTTCAACTTTCGGCTGGGTTTTTTCGACTTTTGCTCAGATAGCCATGCCTTGACGTAGTCGAAAAGACCGTCATCATCATTTATTTGGATAGAAGATGTGTAGTATTCGTCGAAGTAGCCGTGCACCAAGTCATAGAGGTACCACCACGCTGTGTGGCAACCGAAGATAAGAGCCCACCCGGTTACCTATAGTGAGCAGCGCAAGTCAGTAGAGCCCCGGGCATAGTGGTACTTCAATGGACTCACAAGAACTCCAATGTCGATGCCGAGAAAGCGGAAGGCGATTTGTGAGATTGTGCTGTATCCGGGAACCACAAGCTCGAGTAGAGTAGAGGGCAGGCTCGCGGCGGTAGCATTCGTCGAGTTTAGCTCGTATTGTAAACTCTGGAGGCGCGAGAAGTCCATGTTCATCGTAAGTCTGGGAAACGACTGTATCTGCGATTTGCTAGATTTTTCGATGGACGAACAAATAGCAACTTAAGTATGAGTTTAGGGGCAAGTTTGCTGTGGATTCAATGTTTCCAGGCAGCAATTGCCAGTGAGTCAGAACGATGATCAATGGCAGGGTGAAGCCCTTTTCACCGTTGTCTTCGGTGAGGCTGAATGTTCTTTTGCAAGTCGATGACAGCGCTAATTGTCACTCCGGTCTAGCGCAAGGCCGTGACAGCAGAAAAGGCCGTAAAAAGTGTGGCAGTGCAGACATTCAACCAATCGCAAGCGCGGCGGTGGCAGGATACTTGCGCTTATTAAGGTCGCAAGGGCGCTGCATGATCTGCTGTCATGCACTAATCGTACTGGTGCGTTGTCGTTGGGAGCTGGATGTTGCCCGTTACTCAGGTTGTATCGGTGTAAGGGTTCGGGTGGGGCGTGAATTAGCGCCCGCGGTCAGATACACCTGCTCGTGGGCGCGTCGCACGTTCGCCTTCCACCTCACGTCGCATGCTGTCTGATGGCATTTCTTACATCGCATCGTCTATGTCGTCGCTATAGTGTTTACATCTTCATACCCTGTACGCGCGAGATCATCCGCGTAGTCAGAAGTCCCGCGTGCATGCCAGTGATGACTACCCAGGTTTTTTAGCTCTAGACACGCAAGACTTGCGTTCGTCACTTCCACAACATTCATTTCATGCCAGATGCAATCACGGAGTCCGATTCCTTTACGAATAAGAAATATCAGATATCTACCATGCCCATGAATCGACCGTAAGAGGAACCAGCGCTTTCTCACTCTCCAGTTCCACCGCATAATTTTCTCCGCCTAGTCTCCACACCAACTCATTCCACCAAAAGTCCCTTGGGCCAAATCTTAACGGTGTAGTAAACTCCCAATAATCCGGATACCAGCCTGCAGACTCCCAGTCTAGAAACGCCGAAATGTGGCCATCTAAAACCATAACGTTATGATGCTTGAGATCGCCGTGAGTAAAGACGATTGTGTGCCGCATTTTTTGCAGTCTTTCAGCGATCTCCACTGTCTCTTCAAACTTTTTCCGAGTTTCGAAGCTGTGGCCGGAGATGGAACTGAAGAGTTGATCGTTGAATTCCGATTCCGATTTACACGGTCCGACCGCATGACCGGTGATGCGCACGCTCCTGACCGCCGTACCTAGCACTGAACAGATATGATCCTTACCCCACGGGTTAGACCATGTCCGCATGACTTGTAGGATACACTGCAGTTCTGCGAAAATACTCTCCCGCTCGTCATCGGTCATTCTCTCGTAGATCTCATGGTCGCCCAGATCTTTTCCTGGTATGCGGGTCATAAGTATTGACAGTGGTGCATGAGGTGTATCGGGATGATCGCCGTATGAGATAATCTTTGGCACTGGAAAACCCGCAGACCGCGCTATCAGGCTTGCCGCTACTTCTTCAAGCCGTGTGCCGTCTGACCATTTTAACACCAGTCCAAACGGAAGGGCCGCAATCTGATTGTCAAATGGAATCCCACACCAATGGCAGTAGTAATTCGAGAAGGAACGAAGGTAGCTGTGAAATAACCCAAAAATTCGACGAACACTTGGTTGGAAAAGCCGCGGCGTTGGTGGAATTGATGATGCTAAATCAACGGATCCGAGGACTTGATGAGGCCAGGTAAAGGTAGGTAAGAGAATTCTAGGTACAAGATACCTAAACCAATCCATTATGGTGGGTTGTTCAAGGACAAGTGATATATTCAAAGCGATGGTGCGGCGATTGCGTGGTCCGTCAGAGTGTTGCGGGCGAATATTTGGGCATGGGTGGGTATATTGGATGCGAGACCTGCATGAATTTGTTCCACTCCTACGATGTCGATGTTTACGTTCCGAACGTCTTTTCGTTTCCTTCACCTCAAGCTCGTCCTTGGCAAGGTCGCGCGTCCCTCTTTGTGTTGAGAGTTGACAGTAAAATGTCCCAGGCCGGCATGAGCAACGAAACCTCTAACCTGCGTACGACTAGTATTACTGACAGTGTCGAGTTGTGGGCGTGGCGGTCACAGCGAGGGTCTTGTGCAAGAAACACGGGGGGACGCAACTCTGTCCCTTCACACCCCGGGGCGCACGAGCCACCATGCCAAGAAACTTAAACCATTATAACGAGGCTGTCGACGCAGACGTGGCATTAGCCAGGAATTTAAAACACAGTGACTTTCGCAAGATTATACAGTAAGCAGCCAAGCCAATGGAACAACCTGACTGACTACATCGACTACATCAGACGAGTTGTCCTCAGAAAATGAAAGGTACTTTGACTATTCCTGCACCGTATCACATCGGAGAGTTTGATCATCGTGGGTGAAGCAGACTGGATTTGTCCGTCACCAGAATGCAAGCTCAATGCAGCTAAAGTTCATGATTTTAAATTCTAGGTGCCCGTGGGAGAGGAAGACAGCATGCATACTGAGAAAAATCGCGAGGTTATCGAAACCATACGGAGGTGGGTTGGCGATACGTAGGAGGCTGGGCTCATAGAAACCCAAAATCGTAGTCGTTCGTCAGACTCCACACGTTCGAGTGCTCGGTTGTGGTCTTAGGACCTACATCCGAGTGCAGTGGTGCAGACGTAGGCTCAGATCCTTCCCAATTACAAACTAAGAGATAGCAGCTCGTTGGACTCAGAGCCTGGGCAGTAATGTGCGATATATCCGCCAAAAGCTTTTGCACCTCTGCTCTGGTTGTAGGGCTGAAGCGCACAGTTGTCGATTCTGAGCAGCTTACAGGCTGTGCAGCAGCGTAAGTCTCATGGCGCTTCACTGTCCTCTGAAATTCTGTGGCAGCGTTGGCAGCTTGATGTGCTGACAGCCACTTCGCTGGAAATGCACGCAAGATGGCGACACAATTTTCTAGCTCTACCTTTGCGCTGAAGCTACACGGCTGCAAAACACCAAAGCAGTGCAGCAGGACTAGGCAGGCAGGAATTAACCTGTTGAGCGTAATGGAGTTCAGCGGTAACTGCCTATTTTCGAGAAGAACATAGTTGTAGCTGAAATATTTCTGGATGTATGCGACTAGTTCCGTGGCCGAGTTGTGGGTCGACTGGCTGTTGAATTGGCACGGATAGTACAAAAGAATGAGTAAGTTGTAGTATCGTGCATTGAGCCAAGCTATCGTGCTGTGAATAGGTATGTTGTCTGCTTCGGGCAGACAGAGCAAGCAGCCAAAGCTATACCAGTCATCAATTGCGGAGCGCAATTGTCTCGAAACGGCGTTGCGATCTGCACTGGTGGTATTGCTAATCTCGACGTGGTTCTTGATGTGGATTGAGGACAGGAGCCGCTGCTCAAGTTGGCGGAGCTGAATGATATGCCGATTGAGTTGCAAGAGAGAGGCATGATCAGTTCTTTCGGATGAGGCAAACTCCTCCACAGTAACTGCTGGCTGAGGGATGTTCATGTTCTCATCTACAAGCCCTATAGGGTGACCTATGGAAGCTGCTAGCATACGGTCTAGCACAAAAATGCTCCAGAATAAGCGGTGCTCAAGCTCTTGTTCGCGTGGGCTCATTACGTTTGAGGAAGTACATGTACATGTACGGGAAAGACCAAGGGTGATTGCCTGTCGGGTAAGGATGCCTACAATGGACCAGGTAGAGACGCCTTCGGAGTCGAAAAGAGAGTACAGGGATAGTAATGTAAGAATTTGGAGGCCTTTGACGTTTGGAGATAGCAGACATCCACCAAGGATACGTGCATAAGGTACAACCATTTTGGGTCGATCATAAAGACTGGTTTTTCCAGCACGCTCTAGGGTAGTACATCCAATTGAGAGGACAAGACCCAGGATCTAGATCACATCAACGACTGCTTAGCAGTCGGCCAGGTGCACTTACAATAGAGTCCGGGTTGTCTGTCCACTCATTCAGATTCGCAGTCGCTTTTGCTTTACTTAGTATCTCTTGTCGGTCAAGGAACGGATATGCTCGGTGAACATGGCGGAAGTACGCATGCACGTAGGGAAGGTATGTGCCATCAAAGGTATTTGCAATGGTTTGGTTATGTGCTGAGCTGTCGAAATTTTCAGGACTTGGAAGTCGCATCCCAAGCGGAGACGTTACAGTTTCAGAGCTCACTGAGGCAGGTTCGTTGCCTAATCTGTCATCTGTTGAGGCTGAGAGCGCTGTTGCTGTGACTGCCGTTAAACTAAGGCTACAGGCGTGCCCACTAGAGACGCATAATTCGCATTCTGGTGGTACCTTGCTGCATCTTTTCTTCAGTCGACGGCATCGATTACACGATCTTGTATTGCACTGGGCATTGAGGTGATGCTCAACGTTGGTTCTGTCGATTAGGTTCGTTGTTACTGCCTTCGCAATACGAAATCTGTTGATGTGGGATTTCATGGTGACGTCATCACACACGACAGATGGAAGGCGCTCCTGTGAGAATGAGATATCTGATCGACGCGACGAGATGCAACTTGGAGTACCAACCTTACCCAGGGTTTCTTCTTACTCCGCCACGATGGGCTTTCGCCTGTGAGAAAGCGCAGCATGCGAAGCGAATGCTCACGTGCAATCGCGCCATTCTGACGCCCACTTTCCTCATCCACTCAGCCATGCGACGTTCGCTCTTCAATATGAGTTGCCCGCCATGCAGCCGACCAAAACTTCTCTTGTTGGACTGCGATCTTTACAATGCTGACAGCAAACGTACGAACTCCTCCGTTGCCAGGTATTAAGGAGAGAGAGAGTACGCGATTGGAGAAGCACCAAGTCGTGCTGGCGATGCACAAACATATCTACTAGCTTTTGATTTCTGCAAGAGGGTCAACTTCGATAAAATGGGCGTACCAACCGATCCAGACGTTGAAATTTGTATCGGTAATTATGGTTTTGCGGTAGGCAATCATTCAACTATCATGCTCTTTGGTTATAAGATCGAGTCAGTCTGCTCTTCTTCAAACCGCCGACATCCTAATACAAAGCTACTAACCGCAGTATCCCAAGTACTACACATCCCATTATCGGCTGCAAAGCCGAAGCGAGCATAACAACCGCTCGGAAAAGATGCGAACCATGATACCACGCCAAGGCCGCCACCCCGCACTGTACATGGGCGGGGAAGGCTTGTCGCATCCACTCTTTTCCTCTTTTGACGTCCAGTGTCTCGGCAACGACTCTCACGGGCATCGGGTAAATGAGTAGTCAGGTACATGCTATGCGTGAGTTTTTCCGACTGCCAACTTTCAGGCGATTCCTCGATGCTATTTATCCCGATCCTATGCACAGGCGCAGATCATGGCGTCGTTTAGGAAGTGCAGCCGTGAGCAAAGGTCTGGTCATCTTGTTATAATCCAGCACGTCTCCTGTAAGGTACGCGTTGGAAAGGAGTCCGTCACCCTGGCCTTGTGAGCCATAGCTAATCCATTATCCACACTTCGTAATGTCGTTCTTGTCTCGTTGTGGGACGGTGCTAATAGGGCTACTGATGGCATCTAACATTCACTCATCAGATGCAGCCACCACAAAATTACCCCGCGCAGATTCTGGAGGGCGAGAGCGCATCAGTCTTAACGCAGGCTGGCGCTTCCAGCGTTTTGTCGACAACCCAGATGGCCTGTCCTACGATATACTAAAGCCGTGGATCCTTCCTGCAGCAAACGACTACCTTAGCGGAAAGAAGTATGAGCGACCTTCTGAAGCAGGGCCGGGAAGCAATATCACCTATGTGCAATCAGAATTCGATGATGCTGCTTGGGAGGCAGTCAATCTTCCTCACGATTGGGCAGCAAGTGGAAATTTTGACTTTTCGCCGGATGTCGAAGGTGGCACTGGTCGCTTGCCCATCAACGGTATTGGATGGTATCGACGCTCGCTGCCTTTTGATGAAGGAGCCATTCAATCTGGAAAATCAATCTTCTTCGACGTCGATGGCGCCATGGCATACGCCACTGTGTGGCTTAACGGCCACTTAGTTGGAGGATGGCCGTATCCGTACAACTCTTTTCGCCTTGACCTCACTCCATATGCCAAGGCGGGCGACAATATTCTCGCAATCAGAGTCGACAACGCGCCAGAATCTGCAAGATGGTACCCTGGAGCGGGCATCTACCGCAATACTTGGCTAGTGACTGCCAATACCATTCACGTCGGCTACCACGGCAGCTACATCACGACTCCTACTGTGTCTGCAGAGCAGGCTTCCATCAACTTGAGGATTGAGGTTGAGAACAAAGGAAATGCAACTCAGACTGTGCAGGTCACCACAGAGATTTTCGAGCTCAATTCTGCGTCAAGGAAATCCTCCGGTGATGCAGTAGCGAAAATATCTCCAGCAACGGTCAGCATCTCGGGAGGTTCGAAGCAGTCCGTCAACGGCTCCACTACCGTTGCAAGCCCTAAGCTTTGGGGTCCAGCGCCCAAACAAAAACCAAACGAATATGTCGCGATTACTACAATTTCTAGCAACGGCACTACGCTAGATACATACGAAACCCTGTTTGGCATCCGAACTATCACGTATGATCCTAATAAAGGTATCTTAATCAACGGGGAGCATGTACCAGTCTACGGATCCTGCAACCACCACGACCTTGGATCTCTAGGCGCAGCCTTCAACTACCGAGCTGCCGAGCGTCAGATCGAGATGTTGCAAGAAATGGGGAACAATGCTCTGCGGACTTCCCACAACCCTCCCGCACCGGAGTGGCTCGATCTCGCCGACCGTTTGGGCCTCATGGTTATGGATGAGATATTTGATACATGGAACTACGCTAAAGTCAAGAATGACTTCCACTTGATCTTCCCTGAATGGTCAGAGGCTGATTTACGCTCATTTATCCGCCGCGATCGCAATCATCCTTCTATCATTTCATGGAGCATTGGTAACGAGCTTGCTGAACAGTCTAACGCTGAGGGCACTGCTACTGCCAAGAGACTGCAAGACATCGTGCATGAGGAAGACCCTACGAAGCATGTCACTGTTGGCATGAACAATGCTGGCCCAAACACGGGTCTAGCTGCGGAAATCGACATCATTGGGCTAAACTATCAGGGCGAGGGTAAAGGAAACGCCAACTCTGGGTCGTTTGCTAGCTTCCACAGCAAGTTCCCGAACAAGATGATCTGGAGTACGGAGTCTGCTTCAACGATTAGCTCACGTGGCGTGTACCTGTTTCCAGTCACTCCAAACAAGAGTGCCGTTGTCGGTGGAGGCTCCGGTCAAGGTGGCGATCCAGTCAACCACCACGTTAGTGCGTACGAGCTCTATGCTCCTTCGTGGGCTGCCTCGCCGGACAAGGTCTTCGAACAACAAGACCGTAATCCATACGTTGCTGGAGAGTTTGTCTGGACTGGGTGGGATTATATTGGCGAGCCAACACCCTACGATAACTCCAGCCGTAGTTCATACTTTGGTATCATTGGTATGTGTACCCATTTGCTCTATTTGTGATGAGACGCATACTAACTAAGCTGAAGATCTTGCGGGTTTCAAAAAGGACCGTTTCTACCTGTACCAAGCGCGCTGGCGCCCTGACTATCCTCAAGTTCATATTCTTCCACACTGGACTTGGCCAGATCGCGAGGGTCAGATCACTCCCGTGCACGTGTTTACTTCTGGCGATGAGGCCGAGTTGTTCATCAACGGAAAATCTGCTGGTCGTCAAAAGCGCGGCCAGTACGATTACCGCCTGCGCTGGGATAATGTAACTTACACGCCAGGCGAAGTCAGCGTGAAGGCATGGAAGAATGGTGAGGAGTGGGCGAATGCTTCTCATCGAACAGTCGGCGCTGCTACTGCTCTCAACGTAACTGCAGATCGAACCACCATCGACGGTGATGGCAAGGATTTGTCTTTCATTACCGTTGCTGTCGTCGATGGGAACGGCGATACTGTTCCTCAGGCCAATAATGAGATCACATTCTCGATCGCATCCGGACCAGGCGAGATCGTGACGACTGACAACGGGGATCCTAGGGATGGCACACCGTTTCCCTCAAAGAGTCGCAAGGCATTCAGTGGTCTCGCTCTTGCAATTGTAAGGGCTGAGCCAGGTTCAAGTGGAGATATCGTTATTGAGGCAAAGGCAGATGGTCTTACTACTGGTAAAATAGTAGTTACAGCCGCATAGCAGTAATCACTACAATATTCGGTTATTCGCCCCATAGTCAGAGATTAATAGTAGTTTTTTACTTATTCAATGTATCCAGGGTTGACTACGTGTCACTTTAGACTCAGACAGCGTTCATAGTGTGACATTGTTCATAGGCATCCCGCTTCAGCTGTGTTATCAACTTAGGTAACTTCAACTTTCGTCACTTCCGTCATTGAACAGATCAGATTCCAAGGTATGTGGCATTGATTCTGCCTCGGCGACCGGCATACGTCAAATGAGGTAATATGGGTACCTAGTTTTGGTTCACTAGAAATGACTCCGAGACTGAGAGCACTTGGCCGTGGTTATTGAACGCCAAATATCGTACTTTGCCGATGGAGACGGACGGAGCGCGTTCCTGAATCACCTTGGCGACAATCCTCGGTTTCCCATCCGCGAAGTGACTCGAGACTGTTTCAGTAAAGACAACCTGCGCAGATTATTCTCCCTTGGAAAGGGCGCTGATGAAGATTTTAGAGATCTTATTTGTGCTATGACAAACTTTGATCCGGAGAAAAGGCTTACGGCATACGAAGCATTGGCGCATAAGCGGTTTGCAGGTGTGAGGTAATTAGCGAGAAAAGTATTGCATGGTACCAATTATCCCTTACCATGAACCGCATTTGTGGAATGTTGTTTGGGAAGGTCGCGTTGTAGATGGGCTTTGCAGAATTACGCAAGCCTTGCGTGGTCAGCACTTATGCAAGGTTGACACATACTTGGAATTTTTCCGGGCAGAGTTGTGTGAGTATTGCATGTAAGTGGTAATGATCCTTGGTGTTTGGAATCGTTGCCGGCCCGACATGTTGTTGCCTGAACTTCTTATCGATAAAGGGACGTGTCGCACTTCCTTTGAACAGCACCACCATCGTCTTACTCCTCGCATGCAGTGGACTGCACTGCACAATTGGCACGATGAAATTTCTTCTCACGACCGTAGTAGCTGCAGTAGCTAGCGCTAAATGTCATGAGCCTACCATTGCCCACCCTTTGCCAAGATATGACGCCAATGATGCATTGCTCAAGCATGCCTTCGCCGAGTTCAACACAGCCATCATATCAGCTATTGCTGACCCAAAGTTCTCCGCGACGTCGTTCTCCGTAGAAATCACATCCTCAAAAAGGACTCTATGGTCCAAGCATCATACAGCAAACGAACGAAACGCCTCCCGCCCCGATATCCCCGAAGTCAATGGTGATGCTCTCTATCGGATTGCAAGCATCACGAAGACGTTCACTGTATTAGGTATCCTGTATCAGGAGAAGGCAGGCAATCTGAGTCTGGATGACCCGGTGAACAAGTACATCCCTGAGCTAAAGGAGAATCAAAGCGGCTCCTTGCCTTGGAAAGACATTACCCTGCGAAGTCTTGCCAGCCAGCTGAGTGGCATACCCCGCGAATGTGTGATACCCAACACCCATGGGCCTTTACCCTCCTGGCATGGCTGCCAAAAACTTGAAGGTATGGACATTGACTTTTGATAGTTGCCCAATTCGATCTCATCAATTTTGAGAAGTTGGCCGTGGATGACCCGGTCACATGGGGCTTGCCACCCGTGTCACGGCATGATCTCATCGATTGTGATGAGTACTCACCACATTATGAGAAATCCTGCAACGAGGGTGGTGAGGAATACAAACTGTACAAGGATTCCAAGAGCTCTGCTGATATGGATGATGTAGATCTCCTCGGGTCTGTCAAGTCGAAGATCCCCATATTCGCACCGAATCAACAATCCACGTACTCCAACGTCGCTTTTGAATTGCTTGGTGTGGTTCTTGGACGAGTCTCTGGACAAGACTATCATACATATTTGAAAGAAGCTATTTTCAAGCCCCTCGGTATGAGCAAGAGTACCCTGTCTGTGCCACCTGACGAGGCCGGTGTGATTCCATCAGGCGATCACTACTGGGATGTCGAAGCGGGTATTCAAAGTCCTACAGGTGGGATTTACAGCTCATCCAAAGATTTGTCGAAGTATCTTCGCTACGTGCTTACGCATTTCAATGGTCTTACACATGCATTGAACTGGTTCCATCCGGCATCGCCCGCACGCGGGCTAAACTCATTCTATGGCATACCATGGGAGATCTTCCACACGGATCGTATACTGCAAGACTCGCGTCGGACTGTTCGCTTCATCACCAAAGGGGGTGGGCTACCAGGATACACCTCAATCATCATACTCGCCCCTGAATATGACCTGGGCTTCACCATCTTGGTTGCTGGAAATAGCGAGTTGCTTATGAAGCTGCAAAACATCATCACCAAGTTCATGCGCCCTGCAGAACAGCTTGCAGTCCGGCAACTTCAAGAACGCTACGTGGGGACATACATTAGCTCTGACCCCAGCCTGAATTCGTCAGTCACGCTCGCAGCCGATCAGCACGGACTCATTTTGACCGAGTTCATCTCAAACTCTTCTGACATCCTGAACTTCGCCACTGTGAAACATTGGATCCCTAAAGATGGCTTTGCCCAACTCGTTCCAACCCTATTATATCGGAACGCACAAGACCAAAAGGGCGAAGAGTGGCGGGTGGCGGTTCCAAGCAGTCGAAAACCGTAACCATGATGAGCTTGAAATTTGGGATGATTTCTGCATCACGGACATTGAAGGCCCGTTGTACGCAGCTGTTCCACTCAATAACTTTGTGTTCTGGAATCAAGGAAAGGCGGGAGAATTCAAGACTCTGGAGCTTAGTGCGTTCCGCACAAACCTAACGAGGGTATCTAGAAACGACTTGGTGGAGGATGAGAATACAGAGTTGTAGCTCATGTGGCGGCCCTTCTTTTGCGGGACATCCATGGTTATGTAGCTGAGCTGGTTCGCTGAACCTATTTTTTCTTTCCCTGAGCTCTTGATGAAACGACCCCGCGATGAGATTTTCAAAGTTCCTCAGCATGTTGACTACAGTACAGGTCACAGGCGCCAGCACACATCTGGTTTTGTGTGCTTCATCGATGCACGTGTTTTCATAGCGCTGCGACTATGAACTAGATGCTCATATCAATCTTCGATTTATATCTTACACATGTTGTCAGGTGATATTACGACTATTGGTTGGGTCGAACGACTGCCTCATACTATGCAGCTTGGCGTAATTGTTCTTTTAGTACCTGGGTATTGTCTTAAACTACTCCAACCGTCAAGGTCCTTTCTATCGCGCTACTGCAGCAAGTACTGAAAACACGATTGCTACCGGTGTCGCGGAAACTCTGTGAAAAGGCAGCAAACTCGGCATAAGGTCTTGCTTCAGCGCTGTCAATAGGCAAGTATGGCGATTGCTGGGTTCTGGGCCAGTAAAGCATCAATGGTCCGCGTTAACAGCTGTACGCTTGTCTTTGGACTTTGAACGCTGACACGACTTCTGTGGTAGTAGTGAATTATCTCCTGTTTCATTAATCCAGAATAAATACAGCATTTTCTCATCGCCACGACCATATTTGCTCAATATAATCTGGTGTCTTGGTTCTCTATTTTAGTAGCAGTCCTAAGATGCAAATTGGACTTTTACTTCAACTTCCACAGAATGTCATAAACAAGACGCCATTACCGATAGTGTCCTCCAATGTAATTATAAACTATAGTCTGAATACTTTATAATTGACGTACACTCAGCCCCGTACTTTCTCCAAGCTCCTCCCAACAATTTGTCCAGAAATGAGAGCCTGACTTCTTGTGGATAGGCCAACTGCTGCGAAAGCCAAACATTGCTTGCGCTCTGTATGACATAGTCTCTGCTATGTCCCGCGGAATAGTAAGCGGGTGGGCTTCCTGTGTATTGAGACCGTTACGGCACAAGTGAATAGTCAGCGCACGGCGGACCTCATTTGTCCTGTTGTGACCACCGCGGTGAATGAGCCTGCCTGAGAAAAACAACGCCTCGCCGGAATTGAGTTCAACCCCAAGGGACTCAGAAGATTCGTCATAATTGGAATTCATGCTCGTATGGGTTCCTGGGATAACCCGTGTCGCGCCATTTTCTTCGCGAAAGGGCGTCAGCGCACAAAGGAAGTTTATGCACGCCTCTGGGCCGCTCGCGGGAAACTTCTCCCAGAATGACCATAGCCCTTGATCTCGATGGAAAGGTTGTGCTTCGGCACCAGGTCCCAGAGCAATCACCTGAGCGCAGTTGATTTGGTAGCCATCGGGGGGTCCTTCAACCAAAATTTTCTCAGAAAGGGCATGCATAAGCTCGTTTTCAAGCACTTCTTCCCGGAAAACTTTGCTGTTGATGACTGCAGGGAGACGTTGTGTCTTTGTGCCAATAAATGCGGCCAAATCGGAACCTTGTTTTGGCTTCGTCTGTCGGAGACCAGGAGTGAACTCCTCATTCATAACTTTGACTTGCGATTCGGTAAGGAAATCTTCAAGAATGACGGCTCCATCTTGTTTATAGGCCTGTAAGATCTGTTCGATACCCGCTGACGCCGAAAAGCGTTGCAGCAGGGGAAGTATTCCTGTAGAGCCCATATTGAATTTGAAAGCAACAAGAAAACGGGGAATTAGGGATGCTGGCGGCTGATTATACCCTCGAACTAGGACGATGTGGTGATTGTAGGGACACGGTGTTTAAAAGTACATTCTTCCATGCACGGTGTGTTCCTCATATTCCCTGCACTCTCCCTTGCGATACACTAAATTCCAAAGCGCACATACGATCGCCGATGTTGGAGCATGTCTCCCAGAATGTTTCACATGTACCATTATCTCCGTTTCTGCTAACGGAGATACGGTAGAACGAAGTCCGGTTCTCCGGGGCTGGAATTCACTTAGGCAGTGGCCAATGTCCGTCTCAAGTGGGTCATTATGACAAGCTTTTTCGTCTCGCCAATCGATATTGAGTCCACTAATCTATCATCAAACTCAACAAAAGTTGTATTGAGATGCAGTAAGGGAGAACAAAGCTCCACTCGTCTGCTATGTGCAACTGGGCTATCACTCAATGTCATTCTGCTTGTCTCGATACTACTCTTGATAAATGCTCCCCACAATGCTCTGTGCAGGGGCTATTCTCATAGAATTTTAGGTTTGGAGTCACTACCAGATATCAATTTGCATTTTCTTAATGATAAGATTTACTCGATAAGCTTAGTTTAATTAACTCAGTTCATGATTTGGCGCATCTCGACTAAACATTCTCCGACAGGCGGATACGCTTCGAAGGTGACCATCAACCCTGCTTCAGCAGCCAGATCATTCCACTCAACACTTGTCCTCTCCCGACCTCCATACATGACGATCATAGCAGCATGCGTGGTTGCGCTGACAGCGTTCTTCGAGAGTTCCTGGATGATGAGCCGTGACTGGGACGACATTACAGCTGCGATCTTCCGGAGAAGCTTGATAGCTTCCAGATCGGAGAGATTGTGCAAGACGAAAGCTAGAGAGTAGATCAGTGCCCCCTTGATGGGTTGCTCTTGACCTTGCTCTTTGAAGTTCCATGGCATCTCGGTAACGCCAGAGATGTCCCCAATCTCGGAGTTGTGTTCTTGTAGCACAAGATTGCGGCTCTCCAGTGTTGGGAAGGCATCTTTGAGCTCTAACAACAACTCACCACGTCCCCCGCCGATGTCAACAATGATGGTCGGGTGTTTAGCCTGAAGGCTCCCAGATATTAATCCGGCCAAGTCATACCCAATCTTTGCTGCGCGGTCAGGCATAGTTTCTCCGCGGCCGAATTTTCCAGTCATGAAGGTATTGAAACTGTCGAGTCTACCGGTATGATCCATGATGGAATAGGCGTGTTTGTGAGCAAGGTCACTGCTAATAGACTTATAGGCGTACTGGAAAGGAGCTTGGCATTCTTGAAACGGGTACTCGAAGTTAGAATCAACGAGTTGTCTCATCAGAAAGGCTGAACCAAGGAGTATTTCTGATGTGCTGGAAGACCGAGCAAGAAATTAGTCCACACAGCTACCGAGCACAACGATACACTTACAAATGCAATGCCCCATGTTGAGAGGATGGCAGTTTTACCAGGAATCTGGTGACTTCATTTGCCTGGAACAGGTCCTCTGATGGAATGTCAAGAAGCCCTAGAGCACCCATCATAAACAAAGTGTCGCCTGCGGTTTTTTGTGAGAGTTTGCTCGTCGAAAATAGGCTCGTACTATACATGTATAGTTGAGTGGCCGTGACTAGGGGTGACCACATACTTGTTAGAAGAATGGCTGCGGGTGTAACTGATTAGCTCTCCTCATATGGCTTTGTACGCTTGATTAGCGTCCAGAGGCTCTAGCGTGGTCAACGTACAAAGATTTGTCTTATCACCGTGTGTTCTTCTATGTTCATCATACACATGGCGTGCAGTAGTCGGTTTACCAATTGCCTGCAAACAGTCAAAAAGATGAAAGTGCACTGCGACAGGCACAAATGCTAAAGCAGGAGCCTAGATGGCAGCAGAAATTAGCTCCGAAACGGGGTTAAAACTGCCAAATTCACTAGTGTATATGGGCAACATACCAAAGTCACTGTTTTCAAAAGTGCTTTACGGGCCTCGGGAAATGACATGACAGATAATCAAGGCAATGGCGAAGTGATGCTGCCCGGCGTTAAGGATATTTCTTTCAAGATTGATTGAGGGACCAGAGGCTGGTAGTGCTGATAAATATCCGCAATGCTGCTCCTTAACTGTGCAGCGCTAATGGTACCTACAAAACAAAACCACATGCTGTGAAGTCCGCTTGAAATGAGCAATGCAAGGGAAATGAGATATAACCCCTACGGAACGTGCCGGCTTATGTTGCCCCTTGCATGTCAACTCCCAACCACTTGGAGCGGAACGCAGTCTACTAAAACTTTGGTACAACTGTTCTTCTTAACATGGAGTTTATTGAACGTTGCTAGTACAGTTTGATTTGCATGATTTTGGTACATTCAACAGCAGCCGTGATGGTAGCAGTCGGATGGCTAACACCAGAAATCATTCTCCAGTTCAAAAGAAAAATCAAAAAGAGTTTTCGCCAGCGGGGGTTTCGTGCATTGAATAGTCCAGATACGGTACTCGGCCGAAATGATCACTCATGAATTTGCCAAGAAAACCGTGAAAAACAGATAAGCATGTTATCTCATCGTCAATCATCTATTTATTTCCTAATTGGTGCGTGCGGCACCTTGCATACCTACCGCGGTTCCTCTCTGTCCCACGGTATGAGCTAGGTTGTGCCACATTACACTAGACTCCCAACAGCTTGTGACGGGCCGTCCCGCCTCTTTCCGGGCATTACGCCAGGTCGTACGATCTCGGATTTGTGCGGACCGAGCGAACATGTTCCCTCCGTATGCAAGGAGAACTGTATCCCACGCCCACGTCTTGTTGCATCCCCAGCATTGCTAGTGCCAAGTACATTGTAAAAGTGCATCGTTGTCTTAGTATTAATACGTACTGGGAATGGTGGCTACCTTACCCCCATCTAGCAAGATAACACTTCCGTTCAGGAAGGATCCAGCCTTGGAGGTCATATACAGTATTAGTCCAGCCATGTCATCATCGCTACCTGCTCTCTCAGCCGGTTGCCACGACCTGGCAAATGCTCCTTCTTCGGTCATTGGAATATCCGTGTTGATGATGAAGCGATCAAACAGTGATTTTGATAGCTCTGAAGGGAACACTACGATCTTGGATTAGTAAAAGGTAACGTTTTGCATGCGAAAGTTCTCGCTGTTCGGAAATAAGACTTACGGCCTGCGGCTATCACATTGAATCGAATGCCCCAGGGCACACAAAATGTTGAAAGGCTTTTCATCATCGAAACTAGCCCCGCCTTACTGCTGCAGTAGGCATACCCAGCCATAGGATTACGTAGAAAGCTTGCACAGCTTGCTGTTGC
This sequence comes from Phoma sp. XZ068, assembly GCA_004835665.1. Classification (NCBI taxonomy): domain Eukaryota; kingdom Fungi; phylum Ascomycota; class Dothideomycetes; order Pleosporales; family Didymellaceae; genus Phoma; species Phoma sp. XZ068. The sequence continues at coordinate 870,434 of RBKR01000001.1, forward strand.
AATCACCTGGGCCTTGAGATAAGTGTTGCGTCGATTTCCTTCGTCTAACAGCTCTAAAAACGCCAGAACGGTATAGTAGGTAGCTGTGCAATTTAACGAGTACACAGCGCTAAACTCTTCCATTGGCGTAGCCCAAGCATGATTGACATAATCGACCAGTGTGTATCCCGGCTTTAATGTTTCCAGGCCGGGTCCAGTAATTCCGGCATTTGCCACGACTAGGTTAACGTATCCAACCTCCTCTTTCACGTTTTGGGATAGGCGCTCCAGATCTTCCCTCTTCGTGATATCTCCTGGCAGAGGAATAATACTGCATCAAGTTAGTTTGTGTCACTTAGGGTCCCTTCAGCTTTTGCAGAATCTACCTTGGATGGAAACCAGCGGCTTTGCGAAGAATATCTGCTCGTCGTCCGATAATATACACCTTGGACGCTCCGTTTGTGGCGAGAGCCTTGGCCATCATGAGTCCGATTCCTAGCGGCACATCAGTCACACAAGTTGTAGAGCCAGCATTGTCAGAGTTTACCTGTACCCCCGCCCGTGATCACAGCGACGATGCCTTCTACAGAAAAAAGCTTTTGGCGCTCCATACAGTTCGGCATCTGGCGGAGCAACGATGCAACTGAGATGTTGTTGTTCTCGAATGAGGAAGTGGCTCTAAAACTATTAAGAATTAGTAGATGGTAGGGAGGGCTTGGAAAGCGGTTTGTCACCTCGCCGATAGCTGGTTCATTGCTTCACGTAGCATCCTGCCTGTGATACGTGCCGCTCAAGCCTGATCTTCAACCATGGTAGCATATTGGGGCCGAAATGCTGGCAACCCTGCATAAGTGTCCACAATTAGGTCGCTGTAGGGATCTTGGTATGCAGATTGCGCACGCCCAATATCGCAAGCTGATGTTGGTGATGGGTCTGTGCATATTTGATCCTTCCACACTCGGAATGAGATCTAACTCACCCCTGTCTACGTTGAAGAGCTGCGTTCTTTATGTTTACTGTCTTGAATCGTTTCTATAACACTATTTTCCAACTGCTACAAGGCAGCCGTGTAGTCTTTTGGCACAAAATTTAGTTGGTTCGGTTATCAACTTAATTGTACGCCCCTTCGCTGTATTTTAAGAAAGTAAAACGAAAGAGCAATGGGCTTATCTTCCCAAATCACACAGTGTGTGGAACATATAACAGCCAACGCAGAACTCATTTCAACATACCTCCAAGACCGACAAGCCGGAGATGAAGATGCCAATATGTCTACATTGAGTGCTGCGAAGGCAAAACTGGCGGAAGTCGCCTTTGAACTGCTCACTCTCAGTCGGGATACAGGTAGCTTCCTGGTTCACCTGACAGTTGATGTTTGTACTACTCTTCGTAAACAAAGTTTGGATGTTGAAGTCATACTAATCGAAGTGATAGTATCAAGTAGTATGCGCATTTAGATGGCTCTGCCACTTCCGTATTCTACAGCTAGTACCTCTTACCGGCACAATTACCCACCGAAAACTAGCGCAAGTAGCCGGGGCTCCTGAGGGTATTCTGAGGAGTGCTCTGCGGCTTGTGATGACGAGTAGACTGTTTGAGGAGCCAGACCACGGCGTAGTTGCGCACAGTCCCATATCACGAGAGATCGCCACAGACGACAGTCTTACACACTGGGCCCAATACATCTCAAACACCATAATGCAAACGGCAGCCAAACACGTGGAGGCCACCGAACAATGGCCAAACAGCAGAAAAGTCAACGAAACCGCACACAACATCGCTTTTAATCATGGTCTTGCCTACTTTGACTTTATTTCTCAAGACACGGGTCGAGCAATTGAGTTTGCCAGAACCATGCAAGCGGTATCGAACACGAGCTCTTTTGACAACCAGCATTTGGTAGAGAGCTTCAACTGGTCTTCACTCGAAGGAGGCTTGATTGTTGATGTGAGTGCTTCTATGCCTTCTGTTCCCTCCCTCTTTTTGCACAGGCTAATGATCTTCAGATGGGCGGGTCCACGGGACATGCATCTCTAGCCCTGGCAGAGAGATTTCCACATCTGAAGTTTATCGTGCAAGATGTTCAAGATGTGGTTACAGACAGCGTACGGAGTTTTGAAAGCAGAGAGATACCTTCTTCGATTGCGTCTCGGATTCAATTCCAAGAGCACTCGTTCTTCAATCTGCAGCACGTGAAGGGCGCGTCAATCTACCTTCTTCGCCATATCCTCCACGACTGGCCGGACAAGGAAGCTATTCAGATCTTACGCAACATCATTCCGGTAATGGGTCCGAAAAGCAGAATCATCATTTCGGACATTGTCCTTCCACAGAGAGCTTCAATCCCGGCTATTGAAGAGCGCGTCATGAGAATGAACGACTTGCTCTTACATCAGTTCACTAACACCTCGGAGAGATCGCTTGAAGAGTGGAAAGCTATTTTTGCTGAGGCAAGCGACAAAATTCGCGTCCAGAGAGTTCACAGGAATGCTCGTAGTGTACTCTCGCTCATAGAGCTTACTATCGGATAAGTATTGAGGGGACAGTAATTCGTCAAGATCCCTGGGGCTTTTTGAACCTGTTCTATTGCAACACCTGATATGCCTTTCTATAAACGGGCTCATAATTTCTAATACAAAAAGGGAGACTGGGCTTCGTACAGCATACCAATGTCATTTTCACTCTTGGCAGCATACCTGTACTTTATAAAGCAGGGCTCTACGAAGAAGCACGTGCGTTATGACTGTGTGTTACGGTGTGTATTTTGGTCAACCAGTAAGCTAATGTGGGGGCAAATCAAAACAGTATACAAGTCCCGGAATGACCCAACGGTAACTCTCCAGGGAGGCCTTATCATAGTTGAAATACGGCGACCCCCACTCTGGCGTGTCTAAGTCAGACTACATCTTGGATTTTGAGCGTCTTCAGCTTTTGTGACATGTTCCCTTGGTTACACTCTATCTTAGTACATGAAACGAAAGGCATTTTCAACATGTATGCGAGAATATTATTCATTTATTTCCAGATTGGACCCTGCATGTTGAAAAAAATAACACATGCACAATTACGAAGCCAATAATTCTGTAGGATTTAGTTAGCGCGTAGCCCATGGCCCAGCAGAAATGGTTTTGGCGAACACGCCTGCAGTCTGTCTGGCCTTACATCGATATATCGCACAGGCTGCACAACTTTCAACACCCTTTTAGGATATAGATCGATCCGCACAGCCATCGGGAAAGCTCGGATGTAAGGCCTGAGCTTATAGAAGAGGCCCGGCCCGATGGTGCAGAATGTAAGGTAACCAAGATAGAAACATGCCAGCCTATATCCGATCCATCCTTGGCATTCCAAGAATGTAGTGGGAACTAACTTGGGATTACTCTTATTTATTTATATTGCACTACATATCACTGCTTCAGGATTCCACACTCAACGTTTGAGCAGCGGAAATTAAAAAAAGCTGAGTACAATTACTTAGGGCGACCTCCGCCAAGACCTCATCTTCAACCCATACGTTTTCCAATCACTCGACCTCAGCCTGGTGAATTTGTTCCATCTTGACCCAGTTGTTGCGTGCAGTAATCATCATTCTCCAAAGTCCAATAGCTGCTGAGATTGTGGCGCTATCAAAGGAGGCATTGTCTTGCTGTTCCTGGAACCAATTCTCTATCGCGGCTGTGCGACAGTCTCTGTCCGATATATCAGGGACGATTCCGAACCATATCTTTTCAAAACACACCCGTATGTTACAAGGAGCTCTCATAGTATAACGTAAGACTTATCACATTAGAAAGGAGCAGTTCAGATCACGGCTCTATACGCTACTACAATCTGCGATTCCATCATGACCGAGCATATAAACCTTTACCTGTTCGGCGACCAAACATTCAATGCTCTTTCTCACTTTGAGAGCCTGCTAAAAAGCAGAGACAATCTTATCCTAGACTGTTTTCTCACGAAGGCATATGGCGCCATTTGTACGGAAGTATACAAAATGTCACCACAGGTTAGGAAGCGATTTCCCCGGTTCTCGAGTCTCGAAGATCTAGTAGGTATACCCCAAAATGAAAAGCGATGTGTCCCGCTTGACATGGCAATTACATGTTTGTATCATCTGGGTACATTCATGATTCGCGCGGATCCTATTGAATTTGCAGCAGAGAGCTCGTGCACTCTTGGGATTTGCACTGGAGCACTAGCTGCAGCTGCCGTAAGTTGTAGTCAGAGCGTATTGGACCTTATTGCCCCCGCTGTTGAGACAATCATTATCGCTTTTAGAGTGGGTTTGCTTGTGGAGGACTGTGCTGCACACCTGGTTCAGCCGCAGAACAATGAGAATAGCTGGTCGATCATATGCTCCAAATCCACGGTTGTAGAAGCATTGGATCAATACTGTGCGGAAACCGTAAGTCTTCACTTTTTTGTTTGTGTTCAACTCAGACCAGCTAACGGAACCTTTTTTAGACCCTTCCAATGTTCAGTCAGCCCTATATTAGCGCATACTCGCCAAGTAGCATCACCATCAGTGGGCCACCTCGATCTCTCGAGATGCTCGTCACCTCGAAGCCCTTTGCTGGCTTCAAGCACGAGTGTATTCCAATTTTCGGACCATACCATGCACCACATCTGTATTCAGAGCAAGATGTGATGGATGTATTGAAAGAAACAGCATCTAGAGGTACTATGGCAAGACGTTCCCGGCTTTCAGTGTTGTCAGGCTCCGGATCCAGCGCCGTAGGAACGAACTTTGCTACACTGTTGAAGGCTGCAGTAACAGACATTTTGCGGCAACCTATTCGATGGAGTGGCATTGCAGAGGAGCTCAAAACTTGGTCTCATCGTTTTGATTCAACGACGTTGAACGTTGTCTCAATAGGATCCATGGCCGACCGCATGATATATAGTGTGCTTGCCAAGGCTTCGCTGCCTACGGTCGTACTCCTCAGACAGGAACAGACTCCCACGCCCACTCTAAAAGACAGAGTTGCTTCCAGCCCCAAACAACCCAAGCTAGCTATCATTGCGATGTCTGGCCGATTCCCAGGCGCGAAAAATAACGACGAATTCTGGGACTTGCTATACAAGGGTCTAGATGTCCACAAGCCTGTTCCTACTTTACATTGGGATGCAAGTACGCATGTTGATCCTACTGGTAGACGAAAAAATACCAGTGCTACACCATTGGGCTGCTGGCTCGATGATCCAGCAGAGTTTGACGCTCCATTTTTCAGCATATCTCCACGAGAGGCGCCACAAATTGACCCAGCGCAAAGACTTGCCTTAATGACTGCATACGAGGCAATAGAACAAGCAGGCCTTGTCCCAGATGCTACTCCATCGTCAAGAAGGGATCGAGTAGGTGTCTTCTACGGAGTCACGAGCAACGATTGGATGGAGACAAACAGCGCCCAAGATATTGACACGTACTTTATACCCGGGGGAAACAGGGCCTTTATTCCTGGACGTATTAACTACTGTTTCAAGTTTAGCGGCCCTAGCTATGCTATCGATACTGCCTGTTCTTCTAGCCTTGCTGGCATCCACCTTGCTTGCAATGCTCTCTGGCAAGGAGATATTGATACAGCTATTGCAGGCGGCACCAATGTCCTTACTAATCCTGATTTTACCGCTGGCCTTGATCGTGGACACTTTCTTTCTAGAGAAGGGAATTGCAAGACCTTTGATGATAGTGCTGATGGGTATTGCAGAGGAGAAGGCATCGGAACAGTCATCATAAAGCGCCTTGAGGATGCATTAGCCGATAGTGACCCAATTCTGGGAGTTATCTCTGGTGCATATACGAACCATTCTGCGGAGTCTACATCAATCACGCGACCACACTCTGGAGCTCAGCGTGCTATTTTCGAACGATTGTTGAATCAAAGTGGTACAGATCCCTACAGTATAAGTTACGTGGAAATGCACGGAACGTGAGTGATCATCGTTCAGTTTGAGTACATCACTAATGTCCTTTAGTGGCACTCAGGCTGGTGATGCTGGCGAAATGGCAAGTGTTCTCACTGTTTTCGCGCCGCCTTTGTCGGAGGTGAAGAAGAGCAGGAAGAGCAACGAGCCCCTTTATCTGGGTTCTGCTAAAGCCAATATTGGCCACGGAGAAGCGGCCTCTGGAGTATCTAGCCTTATAAAGGTATTGCTCATGATGCAGAAGAACACAATTGTCCCCCACTGTGGCATCAAAACTCGGATAAACCGCAAATTTCCGACCGACCTGCACGAGCGAAACGTTAACATTGCTTTACAGCCAACCCCTTGGCCCCGATCAGACGATTGCAAGCCTAGGCGGGTCTTCGTCAATAATTTCAGTGCAGCGGGTGGGAATACGGCTTTGATGATCGAAGATGCGCCATTGCTACCCCAATCAATCGAAGCGGTCGACCCACGGAGCATTCATCTCGTTGCTGTCTCCGCCAAGGCAGCCACGTCATTGCAGGGAAACCTTCGTTGCTTGCTCGAGTTTTTAAAACAAAACCAAGACCTTCCCCTTGGTCAGCTCTCATACACAACAACAGCGCGCCGCATGCATCACCAGCATCGAGCTATGATTGCTGGAAGGAACGTCGAAGATGTATGCAAAAACATTGAAACTGCCTTGAGCGACAACACAGGCATGACCCGCCCCAAAGCTGTTTCAAAGATTGCCTTCACCTTCACTGGACAAGGAGCCCAGTATCCTGGCATGGGTCGGGACTTTTTCGAACACTTCTCCTCTTTCCGTACTGAGATGCTTCGACTCGACCATATTGGATGCACGCTCGGTTTTCCGTCTATCATGCCTGTAATCCAGTCTGAAGAAAGCGATATTGGAGTATATTCGCCAATTGCTGTCCAACTAGCCAGTGTCTGCATGCAGATGGCACTGAGCAAATTATGGGCATCATGGAACGTCACTCCAGTTGCCGTTCTTGGTCACAGTCTTGGCGAGTATGCTGCTCTCAATGTTGCCGGAGTACTTTCCGAAGCGGACACAATATTTGCTGTTGGAACACGCGCTGCCTTAATCCAAGAGAAATGTGTAAGAGACTCAAACTCAATGTTAGTAGTCAGAGGATCAATCGAAGCAATCGCTCTCGTTCTTGGAGGCCGAGACTACGAAGTTTCGTGCATTAATTCTCCGCTGGAAACGGTACTTAGCGGCTCCAAGCAGTGTATCTCGGAATTGAGAGAAACATTGACCAGCTCTGGACTGCAATCAACACTTCTTAGCGTGCCATACGCTTTTCATTCCTCGCAAATTGAGCAAATAACGACAGCTTTTGAGAGGAAAATGGGTGCAATTGCGTTTTCGAAGCCGAAGATACCTATTCTTCGACCTTTGGATGGAAAGATCGATTATGAGGGCAATTTTGACTGCAGGTACCTTGCAGCCCATGCTCGAGAACCTGTCAATATGCTTGAAGCGCTTCAGACGGCTCGCAGACAACAGCTGATAACAGAACAGACACTGTTGATTGAGGTCGGCCCACACCCCGCTATATCAGGCATGGTAAAAGCGACACTCGGAGGGCAGGTGATTTCCCTGCCCTCGGCACAGCGCTTCAGATCAGTCTGGCAGACGATTACAGTAGCGTTGACTTCCCTGTATCATGCGGGAGTTGATATTAACTGGGGAGCATACCAGCGTGATTTCAAGGCCTCACACAGGGTGATTGCCTTGCCAGCGTACAGCTGGAACTTGAAGGATTACTGGATACAGTACGTGAATGATTGGTCATTACGTAAAGGCGATCCACCCACAACAAGGAACCGAGCCATCAGCCTTGAAAGTACAACCATTCACCGTGTCGTTGAAGAGACTGCCAGTCCTCAGAGACTGCATCTGGTTGTCGAGGCAGATATTGCCCGCAAAGACCTCAGCCCACTCGTTCAGGGACATGAAGTCGATGGTATTCCCTTATGTACTCCCTCAGTCTATGCAGACATTGCACTCAGTCTTGGAACATACTTGCTTCAACAGTATCGTCCGACACAAGTGCAGAGTGTCTTAGATGTGTCTGACATGGTAGTTTCGAAAGCCCTCATTCTGCGGATCGATGAGACCCAGCAGCTCCTCCAGGCTCATGCCGACGTTGACTGGGTATCTCAATCTACGAGTATCAAGTTCATGTCATTTGATGTAAGTTATTCAACTTTTGTTCTCTGTAGGCAGAACTAATCGGACTGCAGAAAAATCAGAAACTACAAGAGCACAGCCGATGCGTTGTGTATTTCAAAGCACCAGGTCTTCAGTCGATTCTTCAGAAACGAGTAAATATTGTCAAGGAACAGATGCTGATCTTGCGCAATGGAATCGCATCAGAAACAACTGCCCGCTTCAACCGCCCCATGGTGTATCGCATGATCAGACCATTGGCCCGATTCCACGGTGATTACAGAGCTATCGACGAAATTGTCCTCAACAGTGATACATTAGAGGCTTCAAGTCGTCTTAGCTTTGGGAGTGTGAAGCGCGGTGGAAAATTCCACACACACCCTGCTATTATTGACTCTCTGACCCAGTCATGTGGTTTTACAATGAATTGTAATGATTCAACCGATCTGGACGTTGAAGTGTACATGAATCACGGCTGGGGCAGCTTCTCGATCTTCGAACCGTTGGATTTCGACAAGGTTTATACTACATATACACGCATGGAGCAAGGAGCCGACAAATTATGGCATGGTGACGTAATGATCATGGACGGCGACGATGTCGTTGCGTTCTTCGGGCAGATTGCGGTCAGTATCTTTGCTCACTTCTAACTACGCAAACTCACATCTTATCCAGATCCAAGGAGTGCCGCGTAAAGTACTAAAAGCAGTCTTATCGATCGAGAGTGGGCACAAGTCAAAGAAACAGTTGCAGCGTTGTGGGACGACTGTAGCTTCTCTCACAGCCCAAAACCCAGAACGCAGTAAAGGTGGCCATAGGGCCCATGATAATCGATGCACTGAGTCTAATTTGACAGAAGCGATCAAAATCATTGCGGAGGCGAGCGGAATCGCCGTGGCGGAATTGACCGACGGCACGGCATTTGCTGATGTCGGCATCGATTCTCTCATGGGTTTAACTATCTCAGCCTCTTTAAGAGAGGACCTCGGTCTGGACATTGATTTCCATTCGTTCACCTTCGACTATCCAACTGTTGGAGATCTAAAGGCTCACTTAGTGGGCTCTGTTGCAACGCCCGAAGATTCCGAGACAACCAGCCCTTCCATGTCTGCAACGGCAATCAGTACACCAATGTCCGATGATTGCACTACACCTTCCGGGGTCGACTTTCAACGCGTTCTAGAAATCATATCGGAGGAGAGCGGCGTTGCAACTAAAGATCTCACTGAAGACACCGAATTTGCGGATTCGGGCGTTGACTCACTGCTTTCAATCGTTGTCGCAAGTCGGCTCCAAGACGAGCTAGGATTGAACATCACACATGACTCCCTTTTTATGGAGTGCCCAACAGTACTTGATCTGAAGCTCATGCTGTTAGGAGACCTGACATCCTGTGACCGATCTGCTGTTGGGGTTGAGACCGACGTTGTCGCCACTACCGCTAACCAATCGCTTCCTGCAGAAGTACAATGGCCGAAACGGAATGCCAGCGAAAAAGACCTGATCCTTCGTAACAAACTGGTCAATCAGTATATACACAAATATTCCGCTGGGTTCTCTGTTCCTGCTCCATCTACTTCATACAAAATGCCTGGCGAGCACGATAAAACAGTACTAGTCACAGGTGCTTCTGGAAGTCTTGGTGCAAATTTAGTGTACCATCTCACCCAACTTCCCGATGTGAAGAAGGTCGTATGTCTCAACCGCGCGAACAGGGAGGAGCCGTACAACCGTCAACAGAAGGCCATGCGAGACAAAGGAATTCGCTTCCCCGAGCTTCTGAAGCCCAAACTTTGGGTGATACAGACCGACAGCTCAAAGTCCATGTTTGGGCTGGGGAAAAGTGAATACGATGAGCTTGCAGGTTCAGTCACGCACCTGATCCACAACGCATGGCCTATGAGCGCAAAACGGCATCTTTCGGGCTTTGAATCCCAGTTCCAAGTGATACGAAATCTTATCGACTTCTGCTCTCAAATTGCCGCTCGGCGTCCTGCTGCCTTCAAAGTTGGGTTTCAGATGGTCTCGTCCATAGGCGTCGTAGGGCACTACGGTCTTGGAAACTCAGAGTACCGTACAATAGTACCTGAAGCAAATGTTGGAATTGAGGCCGTGTTGCCCAATGGATACAGTGAAGCGAAATGGGGCTGTGAGCAGATGATTGCCAACACCCTTCAGCAGCACCCTCACCGATTCCGAGCCATGATTGTTCGACTTGGGCAGATCGCTGGATCTCGGACCAGCGGGTATTGGAACCCAATGGAGCATTTTGGGTTCCTTATAAAGTCATCGCAAACGGTGAACGCGCTGCCCACTGTTCCAGGAACAGCATTTTGGACCACCGTCAACGATATCGCCGCTACGCTCTCCGATTTAGTGCTCGCTGATCGAACGCCATATCCTATATATCACATCGATAACCCCGTAGGACAGTCATGGAAAGAACTCAATTGCATTCTTGGCAATGCATTGAACATTTCCAATTTCATCCCTTTCGAGGAGTGGGTTGAGCGCGTGCGAGCAGCACCGCAGCGAGATAATCCGGCGTCTACGCTTCTAGAATTTTTGGACGATAACTATCTACGAATGTCCTGCGGGGGCCTGGTACTTGACGTGCAACGTACACTAGAGCACTCGGATACATTAAAAACTGTGGGGGCCATAAGTGAGGATGTGGTAAGGAAATACATTCATATCTGGCGTGAAATTGGGTTCCTGAAATGATCGATGAAAGCTTATGGTAGACTCAAAAGCTTTCGTGGTTAGATCAATCATAATATCCAACCTCAAGACACAAACTGAAACATGGCCACTTTCCCTCAGAGCGTAATACAAATAATTTCTGCCGTAATTTCGCCTTGTCCAACTAGTGGTGTGTAGAAATTGACATCAGCTGGTCTATCGTGGCGAAGTTCGACAATTTCGAGGGGGATGATCCGGTACTACTCAGGTTTGGCAAATACATCAATTTGTGATCAAAGGGCGATATTGTTGGCGCCATGACTCCTGACGAATATCTTGATTCCAAAGTACTAGACCGGCAGATCGGTTCATTGATTTCTTTACACTCCCCATTAATCGTTTTTGTAGGAGTCCTGCATAACAGCTACTTGAGATTTTGTTAAACCGTTGTGCCAAGGCCGAAGCAAATTTCAGGGATCTATCATTATGAATATGTCATGACACTAATACAGGCGCTTTGTAATGTATTAGTAACAGCCAAATTGGTGGCTGTGCCTTTGTTCTTTGCGACTGGCGTTTTCCTCTCTCCTAATTTGTATTCGTCTTTAGGGGCCGCCACTGAATTACCGTGGCCGCTAACAGCGAAGCCGCCGCCAATCCGATGGTGGGATAAAATGTCCTCATCACCGCTTCATTGTACACCTCCAACAGCTTCTGTAGCGTATCGCCCTGGTATCTATCTCTCAATCCCGTTGGACCAGCTGCTAGCACAGCTACTGCATCTAATTCTGGTAGTTGACTATTCAAACCAGCAATCAACCAGCTTTGGAATAGATTTTGCGCCACTGACACAAAAACTGAGCCGCCGAGGAGTGGAACAAAGGTCATCAGCGCTGTGGCAGTCGGGACGTCGGCAGCGGGAAGAGTCGTTTGCACGACAAAGATGGGGAGCTGGAAGCCTATACCAATGGCAATACCAAGAAAGAGCTGGTACCCGATCCACTTCGCCGGACCAGCGGTCGGGTCGAGTGTAGTCAGAAGACCAGCACTGATGCAGACCATTGTTGCGCTAAGGAGCATGAAAGGGCTGTAGTATCGGACCAAGGTGACGAATACTCCGGAGACCATGGTCAAGAGAATATTGGAAAGAATGAATGGAAGGTTCATGAGGCCTGATTTGGTAGCCGAAGCACCCTTTACGGCCTGGAACCAGATTGGTAGCTAGATCGGGGTCAGTGGCGACATGATTTCGAGGTTGCGAGAATAAACTTACGTAGTAAACGAAGATGAACATGCCACTGTTCATACAGAAGGAAAACAGGGCTGAACCCCAGATATTGCGGTTGCGAAGCAGCCGTGGCGGCAGCATCGCTTTCTCGCCCGCGTAGAATTGGAGGCAGACGAAACAAACGAAGAGTACTCCAAATATCACCAACAGGCCAATAACTTTACCATTTCCCCATGGGTAAACTGAGCCACCCCATTGCAGTGCCAGAAGCAAGCACACAATGGCAGGTAGAAAGAAGAGCGTCCCAAGTGGATCCAAGCCTAATATCGTTTCTCGTCGAGTAGCGCGCACGATCGGGTCTGTACCTTGGATGGTAAAAAGGATGGCCACAGCGGTGATGGCACCAAAAGGTAGGTTAATGTAAAAGCACATTCGCCAGGTGAAGTTGTCGGTGAAGGCACCTCCGAGCCTAACAATATGATGGCCATGGTCAGCTACTATGAAGAACTGTCGCATTAACATGGGTAATATCTTACAGTGGTGCTACTACGCTTGCTACAGCAAACATTCCCATAATCAATCCCGAAAATGCTGGACGACGGTGCACCGGCACACATTGGGAGATGATGACCAGCGAACCGGAGAACAGCCCGCCTCCTCCCAGTCCAGCAATGGCTCGTCCGATGATGAAGATGACCGAAGATGGGGCAATACCACAAATAAGCGAGCCCAGTTCAAAGATCAACAACGCGCTCAGATACACCCATTTCACCGGAAAAAACGTGTACATTCGGCCGAAAGAAAGTGTTACCGCACATGTGGTGAGCAAGTATGAGCTTGCATACCATCCGACGTCTTCTACGGACTGGAAGTCTGCAGCAATCTTGGGGATCGTGGTGGCGACAATAGTGTTGTCTAAAGAGGTACAAAAGACACAGCAGCTGAGTCCAATGATGACGGCAATGAGCTTGTAGCCGATCAGAATGGTACTTCCATTTCCATAAGCTTGGGGGGTAGCGTCGCTTTTACTGTCTTCTCGAAGCTCCAACGGAATCTCGTCACTCTCGTAACTAGCTGCACGAGCCACCATTTCGACGTGAATGTTGGGTGCCGCGTCTGGGCTGGAAAGATTTTGAATATTGTGCATGGTCAGGAGAAGCAACCTTTGTGTGATCACTGGCCCTGAAAGCCGCGGCGCAGGGGGCGTTTTGGTCGAAGAAGAAAGGGATGCTCCCTTGCATGGCCTTTTGGTAAGACTGTTCGACCCTTACTCCCACCGGTTCTTGGCAATGTATGACAGAATTTATAGCCTCCAGAGATGAACGGCCCTCATTCCTTTCCAGGTGGCGAAGATTGTGTCCAGCGATCCCATATATCAGCGCATATACTTGCCGGAACCAATAATAGTTTGACGCGAATAGACAAACCGAGGCCTCTTCGAAGTATATGCTCGATGCACCTCATCTGGGAAACTTTACTGACACATTCAGCTGCCAGCAGGAATATTGTAAATAGTCACAAATGAGGCGTTTGTGTGTGCGAAACTTTCGGATTCACATAGTGAGAGGACAAAATTGTGCTCAAGAGAACAATGTGACAATATTTGACCGCTTTGGTTACCTAGGTACCTTCCAATGTTTGGTCGCAGGTGCAACTGCAAAATCACACCTAGATGGGTAAAAGAAATGCCTCGCATCGTTAGGGGCGTATCGCATATCGGAGAAGTGTTGATCTAAAGGCAGATTGGATCTCGATGATTTATTTCCCTTCGTGCTGGCTATGACTAGATAAAAGGTAGGTGGGGCCACGTATCCACCTTTGGAACGTCAACCTCTTGAAATAGAGAAAATAGCATTGATCACGTTATGGAGTGATAAGGATGGCAAAGGACAGGCTCTAAATCACCCTGGAGTCGTTGTCACAAGCCTACAGCGTGTCGTAAAGTATTCCAGTGTTGGGGAGCCTTTATACGTTTGGTTGCTATCATCAGCACTCCAGGGATGCTACGATCAGCGATGTTGAATGATGTGCAGCGGCTTTGGGTCCCAAATCCATTTAAGGAACAAATTTCCAAGACCTGATACACAAAATTCATCAACCTCATTACAAGTTTGTCAGAGAGACGCGGTCAACTACCAAGCTCTTCTAATGGCTGAACAGTTCACACCAGAGAGAGAATTATTCATAGCCCAGAACTCCAGAGACTCGAGGTTTCATGGTCACTTGAAGATCTACCGCGGTCCATGAAAGACGAGAGGAGCTGTGCAGGGCGATGTCGAAGTCCTTATTCACCAATTCCATGTCATAGAGGTAAACAGTTTTCCCAACTGCCATTCGGAGAATTTGAAATACCAGGCTTCGACCTGGACATTGTCGAATTCCAATGAGAAAAGGCCGAGACGCTTTCTCATTCTTCCTGGAACTAGGATCAAGCCACCGCTCTGGGCGGAAGATATCTGCAGATTCCCAGTGCTTTTCAGAGTTGCCTAAGCTATACTGGTCCACAGTTACGCCAATCTATGGATGTTTTGTTAGCTTGATTGAATAGTAGTCGGAAGGCTTCAGGTCATACTCACTCCATAAGGAATGTAAACCTCATCTACGATTGCTCCCCTGGACACTCTCTGTAAGAGGCCAGCGCTGAAAGGCGGTGCCATGCGGAGCGTTTCATTTATGCATGCATGGAGATATGGGAGGGTTGCCAGGCGGTCGTCAGAAATCTCACTGTACGACTGGAATATCGACAGTAGTTCTTCTTCTACTTTCTTCAGACAGCGACGATTCTTTAATAGAAAATAAAATATCGCGTTCATCGAAGTATCTGAGGTACCGTAAACGCTTAGTCTGTCTAGGGTCAGTATAGTGTCGGAGGTATAGAATAGAAATGGACTTACTTTGTTGAGTAACTGTTTATCTGAAGATAGTTGTCACTTATCTCTCGGATCTTTGACTTCTTGGCCGCTGCTTGAAGTAGAGCGTAGTGATTGGTCTCAAATGTGATTGTGTCCTCATTTTCGATACCAAATACGGGAGAAGCTCTGCATGCGAGTCTACAAAGCACCCACCACACCTTTTGGAAAGTAGGCTGATACTTTTGGACAGTAAATCTGTCAAAAAAGCAGAAGCATATCTCTAAGAAACAAGTGAAGTACTCCACGTTATCAACCAGGGAATCAAAGTTCGCTACACATGCTGTTAGTGCGGTT
This sequence comes from Phoma sp. XZ068, assembly GCA_004835665.1. Taxonomy (NCBI): domain Eukaryota; kingdom Fungi; phylum Ascomycota; class Dothideomycetes; order Pleosporales; family Didymellaceae; genus Phoma; species Phoma sp. XZ068. Next base: position 885,639 of record RBKR01000001.1, read on the forward strand.
ACCAACCAACGCTGTCCATGAAAAGTGATCGGATGTGGGAGATGTTTTAAACGTACATCGGCTGAAGAGTTTAGGTTGCTTCCCACATGCAATCAACGACCCCAAAGCCCACATGTAATCTCTGTGAAACGTGGAGAGATCCAATGGAGTTGAAAGAGTGCGACCCACGCGATGAAACTTCAAGCCTTCCTCAAAAGCGCTATTGAACATCCGCTCTGAGCAGGCTCCGGTGATATCGCTCAGTGTTGATGCGATGATTGGTCTAAGCCAGTTACGAGGCTCATTGCCAAGGCAACTGGAAAGCATCACGTCTGTCATAGCGTCTGTATTCACAATCAGGCTCCTCCTACTTCCTGAGATTGCAAAACTTTTGTCGGCCCCAATTCCATATATAGTGTCAAAAGCACTGGTGGTAGCAAAGGAAACGTCACTCGGTCCAACTCGGACAACGGTTCCTACCAGATCGTTAGACTATGTTTCATTCTTCCCACCGTGGCCATCCTTTCGAAGGGCGGCTTTAAAACATACCGTAGGTATCGTGGAGTCTTTTTAGATCAAATATATGTTTGCGGTCGTGTATCATACGAACATAATGAATCTATATGTGTCAGACTTGTCATGACAAAGATGGGAAAAATAGCTCTGACGGGAATAAACTTAGCAAGAAGTGGACCAGGAACGCGTGATAAAGGATCCAAATAGGTTCGGTATAGTAGCCATCCCAAGGCCAGAGCAGCAACATAAACTTGGTTAGTACGAATCCAAGCTTGGAAGGATTTATTATTCCTGTAACAAACGTACAGCGTAAAGAATTAACATGATATTCAAAGGTTGTCAGTGCGGATAGAAGTTGAAACGATGCCTTTTTTTCCGTGAAATTATGGCGGTAGGGAGGATTGCTTATTTACCAAGGCAGATGTCAGCATTGTCAAAAGCAGTGGAGCAATTTCGGGGATGACGTTGGACTGCTACCGGGTACGGCAATCACTTAAAATCGCTGATGCCCTTGCATGCTTGGAACTGGGTTATGATGGTACGATTCGACTCATAGAGTCGTACTGATGGAAAGAATGTAAATCATTATGAGAGCAAGTGTGAGCTAATTTTATTGCGAAGTATGGCCGTACGCAAAACGTTAGCGTACATACTTGTACGAACTATTAAGCAAACAGGAATGAGATTCTATTGCACACCTTAGCTCCACATGTTATGACCATAACGGTTGAAGGTCCTTGGCGTAGCATGCTTATAGGGAAAGCACCATGCAGGCACAGCCGAGTTTTCAATATACGCGCAACCTTTCAGTTCAATCATCTTTACCTTCGAATAGAGTTCCACCCTTGCCACGTATCATTTTTCAGCTGCCTTCACCGTGAGACTTGTCAAGTATGACGATTTCAGTATCCGATCATGAGGCAATCCGGAACACTCTTGCTCGATATGCAACCGTGGTGGATGAACATAGATGGGAGGACATGCACCATGTGTTCACCGAGGATGCTCGCGTCCACTTCACATTTCTTGGCGCTGCAGGCGATCTGCAAGGCATTACCTCCCTCCTAGGCTTCATCAAGACGGCCGCCACAAATACCGTCTCACAGCACGCAATTTCGACACAGCGAATTGATGTGACCGGGCCGAATACCGCAGAAGCCACAACATATGTGACTGTGATGCATGTAGGAGGAGAAAAGCATAAGCAGAAGGGAGAAATGTTCTGTTCGTGGGGAAAGCTGGTGGATAAGCTCACGAAAGAAGGCATAGATGGCATAGGAGGTTGGCGCATTACCGAACGACTGATATACGAGCAACTTCCGAGTACTGGTAGTCTCAAATTGATCGATGTCTAAATAGCCAAGTCATCTGAGGTTGGAGAACAGTTTATGTATGAGTTCTAAGATCCTTATTGAATACGTTTTATCGAGTGACTTGTCGCGCACACTTTTCGCACCTTTCCACACCTATTTAAATCTTTCGGGCAGAAATTGAAATACTTGTTTCGATGGCTGATACTATGTTGCACACTTAGGTTTCAATAGTGAAGGTGATCGTTTTTCACGAAGATGTGCTGGCTTAGGACTTTCCAAGTCCCTCGTTTGTTTAGATCTCAAAACCATATAGACTCCGTTATGATTAGTTTCAATCCTGCTGGTTGCCACTATGATGAATCTTCACTGACAATTTCAGATATGTCCGCGATGCAATATTCCGCTCCTCAGAGGGATCTGGTCGAGAGTTGACTGTATCTTCATAGTTGACAGCAGGCAGATTGTTTTTGCTTGGTTGGTACACAGTGCTTGGCTTCGTTAAAGCAGGCTAGGTTGTGTTCATATTGAAGGTCATATTGCAACCTATCTCTCCATTCCACCACCACTACCATCGCGTTAGTGTCTCATTGTACATAAGATTTAGGCATGAGTTGTGGTTCATGAATGTTGCATTCCGCCCATGGTAGCTCAACATATGTTTCACGACAGAATGGGTACTCCCGTAGTAACAGACCGACGGGTCCGTTTAACTCCGCCGTACAACAATGACCGGCACATTATCTCCGTCTAAAGTCCTAGGAGCGGATTCACCGTTTATATCAGAATTACAATAATTTGTTTCTTCTAAACCTCGAGCCACGTTGCCTCAACATACAAAAAGCGTCTCAACAATATGCCTTCTAACACAGCTGCATGGATTACCGGTGCCAAGGCTTACCCCCTTGAGATCAAAGATGCTCCCAGCCATGTCCCAGGACGCAACGAGATCCTAGTACGCAATCGGGCTGTAGCCATCAACCATATTGATGCTATGATCCAAAAGAGCGCTTTCCATCCTATGGTTTACCCAGCCATTCTTGGTCAGGATGTGGCTGGCGAAGTTGCAGCTGTCGGACCAGGCGTTACCCGTTTCAAGAACGGCGATCGCATCCTAGGCCACGCTATACTCTATGCTACCGAGCAAAGTCGGGATGGTGCCTTCCAAAGATTTACGATCCTGCGCGCGAATCTAGCCAGTCAACTTCCTGACGAGATACCCTTCGAAGCGGCATGCACTATACCCGTCGGTTTATCAACCGCTGCCTGCGCCTTATTTCAGGAAACAGATTTGGGTCTTCAATTGCCTAGGGTGAAAGAAGTAGATCCAATTCCTACCAAGACAGTTTTGGTCTGGGGTGGTTCGTCGAGCGTGGGTTGTAATGCAATCCAATTAAGTGTTGCAGCGGGGTACGAGGTATTCGCCACGGCGTCGCCGCACAATTTCGAATATGTCAGGCAGCTTGGTGCAAGTAAAGTCTTCGACTATCGTAGCCACGAGGTTGTGAACGACTTAGTACACGCCTTAGCTGGGAAGACGCTGGCCGGTACGTTGGACACCATTGGCTTTGCGGCAGCTATTACAACGGCGAAGGTTGTCCTGCAATGCGAAGGCTCCAAGAAGATGTCCACGACGTTGCCCGTTCCAGCAGAGATACCAACGGGTGTTATAGCCAAACATGTGCGCGGTGACGATCTCCGCGAAACCTATCTTGGGAAAGCAATTTACGAAGACTTTTTGCCTGAGGCGCTGAAGTTTCGAGCTTTTGTCCCAGCTCCGGAACCGGTTGTCGTTGGGCAAGGTCTACAGAAGGTTCAGGATGCAATTGACCTTCTACGCAGAGGGGTTTCGGCCAAAAAGGTAGTGGTAGTCGTGTAGTGCTCTACTTAATCAACATTGGCCAGTGTCTTGATTTCAAATCTTTTGATTGAGGAATAATGAAGCTACACTTCAAGCAAGCCTAGGTAAGTAAAATAGATACGATGTAGATCCATAAGCAATTAAAAGACAAGCATAGACATAAGGTCCGTTCTTTCTCTTGTATGGGGTTGTGTAGATAGCAGAGTTCGGTATTACAGGTACTGTCCTACGCAAACAACACCTTGAGCCATCGTCGCACCTCTTTGATCAACATATTAGAATGTTCTGGGGCCCTCCTTCATTCCTTTTCTAGCCGTACAGAACACGTTGGCGTATAAAACCGCTGAGCAGGACTCCTCACATCTTCGATGCTTGCGCGCCTAAACGACTTGCGAATTCTGTGTATCGCAGGCTGTCCAAGAAAATATATATCTCGTCAATAAGCGTTCCAGCTTCATTCATGACAAGAATGGTGATAGATTCGTTTTCGAACGGGCCAACCGTGGTGTCCGAGGATTGTCGTAAATTGAGCACAACTTTTCGAGTTGCTTCTTCCACAATGGTTTGGCGTTCATCAATTACAGAGATTTTGATATTCTTAAGAACCGTACGTAGAGTAGGATATCTTTCGAGAATCTCCTCGTTCGTGTGAGAAGACTTGTAGCCCGGAGTAATACAGTGGGTGATGCATGTTGAGGTACGAATTGCTCGAAAAGACGCCTCTTCGATGTTATCGATTGAGATGTACTTCAACGCGGTACTAAGGAGAGTTTCGCGAGTTGGTGCCATTATTCTTTTGATATGATGGGTAGAAATCTCATAGGTTGAAGATTCTTTTCAGATTTATAAAGATATCCGCAATGACGGCCTTTGGAATCCAGGTGTGGTGCGACTGCTATGTACAACCTGCTTCAAGGAAATGAAATGTACGCCTTCAGCTGAAATTATCTACTTCAATCCTTAATTCGGTCTCTGGAACGATCTGTAACGACAAGGAAAAGGGAGGCATGAGAAGGCAAGGGATTACCAACCACGCATTCCACTCACATCGACTGTGTTTCTTGCATCTTGATATCAACCTATATCAACATCAAGTCTGGTATCTCAACCTCATCATGTCATCGTTGTTGGCTTTAAAGCCTTAAACTCGAATAATTGAGGCGCTCGGGGCTGGGTAAATTCCGAAAGGCAATGGTTCAGAAGAAAAGCTCTTCTCCACGGTTGTACAAAAACATTGTATACAGGTCACATTCCAGATATTCGACGGTGTAACGTGTCTCTGCTTGCTTGAATGTTCTCGCAAAAGCAAATTAAGGACAACATGGGGATGCGTAGGCAAGTCTATTCTAGGTCTTCAAACATATATGCTCTCATATTTTACGAGTATCAAGCTTGTGCTCGGAAAGTTCGATGACAATACTCCCACCGTAAACTGAGTTTGAATCCTGCTGATATAACAGTAAGTGAGTGCTAATATACCATTCTGAGACTTCGAGCTAGCATTGCTATGATGCTATTGAATTCTATAGCCAACAAGAAAAATACGGCTAATTAGATGGTAGTTTATCAGTTTCGGATCTTGTCTCTCCTATGACTCCCCTCCAGCGGTGCATCTGTGGATCTTTCAGATCCCATGTTTCATCTTCGTACGAAGATGATATTGTCTACCCGGTACACACTTTTGATGACACCAAGACTTTTCGCAGTTTGTTATTCGCCTGGACGTTTCGCTTCAACGATGCTTTGAACGCAAACAGATTGTGCTCCTCTCTGACAAGGCTGCTGGGAAATGAAAACTGGAACAAGATTGGCGGTCGATTGAGATTGAAGGTAGCTTCGAATGTTCCACTAACGGTCACTATGACTGACATTCTCGAATCAGAATAATGGAAAATTGGAGATTCATGTCCCCCGTACTTTTACAGAAGAACGACAGCCTTTCTCATATAGCCACGAGACTTTCGACATGTGTGTAGAAAACCACAGCCTAGGACGACATTTTCCAAGGCCCGATGGGAACACTGGAATCTGGCCCAACCCTCATGACTTCAAAGTTTTTGGTTCTCGACCTGGTGCTCCTACCACCTTTAAGGATCTCCTATGTGGGGACACGCCACAAATGTCAATCCACATCACAACATTCTCCAATGCGACGTTTGTCGCCATAGTTTGGCCGCATACTTTGATGGACATGTTTGGTCAGCAAGCCTTCCTCAAAGCTTGGTCTATGGTTCTAGCCGGGCAAGAGTCTGCTCTCCCGGCTGTGCTTGGTGCACAAGATGATACCCTATGTGCTATCGCAGATGCTACAAAAGATGAACCAGAAGAATACACTTTACGGTCAAAACAACTACGGGGCTTGCAATTGATCAAATTCGGAGTGCAGTTTGCCTGGGAAATTCTGTGCGGCCCAAACCCAGAAATTCGCACCATTTGTCTGTCCAAGAAGGCTGTGGAGAGTCTTCGACTCCAAGCTCAAAGAGATCTCACGATTTCGACTGACGGGAAAGAAAAACCCTTCATCAGTCACAGCGATGTACTAATAGCTTGGGTAGTGCGCGCAGTTGCTGCATCAGCGCCCAAGCCACGCCCAATGACGGCACTGCACGCCGTTAATGTACGGTACCGGCTCCCACCCCTGATCAATGCGCCTGGTGTCTACCTTCAGAATATGGTTGTATCAGCTTGGACGCTACTTCCCCCCGACATTTCAAAAGGTCCACTAGGCCCGATTGCTTTGACGAATCGAGAATGCCTCAATGAACAAACGACAGAAGCACAGGTTTTAGCGAACATGCGAGAGCAGCTCCAGGCGAATGGCCCGTCGAAACAACTACTTTACAGCGAGGCGGATGCACAATTAATGCTGTTCACAGACTGGACTAAAGCCAAATTACTCCATGCAATAGACTTTAGTCCTGCAGTTGTACGTATTGGTGATACCAACAGCTCGAGATCTAATCCACCTGGTACTCCAGTCTATCACCATGCTTCAACTATGCGACAGAGCCGCAAGACGAGACTGATGGCTGTTATACTGGGTAAGGACCATACGGATAGTTATTGGCTTACTTTAACCATGTCGCCAAATGCTTGGATAAAGATCAGGGAGTCGTTGCAGGAGCATTGTTGCCAGGAGGATGAGTAGCAAAATGCTTTCTAGACTAGTGTACCAAGGTAGGAGATACTACTACTAATAGTAAAACGTAGTAGAATGCGCGAACCTAGTTAGCTGCCATCACCAATTTTTTTGTAGTAGTAAACTATGTTTAATAAAATTACTCACTCTTAGCGAGCTATTTCGTATACTTATAAATACCTAGGTAGCTAATCAGACCACATGTGATTCTGAAGTCGAGTCGCCGTGCTAGCGCGTTGCGGGGCACAGCCGAGGTCAGGGTCGAGGACGGGACACCTGCATCAGCAGCCCCCAACTCCATATGAACATGGCACCCGCCCTGCAGGACGCCCTTCAAAATGTTGAAAGCTGTCGTAGAAGCTCAGCCAGAGCTCAATATGTCCCCCACAGCATCGTCCTCAACTGCAGGCTTCTTCCAGGCCCTTCCGTCCCTGCCGCCACAGTACACATCACCTGATACCGTTCCAGCATCATCGACGCAGAAGAACGCTGCCTCGTTTTCAGACGATAAAGCGTTTGCACGTATCTTGGATCTCTACCTTCCATCAAACAACAATGTTGTAACTTCGCACCTCCACCGTATGGCCCGCGTGGCATTAGACCCAAGTGTCTTAACTCACGCCACCGACGCGGAAACAAACCACCCCGTTCTCCGCTCCCTAACAACCTTTGGCCAAGAGAACAGGAATGATCCGCTCTGGACTACCACGGGATGGCAGCGTCTCAAAGAAATAGGATATGCCGAAGGGGTGGTTGCAGTGGCATACGCCCAGTCCGAGGAAACAGCGCATATTAATCGGAGGATCTACTCGTTTGGTCTAGGCCACCTCTGGGGCGTGACAGGAACCATGACTGGATGTCCTATGAGCATGACAGATGGAGCTGCCACGCTCCTGTCAAAGCATCTGCAAGATCCTGATGGGGATCAGACGGGCCGCGTGCGAGTCTTCGAGGAAGCGTATCGGCGTTTAACGAGCCGGGATCCAAAGTATGCTTGGACGAGCGGGCAGTGGATGACGGAGCGTATTGGCGGGAGCGATGTCTCTGGGACCGAGACACTAGCTGTGCGCCTCAGCGCTGAGGAGCTGGCGCGTGATGAAGAGCAAGGGCGGAGCGAGGATGCGGTGGGCATGCCGCTGGGTCCGTGGAGGATTGACGGGTTCAAGTGGTTCAGCAGCGCTACGGATTCCGAGGTGGCGGTGTTGCTTGCACGGACAGAAAAAGGGCTGAGTGCTTTCTACATGCCTATGCGACGTCGGAGAGGTCGTCGTGCTGCCGCCGCCAACATCGTGAATCTGGAAGCACCACCTGAGTCTGAACTCAACGGCGTCCGCCTCCAACGCCTAAAGAACAAACTCGGCACCAAGTCACTCCCTACAGCCGAACTCGAGCTCCGCGGCGCAAGAGCCTGGCTTATTGGAACAGAAGGGCGAGGCGTTGCTGAGATCTCCGCCATTCTGAACATCACGCGCCTTTCTACAGCAGCAGGGAGTGTAGGAAACTGGTCGCGCGGCTTAGCCATCTGCCGCGCATACAGCCAGGTTCGCGCTGTCCGCGGCGGAACACTAGATTCCAACCCTGCGCACCTCCGCTGGATGGCTGAAGAGACCGTCAAATATCATGCCGCGGCTCATTTCGTCTTCTTCGGTGTCGCTCTGCAAGGCGCGCTCGAGCGGTCGTACCACGCCGTTGCAGCGAACACGAAGGCCGCGAATCTACTGCCCAGCGACAAGTCAGAGATTGCGCTGCTACTCAGGTTTCTGCTCCCGGTCATGAAGGCGAAGGTTTCCGTTGCCTCTGTGGACGGGCTGCGTGAGTGCATGGAGTGCTTGGGCGGAGTGGGGTACTGCGAGAACAACGAAGACGGGGGACTGTTGAACATGGCGAAGATCTATCGTGATAACCTTGTCAATCCGATCTGGGAGGGCACGGTCAGTGTCATGGCGGAGGACGTTGTTCGCGTGCTGACCGATAAGCGGTTGGGTGGCGGCGATGTGCTTGCGAATGTCTTGAAGCCGTGGGTGGTGAGTGTGCTGGGCAGATGTGACAACGTTTTCCAGAAGGAGGTTGTGGTGCTCAGGGGGAGACTGGAAGCGCTAATCCAGCTGGTCGATGGGACAGGCAAGGATGAGCTTCTATATAGAGGGCGCGAGATCTTAGATCATCTCGAGGCTGTTGTGTCAGGAGTCGTGTTGCTGTACGACGCCACGGCCAACCCGAGCTTTGTTGCGCAGGAGATAGCGAGGAGATGGATACGATCAAAGAGTCTAACGGGTTCGGACACTGACGCCTTACTATCATGGAAGGATGCGGCGAGAGTTGACAAGGCTATTTTCATCGGAACGTCCAGTGTCGAGGCACAGAGACTCGAAAAGCTTTAAAACATGATAGCACTGCATGAGACAATCGAATCAATCGTTCCTCCTGCTATCGGACTGAGCTCCAGTGACCCGCTGAGGATATGTCCCGTTGACATGTCGCTCGAACGGTATGACATAAGACATGACATTGAAACTGGCAACAACTTGAATTAATATCTGCGACCCGCGAGATAAGCAAAAATCACCTCCATACGCTCCAAAAGCCCTACTATTTACCACAAAAGTCTCATCCCTAAATCAGCTCCTCCATACGATGAACATCCGAATGCCTCGTCCACACCCTCAACTTCCTCCCCAGCCCATAATACAACGGCACAGCACCCACCGCGGGCCCAACAACGCACGCAAAGATAATCATAGCCGGCGTAAGCCACCCATCCTTGCTCGCATGCGCAATATCAAAGACCCAGTAACTATACGAGAAGCCAATGAAATTCTTACACACGGTCGCAACAACCATAATCTCGCCCGAGATGGGCTTGTAGCAGTCAATTGCATACGCGATGGCGATTGTGGGCACAGTCGTGACGGACAGCCCGGCGAGTCCGTAGCCCCACACAATGATGTGGCCCCATGCCCATTGGTGCTGGTAGGCGAGGCCGCCGAGGATGGCGGATAGCATGGTGATGATCATGTATGGGATTAGAGCTGGGAGGCGCATCTCGGCTTCTCGTATGCCGCCGTTCTTGCGTGTGGCGCGGGCGGCGACCCAGTCTGAGAAGGGGCCTGCTGTGGCGAGACCGAAGAGGGCGCCGACGGCGAAGGCGAAGTTGGTGTAGCCTACTTGGTCGGGGCGGAAGAGGTAGGGTGGGGCTGCGAGGACGGGGGATTCGGTGAGGTTGAAGAAGAGGAGGAGGTCGGCGGGGCCGGCGACCATGAGGCCTGCCCAGAGGATGATGGGGTTGAAGAAGCATTTCAGCGGGGTGACAGTGTCACGGATGATGAAAGATTTCCAGCGCGGATCAGGGGCTTGGAAGGGTGAAAATTGGGAACGAGAAGGGCGGCCAGTAGGGTGGGCAGTCGTTTCGAGTTCGTTCAAGTCGGCAGGTTGCACGTCAGTTCGGGTTGGCTGTTTCTCGAGCTGACTGTCGGAGGGTGTCTCTGAGGCAACGCTCTTTCCCCGGAGAGAGGATTGACTAGATGATGCAGAGTTGTGACTGCGGTGGAACTTCGTTTCTGGGAATGCAACAGCAACCAGGATGATCGAGACAGCGGAGAGTGCGGTCTCAAGCCAGAAGAACGACTTCCAGCCATGATGGGCGGCGATGGAACCTGCCATAATGGGACCCAGGAACGCGCCCATGAAGTAGCTTGTGCTGCAACATGTCAGCTGAGAACATTGAAGCCAACGACTGCCAACTCACAAATACACTCCCGTCCAAAGCCCACGTTCGTGCAAGAAAAACACATCGGCAATCATCTGCACGGGTATTGTCTCGCTCGTTGCACACACCAAACCATTGATAGCTCTCGCAGCCAGCAAGCTTCTATGAGACGTAGCCAGGGCCTGCCAAACACAAGATAGCGTAATCAGTACCGAGAAAACCAAGCTGATAGCCCGGCGCCCAAAGATATTGCTAAGCGGCACGATGAAGAAGTTGGCAAAGCCCAGCGTGATGACAGTGATGCCTGTAAGCATGGCCAGCTGGTTGTTATTGAGATGGAATTCCTTGCCGAGGAGTGGAAACATAGGTGCAATTGAAAGGGCGCCGGTGACTGAGATCCACGTAAAGAGCGCCTGGCTGGTTACGACAGTGACTGGAGGGCGTATTAGCGGAGCGTAAAGACGTTTGAGCGCGGTACGCACGTTTCCATGGCATCGACCAGTTGAGTGGGTCGCGGGGATCTGAAGACGGGCGAGGTATGAGAGCCTTGTCAGCCTTGCCATCTGCGTTCATGATCTCCGTGCCCGGGATGAGCTCAGCGTTGGCGTGAGAAGCCATTTTCGCGGTAGTCCTTCGTCAGTGGGAATGAAAAGGGAGTTTCACAAACTTGAATTTCGAAGAGTGTTGAAGCGGCGTCCAGCAAATATATCTATTCTCCCAGGAAAAAGAAGTGTTGAAACTATCACCATAGGGCTTACTACTAATTACTCACCGCTGTCGGACACATGTCCAGCGTCGGAGATCTGTAGGAGTGCCGATTGAACTTACCCATTCACACGGTGTCGGGATCTTCCGTGACACATTGCACCTCTTCGTGAATATATGACTGGTCCGGAGCATTGCAATGGCTTACCTCGAGGCTGCACATAGTTCGCCAGTCGGAGGTTGTACTACACAATCAGCTCGTGGACAGCTCAATAGCAAGTTATGCTTGCTTCGGATGTGCAAGGGGTGGTGGGGTGTGCTAGCACAGACGTCCGTATGTTGACTTTGTGTCACCACCTACACGATTTGTACTCGTGTGAATGTGCCTCCAGTATCGCAATTCCCAAATCGCGAGTGATTACACCGAGCAAAAATCGGCCAAGCATCGCCTTGAAAGTGGCTTTGTTTCTCCTCGTCGAGCGACCCCTTGCATCGCTGGTTTCAATTGAGTTGTGATGGTGGAAGCTTGACTCTTTGCGGGGAATGGGCGGAGACCCACAGGTGTGGCTTACCCTCGCTTCGGAGATGTGGGGTGGGGATGCGGGCTGACGGCGATCAGCCCTAGCTAGGAGCTTACTCGAACGCAAGTGAGAGCGTCAATAAAACACCACGAGACACATCTGGGTATGCCGAAAATAGGGAGAGGCAGACTATCATGAAATAAACTCAAGCGATTAACTATGACCGCCCTCAGACTAGCCCGTGCAGCTCACGAAACATGTAGGTATGGATCATGAACGGTTCACTGTATTCTATTCCTGCTCAATCATGATTTACTCAACCTTCCGGTATCCACACCCTCGCCACTCCTAAAGCTCATCCGCCGTCGACTCGTACCCGTCGCGCTACTCATCCTTACCGGCAACACGCCTCCACTCTCGCCCCGCTCAGCCTCCTCCAGCGTCTCATCACTAGAATCATTATGTACCTGCCCGTGGTTCCCGCCCACGCTCTCCATAGTAAACGGACTCGCCGTCGGCGCATCCAAAATGCTCAGCTCATCCTGCGTGAAGAAGCGCGGCATGAGAAACGTGCGCATGGGGATGTACAGCAGGATGAAGACGGGGAAGCCAATGGCGGCGATAGTCTGAGTGATGGCGAACGTGGCGCCGAAGCCGATGAGTTCGAGTCCCACAAACGCCCATACCACCCACTTCCTGTTTATCTGGGCGAGGGGCTCGGAGGGGGAGACGAGGTGGCGGTCGGTGAGGAGGAAGATGAGTTTGGCTGTGATGCCGTTTGCTTCGAGTGCTTGGATGCCCATTACGAAGAACAGGCCTGCGAGTACGGCTTGCGGGATCAAATGCAGTACGATGAGCAGAGGGCCGGACATGGTGCCTAGCGTCAGCAGGCCTTGGGCGAGATTGGACACGCGCTGTTCAACGACGTGATCTGTGATGCGCTTCGTACGTCCCTTCTCGTCGGTCTCGGTGCGCGTGACGCATAAGCTAGTTGTGTGGAAGGGCGCCTGCGGGATCAGGCCGTTGGGAAAGGGTATCCCAAGGAGGCCTGCAACGCCGGTTGTCAGGCCGAGCAAGAAAATGTCCCAGTGGAAGCCTGCTGGTTTCCGCAGCGGAAATTCGGTGCCCTGTGCGATGAGCGAGGAGACGTTGTGGTCGAACCAGAAGAGGACTGTTAGGAGGATGGCGAATGGGATAGCGAGGAAGACGTCAGAGACGCTGATGTCCCAGAAGTGGATGAACCAGCCGCGGTCGGTCGTGGGAAAGAAGGATTTGGAAACGGGGAGTTTGAGGAGTTCTGTGCCGTCCATCTTCCCAATGTGCACAAAGCCTGTGAAGAAAATCACAGTGAGAGGCGTGCCATAATCCTCGATAAACTTGCGTATGTGTCGTGGAAATAGCGCAGAGTTGCCGACCACGCCGCAGAGATACGCCACAGCTGTGACAAGAAGCGCAATCATGATGGACAGATATGCTGAGGCATCGCTAACTTCCCACTGGCGGGCGAGGACCTGAATTCCCTTTTGCAGGTAGATGAAGGCGACGTAGAAGCCAAAGATGTCGCAGGAGAAACGTGTGACGTAGCGAAGGCCATTGCAGGAATTTGTAATGGCAAGTATCCAATGGAAAATGAGCGCCCATCTACGCTGTCAGTGATGGCTGGGAGATGGAGAGCATGACGTACATTCCAATCCAGCACATGAAGGCGAAGTAATTTGTGCCGCGCGGCGTTATCATGTCGTAGACTGTGTAGTTGAAGACGGTGATTGGGCCTGCCGAGCGTCAGTGAGGCTCAAGCCGAGCGTTAAAGAGGCATTCAAGGCGGAGACAGTGAGGCATTCATATCAACATACCAGTAACACCCACAATAACCAACGGCTGCGCCGCCAGCAAACTAAACACCACACTCCCCAGCACACTCGCAAGCAGGACCTCATTAACGCCGAAACTGCTATCCGTCTTGGCGAACATATCGAGCGAGAAGGCCAGCGCGGGGAGGATACTGGGGTTTATTAGTTTGTATTCTATTCGCTCTATTTGGCGGCGCTAAGATGTGAAAACGGTGTGGTAGATGGAGCGTATCGTGGACTCGTAGCGTATCGTACATTCGTATTGCAAGTTCTTATCGCATCGGAATCGTATGCGTATCGTGAATCGTATGTGTACTCGTATACCATACCACATATGTATATCACACCACCACCCCAAACAAAGGATGTAGTAAATGAATAAATGAATGAATGCAAAAGTAAAGGAAAAGTAAACAAGCAACCAAATAACAACCCCACAGCACACCGAAGAAGCCAACAAGTCAACAAGTGAAATGTGAAGTAATAAATAGAATACGTACTTTGCAAAAAACATATACACAGTCGCAGGAACAACCCGATAATCCCACGCATCCGCCCAATCACTCGCGTACCACACCACGCGGCGTTGGACATCGCTTTTCATGCCTGCAAAAAGAGCGGTTGAGTACCATGCGCGCGGACGACCGTTGGCTTCAGCGTTGAGGTCTGCGTCGGCATGGGCGTGAAAGTTGGCATGAGTATGTGAAGTCGGATGATTGGTCCTGGCGTGGCGACGGGAGGGATACTGATCTGGATTCGGACTCGGATTCGAGATCCTTGCGCTGCGGCGGGAAGTTCGGCCGTGGGAAGACGTGCTGCGGCGACGCTCATCCAGTGTGATAATAGTTGCAGCATCGACATGATCGAGAGGAGCCATGCTGCAAAGCACGTGCAAATTTCAAACAATGTCTGTCAGACCATGTGAGCGCAACCAAGAACGCTGCGAGTCCACGGTGAGCGCAGCGTGCCAACCGAGTGCAAACCACGCGAGACAAATTGATAAATGCAAGGGTCCACCATCTTGATATACGCCCACGGCGCCGCGGAGACTAGCCGGCAATAAAGCCACGGCGGTGAGAAACGACGGGTCGTGACGTGACGCTCTAGTGTCGTGCTGGGTCTGGCGGGGGAAAAGGAAGCGAACTAGAATAGTAGACGTACGGCTTGGCAGGGCTTGATCGGTCAACCAGGCTTGGGGGGACGACACGATGACAGATGATGTTTCACGGTTTGCATGTGAGGGAGGTCGTGTTTGAGTTTGGATTTGATTTGTCTGTGTGAGACGTTGTGTTTGGGAGGAGCATTTGAAAGATTTTGGGGTTTGTGGTTTTTGTTACCATCGAGATCGAGAGTGGGTCCTCCGAGGTGCAATATCCGTACTTGAATCTCGAAAAGATGCCCGAGCAGAATTGCCAGCAAAAGGACCGCAATGCATGCTTGGAAAAAGTGCATCGGCAAACACGGACCGCTTAGCAGTGGTGACACGCAGTACGGGCGTATCAGAAGCCGTTATCAGGCTGGCTGCAGCCTTGGATGCGTAGAACTTACTCGAGGTGAACGATGCATACCTAAGGGCTTGATCCGTTGGTTGCAGTCGTCGCGGGTGGTTGACGCCCTCGTCCGCGTCCACGAGGAACACCATTTCCACGACCCCGTCCCTCGAAGCGTCCAGCACCTGTTGCGCCTCCTCGGGTGTAACTGTGAAGGCCTCCCGGCCCCCAGCTCGAACGACCTCTTCCCCTACCTGAGCTGTTGCTGTAGTCGTCCGTGGCCTCGCATGAACAGGACCCACCTCGACCACGACCCCTGCCTCGAAATGCGCCTCGGGTATTATCAGAGGCGGGCACGAGTTTCGGTGGGCTGATCGAAATTGGGACAGGTGCGCCTCCATCACCCTCTAGTTCATGATCGCTCCAGCCGTCAGCCTCGTCGATAGCTTTCTGCTGTGCATCCTCCAATGCCATTGCAAGCCTGGCAGACTTCTCGCTGCTCCTTACGTTGTCGAGTTCAGTCGAACCACGAATGCTTGCTTCTCGAACGCATATGCCCAGCATGGCTTGCATGGTGAATACGGCGTCATTGCCAGCGTTATGCAGTTTGTAGCCAGCAATATCGAAGTCGTACAGGATTCTGCCGAGGGAGGTAGCGTTCTGTTCACGGCGCCAGACACGGTACATGACAGCAGTATCCAGAGCTTCGAGCAGGTTGTCGACCTTCAACGGATCGAAGCCGAGGTCCTGAAGGTATCTGATGTCGCCCAGGGTGTCATGACCAAGGAAGATGATGTTGCGTTTCTCGTTGAGGTCGACGCCCTCCATCAATTTGATGATATTTTCGACACCGTTGGAGAGGTGGGCGCCAAAAGGAGGCGAAAAGCAAGCGGCGACATGCGCGGGCGCTTCAGCCAGAGGCACGATCGTCGACTCCCCAAAATCGAAGCCATCGGGGTGGCCCTGCACAAATTGTGAGTTGACCAGATGGGCGTGCTCCTTGATGCGGAAGTGACGAGCGCGGATCAGGCCTCTCCAAGTCTCGCCGTCCTGACCAGGCGGAACGCTCGCCAACTCTCTGGTGTCTAGCGTGGCGACTCCCACCTCGGTGATCTTGTGGTGTGCACGCTCGTACGACTCGACATCCACACACACGAAGACCACCGACTGGTCAAAGGCGAACGGCGTGGGTAGTGACTGGGTTGGTCAGTACAGGTAGGTCAAATGCATGAGGTGACGTACTGGATCGATCGCAGGTGGTGGGCCATCTGGACTTGCAGCGGTTGATACTGGACTCGGGCGTAGCCCAAGGTACCGCTGGGCACGCTTGAATTGGTCTGCCATGGTCTTCTGCTTGACTAGACGCTCCTGCTGCTTCTTCGCCTTCATGGCCTTGTTTTTGGCTCGCTGCGCTTCGAAAGACTCCTCCATCAGCTGCTTGAAGGCTTCGAGGCTGCGCTCGTCAAGCGGGGGGCACTCTGGCTCGCCCTTAGCGCGGAAGTCGTGATTGGGAGTGTTGCTGACCATGTTGTCGTAGTCTTCACGAGAGTGCGAGCGTCCAAGATATCGAGGTGTGCAACGTGGGTGATCTGGGAAGCGACTGACGAGGGCTTCCTCGCGCTGCTGGTCAGTGATGCTGAGGTTAAGCTGGAGATGGTTGTTGATCTCGTCGAGGAGAGCCTGAAATTGAGATTCGCGGACCAAGATGAGGGGTCTGGCGTGGTTCTCAATATCCCAGATGTAGTAGCTGTGGTCAAGTAAGTGTGAGTTTGACATTCCGAAGTCGTATTCACTCACAGATCCCACTCACGCTCCCAGAACTTGCCTTGGTCGAAGAAGGCAGAGGCAATGTCGTTTGAGTGAGTCGAGTTGCACCACCTGTAGGGGTACTTTGCTAGAGCTCGTATTGGCGTGTAGTGCTGGGTAGCTGGTGCTAGGTCTCCGGGGTTGAGGTCAGTGGCAGGCAGGGCAGCTGGCTGGGGTGGGGGCGGGGTGAGGGTGGTTGTGGACATGGACGCGGGCTTGTACGAGCTTTCGGCGTCCTTGAGCCAGATGTATCGGCGGTCAGTGTTTGGTTTGTCTGCGACTGGCTTTGGGTGAGGCTGCACGGGATTAGCTATAGCTACTGGATGTTTGCTGGCTGCGTCATCAGGCTCAATTGCTACACCGCCTGAGAGGTCACTGTCGCTGACTATGGGCTCTTGAGGTCGGTCAGGCAGTGCTGCGAGGTCTCCTTTGATGAGCCTGCGCAGACGCTCGAGACGGGCTGCTGCGGCCATGGCGGGGTATGGTGTTCAGGAGCCCCAGGAGGGGAAGTTTGGAGGGGCAACAAACGCGACTTCCTGATGACATGGTGAAGACGTTGCACGTTCTGCATGAGACGACTGGCGGTGAGGAGATTGTGAAGGTGAGAGTCGAGAGTGTGGTCCTGTTTGATATAACTGCAGACGAGCAGGGATACGATGTGCAGCAGGGCTACTAGGAGATGACTGAGCAGGACTTACTCTGATGGCACCGGCACGTCTTGGCTCGCGCTGCGCAGCCTGTCTCACGATGGAGCGGCGGGCGAGTCGCTGGAGGGACATGAAGCGTGCGCTGCAGTGGTGTTTGCTGGAGCACAGCTGCGTTGCACGAGAGATTAGTCATCATCGGTGAGGGTAAGTTCTACATGAGGTAGTAGGGATATTATAGTACACGTCGCAGCCAACATGATGGAAGTAGAGTGAGCCACGCACAAGAGAGCCAGACAGCGGTCATGAGAATCAGCAGCACAGTGGATGCGGCGACTCGTTCCTGAACGGTTCGCACAGATGGCGCTAGGCTAGCCCCTCGGGCCGGCAGCCGCGTCGCCCCAAGTGCAACACCGCAACGCGCGACAGCTGCTGCCATCACCACCACCAGCACGCTGTCGCCCTCCGCCCCTCCCCCGGCCGCCCCGATTCTCCCCTCCGACAGCATCGACGCGTGGCTGGAGTGTCTGACGCGCGCGTCTGCCGCCTCTCAGCCAGGCCACTCCGCGCGATGCACCATGGCCGACGCTGAAGATGCGCCCCCGATGCCCGCGATGCCGCCGCCCGCGCCCAACCCGGACGCGCAGACGACGGTCAACGACTTCCTCGACTACACCGAGTTCTTCCCGTCGGACCTGGTGCGCAGCCTGGCGCTGGTCGGCGAGCTCGACGCGACGTACGCGGACGCGGTGCAGCAGGTGCACGAGCTGACGGCGCTGTACTGCGCGCTGCCCGCGCTGCCCGCGCGCGAGAGGGAGCGCACCGACCCGGCCGCCGTTCGCCGCCAGATTGCGCAGCAGCTGCAGAGGGCCATCAGCCAGCGCGAGTACGCCTACACCGAGGCCGCGCGCCTGTACGAGGTCACGGTGCGCCACTGCCAGCGCTCGTCCATCATCAAGCGCAAGCTGCAGGCCCAGCCCGAGCCGCCGTCGCGCGACCCGACCCCACCGCCCGTCTCGCCGCACGTCCTCAAGCGCAGCTACGAGCGCCCGCGCCTGCACCTCACCTTTGACAGCGCCCGCAGGCACAAGACGTCGGCCGTGCCGCTGCCCCGTGGCCGCAGCCTGTCCGAGTCCGACGAGTCCGACGCCCCGCGCAGACACCCGCTCGCCGACCGGCCCAGGAAGGCGCAGACGTACAAGGACCGCGCTCAGAAGCCCCGCGGCCGCGCCCCCGGCGTCGCGGGCACCAACGTCCACAGCTCCATTGCCGGCATCTCGACCAGCAATGCCCTCGCCAAGCTGACCCCGCCGCCGCTCGACGCCCGCCCCGGCAGCAAGTGGGCGCCGTGGATGAAGCTGACCGAGTACGAGATGGCCGTGCTGCGCAAGCAGATGAAGAAGAACGCCGTCTGGACCCCCAGTCTGACCATGGTGAACCGCGAGCTGGAGCGCAAGCACCGCACCCGCGGCGACTACGAGCGCGAGAAGGCGCGCTGTGAGGCCGCCGGCGAGGAGCTGCTGGACGAGGAGCCCGAGACGCTGCTGCAGATTGCCACCGCGCAGGGCGTCGATGACCCAGCCCTGACGGCGACTGCCAGCGCCGCTGAAGGACTCACAGCGCCTGGCGAGCAGGCTCCTCCACGGGACGAGAGCGTCGACGGCGCCGACGGCAAGCGGCCTGACCGCGACACTCGCCGGCAGCAGGCCATGCGCGCAGTGCGTGCTCTTGAAGACGCCACCAAGACCATCCAGAACGCCGCCGACGGCCTCAAGGAGCTCACCTTCTCGGCGCATACCGTCTCGACCCCACCCGCCTCTGCGCAGAGGAAGAGGTTGGCAGCTCGGCCAGCCACGAGCAAGCGCAAGCGCGACACGACTCCACCGACTGAAGGTGCCGCAGACCCTGACCAAGACTCGGATGCAGACAAGGACACGCCATCACAGCCTGAGCAAAAGCGCCCACGACTGCAGCTTCTCGCCCCAGCACCTCCGCCCAGCCTCACACCGTCCACGCCAACACCCCCTTCTGCAGAGATACGGATGTCCAGAGACTCGCCGACACCTGACCCGCTCTCTCTCGTCGCGCAGAGCCCATCCCCTTCGCCAGAGACCACCTCAAGCAGCGTTCAGGTTCCCCTCGCGCCAGCTGGCCCAAGCACCCCCAAAGCCAACAAGCAGGAGTCCAGGGCAGCCAGTCGTCAAGCTACGCCTTTTGAGCCCTCACCTGCAGAACCAACGTCGTCGCCTATCGTGGCCGTACCCGAACAGGCACCCGCTCAGGCACCTGCTCAGGCACCTGCTCAGGCACCCACTCAAGTCACGACCGCAACCTCCACACGCTCACGCCGCGAGTCAGTCGCGCCCAAGAACTCAAGTCCGCCGCCTGTGGAGCCGTCAAAACCACGCTCCAAAACACCAATGCTAGAGCGAGCAGCGTCGCCTGAACCAATCGCGCTACGTCCTCGCTCTGCTCGGAGCCACGTCCCAACACCAAAGGCGCAGAGCGAGGAGCCGAAGCCGAACGAAGGAGGTCGGCCCATGCGCGACTCGCGCCGACACAGCATCTTCAGTCAGTCTGCACTCACTGCACCTACGACTCGTGTTAGCTCGCGCAGGAAGCCGCCACCGAAGGGCGAGGTTACTTCGGCTGAGAACGGTCAGAAGACGGTGACGAACGTCAAGCGATCGAAGGGTAGCAAGAACATGAGGAAGAAGAAGCCCGAAGACCACCCTGGTCCTGGACACTTTGAGGAAGTCGATTCAGACGAGGAGAGGTACTGTATCTGCGACGATGTCAGCTATGGCCAGATGATTTCATGCGACAACAATGTAAGCACTTCCTTCCAATTATTATGCATTCACTGACGTCTGCAGTGCGACAAAGAGTGGTTCCACTTCGAATGTGTCGGCATGACGCAGATGCCCGCACGGCGAGCCAAGTGGTACTGTCCAGACTGCCGCGAGAAGCTGGGCACCGACGCGTTCGGTAATCCCAAGGTCCCTCCCGCACTGCCTGGTCGCAGTCGCGGTAACCGGTAGGTTCTCCTCTCTCCTGCACCGACGGCATACTGAATTTTAGAGGGGATGGAGCACGTAGTGCATGAGTGATTGAGCGACGGAGGAAGGGCGCAACGGCGTTATGATTCGATACCCGGTTCGGAGGTCTGGGTGCTTGGTCGAGCACTGCACGATTAATTGCGAACGGCAAGTCTATGGGTGCGCAGACTATTTAGCTGTCAAAATAGACTTGCTATCATCCAAGCTTCTCACCATGCTTAAGTGGGCCGCACTTGTCAGGTACCTGCAGCGGGATGTGCACGCGCGACCCCAGCTTTCGGAAACTTTACGCGACGCGTGGAGGGGCGGAGCTCAGCCGCCAACCTCAAACACCTACCTCAGCACCGCCCACCACTTCCTGTGCACACTTCTTCCCTTGACATTGCCATTTCCTGAGCGTTCCCGTTCCGTTGTGATACCCCAGCGTTGCCTTCATACACACCCAGCATGACAATCTCAACCACATTCACCCTCGGCCCAAAATCAGCTTACTTCTTCAACACCCCAACACACTGGGCATGGCACTCTCTCCCCGCCGCGCTCGAAACCCTCTTCACCCAAACCCCCCCACCAACAGTCATAGACCTCGCCCTCGGCCCCAACGAATCCTACTTCCTCTCGTACCGCACGCCCACCGGCGCCCTCGCATGCGCCCACTACAACCTCCCCAACCCGCTCGTCGAATACCTGTACGCCTCGCAGCCGGTCGTAATCCGCGACTTGAGCACGCTAAGCGTGAGTCTGGGCCCGTACGACTCGTACTACGCCTGGGATCGCTCGAGCGCGAGTTGGAGTAATGTGCCGCCTGGGTTGGAGAAGGCGCTGTTGAAACGGCTGGAGAGGCAGGATCAGCGGGTGACGGTGTGGAAGGCTGATGGGTATGAGGCGCCTAGTTTTGTCAGCCTCGGGAATGACGGCGCGTATTTTATGCGTACGGTTTGTGGGGGCGGGTGTTGGGATTTTCGGTTGCCGAAAGTTGATGGGAGAGGGGGATTGGGGACTGTTGGGGGAGATGGGTGGGAGGGGTTGAGGGGGATGAATAAGTTTCTTGAGGAGAGTGCGGATTTTACGGGGATAGCGGTATGTTGATGTTGAAGTCCAGACTTGGGTGCGAGATGTGGTTGCTAACGACACCAGGCCGTCCATCTCATGCCCCCTCAAGCAAACGCCTACGTCCTCATCCTCACAAACGGGAAATCCTTCTCTAACCTCCCCGAACACACATGGGCAGACTACGCAAAAATGGCAGATAAATTACCGACGTTTGTCCAGCAAATGGCGCCGTTGCCGCCTATGCCTGTAACGCAAGTGGTGCAACCACAGCCGCAGATCCAACCTCAACCTCAACCCCATCCTCAACAGCCTCCCCACCCTCCACAGTCTCAGTACCAGCAGCCTCAGTACCAGCAGCCTCAGTACCAGCAGCCTCAGCAGCCTCAATACGAGGGCCTACCACCAGCATACACCCAGAGCCAACGCGCACAATCAGGATGTTGTCCCCGCGTTAACGCGAATGCACCGCATACATGCTGTCCGCCTGCGCCGATGATAGCAAGGCCGTGGCCGTTGCCTCCTATTAATGCGCCGGGGGTGTGAGGGTGCGTTCACGTTATTTGCATGGTGTTTCGGTATTTCGGCATTTTGATGGCATTGGGATGTGGGAGTATGGGGAGGTGGGGAGGTGGAGAGTAGTTTGAGTAAGTAGTAGATACCCGAGCGATTTAGTTTTTGCGTAGACTCCTTTTTTTTTATGAATACAGAAATCTAGATATCATCGTTCCCACTCTGTATTCCTTTCCTCGTTCATCCGTAACCTGCGCACAGCACAGCCTACACTTCTTCACCTTTCCCACTCTACCTTCCTACTCCAGCTCGCATTACAGCTCGCATTACAGTCCGCATTACAGCACCACCCCTTCTCCCTGACCACACAAACCCTTTCGGCCCGTCTCGTACTCCCTCTCTCCACCCGACGACGGCTCTCGGCCTGCTTAGTGTAGGAATCTGCATACCGGTGTTAAGGTACGGTACGCATGGCTCGTATCATGCTGTACAATCCCACGGCATGAAAAAACGTGCACGGCATGATGTGCATGGTCTCTTCTGTTGGAATGGTACGGGCGTGGTACTAACGTGGTCTTGGGAGGGCCGGAATGCTGGGGTTGTGATGAGCTTAATGAGACGTCCTTTGCTTGCTTGGAATGGAGGAGAAATGTAGAGCTTAAGTAGACATCAAGGTGTCTGCTTGCACAACTGATGATTAGCGCTGGGTCATTAGACTGCAGGGGAGATCACGCTGTAGTGCCATGTATCCTCCGAGCAGAGTATTTAGGCTTCAAACAGGTAATATCATGTTCTCGTGATCTGCGATTCTGTACAGTCTAGCGGCGGCCCAGATGGCCGTTGACTCGAGACCTGACATACCAAAGCGGGGAGTGACGACACCGCCGCCCATTCCTCAGCACGCGTGATTGGCTCGGCGATTTGTGTCGCAACCGATCGGTACGATCAAAGGAGCCTGAAAAGAAGGGATTTCCATAATAATATCTAGCTGCGCAATATCAGAACCGAAATCCTGGTTTTCTGTACTTGCGACACGCAGAAGAATGGTTGCTCTCCGCATGCATTCCTGCTTTCGCACTAGTGTCTCGACTACACCTCTTCAACTGTCAGCGCGCCGGGCTCCAGAATGGGGAAACATCGCTCGCAGAGCGGGTGGTAAGTATAGTTACTAGCAGGAGGCTTCATGGTGCGACTAAGCTGATTTGCAGAAGCTTGACCAGTCGGGCGCGGCGCGTGAAGTGTGAGTAAATGAGGGTGTTACTGCAGCTATTGCTGACGCTCGCAGGCAACGAAGCCCCTCCAAAGTGTGGGCAGTGCGCGAAGAAAGGTCGTGTGTGCAAGGGGAAGGTAACTGAAGGACTCGAGGCGCGAGAATCAGCAAAGGAGACCTCTCGCGCTGTTGCTGATTGTAAGGACGAGGCCGTCGATCCAATGACGACACAAGGTCTTGCAAGAGAGAGCTCTATGCACTTTGTGCACAGTGCCAGCCCCTCTGTGGTTGAGACTGAGGTGGGTTCAGATGTCATGGAGGTCATTTTGGCTACGTCTCCGGTCGAGAGCGCTGCAGACGACGCCGCCGCAGGGAAAGTGCCTCCTGATGTGTGTCTTGAGGATGCTCAATACTCCCTGGCCCCACTGGCTCTTGTACAGAGCGAGGCCACGCTCGTACACCACTACACCGAATATTTGAGTCGCTGGCTCGATTGTACCGATGGGTCCCGCCAGTTTATGCTACGCATCCCAGGGGAGATCACGCACTGCCCTATTCTCCGCTTTGCTATTTTGGCTTTCGCCGCTCGCCATCGCCGCGACGACCATGCGGCTGAGGTTGCGTATAGGCGAGGCGTTGCTCTGCTCATCCGTCGCCTAAATGAAGACCCTCCAAGGCACAACGATACGCTGTTGTGCGCTATAGTGATTTTACATTTCTGCGACCAGCTGCATGGTAGGTGGTCTGGGCCCTCTCATAGCGTGTCTGATACCTAGTAGTCCCGCCCGACTTCGTGCCGGACACGACACAGCATCTATCCGGCTGTGCGGCGATACTGCGTACTTCACAAGGCTACCGTTTCGTCGACCCGTCAGCTCCTACGCTGCGCGAGGCTGCTTTCTGGGTTTACGTCCGCCAGTGCCTGTATGACGGCACCATTAGACAAGAACCCCTCGATATAGACTTTTCGCTCCAACTGCGTCCACTTCCCGACTCTATACAGGACTCGCATCCCCTGGCTCAACTACGACTCGAGACTGCTTGGGCCAACCAGGCAACATGGAACACTGCATGCGTTGCTAACTTCTGCTTTGGGGGTACTACAAAAGACGACCATCCAGGCACCCGGACCCAGCAATGGCAGCGACTATGGGTTGCGAACGAGTCGTGGCAGAAGAACAAGCCGCAAAGGTTTAACCCCATCTGGTCCAGCCCTGGCGAGGGTGCTAATGTATTCGGCGACATCTGGTTCATCGGTGACTGCCACGGTAAGTGCACTCAGCGGCAGGCCGATACCGCAAACTAAACCAAACCCAGTGCTCGCGTACGGTTTCTACCATTTCTCCTGCCTCATGCTACTCATGTACAAGGCACGCCGACAATTCGTTCATCGCAGTATACACAAAGAACTATCTACCACCGACGTTTGCAAACCCCAAAATCCGTACCGGACCCGCTAACGCAAACAGTACGACATCCTACGGCACGCGCGCGCAATCTGCAGCATCTGCAAGAGCGCGCCGGGGATAGTGCCAGTCTCCATATTATTGTGCCACACGGTCTTCATGTGGGGACCGCTGCTGCGCAACGCTGATGAACGCAATGAGGTTATTCTTCTTCTTACTAATTTTGCGCAGGTGCATATGTGGTCGACGGGGTGGATTATTACTGCTCTTGTGAGGGAGTGGGCTTGTGACTAGACTTGGTTGTAGTCATGGCGTCTAGCTACTAGATTGTGCGGATGTGGCTTTTATATTGCACGCTGATAAATTAGAGTAGCTTACGGAAACTTTCTGACCTTTCCATGTTTATGAAAGATACAGAATTTATCAGGTATCATTTTCTGTCCTATGCAGATGCAGAGAAATTCACATGCGAGGCAAGGCTGAACTACATTCTGGGTGCGCTGATTGGTGCTTGACACCTGCAGCACACAAGGCTGTGTCCGCCTACGTCGCTCACCGGCGCTGCAGGTGCTGTTGTCGACGCTTGGCGGAATGTATAAAGATCTCATGTTCTTCGTTCAGCCTGCTCGCCGTTTCCTTCATTCTTGCTCGATAGCACTTCAGTGGCTTAGACAATGGAGGCTAGCAATACCGATGACTGCGAACAGACAAGCAATACCGAAGACCGCCCACTGATATTCAAGACATTGGAGGGTTTTCCCAATTTCGAAAAAGGCAAGGAATCTGTACTCGCTGGTCATTGTCGCCGTGCAATTGCAGAGAAACGGGAACGGTGCATCTGGCTCTGCATGAAAAGCGGAAAGCAACATTATTTGGTTGACCTCCCAATCACAACAAATGAGCAGAGCATAGGACTTGCGGACATTCGGAAGCGGTACAGTTGGTGGAAGCGCCACTCGCTCTATTCAGTGGTCGGGGTGGAAGCAGTGATAGTCAGTATGGCAGAAGGAATTTTAGTGGACGTTCTAACAGATACACAAGGCGCGTGTGCTAAAAGTTGATAGTGCTACACATCGGATCTCAGCGGCCGTCACAGCTTTGGACCCCATTGAGGACGTTGCCGGGCTTGACAGAGACATACACAACATAATGGACGGGGGCATTTCTTGGGAGGATTGTGGCGTCGATGCAATGGGTAAACGTCACCACCCCGAGGACCCTTGCAACAATTATGGGCCGGATGAGAGGGGGGATTGGTCCTGCAAACGTGAACGACTTAGCAAGTTGATTGAGAGGCGAGATAATTGCCAGTGGCTGAACCCAATGCTCGAATACTATTGGCAAAAAGGCATCGATGAAACCGGCATCAAGTTCCTCCAAAAGAGCGGTTTCGTCACAGAATACGAGTTAGTTACTCAGGCTTCAAGTTTGACAATCCCACTGACGTCGCCACAGTGCTCTAGAGTACAACAGTTACTACGACGCTGCAAACCCTTACGGGCAAACCATCTACGCGTTCCGGGTCCTCAAGGGCTGGAATGTCCGCCTTATCCTGCAGTTCGTCGTCATTGGCGCTTTCCTCACTGTCTGTGTTGTTTCAATTGTTACCGCTGTTACTCACGATTTGGAGATGGGTTTGACGGCGGGTAGCTACGCCGCTGGTCTACTTACAGTGCACCTTGGTGTCTTCGCTTTCTTGAGCGCCGTGATATAATCCAGATATCCTCTTTATGAAGTATTTATAGCACATGCTTCGTACATTTCAAGTGTTATCATTTCGGTATTATTAATCCAGACCTATATTATCGACTTCGGTATTGAGACGCCATAGCCTTGTCTTGCAACCAAATCTCAGCACTTAATAATCACAGTACATTTACAACGTCAGGTAGCTGAGAAAACTGAATGGACATAGATCCCTGCCTATATGCGCCACTGTTGGTACTACGTTGCGAGCGTACCAGGCTGAGCGAAACCAACGTCAGACGCCTGGCCCCTTGTCCACTACGCACACAATCACTAAGTCTTGAGGTCCAGAGTATCGTAGCCAATGTAAAGCCTCAACTAAATATAAATCCATATATCAATCTATAGAATACCGATATCCGAAGCCTTTGAGCAGTGTCTCTTACCATCTGCCAGTTTTCCGTTGGCAAAGTCGCGTCGATCAAGACGTGATGAGCGCGTCCTCCACAGAGAGAACGAAACCTAAGCTCAAATTACGAAATGCGGGGATATGAAACTGAAGGGCAGTGCCAAGTCAACGCTTTTTCGAACGGGCTGCGAAGAAGCCTTCCTGAAAGAGTACTATGTCGAATTCCTCGCATACCGCAAGCAGACATATAAGACACCCTCAATTAATTCATCGCAGACTCATCAGCATCATCAAATTCATCATCACACAAACAGCAATCCACAATCCACCTCAAATCTAGCCCACCAGCTTATCCACCACCAACTGCCAACATGCAATTCACCACCACCGTACTTGCCCTCCTCTCCCTCACCTCCTTTAGCGCCGCTGTAGTCATCGACCTCTTCGACGACACCGACTGCCAGGTCCCCGCCGGCAGCCGCAATGTATGGGATAACTCCTGTGCACTCGGGTGGCTTCCAGTCCTTCCGCACCACCGGATCGGGAGGCTCAGGCCAGCAGCTGAGCGCGTACAGCAAGAACTACTGCGCTGAAAAGGTGAGTGTTATTTATCATTATTAATTGGGGTGTTGAGATACTGAGATAACTTGGCTACTGCCTGTATTAGTGTGAGCGCCACTGGTGATTGCCAGCGTGCTACCAACGATAACGGCGGAAGGAATGCGATGAGTTCCAGCCCTGTTTGTGGCGCTCTCTAAGTAAGATGTTGAGCATGATCGTGACGAGGTTAGACTGACTTGTCAAGATATAAACCGAGTTGTTGTTTACGCTTCGATATCTAGTCACAGATTTGTTGACGTCCGCGAGAACGTCATGCACGCATTGACAATAGAATTCTCTATTTGCAATTACAATCTTTGTTTCACACCGTTGCAACCCACTGCTCCCAATCCACAACCTCTGCACCTTCCTCCGCCAGCGCATCCTCTACTTCCCGCTCAATCTGCACTGCCGTCTTGTCGTCAATATCATACGTCGAGTGCGCATCTCGCAACAGCACAACCTTGAATCCCGCAGTCAGCGCACCTCTACATGTAGATAGCACACAACACTCGCTCTGGATGCCGAATGCTACAATAGCGCCCACGCCTCGCGCCTTCAGCTCAGCGGCTAGGCTTGGGTTGGACTCGAATGTATCACCTACACACTCCCATCAACCGCCTTTTCAACTCGCAAATGTTCAGAATATCCAAAACTTACGGACAGATTTGCTAACTAGAAATTCATTCTCATCGTCTTCGCGCGGAGGGAAAACGAGGTCCCACTCTCTACTCCCTTTCACCAGATTCCCATGGTCGGGAGTCTCTTCGTGCTGGATAACAACAATCTCGAGATCCGGGTCTTGCCCGCTCCTTCTTGCTTTAGCAATGATGGTGCGGCTCTTTTCTAAGAGCGCGGTACCTGCATCCCAAATGCGTGCAGCGTGCGGGATGGAGGCTGAGGGGTCGCCGGCGAGGCCGTGCTGTATGTCGATGACGAAGAGTGCTGTGCGTGACATGGTGAGAAACAAACTGTGGATTCTCGTGATATCTCCAGGATTAAGGATGTAGCCGGAGAATAGTTTGGTGTCAGTGCAGGTGATGAGTCATCAGCTCGAGCGGGAAGGGAAACGCAACGACTTTTCTATACGCAAAGAATAGGCAGAGTGAGCAGCAACAGAGGAAAACTCTAAAGTTCGGGACAAAACTTGATAAGTTTTGGTTCAAACATGACTTGATTCTCTTATTGGCCCCTACAAGCCCGATCGCATCGTGATCACGGAGGGAAAGAGACAGTGCAGGCACGGAATCTATGCCGCTGCCTAGGATTACAAGGCTTTGCCGACTATAGAAGGAAAACGAAGATACCCCGGCTCAACCGCTTTTGGATTTGATCATGGTTCTGAACAGCCGAAAGACAAGGCAATTACAATTTTGACGCGGAGTAATAAGGATCAAACAGTGGCATTTCTTCAAGACAAACCTTGGATTTATCCCACTTAATTCTACCGAGAGACTATATACGACTGCCAGCCCTTAGATACGTTCCAATCACAGTGATTCTCTGGGAGCCTAGTTTTTGGACTTTGACTACATACTCCACTAGCACGTCCGTTGACCTAGTAGGCAATACTAAGCTGATGCGGTGATGCTAGTAGACTAGGGTAAGTCTCCGGAAGAGTGTCTGGAGTCTTAACTACGTTCTCTTGTAGTGTCACTGCCTCCCTGACCTGTTCAATTAACCCCTAGGAAGCAGAAAGCTCCTGCTGTGGTACTAGCGGAGAAGGCTGGGTTTGTGGGAGCGTAGCGTCTTCCACCTTGACCACATGATCTAGCTGTGTTACTGCCCCCTTAATCTTTCCATTTTCATTGCACGCTTTCGCATACTCATGTTGGGAACGCAGACGATCACAATCATCTTCGGCTAGAGCTTCTCTGTCGCGACAGGACTCTTCCAGCCTTGTCACCGCTTCAGCGGTTCTGCCGTCGAAGGGTAGGCACTGTTCCATCCGCAAAATCAGCTGGGATCTACTGTGAAGGTGCCTGTTTTTATTCATGCCGAGCATTCGCAATGCATGTGGCATATATGCTCTCCAAATAGCCTGGTTTGAATCGTCCTCTTTGGGAAAAACCTGGGCAACGTGTACTATTGCCAGTTCGCTCACATCTGCAAGATTCCCATGCTTGTCTAGCCACATCCTGGCAGCTAATTGGACAAGCGGATGCAGATCGTACAACTCTTCTCTTTCATCTGCCTCATTATTGTCACCTCCATCGCGTCTCGAGAGGAAGGAGTATCCGCAAAGGGTGCCGATAGCCTCCTCCATTTGCGTTTCTGACTGCAATTTCGGGAGTAGAGATCGTGGTATCGCTTTCCAGTCGATACAAGACATGAATGCCAAAAGATCTGCTGCCGCTTTGTGGCGTTCTTGAAGCTGACTTAATGACACTGCCAACGTCAATGCCACTGCATTCGCTGAACCTTTATAGCGTGTTTGGTCGCGGAACTCTTTGCTCATCAGCCTAACCGTGTCTTTCTCCGTGCTTCGCAGCATTTGCAAGTACATTGTGATGGTCAATTTGTTTATGTTCATATGTGCAGAAGCTTGGGCGATGGCGAGAGGAAGATGAGCCAGTGCGTTTAGCAGGTCATCTGATTCTTTGCGGTCCTCAGCCGCGCTCTTCCTGATCAGCGATCTCTCTAAAAGCTCTGCAGAATCAAGCGGGCGCAGAGAACCCAGCTCTAGAACATCGCCTCGCGTCAGTGAGACCGCGATCTCTTGTACGCGCGTGGTGAATAAGGTTGTACCAAGCTCGCTCTCTGGCAGGTAGTCAATGATGCCTCGCGACTGCTTGGTGCCAAATATGACATCGTGGTCATCTGCATTGTCGAGCACAAGTAGCCACCTTCCTGTGCCACCTGAACTCAAATGGTCTTTCACTAGCTCTTTCACATCTTTTTCGCTTGTCCCTGCCTGGCTAATAATACCCAGTCGTGCTGCAATAGCCGCACAGGCCTTTTCGAAGCTTTCCATGCTTAGCGCAGGCATCCAGTAAACTGAGACTGCCGATAGTATGTTTTTGACTGTATATGCGAGCTGCAAGGCTAGCTGTGATTTACCAGTCCCACCGAGTCCTACGATCGACATCTTTCGGCAGCCTTCGTTCTCCAACAACTTGCGACTGAGAACCTCGAGCTCGTGCCTTCTCCCAACGAAATACTGATTCTTGGGAAACGGTATGTAGTAAGAGGGTTTGAATGTAGCTGTGTAGCGCTTCCCTGTCACACAAGGTGTGTAAGTTGTGATGTCTACATGTGTCGTAGCTGACTCCTGTGCAACTTCTGCGATCGCTTTCCGGAGTCGTTTGAATGCATTGTCCACACCCTCGCCGTAATTCAGGTGTATGAAAACGCCAAACATGCCCTGCAGCGAGTATGCTCTATCTTCCTCATACGTAGTCTGGCGGCTGCCCGACCATGACAGGCGTTCCTCGACGCCAAAGTTGCTCAATGGAGATCCTGCAAGGGCTAGCATGGGGATGCCAGTAGTATCGTGAATTTGTTGCTTTAGTTCGCTTCGGTCGCCCAGATGCTGCCACTCTAGAGAATAGAAGCTTACAGCACGGGGCGCAAGTAGTTCTTGCAGTGTCCATCCTCGAGTGAACCACCGACTCCGTTGAAACATTTTTTCCCAACCAGGCGCACCAGATGCCACAATTAGTGGCTCAAGAATTGATACATCTGCCAGAAGCACATAGCATCTAGCCGCCTCCTGGTACCAGCGAAATCTCAAGTTCATTGCAAGTTGACGCTCAAATGCATCCGCCTTGTTGATGCAGCACGTGTCCACCCAGAAGTACCGCAGACCGTCCTGCTGGGCCTGTTGTGCGCAGAATCGAATCTTGTCAAAGCCAGCCTTGTCACGTCCAACACCAGCATTGAACTCGTCGAAGGTGACCTCCTGGCCAGACACGCATGTATGCGAGAGTATAGCGTATGCGGGCAGTTCGTCATCTCTCTTGAAATCTTCCGTGAGCTTGATACCCTCATCTTGTATTTCGAGCAGTCGCATGTTGTAAAGAGGGTTAAATGTTTTCACCCTCAACCGCAAGGCCGAATGGCATAAATTCAAGGCCTTCAATTAAGTCGATAGTCCGGTCGTTGTCGTTTTCAATTAGTCTCTACTAACTCTGTAAACCGGTCTAATAGAGGAATCTGCTGGTTTGCAGAAGAAAATCAGTGGGGGAAGGAAAAATGCGACATGCGATGACAGCAGAAGGGATGTGTGAGGCTGGCAAAAGCTAAGAATAGCCAGCAGGCAACAGCCTACTCCAGCCTGATGAAGAACTGCGAATATGCGCCACGGCTCCAAATCAATTAGCATAGCGGAGTATGATTTGCTACGGCGCCAGGAAACGCAGTGTGAGTGGACCAAAGTGACTGGGGTGGTGACTGGAACGCCAAAACTCTCAGTAAATGTCTCACACCAAGTAGAGACACAGCGGCTAATTCTCTATGCTAAAAAAGCCTTTGCCATGCTGTAAACACAAAAGTAAGAAACTACTGCTGACTACTGGACCCATTTCCATAGTTAAACAACAATACCGTTTAAGAACAAGATTTGAGAAAATGACGACTAATCCACAACAGCACTTTCAACCAACAACCTTAAACATATTTCTGAAATAAATAGCCCAAAGAAAAGCCCAGCCAACAGCTCCTGGACATCATCCTGGAGAAGCTGTCATAGTAGATATATCTAGACGCAAACTCAAAACAAGAACCATAGACAAAGCCTCGAATTCAAGATTCTAAGCAAATACCTCGAAACTTGCCCGTCGTAACGAATACCTCTTGACAAATACTTCTAAACAAATGCCTCTAGATAGCTAGCCCTACAAAAATTCATATAGACAAAAACCTTAGGTAAGTACTCCAAACAAGTAAACACTCCGAACAGATCCCCGAGAAAAAAAAGATCTCCGAATACACACGACCCAAAACCCAAAACTCACCGCCCAAGCCAAACGCAGCAGTACACAGAACACCGCATACAAATCAATCCAATACTCACACTCTTTCTTTCCATTATCTCTGCCGAATTCTTTCCGTCGGAGTCTCAGTCAGCCCCATTCCCTCCGGCATGCTCTCACCCCTCCTCCCGCCCCTATCTCCCGCCTGCTATCGTACCCCATATCACAGAGACAATCACAGAGACAAAGACCAAGGAAGGGATACAGGGAGAAAGTTAGCTTGGCTTCAACATATCTACCTATACAAGTAATTATACTGTTACCCCAGCACGTCGTAAATATCAGGATCGATATACTCATTTCGTACATACTTTCCAACCAAAACGAAACAGAGAAAGAGAAGAAAAGGCAGAGCAGGAGCAGGAGTACAAGCGGAGTAGCGTACATACCCAAACAGTAGGACAAAAGCCCACTTTGAATGAAACGCGAGAAGCTCACTTAATCCTCTACAGACATGCACGATCCGTGTCGCACAACTCGATTGCACTCGGTTTGAAGGTTTGATCAGAATACTCGATACTCGATTCGATATTCCATACTGATATTACTACAATCCCCCTTCCCTCCAAACCCACCTTCCAACCCTCACACCAAACCTTCCCATAACTTTTCTCCTCACCCACCATTTTCTTCAAACCTTCACTCCACACCCTCCAAAACCACGCTCCATCAATCCAACAGCACACTCGCCTACCCCATCAATCAATCACTCAATAAGGCGCCCTCCCCAACCCCTCCCCCCCACCACTCAACTCATCCCCCTCATCATCATCCAGCCCAAGACTCCCCAGCAAATCATCCACGTCGACAACAGCAGGGGCTTTCTTCACCGTCTCGCTGGTCACCCTATTCCCGCTTCGTCCACGACTAACCCCGCTCTTGACGCTTCTGCTCTTCGTCACGCCGTTGCCGTTGCCAATCCCGGTGTTGCTAACGACGCCAGTGTTGTTGGTGCCGTTCATATGCGCGCCCGCGAAATCGATGGAACTATGATTCTGATTCTCCTTTACGCTCGCACCAGTTGTGTGAGGAGAAATCTTCCCGTGGAAATCCGCGGGTATAGCAGGAACGGGCGGGACTTCCTCCCCACGCGGCCTAAAATACTGTCCTTCAGACGCAGCGCTCGAGTCCGTCTGCGCGGTGAGTGGGCGCGGCGTCAGCGTCGCAGCAGGTGTGCCTGGGTCTTCTGCACCGGCAGCAGCAAGCCGCTCACGGGCCAGCGCTTCGTGGGTCGTGGTGAAGGAGGCGTCGGATAGGGAGTGCGCGCTGACGAGGGAGTCTGTTTCTTCGTCTTCGTCGCGGCGGGTGGGCGGGCGCATGCTGTAGGAGGTGCGGGGCGCGTTGCCGGAGCCGCTGAGGGCGCGCTTGAGATCGTCTACGCGGACGGTGCTGCGGAGGGAGGACCGGCTGCGGGGTGTGTCGTTGCCTCTGTTTTCGCTGGGGCTTCTGTGGCGTTGGGGGGAGGATAGGCGGCCGACGAGACCGTATGCCATGCTGGGCGGTCTTGAGTGCGCTCTCCTTGGGCTCTGGCTCGGCGAGTTCCCGTTGCTATCGAGCTCGCCGTTTGGTATGCGGACACCCAGGTAGTTATTGCGGTTGCCGGTGTACTGTGTTCCACTCCTGCTCCCTGAGATCGAAGCGCTCGAGGACCCCTTGGTGTTGGCTGCAAGGCACTGATCGCGTGTCCAGTCGGCGAGAAGGTCTTCACGAACCTTGTAAGGAATGGTTGGGGCAGAGAGGATGTTGCTGGTTTCGATGGTAGGCGGTTGGTGGATAACAGGAAGGCCGGAGTAAGACGATGCAGACATGGAGCGGCCAGGTGAGCTGGGTGGAGATGACGTAGGCAAGAGCAGGGCGTTCGAGTAGCCGTCTGAAATCTTCTCTACGAGAGCATCGCGGTTGTCGAACGGAATCAGTGACTCGGACTGGACCACGGACGCCGGAAGTTTGGCGAGGCTGGGGTGGGGAGTGTCGATGCGGTCGACGGGCATGGGCGGCACTCTGATGCTCTTCATCCATAAACCGTTGTTGTTGCGCCGTGTGATCTCATTGTGTATTGTGCGGCCGATGGCAGATGTTTCAAAGTCGAGAGCCATGCTGAGAGCCCACAGATAGCCATGCACGAGACCGCCTATCCGTACCTTTGCGGCTGGCTCCTCAACCGTCGCAATATCCTCCTGCAGCCGCATGATCATTGGCAGTCCGGTCCGTGCCGCGTTGACTCCCAGTCGCTCGACCAACGTCGCGAGGAGAAGATGCAACAGCAGGAAGTCCGCCTCTGAATCGACAAACTGCAACGCATTCTCGTATACAGCCAGGTGCAAGAGCGGCAGGAAGCTGTTCCTCCCTGGTTTTGGTGAATTCTCCCGCGGCGGCGCATTTGACACGCGGCGCTTGGCCAAACCGCCTTTTTCGTGATCGCTCTCTTTCCTTCGGTAGTGCTCCGCGACTCTGAGGTCCTGCTTCGTCTTCTCCAAGTTCAACCACGTAACGACAGCATCCACATATGCCTTTCTCACAGTCCCACTAGGATCGCGTAGCAGCCACTGTGTGCCCTCCCACACGCTCACACCAATCCTACTGCGCGCTACTGATGCCGAGGAGCCGTCTGGGCGGCGCGCGTTTGCTGTCTTGATGATGGCTTTGACGGCCTCGAGCGCAGTGATGCGTGCAGTTTCGAACGAGAAGAACCTGTCGACGTGTGTCTTCTCCCGTAGGCTGCCTGAAGTTGCCACAGCTTCGATCGCTTCCTCGGGGTTTTCAATCGCTTCGGCGGTCGTGGTTGAGGCTGGCGAGGGCTTCAGTCGGCTCAGAATTGCTTCGACCATGTCAGAAATCTGGTCAGTGTAGTAAACGTGTGTAGCCAGGTCAGCCATGCACTTGCGGACTGTGTTGAGCAGCTGTACTCTGGAATGTGAAAGCTCATTGGTAACTTCCATGACCACGCCGACGTTAGGCGAAGTCTGCCCATCCAAGCCCTTCTCTGAAAGTACTGAAGTAGTCTGCTGGTGGTGGGGCAGTATGCTGGAGCCAGGTCCTCCAAGCTGGAGGAGTAGTAATGTGTGAGAAATAAGCCCGACCAGTACATCCATGACGCTGAGTCCGATGAAGTTGATGGTGGAGCTGAGGAGGTAGTCGATGATTGTTGCTAGGACCAATTGGCGCTCGACGTCCTCTTCCACGATTGGACTGCGTACGAGAGCCTCGACGACTGCAACCAGGATTGCGTAGCGATTCTGCACCGGAGCCCAGGCGCAGATGATGGCCATGAGCTTGGTCGCCCAGCTCTCGTGCGAAGCCTTGACCTTCGCGCCAATGAACTTGAGCACCGTAGATGTCGCCAGACGCAGCTGGCCGCGGTTGACGCCCTGAAAGATGTTGCGCAGGGCTTGCAGCGCCAGCACACCGACCTTCTCCTCAGCCAGCTTGTCTGCCACTTCCGTCGTGCCTGAAGCAGCAACCGGATCAGCGCCGTCATCTTCCTCATTCGTGCTCGTCCGGGCAGCTGCAGACACACTCTTCCTCCGACTGAGCGCCAGCTCCTTATCATGCGCCTCGCTGTCCTTGTCCCTCAGCTCCAGGCGCGTCAAATACGCACCATTCTCCGCGTAAATATTCTCCAAAATAACAGGAATAATAACTTTCAGCTGCCTCCCCGTCTCGGTCCCCAAACTCTCACTCTGCGCAACGGCCTTCAGCGCCAACAACCCCGCTTTCCTAAACCTCAGCAGAACGGGCCAGCTCTGCGCCCCCTTTGCTTCCTTCCCCTGCTCCTTGGCCGAAAACTGCGCATACAGCTGCACAATCTCCTCGTACTGGCGGATATACTCCAGATCAGCGGCCAAGCTCGCAGGCTCCTGGTGCTTACACAGGGCCTCAAAGGCGGGCAGCGTCTCCTCAACCATGCCTACATCCCCGCTCTTCAGGATTGTCTTGAGGATGCGCAGCACGGCGCGCTGGTACAGCGGCAGGTCCCGCGGACACTTGTCTACCAGCGCCGTCACAATCTGCAGCGTGACTTGGACATTTCCCGTGCGGCCCTTCCAGACATCGCTCGTGGCGCGCTTGTCGAGGAAGTCGGTGACCTTTGTGAGCTTGGAGCGGCGGGTCGAGGCGTAGTAGAGGAGGTAGGACAGCTCAGACGAGTTGGCGCGCACGTCGACGTTTTGCTTGTTGTATTTGGGGTAGCATTTCAGGACCAGGATCTGGTGCTTCGGCCGGCACGCTTGGCGCGCGGCGTTCATTGAGAGGGCGTGCGGAGGAGGCGGATGGGAGAGTGAGGTGGGGGCCTGCGGGTGGGAAGGGGTGCGAACGAGCGGAGGGTGCGCGGAGGAGGGAAGCGAGTTGGGTTGAGCGATGCGGGCGGATGGCCAGGATCGATATTAAGGGATGGCGGGGACAGCGAGATTAGAGATTAGGGGTGGGCGTCGCGCTCGCGGGCAGCATGCAGGCAGCCGTGTGTGTGTCTGCGCACAGGAATTGAGGAGCGGTGCGTATACGGGGAAACGAGATGTATGTCAGACTAAGCACAGCGCGAGGTGGACGAGCTTCTGCCGGACTGGGGAAAGGTCGGAGCCCGAAGCTCAGCGATGACGAACATCGAAACGGCGGGCCCGCCACGAGACCGCACCGAAGCGGCTGCGTGCCGTCGCCGCATCGCGAACATGACGTGCAGTCGGTCGAGGGCGTCTTTTGTTTCACTGCATTGCACATCTTGAAACGCCTGCATGTAAAGCTGAGGCTGAGAGCTTGTTTGGTTGCAATATTCCCACAACCTGGTAGACCCACTTTCACATGCCTGACTGAGCCTACAGCACGCGATACTATATTTCGACGAATACCACCACTCTACAAATACATGGTACCAATACACTGCTGTTTGACGCTCTAGCCACTAATCTCCTCTCCACTTTCCACGCCTGGCCACTTTCCGCTGCAAATAATTCGAGTCCCTCTTCTCGGCTCTTCGTCTTTGAGCAACTTCTTGTATACTGCCCGCCGGGTATCCATCTCCATCCTTGCTCAGCACCAAGGACCCCTTTGATTCAAGAGAGGGTGTCTCGGCATCGGGTACCTCTTCCAATGGCGCTGTGTCAAGCATTCCATCATCCTCGCTCGACTTCTGCCCTTCCTTGACTGGTGCTTCACGCGGACCCTTGATACCTTCAATATTCCGCTTCAATAGCTTAGATTTCCCTTGCCCTGCCATCAGCCCATCCAGGTTCTTCTTTGTCCTCGACGCCCATTGTATCGCCATTGGGTTGTTGCCCAGCGAATCTACAACCGCCTTCTTGACCTTCATCAGCCTCTTGGTCAAATCTTGCGGCGACATCCTCTCCGCATCCTTGGACAGCACAAATTGAACCGACCGTCCATCCGTGACCGGCTTGATGAGGTAGCCCGTCCCCTCCGGCATACTCCTGAGTATAAAGTCCGGCCGCAAATGCGGGAAATGCGCAGTCATCCACGGCCAGGCTGCTGGATCAGGGTCCACGCCTTTGAATTTCTTCTGCTTCGGCGAGCCAAACAATTTAATCCGGATCTCGACAGGTGAGCCGCTCTCGAGGAACTGGTACGCGCGATCGAGCACTTCCCTTGTGTATGAGACTGGATTGCCGAGGTGCAGGTGTACTCTTTTAAGCGCGCCCAGCTGCTTGAGCTCAGCTTGCGAGTACTTGATGTTGACCTTGTGCGTGCGCGCCTCGACAATGGC
This sequence comes from Phoma sp. XZ068, assembly GCA_004835665.1. Classification (NCBI taxonomy): domain Eukaryota; kingdom Fungi; phylum Ascomycota; class Dothideomycetes; order Pleosporales; family Didymellaceae; genus Phoma; species Phoma sp. XZ068. The sequence goes on from RBKR01000001.1 coordinate 923,785, forward strand.
AAAGTTGTTCCGCTCGGCCGGTGTGTTCTCGTCGCGCATTTGCTCGTAGTTTTCCGACAGCTTCTTATAGATTGGACTGATCATGTAAAGGAGCTTGCCAGGTGAGATGTACTTGTCGTAAAGCTCCTGCAGTGATAGGTTCTCCTCGATCAAAGTAGCATTTGCATCGCTCTTCACGACATTTACTCTGTGATTCGATTCGCTAGGTGGCGCTTGATGGTAGAGGTCAAAGTCTAGGACTTTGTGCATCCCCAGGGCCGTTTTTGCCTTAGCCGTCTTGTAGAGATGCAGCGAGCGGCGCTGCGTGATACATGTCGCCGGTAGACGTGCGCAGCGTAGCGCAACTGGAGTGCATTGTGGGCGCGTAAACGTGTGTAGCGTGCGAAAACGTATACGGATGGGCGGCAGGAGAAGCGACCGGAATTCGACGACCGGTAGTCGTGCGGTTGGTGGCATTACGATGCGATGTAGCAAAGTTCAGGACGCGTTTGAAATGTTAGCGCATGACTCGATTAGCGCCGTTCAGCCCTACAACACGACGGCGGTCAACTGCAGCCTCATCGATTGATGGCATTCACATTGCAAAATCTCGTTTGATGTCCGCACATGATACTAGGAAGCATAGAACGCATGCGCAGGCGGTGAATACGCCGAAAGCCTTTTATGTGACTCATTCACACCACTTGGGTATACAAACCCATCACACTCCATTTTGCGACCTTCCATCTCCATCCTTTGTACCGCTCAAAAGACAAAAATGTGAGCACCATAATTGCATGTTTGCATCTACATATCTGCCACTCAAATTTCGAAGACCCCGAGGCCATTTCCTCCCATCAAAATAGCGTCGAGACAAAATTGATGTTCTGCCTCTCTGTGCGACTTTCAATCTACCAACGACTTTTACTCTTGGTTCATGGCTGAGGCGTTTCTTTTTACCGAAATTGAAAGAACTCCTGAACATGGACGAGCATTCGCTCTCCATCATCATAAATTTGACTTGAGAAATTCGAAAACACACATATATTTCGGTCATGCCGGTTGTATTCCGAAAAGAAAGAAGCAAAGATACATGTCTTGAGTCGCTTCTCTGGAAACAACAAAATTTGTTCCTATTCTTCCTGTGGCTTTGGCCTGAGTGTCAAAAAATGGCAAGAGTTGACATTATGTCGGCTGTCTGCTAAAGCATGGGAAATGCAATCTCATGCCGTGAGAGGCTCGTCTGATTGAGATCAACGATGGAGGTTTTTCTCTCCTTCATCATGGATTTGGCATACAAATGTTGAAAACAATTGTGCATCTTGTCATGCCGACAGCATTCCGAAAAATAACACACGGGAGAACATGTCCTAAGTCGCTTCTTCGTTGGAAACAGCAAAATATGAGTCTTCTCTTGATCATGGCTTTGGCCTGAGAGTTTTGAAAATTGGCATGGCTGAAATACTGGCGGCTGTCTCCTGGACCAAAAAGATGAAGCGCTCAAGTCATGAGTTGCTCTTCTGATTGAAAACACGAAGGAGGTTTTTCTCTCCTTCATCATGACCTTGGCGGAAGAAGTTCATAAACAGCAATGCAGGTTTCATGTCGCCAGAAGTCAGTATTCTGAAAGATGACAACAATGACGACATGTCTTGAGTCGATGTTTTGATTGTAAACAACGAAGGAGGTCGGTCTTTCTATCATTCGGCATGATCTTTGCGCAGAAGTTCGAAAAGGGCTTTGTATTTTGCATTGTCAGTATTCCAAGATCTTGAGACAACGAGCGCATACTCTGGGCCGCTGCCCTGATTGGAACATAAGAGAGGACATTTCCCCCCTAATCACGTCTGTTGCAGCTCACGATTTGGAAGTCCATATGAACCAGTCGTGTGACTCAAATTCGTGCAGTTCATATTTTACACAACCTTCAAATTTGTGGTTTTCATCAAGAGTCTTTTGCTTCTCTGCATACAGCGCAAAAATCATTTACAATGGTTAAAAGTGACGGTGGTTGTCAGCTTTTCAAAAGATAAGGACCAAGCAGTATGTCTGGCGACGTCGTAACTTTCAAGAATACGAAGAAGCTTTCTTGGCCTATGATTCATTATGTGTAGACGTCTTGCTCTTCCGAGATTGGCTTACTACTACGATAGCATATATCAAGGACAATAGCTTGTCAGTGATTCAGAGCAAGTAGACAGGTAGCGCGACCGAAGAGGCACCGCGCCGCTTGGAGCCTAACAACCTAGCATACTCACTCAGTATAACCATTATCTGGATGGGCTGCCAAGCATGTCTATAGATTAGAACAGATGTTCTCCCTGGAGGAATGTAGTGTAGCGGCGCGGATTGATGTCCGCACCCGGCGCCTACTATATCGGGCATAGGCCACTTCGGCCAACCTGTCGCTGAACTACTGTTTCGGCCAACTTCTTCGCCGACTTCTTCTTATCGTTACCCTCATCGTCAACGACTCGAACGCTTCGCCGATCCGCAGTATGGATCTAAGCCGGTCCTCATCCTCTCAAACGCCTGGCTCGACGGGGCGTCGTAAATACACGATCCAAAGTCGCTTTGGCAATGCTCGTCAATACCGAAGTCGCAAAAGTCGGCCATGTGACGCATGTAGGAGACGCAAGACTGCTTGTGTCATCCACGATGAACCTCCTTGTGAGTACATTCACAAGGCATTCTTCCTGGTATTGGCTGCTGATCGCTTTGTGATGGGAAGGCACATATTGTAGAAGTCGAAAGTTAGTATGCATGTCGAGTGAGACGCGAGCTAGCTCTCGTGTCGTACAGGACACTCATCTCAGCCAAACGTTGGTCCTGCAAACTCAGGCCGAAGTACCGGAAGAGCATTCTCCTATTATCACATCTCCATTTGCCGAAGATGTAACAATATCGCCATCACCAACAGGACGAAGAGATGTTGTGCAGGCAAGTCCGGCGGCATTCCGCCATACTCCGGCACGGCAACCGCCATCTCCACTCAGACCCCTGACAGCACCTTTCGAGACACCCCTAACAGAAACTCCCACTACACACACCCTAGAAGACAACAGAAACAAAACAGCGCACCACATGGGACCAGCCGCAGAGCAGGACACATATGTGCTGAACGCTCTCAAATACGCTATCATAAGCGACTTGGATGAAGTCGACGCTGACATTGTTCGAGTTTATAACGGTAGCAGTCTTCCCCGTAGACCTCCAGTGCATTTCCTTCTTCTAGAGAATGAGTTTCCAGATCATACCAACCAAGTGCTGCAATCTGCGTCTGACTCCATCGAGGCCACAGTTCATCCACATGCATTGAAGCTTGTGAGTTTGTATTTCAAATTTGTTCATCCAGCGTACCCGATTCTATCCAAGGTTCGATTTCTTCGCCAATACTCAAGGTCCAAAGAAGACCTACCTGCGTCGCTGAGAGGGGCTGTTTATGCTCTTGGCTGCGCTTTTTGGCATCGCGATACCACTTCCAACATGGCATGCCCCTTTGAGCAGCATGAGCTAGTAGACTTGGCTCACACTGCTCTTCGTCGCGAACTCGAAGCTCCCAATATGTACAAACTCCAAGCATGTCTCTTGCTCCTCCACCCCAGGCCTCCGGACATTGACAGCGTGGAGACACCAAGTACATGGATTCTGGCTTCACAAGCTACAGCATGTGCTCAAATGGTTGGTCTTCACCGCGACCCTACGGACTGGAACATTGCAGCATGGGAGAAGAGTTTGAGGAAAAAGCTGTGGTGGACAACATACATGGCTGACTGCTGGTCCGCTGTTTGCCATGGTAACCCACCGCACATCAATTCTACCTCATTCGATACGCAACCACTAGAATTGCAGGACTTGGCTTCAGACGAGGATGTCCCTGAAGATTTTTTGCATCTTTGTTCACCAGAAATCTTGCAATCCAGGCTTTCCGACAGGTTACGATTTTTGGAGGCAGTCAAAATATCCCGCTATCTTCGCAAGAGCCTCGAGTGCGCTTTGTAGGTCTATCTCATACCACTTACATGTTCACACTCTCCTCTTACTGACAATGTCGCAGCCAGGTCAATCTCACCCAACATATAAGTATAACCTCCCCTCTACCTCAACTGCTCGCCTTGGAGAGAGAGATGAGGGACTGGAAGGACATGGTCCCATACTGTCTCGGTCTGGAACAAAGCGAGCCGTTTGGTATGCATTGGAATGGTCCGTCCAAGTACACACCTAGTGATAAGCAAATCGCTCTAACGAACACAAACAGCCCCATTGCATCTGTCCTTCTATGCCGCTCAGGCGCTGCTATATCGAGGGCTCATGTATCCCGCAACAAACGAAGCGAAGACAGACCCTACGTCCAATCTGCGGCGCTGGTTCTCAGCCGCTCTTGCTGCGTTCAGTCCGTTCACGGATTTCGTCTCAGCTTTGGTCGATGAGGACTTGGACTATTTCTGGAGTCGGCGTAAGCTGTCCTATACCCACTCCTTTCACCAAATTAGATTCTAATGTGGGCTTTAGATGCTCGATCGCAGTTGATTCTTTGCGGCAACTTCCTCATTTACCTCTTCATACTAGCATCAGGTCCGGATGAGGTGAAATCAGCGTTTCGGCTTTTGGATAGGTTTCACCAGGCGCTGCAGCGACTCGGAGTTAGCGGGAGTGAAAATTTGTCCCTCCTTCTTCGGCCAGTCAAACTTCGTATCGACTCCTTTTTCACTCAGGCTACCGACCTACTGAAGCGTGGGGGTAATATGGACCATACGTCTCCGAGATAGCAGACTGCGACCTGTACGAAAATTAAAGTCTAAGTTGACGCAGTTAGTTCAATCTGATGTAGTGCAATGAGTAATTACGTTCCTAGCGATGTCTTGTTGCTCATCGAAGAATTCACTAATCAGCGGCATACCCGCCTGAGACTCAAACAAGAAACCCTCCTAAACGTCAAGTCCTACACCCAATAAGCTACAATATCATGAGCGAGTTCTTAGTCATAACGCTGATGGGCCTAATCGAGGGCGACCAAATTTCTGCTGCATAGAGCATACCAAGGATAATATTAAAGCTGTAATGGCATGTGGCCTAGTACACAGCAGTGTATCTCGGGATGAATGAACTGGATGAGATAGAGTGCAAGCCTTGTCGTCTCGTTACCCATGACTGACTGTTGACTCCGGTATTAAACAAAACCAATGTTCTCAAGTCGCATCAAGCAAAGTGTAGGCGGTACGGTAGCGTTAATGACGCCTAATATACATGGAGATTAGATTGTGATTGCGATGGTGGTGGGTAAACCTGATCTGCCAAAGGTTTTATAGAATGGAGTAGATTAGTTAGGAAATGCCTTATCTGTTTTTTAAGCTAAGTATATAGACAGACAAAAGTAAAGTGAGTACCGGAACATTCCACAGCTATCTCAAGACTTTGTGTTCAATACCGTATCGTTCTTGCAGTGTTCAAGGTCAAGCTGGGCTTCGTCCGCTGAATTTATCGAAACCCCCGACGTGACCATTTCCCAGCGGTCTTCATATAACTTACGCACGTTTGATGAGCTTTCGTCTTGGCTGACAAATTCATTGATCCTGGCCGAGGGGAACACCCAGTGCAGTGCGCTAAATGCTGCAGCGCTTGCGAGGAAGCCATAAAGATAATTCAGATAGAAAAGCTGAATTGCTCCATCAGAAACCTTGACGGACGTGTTTACTGTGGCGACAAAACCGGGCAGGCAGGGCACAGTGCCAATTATCCACTGTGGAGCCAACGTCAGTAAGATGGGATTTTGCTGCAAGGAGAATCAAATACTTACGGCAACTGGAGCACGCCAGTTGACACCTCGTGTGTACCAATAAATGCTACTGGCGTCCCCTACATATAGGTCGTCCAATTTCAACTTCCTCTTGTTCACGACGAGATAACTAGCCGCCATCATACCGGTGATGGGTGCGAGAAAGACACCATAGCTAGACAATACAACGAGGAATACAGTAGCGGTATTGACGAGGCGCCATGGGTTGACGACGGGACTGAGAATCGCAATGATGAAAGCACCACGCCGGATATTCAGGTACCGCGGAAAGACAGATGCCAGGTCTATGCCTCCGGCTAGAGCGTTTCCAGGGAGGCTACTGCCAATTTGTGAGATACAAAGAGCGACGCCTGCAAAAAAGAGGGCAGTGCGAGTGCCAGCGCTATTGTCCATTTCCAGGAGACGCACGAAGAGTGTCGGCGGGTTCCATACAGCTTCACCGCCAAGTCGCTGTTGGGTCGCTGCTGTTACCAAAATGCCTAGAATTGAGGCGAAGATGCCGTAAAATGGAAATGCGAAGGCCTGGCCCCAGATGGCGTCTCTCGGACGCTTGGAAAGACGGGAGTAGTCGTTCTGGTTCATTATACCGGCGGCAATGGAACCAATCGTCGACATAATGCCATATATCATCAACCAGGTCGTACTACCTGAACCGCTCGTATCGGGGTTGGAGGAGATTGTGGAGCCGAATCCTTCGGGGCCCATCGTGCTGAGAGCCCATATCAAGAGCGCAAGGAAGAAGACGATCGTGACAGCGCTAGCAACATTGAAGAACTTTTGCAATCTATGCGGTGCGATCATCAGGGCTGGAAGGCTGATAACCGAGAAGATGAAATATGCGAGGAACTGTGCCGAGGTCATGCCCGTCTCCGCGGGGATCGTGTTGGGAATGCGCGACTCGTACTGAGGATCGAAAGAGAGGAGAATGAGATAGAGGCACTCTCCTCCAACCCAGGCCTGGAACCCATACCAAACTAGTATATGTGGATCAGTCTATGTGGATCGCTGTACAGGGTGGGGACTCACTGAAGCCTAAGAAGATTCTATTCCAGATGGCAAAATGTGCACCCCACATACCCCAGACAGCTCTACTCATTACGGAGAAGCCAACTTGCAGTCGTTAGCCTGCGCAGCCTATCAATATCTTTTTGGGTTTTATGCTTACTATGGTAATGAGCCCCTGCAAGCGAGCTGATGAGGAGTGCAACCGTCGCGAGAAGGTTTCCAATGACGATAGCTGAGCATCTGGTTAGCAGGAACAATTTGTGAGATAGATTCTTTCCTACCAATTATGGCCTGCCACCAGGTCAAGCCTAGGGGTATCAGAGCGCTTCCAGTCAGAAATGTAGCGATGTTGCAATTAATGAGGAGCCCTAACATATCAATGAGTACCAGCGGGCTGACGTATGCTCTTAAACCTACATAGGTTATGAAAGGTCGAGAAGGTCCATGTGCGTCGGATGGATTCGACAGGGCGGATATCTGCGTTCTGACATGGTCAGTGTCGCAAGAGCTGGTCTAGCATGAGTCTACATACGATCCATTGTGAGCTCCCTTGAAGCTCAAAACGCTTGAAGAAGCCGCGGGACTGCATCGTGATGGGTTCCCAACGAGATGGAAGTAAGCGCCAGGAATACGCGGCGCGATGGCATTGATAAGTACGTCCTCGCGTGATATCCGCGATAACGCGCAGAGGCGTCTATCTAGACCGTTGGCCCAGGCCAGTTATCAGAATGCTTGACAAAGTGATGCTTATGAGACGTGCCTATCTTCCCTCCTTCTTGAGTCGGAAACTAAGAGCGGGCTTGGCCTAGCGTGACGTGTAAATAGGCGAAGATCTCGGAGCATCATCGGTCAAGTGACAGCTCATTGGCGGCAAAGAGAGTGTCGGCCAACTTATACTCGGTCAACTTTCGTTCGGCCAACTTGTTTGCTTGGTGTCGGCTAACTGTGTCGGACTACGCAAAGACGAGAGTAGAACCATTCTCTGGCCTCCCTCCACAGGCCTGCAACGCTCCATGTAGACCTGACAGGATGTGGATCCAGCCGTTACCGAGGAGGGTTGCCTGTCTCAGATATGCTCTGACCGTTTATATTACATGCATCCACCTTCCTCACCTAGACATCTTGGCCTCTATTCCCCAAAGCAATACCACGCTGACACACGACACAGCATAGACAGCCCGTTGCACCACGACATTCATCACACTCTGTGCAGTCGGTCTCGTGCCCAGGATGTCCCTATATCGCATTGGAGTCGATGTTGGAGGAACAAATACGGATGCCGCAATTCTAGACATCAAAGATGCCGACGGTCCTCAGCGCGGTGTTCTCGCCTCGCACAAATCAGCGACCACCGAAGACATCACTAGTGGCATCGAAGCAGCCATACGCGCAGTCCTATCAGATTCTGGAGTAGATCATGGCCGTGTTCTCAGCGTCACCATAGGGACCACACATTTCATCAACGCACTGATTGAAGCGGATGCGAGGCGGCTTGACAAAGTAGCCGTGATACGCCTTTGCGGACCATTCACAAGACAAATACCTCCTTTCTCGGACTTTCCAGTAGGCCTACGCACCATTCTGGGAGGGGATGCCTACTATCTGGACGGTGGACTCGAGATTGACGGCCGCGAACTTGCCCCTCTGAATCTCGATCAAGTACGAACAACGGCAAGGAGCATTGTCGACTCTGGCATCACTTCAGTAGCTGTCATCGGGGTCTTTTCTCCTTTAGACCATAACGGCATGCAAGAAGAGCAATGCAAAAAAGCCCTGCTGCAAGAAACTCCGGGACTGCGCGTGGTCTGCTCTCACGATATAGGTCCCATAGGACTTCTGGAAAGAGAGAATGCTACCATTCTCAACGCTGCTATTCTGCGCACAGCATTCAGAGTTACAAACAGCTTCAAAGGGGCCATGGCGCGTCTCGGGCTTCCATGTCCATTGTATCTGTCGCAGAATGATGGAACGTTGATCGATGCAGATACTGCTGCGCATTACCCCATCAAGACCTTTGCAAGCGGCCCTACGAATAGCATGACGGGTGCTGCATTTCTCGCTGGCATGGATAAACAAGTGCCATCCACCTCGCAAGCGAATGATGCTGCGCTCAACAACGAGCCGCAGGTCCTGGTCGTGGACATTGGCGGTACAACGACCGACGTCTGTGCACTATTACCGTCAGGATTCCCAAGGCAGGCTCCCGGATTCGTCGAGGTTGGTGGCGTGAGAACCGCCTTCTCAATGCCTGAAGTTGTCTCGGTCGGACTAGGCGGCGGAAGCAAGGTTTTCGTCGACTCGTCCAATGCCAATCCCAAAGTTACCATCGGACCAGCATCAGTGGGTCACTTTTTACATCAAGAAGCTCGGGTATTTGGAGGCAGTACTTTGACTTCAACGGACATCGTCGCGGCTCTTGGCAACGCGCAGCTTGGAAACGCAGAGCTCCTTAACGGACTGTCGCCTGCAGTAGTCAACAGCGCTCGTAAAGAGATAAACAGAATGCTTGAAGCAGTCATTGAGCAGATGAAGGTATCTTCTGCCCCGGTCCACATACTTCTTGTCGGAGGTGGCTCGATTCTGGTCACAGAGGACTTGAAAGGAGTCGACAAATGCATCAAACCAATCCATCAGGGAGCTGCCAATGCTGTGGGGGCAGCGATTGCCAAAGTTTCTGGTGAGATTGATGTGGTCGAGCTGCTTGGTGATAGATCCGAGAACGAAGTCGTTGAAGAGGTTTGCCAGAAAGCGATAAATCTGGCTGTGTCCAAGGGCGCAACAAGAGGGCATACTCAGACCATGGAAATCAACAAAATGCCTCTTCCATATACGGATAATAAAGCGATAAGAATACAAGTACGCGCGGTGGGTCCGCTTTCAATACCGGATGAGCTGACGCCCCCGGTATCGCCTACATTAGCAGCACAAAAAGAGGAACTCTTAGAACTGGAAGGCCAGAAGGTCTCAGTGCCAAATGCCCTGGAGTCGACTACCAAACCTTCCCTGGCGGTTGACCTGGATCAATATCGACCACGTGTGCAAGACGGTATCTGGTACGTGTCCGAAGTAGATCTGGAGCTCATATCGACAGGCTGCGGAGTCTTGGGTACAGGCGGTGGAGGACCGACACACCATGAGTACCTAAAGAGTTTGCATGCGCTCCGAAGCGCGCCTGGAGGACGAATGCGCATCGTCTCGCCTTCAGCTCTCAAAGACAACGATTACTGTTATTTTGGGTCGTGGTACGGCAGCCCAAGCGTAATCAACGAGCGCATCGCTGGTGGGAACGAGATCACCCTCGGGATGGAAACTATGAAGCAGGTCACAGGTGGCAAGCCTATGGCCGGCATCTTCATTGATGAAATGTGAGTTCCTTGCAAACAGGCCAACAATCGTACTGACTAAACACAGTGGCGGCGGAAACGGTATGAGTGCCTTCCCAACAGGCGTCCATTTCGATGTGCCCGTCATCGACGGGGACGCCATGGGTAGAGCTTACCCGACGATGTACCATGGTCAGTATAACCCCCCGGTGTGCTAGATCCGTATTAACTTACGATCAGCAATCTTCTCCGTATACGGATATCCACTAGTACCTTGTGTACTATCCGACGCACGGGGCAACACATCAGTGGTCATGGTAAGCAGATAAAGACAGCGATTTTGAAAGTACTGGTTTAATCTTCGAATTTTAGAGTACTGATTCACCCGTACGACTCGAGAAGATGCTCCGCGACGCGGCTATCGAGCTCGGCCTGGCTTGCGCAGTATGCGCCACCCCTCTTCCAGGTTCCGCTATAAAATCATACGGCATCCCGAATACGCTATCGTTGGCATGGTACCTTGGGCGTGCTATCCATGCCGCACGAAGATCCAAGCAAAGCTACACAGATGCGATAGTAAGACCCTCACCCTCCAACAGTTCAAGCTTGCTAACACCGGATCCTAGTTCAGAGTCTGCACTGGCAGAGTCCTCTTTACCGGCAAGATCGTGAATGTTACTCGCTACATTGGCGGTGGGTACACCATGGGCACCGCCATCATTGGACCCGACCACGACGAGACAAATAGTGAGATCGCTCTGGCCGATTCCTACATGACGATTCCTTTCCAAAATGAGTACCTCTACGCCGCATTGAGTGACTCCACAGGCTCGGAAGCATCTCGAAAAGTCGTTTGCACTGTTCCAGACTTGATCTCCATCCTAGGTCAGGATGGCGAGGGAATTGGGTCTCAAGACCTGCGGTACGGCCTGCGCGTCAGCGTGATTGCTCTTCCAGCACATCCTCTGTGGAAGACCGAGAAGGGGTTGGCTGTGGGCGGGCCTGAAGGGTTTGGGCTGAAAATGCCTGTTGTTGGAGTGGAAAGCGGGTTTACCAAGGCGCGCAGTGTCATTGAAGAGTTTGATTGTAAGCAGTAGTATACTCTGGTTACTCGTGTCAATATCACCAAGTACTGGCTACTGATACATCTAATCGATTAACAATCCCAAATATCACAAGGCATTGCATGGAATCAGTCGCATGCAACAAATCTTCCATGACACATGACCCTACTCGAGCAACCAGGAACGACCGACAGATTATTCGACGCTAGATTTTCCTGTCATCTTAATCCCGTTCATCGAAAGTGTTCAACCATCGCATAAAAGCTGGTTGACACATCGCGCGTAGTCAATCTGTGTGGCGCGAGTACCCGCGTGGCGCCTGCCCATCACGGTACTACCGCGCACCACACCCACGCATTTTCACACATGCTCCAACCCAATCCCTTCTCCTCCCCTCCGAAACCCAAAAGTTGAATCGCCGGCGACAGGAAATTCACAATGTCCCACGAAAGCGTTTGGTACTCGCGCCCACGCACCTACGGCAAGGGCTCGCGGAGCTGGTACGTGTTGCACTTGTAGTCCGTCCATCATCGCACACATCTCGCACCACTCTCCCAAACTCGTTTTTTCTTTTATTCACAGATATCACAGCGTCGTAACCGGCTCCCGCAAACACGCCGGCGTAATCCGCAAATACGGACTGAACATGAGCCGTCAGGCATTCAGGGAGAAAGCCGCGGATATTGGGTTCGTCAAGGTGAGTCTCGAACTCGAAATCCATCAAACTCCATCAAACTCGGGGGAATGAGTGATATATAGGGGGCTAATGTGTGTGTAGTACCGCTGAGCTGTACGGTAAGCTGTACGTTAAGCTACGAGAGGCGAAGTTGAAGGATGAAAGGAATCGCTCAAAAAGTGGGAGACTAGGGTGGAGACCAGGCTTGGAAAAGAAGAGTGAGAATGCAATAGTTCACGTATCTCTGTTGTGTGCGGCTGCAGAATGCATAAACTACACCGTGGCTATGCGACGCGGGGGAACAGACAGCTAAAGTTACCCAATCTACACCTCCTGATTTCCCGGCAGCTTTTGTCGTCCGGAATGAAGTAAGATGGGGTTATCCCATTCCTCACACCCATCTTTTGAAACGGCTTCAAAGACCGGTGGGATCATTCAGCAGCATAAAGAAAGCCCCGAGTGACAGAGCAGCGAGACATTCACAGAAACTACGAAAGCTACGCGTGGATTCGCTCGTCTTCCCATCGCCAGGGATTCTGTACATCGTCCTCCTTGTAATATAAGTCCATGGTCTTGATGTGCACATTCACATGCACATGCACATCCACAAACAAGCCGTGTTAACAAAACCTTCTCCACTCGAACCGAAAGCCCACACAATGAAATGTGCTTCGTCCAGCTCCAAAACATTTCCTTTTCGATCGTCGAACATGCTCAATGAATCTTCCGCTAGTGGTACTTATCTCGCGCTGCTACAGCACTGCATGATTCCTCTGGAGACGAAGGACAACGTGTAGTCTTACTTCCGCAAGCCATGCACAATTGAAGAGAGTGTGGGTGAGATAGAGTGACGGTCAAGTCCCCTGCCAAAGGGGATGCAATTGTGGGTCAGTAGACATTCAATCTAGTTGTATATCTGTATATCTATTTGTAACTAAATTACGCGTATAACGACGAATCCCACCCAGCACCACGCTATGCTATGCAACAACACTCCCAACCCAAACCCAAACCCCAGGCCCAAAATCCCATACATCACTCCAAAACAATACAACACTAAATCAACCCCTTCCGCCCCTCCCTAACCAACCCCAAACTCCTCTCACAATCCCCACAATACCTTTCCACCCACGCCCTCACATCCCCTTCCTTCTTCTTGTCGCCCTTGCCGTTCAGAATCGTGCCAACCCTGCTGCACTTCTGCGTCTCGTCGAGCAGCCAGTGCTCGTACGCGGCCTCGACGACCTCCTGCTCGATGCGGTTGACGACGCGCAGGGCGACGAGGAGGTCGTGTCGCTGGGCGCCGAGGTTGCGGCGGGTGCGCTCGAGGCGTCGGGTGCTTGATGTTGTGGGGTCGTAGAAGGAGTTTGGTGAGGTGGAGGAGGAGGGATGGGTGAGGAGGTGTGTGAAAGTTTGGTGGCTGGTCGAATTAGCAGGGTGTTAAGGGTGTGTGGTGATGTGAAGAGGGGACGTACCATCGGTTATCTGCGATGCTATCCGCCGGCAGCGCGAGCTCGAGGCTGGTGTCGTTAGGGTTGGCGAAGGCGTCGGCGATGTCGCGTAGGTAGACGGCGCGCGTCATGGTGATTGAGGGGCCGACGCCCAGACGCGACATGTAGCTTGCGGCGTTGCGCTCGTTCCACCATGCCCAGCTGTCCTTGGAGGTGTAGAAGAAGTTTGCTCCTCCACTAGCTAGCAGCAACACGACGAGCAGCTTGTGTGTGGAGACCACATTGCCGATGCCAGCAAAGATGGCCAGCACCCAGCTCATGACAGTCGACAGGACGCTGATGATGACGTTGCCGATGTACTGCGCGACGAACGAGCCTGTTGTTGTTGGTTTCAGTTTGAACTTGCGTGGGCGGTTCGGCGGGGGTATGTCCTCAGCATTCACCTGCACAGCTTGGGTCTGCACGCCAACCTGGCCGAAGATGTTGGTGACCTTGCCAGTGCTTCTGTTGTGTCCGAGGCGGGCGACTTGGTCGTTGACTACATCGACAAGATCCTGCGCTTCAAGCTCCAGGTCCTGGAGACCCTGGCGCTCGATGAGCTTCTTCGCAATGCGTGGATTACGTTTCCAGTCGATCTTGGTGTAGACAGCAAGCTTGCACCGTGATTTCGATACATGTGTGATGACAACCTTGCTAAGCAGCACAAACCGCTCATGACCCGGCAAGTACCACGGGGTTTTCCTATCTGAGACCACGTAGCAGAGGTGGTCGTTCAGCACTTCGATGATTTGGTAGTCATTGATGACAACACTAGCACTGTTCTTACCGTGCTGTATGATCTCGTACTCAAAATCACGACGCTGATGCGTCTTGTCGGTTGCTGTCCAGGGCCCTTGTACCACCCGCTTTGCGAGTCGTTCCCTATACAGCAGCTGAAAGACGGCACTCTTGTCACCAAACAGGATGTGGAAGAGCCCCTTTGCACTGATCTCGTACTCCTTGTCGACGGCGACTTGCGTCATACCGGCAGGAGCGAACACAACCGGCTGAGATGGCAGCTTGAACTTGGCTGTGGTTTTGCTGGCACCGACTCCAGAAGGCCCAAACAGGTTTCCGTCGATGCGGAGACTTGTCTTGATGTTCTTCCCGCCGTAGCCAGGATCCATGGGCGTATCCGGCGAGATCTCTTCCCAGCCTTCCTCGCCGGCTGACTGATTGTCGTCAGTCTCCATCCTGATCAGTGTCTTGATGACTTCGCCCAGCTCATGTTCGCCGGTGGTGGCGTTCCGAACCAAGAAGTTGAGGCGTCGCTGGAGGAGCTTGAGAGGCTCGAGGAAGGTCTTGACAGTGATCCTAGTCGCGCCGTCTTCTCTCGCACCAATCTTGAAATGCAGGAAGAGGAAGTCGCAGTCTTTGCCGGGCGCAGCAGTGACTTCGTCAATCTGGTCCATAACAATCCCCGTCACCAAGACGAGACCAAGATGGTTGCTGTAAAAGTAGATATCCTTGGTCGTGACATAGACACGGCCTGGAAACTCCTGCTGCTCAGTCGGGTTCCAAACAGCGCGGAACACCAACACCAGCTTTTCTGATCGTGGGACTGTAGGGAAGAGGATTCGGAACTGCGCATCCTGCATCCGTAGCGCAGCCGGGTATTGGCTAGGGAACTCGTCTTCTGAGGTGGACGGCCGGCTGATGGGACCACCGAGACTGATGGTCTTTCGATGAGCGGGTACTGCAGGGGTGGTGCTTGTAGCCGGATCTTGATCTGCGGTACCTTCGGGCTTGATATCGAACAGATCACCGGGAGGGGCGTTGATGGGACTGGGCGGTCCTGATATACTTCGATCGCGAGTTCCTGGCTCGTCTGGTTTGCCAATCTTGTTTACGTAGCCCCAGTTCACGGAGCCCCACAGGTTGGCCATGAGACCACCAGGCATGTTGCCAGACTTGCCAATGCCAAGCCCTCGCTCTCCACTGACAGCCACGGCGGCCTTGCTCAGGTTGGTGGGTGCCGGCGGATTTGCGAGGGTGTTTGGTGACAGGCTTGTGTATGGAAGTGTTTGTCCCATGACGAGGCGTGTGTCAGGAAGACCCGGTGCAGGAGCGGTAATTTGACCGACTTGGACGATGTTGTGGCTGGCCGAAGCAAGACTGGCGGATATGAGACTGGCAATACCACCGGTAGCAGAGGAAGGATTGCTTCCACTGAGCTGAGGCCCTGCCGTCGACTTGCGTGACAGGTCCAGCTTCTCCATGATGCGTGCAGCATGGTCTCGTCGACCTACCTCGCCTTCTCGGTCCAGTCCAGTGGCTCGACGTGACACGTCCATACTGGCACCACGTGAAACGTCGCCGCCAGGTATACCGAGCGATGTTTCGGCGCGGTCAAGACCTGTGATTTCGTCGCTAGGGTGGGCAGCATGGCCTTCTGATGTCTTAGCAGCGAACTCGGGTGCGACGGGGGGACTAATGGAGAAGGCAGCGTCGACAGCGCCTTGAGCTCCGGGGAGGTCCTTGGATGTGTCTTCCAGCGCCTTGCGTTTGGCGACCTCGAATGCCGATATCCACTCGGTGATATCACTCTGGGTCTCAGCTTGGAGCAGGATGGTGGTGTCTTTTGTCTTGACTTCGAAGCAGAAGCGTCGTTCCTCCTGGAAAGCGGGTCGAATACCACACAGCAGCACGCCAATCTTTTCAGACTCCTCAACAGCACCTGAACGTGTGCCTTGTGTGAGCCAGCCAAAGATACCGTTCTTGACGAAGAACCACCTCCTGACCCAGTATGTCCTCGCAGGTTTGCCGGTGATGGTGCGCTGGAAGAGCCAGCCCTGCTTCTCTGCCTTTTCGTTTGCGGGATCGGGCTTGGCGGGGGATTGTATGTTGGCAGATGACGGGCCGGGCGTACCCAGGTAGGCGACGGTGGAGGCTGCGTACGAGTCGAGGTCTCGCGACGGGCGCACGCTCTGCTCGGCGGCTTGCTCGACCTGCTGCCGTGCCAGATGCAGCTCTCGCTTGAAGACGCGCTCGCCGTTCTCCATCTCCTTGCTCCAGCCTCGCACGCGCTCAATGTCAGTGTTGCCGAGTGCGAAAGCTTTGGTGGGGGCGTCCTTTGCCGTCTTCATCTCGCGCCACTGCTCGTGGATGACCTTGACGAGGACCTTATCCAGCGTCAGTCGCACTTGCGGGGCGAGGACGCAGAAGTTCATGCTCGCTTGCAGGTAGGCGCGCCGTGCCTCGTGCAGCTGGAAGGCGTCTTCTCGCAGCGACGACGCTTCCTTGGACTTGACCTGGCTGGCGTAGCGGGCAATGGCGCCATCGAAGGTGCGCTGGGTGGAGTCGAGGTTCTTGCGTGCCTCTTTCAAGATACGCAGGTCGTTGTTCAGAAAGGCTCTTATCGGCTCGCACACGGTCGTCTCGGCCTTCTTCATGCTTCGGCAGGTGCTGTTCCAGTACTCGCGTGCCCCCTCGCCGAAGCGCTTGAGGGCGAGGACGGTGTAGTCATGATCGAGGATAGCCTCGGACAGCTGCAGCGGCGGGTGCGAGGACTGCACGTACGTGTCGACGATACCCTGGAGCGTGCTGAGCTCCGAGGCGAGCCGCGAGGTCGCGCGGACGTACGAGTCGAGCCAGCGCTCGATGAGCTCGATCTGGTCGGCGAAGTGGACGGCGGTGGCTCGGAAGGTGGGCGAGTCGAGGGCGGCTTCCTTGATCACGACGGGGCTGCATGCAGGGTGAGTATCTACTATGTTGTGGGTGCATCTCGACCTACATCAGGTCCAACGGCTTCGACACGGGCTCGAGGGTGGGCGGTTGTGCCTCGTCCTCAGCCATGGCGGCGGTAGAAGCAGCGCAGAAAGGGGTATCAGAAGCTCAAAAGAAGCAACCAGGGCAGCTATTATACATGACAGGAAACAAAAGTAGGCATGGAAAGGAGCCCGGCGATGTTGCGTGCAGTGCTCGGTGCTGGAGGGCTCGGGCTCGGGAGTGCCGTATTCGCTCGTACTGCCCGACTCCCGCACCGACGTCAACGCGGGCGAGCAGACCCTGGTCCCGGCGGCCCACTTTTAAGTCGAACTCTTGGCGGCGCTCTTGCTTTGCGAAATTTTGAGGAAGGCGCAGACTACACCGCACCCCACACAAGATGCCCCGAAGCGCCTCGAAAAGCAAGCGCGAGCTGAACGGCGATGCCGTCGCCGCCGACGACCGCCCGCAGAAGAAGGCCAAGCTGCTCGACCACACCGACGACGAGGAGTCCGACGCAGACACGGGCGCCGGCTTCCAGGTGAACGAGGAATATGCGCGCCGCTTCGAACATAACAAGAAGCGTGCCGAGCAGCATAGGCGTGCGTATAGTCTGTCCTGGAGCCAATTGAATCTACTAACACCACATAGTCGAGGAAAAGTACGGCAAAGGCCGGGCGTACGACGAGGACGAGGAAACCGAAGACTCTGAAGACGGCGTCGACGAGGACGATGCCGCCGAGCTGCTCGACGAAGCCCTCGACGACGAGGTCATGGCCACCCTCAACGCCCTCCGCTCCAAGGACCCCCGCATCTACGACAAGGACGCCAAGTTCTACACTGAAGTCGAGGAAGGCAGCGACGCCGAGGACGGCACAAAGAAGGAGGCTTCCATGACGCTGAGGCAGTTCCACACCAAGAACCTGCTCGAGGGCCGAGTCCCCGGAGAAGACGAAGACGACGCCCCGCCCAGGACGTACGCCCAGGAGCAGGAGGAGATCAGGAAGAGCCTGGTCAATGCGGCCGCCGACGACGAGGACGACGACTTCCTCGTAGCCAAGCCCAAGCCCGCAAAGTCGAACAAGAGCCGCGTCAAAATCACCCAGGACGACGTCATCAAGGCCGACCACGACCCCGAGCTCTTCCTCTCCAACTACATGGAATCCCGCGCATGGGTCCCCGCCGACAAGACAAACTTCCAGCCCCTCGAGTCCGACGACGACGAAGAAGACGCCGCCATCGACGAATTCGAACACGCCTACAACACCTACTTCGAAGACACCACCGGCACCAACGAGAAGCTCACCACCTACGCCCGTGACGCCGTCGCCGCCACCACCGTCCGCCGCGACGAAGGCAACAGCAGAAAAAAGGCCCGCGACGCCGCCCGAGCCAAGCGCGAAGCAGAGCGCAAAGAGCGCGAGGAAGACCTCGCCCGTCTGCGCAAGCTCAAGGTCGAGGAGATAGAGGCCAAGGTCAAGCAGATCCGCAAGATCGGCGGCCTGAGCGGGCGCGACTTCAAGATGGACGAGTGGAAGGACGTTCTCGAGGCAGACTGGTCCGACGACCAGTGGGACAGGGAGATGTCGAAGCGCTTCGGCGAGTCGTACTACAACGAGGCCGACGCCGGCTCGGACAGCGACGACGGCGCAAGCAAGAAGAAGAAGAAGCCCAAGAAACCAAAGTTCGACGACGACATCGACATCAAGGATCTCATCCCCGACTTCAAAGACTCGGACGACGAGCGACCCACTCTCTCCGACGATGAAGACGAGGACGCCATGGACGTAGACGAAGACGACGCCGCCACCAAGGCACAGTCCTCCAAAAAGCGCAAACAAGATCGTGCAGACGCCAAATCCGCCGCCCGCCGCGACCGCCGTCTCATCGAGAACCTCGTCTCCGAAAATCTCAAATATGAAGCCGCACTCGCATCCAAACCCTCCAAAACACCTGCCCGCTTCCGCTACCGCGAAACCTCGCCCACCACCTTCGGCCTCACCGCACGCGACATCCTGCTCGCCGACGACAAGGCACTGAATGAATTTGCTGGGCTGAAGAAGTTGGCTGCTTTCAGGGATGCAGATAAGAAGAAGAAGGATAAAAAGTATCTCAGCAAGAAAGCCCGTCTCAGGCAATGGCGGCAGGATACATTTGGCGATGCCGAGGGGCCAAAGGGCGGCTTCGAGACGTTGATTGGGGAGGGAGATGCTGTGGAAGATACAAGGGGGAGTGGGAAGGGGAAGAAGCGCAGGGTGGAAGAGACAGAGGGCGGTATTATCGAGGGCGAGAAGAAGAAGAAGAGGAGGAGTCGGAAGAAGAAGAGTGCCGAGGAGGAGATTTAGGACTGTGTATATGTATTATGGTTGGTTGGTTGGTTGATTGATTAGAAGTAGGGGGTTTATGTTATATCCCGATGATTACTTGTTTCCTAAATTTCGAATTTCGTGGAGTGGGCAATCTGATGACATCCACCTGCTCAATATCTTCTTCTCTTGTTTATTCTTTCTGAAACCGCTTCTGCCATGCTCTTCTTATTCACTCCCACGATTCGATGCTAACATCCCTCTCACGCTCGCAGACACTGACACCTCGTCCGTCATGCTTCTACCATCTCCCAACGCTCAGTCCTTAGAAGTCCTCGTGGTTCAGCGGTCTATACGTTGACGCACGCTCACAGCGGTACTAAAATCCCAGTGTACGAGCTGAGATAGCCGTGCGTGGAGGATGTAGATTAGGGCACCGTCTAGAAGGAATGTTAGCTTCGGTTTTTTACATTGCAGTAGATGTGGATATGGAGTGTTTGATCAACTTACAGTCTGCGTCATTATACAAGATCGATACACCTGCCTTGAGTCCGAAGACGACACTCCGAGACACGTCCAAGACTGCATTATCCGAGCGTCTCAACTAACACCACTCTTTTCGGGGATTCTTTCATCTCCCACTTATGAGGATGTAGGTGTACTTGATAACGAGGGCTAGAAAAACTCCACCTCGAGACCACACACGTCTATCGGAGATATCGGGCGGAATACGCTATCTTCCCGCTCAACAGCGTACACGGGACTTCTCTCAACAGCGTAAACCGGACTCCTCGACAGCTTCCTCGCCCTGTCAAACCGCCACCCATACGTCTCCGACTTCTTCCCGCAGACAATACTCGTCTCGCTGCCCCGCCCGCTCGTCAACACATGCAGTGCACTAACTGCGTTTGCCAGTGAGCGCTTCGCAGACGTGAGGCGAACCTTGAGAGACGCGAGGTGCGTTGCGTGCAGCGCGCGGTGCTCGATGTACTCTTCAATTCTAAGGACCTTCTTTTCGGCGTTCAGTGGGGCGACCCATGGACAGTACCGGACTAGATCGTCGCGCAGCGTGAGGTCGACGAGGCCGTGGGGAAGCACTTCTTCCAGCTTGGCGGCGAAGTTGGGGTACCATCCTAGGAGCATTATCATGGGGATTTCTGCTTTGGCGAGGCGCGGCATGAATTTCAGCATGGTGAGGGTGCCTTGGACGGCGGGGAAGCGGACGCTGGCGAGGGGGTACTCGGTGGTGGATATGGAGCCTGGGCCTAGACGGAGGATGAAGTGGCATTCTTCTAGGGTGTCTTTGACGTGGAAGAGCGCAGTGTTGAGCTCGTCGAGGCCGAGATACGGGCCCAACGAGGGGCCGGTGGTGGTTGCGGCGTTGAAAATGAATTCGTGTTCGAAGTAGAGATATTTCAGCTTTGGAGTTGCGGCGAGCAGTTCGCCTAGGGTGGCTCTACTGATATTGGTGCGGAACAGAGTCAACGAGGTCAATGAGGTGCTGCTTGGCGGTGGGTCCTTCCAATGGAAACGCCAGGGTTGCGACATGGAGCACTCGAACTCTGCGATCGTTGACGAGTAGAAGATGGGGCGTATCAGATTCAGGTCCATGTACGATACGCTCGCGAGCGGATCAAGACACTTATCTCCCAAAACGACAGTATGTAGGTCTGGGAAAATATAGTCCGTTCTCTTCAGCAGCTGGGGCAAGAACAACGAATAGCGCAGGAAGCCTTCACCGAGATCCAAAGAACGCAGAGCCGTGAGGCGCGTCAACACTAAAGTAGCTAGCGCATCGGCGCATCGTCCTCGGAATTGTGGCTGCGACTGCTGCATGTCGTCGTCGACGAACCGGTAGAATATGTTGGAGGCAAACACGAGCTGGGCCTTGGAAAGCGTTGTGCAGTCGTCAAGTCCCCATAGTTTGACATTCCGACTGCCGTCTCCTAGCCAGGGGTTGCATTTATTCCAGCACAGCTGCGTGCCCGACATTTTGATGGAGAAAACATGAGAAGCCAAGTTTGGACGTTCCAGAAGGGTGCGCAGTAGCAGCGCAAGTTTGCGTGCACATGTCCCTGACCTAGTGGCTGCAAATTTGAGGTCTCGATACAGCCGGGGAATCGATTCTTTGCATGTTGTAAGGCACGTGAGCGCCAAAGAATGGTGCTCTCTCTTTGAAAGGAAGTCGAGAACGCGATTGAGGAGGTTTGGGGGTAGGTCCAGAAGACGTGCCATCGGTCCTTGATATGTAGGCTGGCGGAAAGGCGGTAGTAGGTTGCCGTGTGCGTTGCTGTGCCTCAAGGTGGTGTATAAGACGACGGCGAACACATGTTCACGAGCTGAAGATGTTAAAAGAGGCAGAATTCATCAGGTTCGAGAAACAACCGGCCCTGAGCTAAGTGAGCAAAGTTCGCGGCTACCACTAGGCGCCCAACACAACTATTAATGAACCACCACCAACAATCTGGAACCAGCAGTGCGCTCAGGAAGCTTGTCTTTGACGTCCGCGTTCAAACTTACTTCCACGACGAACTGGTCGTTGGAGTATAATTAGTGAGATCGCCGCTTTATTGGTTGCGAATCACGAGCCTCAATTAGTCGGGGGAGCTATGTGGGGTGTCGCGGCTGGGTGTGGGGAAGTAACCGCAACGCCACAATGGAGGGGTTTTGCCTCGACTGGGTAAAAGGTTCTGCCACCGATGTTTCCCTTTTACATTCAATCCCGGCTTCACCGATTCCGGACCAGATGAGATCGTAATCCGCGGAGGTGAAACTGCGAGGCGAGTCCCAATGGTATTCCAGCGCGCTCATGTCTGCAAAGACGCTCGAATCGATTGATCTTGGAACGCTCGAATTTGACCTCCTTTACAAGGTCTCGATGGTCCGACTTCTTCCAACGAAGTAGCATGGGATAGAGCAAGGCTCCAACAACCGACTTGTTCCTGCACGTAGTTGCAAAGTCGAGGATTTGCCCATCGAACCAACTCAGAGAAGGGTCGGCAGGCTGCCAAACCGAAACACTTTCCAAAGCCAGTGCGTGATCGAGCAAGGCGAGAGTTGCGTGGTACGCATAGGACAAATCCATGCGTGCACTCATGGCGTATTGTGCCTCAGATTGAGATTGTTGCAAAGTCAGCTCTTGGGGGAGAATTGACGTGTCAAGCTGGTACGATAACTGTGCGTGCGAAAGGTCAAGCCGGAGGGAGAGATGCCGCAGATAGGGAGGAAGAAGCGGATAGATATCGGCAGTAATCGAGAAGTCGACATCACCAGTCAGGAAAGGTATGGGGACTTCTATTGTATGTAAACGCTCGAAGCTGGTTAAGTCGAGGAAGCCAAATTGCCGGGCTCCGATTCTTGGCTGCTCGAATGCGAATTTTCCCGAATCAAAGTACTCGGCTGCAAACACTAGAATCTCAAGAGTATTTCGGACCGCGCTTAGTGATGTGTTCCATGCATCGAGGTCAATCCATCGATCCGGCGCCTCGTTGCGTTCATGGCAGTCGTAGGCAATGTCCCACGTGAAAGAACGGAGCTGAGGAGCGCAAGCAAGTAATGGGCGGACTGCAAGGGCGCACGAGGTGGAATATCTGATCACCAATTTCGTGACATTGGTTGTTCGCACCTGAGCGACAAGTAGTCGACTTGGCCAATGTGTCATTCCTCCCGGATTGAACGCTCTGCTCAGCTCCGCTTGCGTATCGGTAACCGAAAACTCAAGCTTCTCAAGTCCAGGGAGGTTAAGGACTTGATCGAGATAGACGCGAGCCTTCTTATCTGGATAAGGGAGTCCAGATTTCCTGTCAACGTTGCATGACGCTGCCTTGATGAAGGAGAGCCGTTCAAGTAAGGCTGGAGACGCATGACGTTGATTCCAAGCTCGTTCAGCATAAAGGTTGCGAAGCATGGTGTGGAGACGATCCATAGTCGAGTACGTAAAGTCTGATGTGTCAAGCTGCTGCAACGTTGGCAGACTCAGTACAATCAAAGTTGCATACGCAGAATATTCCCGCTGTATGATGGCGTCTCTAAGATAGTCTTCGCTGGTGATCAATGTCTCATCGTTCAGGATAGACATAGCCTTCCGAAACATTGCTTCATCATCGAAGTTTTTGTCTCGAGGGAGCCAACGTTGGCCTTCTTTCACTCCATCCTCGGATGACGGACCAAGGCGCAGTGTCTCGACTCGGCCCGCGCGCCGGGTGTCGTTAAGGATGCTCAGACAGAATCTGTCGATGCGCGGTATTCTATCTCCCGGTCGTATGACTAAGTCGATGTGTCGATATAGATAGGGCACGACCAATGTATTCAGGCTTTTGTTTACTCGAGAAAACGCGTAAAGGTCTCGCTGCGCTAAGTAGGAAGCAATGAACTCAACCAGCTCAGTCGGCAGGAGCGAAAAGGTAGCCATGGCTAGCAGGACAGCAACAGTGAGTTAGTCTCAAACCAGCGTGCTATGTTTGCATAGTGAGCCAAAACGCCTTGATGCCCAGTGAAATGTGATTGTATTGGGAGGTGCTGCCTAAACGACGCATGACTTGACCAAGGTGGGGCAAGTGCAATGTGCCAACCAATCAACCAAACACTCTGCATCTCAGAACTGCGGTCACGTATTTGTTGTACTCGGCGCAACATTGTCCTTGTGATTAGTCGTCGCATACTTTCGATATGCTCGGACTTTGGATTACTCTCGACCTCCAAGTGAGCGCAGTCTTCGACTATCATTTCCCACCACAGCGCATTTGTACCCACTGTGTATTCTAGATGGTCTCCCCCACTCGCGTTACCTTTTCGTTATCATTTAGGCAGTCTCAGCAAGCGACGTCACCTCTCCCTCATGACACCGCTGAACCGCGACTGGTCGTAAACCAATATAGAAGCGTAGACCCTTGAAGGTAGGTCAAGGAGCTAAGGATCTCGTCGATCTACCGATGACATGGAACAAGGACGTATATAGAATGCTATGAATGAGATCACCAATGTCATGATATGCCATATCGGCACGCCTCATCCGACACCCGCTTTGCCGGAGGGGCACAGTGACGGCGGGTTTCCAGAGCAGAGGAATGTTCGTTTGCGGAATGCGACACTATGGCAACGCCACGTTGCTGCGAAGGATTCCCATGGTGTTCGTTGGCCACGCGCTGGTCTCGACAAGATTATTGACCGTGTCATGTCGCCACTAACGCCCTCCTCAGATTTGTTGTTGTACTGATGTCCATCGCCGAAACACCGTGGTTAAACTTCACAAATACTTGTTGTTTCAACTTTCAGGTCATACTGCGAGTGCATGGGTAGGAATGATCACATTCTCATTCTGTAGTACTTTCGACGATTGTTCGTCCACCGGTCCTCACAGGTGAAGCCTGGAGAGTTCAGATCCAGTCAGTATAGCGGCTAGGGTGACAGTAGAAATATCGAGGAATTGCGAACCTTGCAGGTTTCGAGCAAGGGGTTCTGCAGAGAGGCTCGCTTCTGCGTGCTGCTCGTGACAAACTCTGATGTAGCAGATAAATTGCCAACGGTGACAAGCAGCATCTCTAGACGAAGTGCTCCCCTGGTGCTCAGTCTGATCAGCGTAGACGCTCGTGGAGTTGCACGAAAACTGAGGCACTGTGAACATCTGAGATCCAGTCACTTTGCGGCCAGCGTGACAGCCTCTAAAGTAACGGCTTTGGTGGGGGCGGTCATAATACTCTGTGCATCACAGCACATGCGACGAGGCCAAGGCCTAAAGGATTGAAAAGTGGTCTTGATTGCAGACGTACTGAGCATGAAGTTCACACCCGTCACAGAGCCTAGATGTCCCCTACCAAAGGGATTCACATCTCCCCGCATCATCAAACGATCCTTAGCGTGAACCGCCACCACATCTGCCTCTGATTGGCCACACATTTATCTGACGCATGCCAACCAACCCGCATCTTAAACAACCTCCCTTCAACTTATCGCAGGTCGAGTCCAAGTGTCACTGACATCCTGATCTGGATAATATGATGTGAGACGGCGACTCCGAATTGAAAATGATGCTCACGTAGAGATCTGCATTGCTGGTGCCATGGTATAGGGAATAAGGCAGACCACGCGTTGTTGTTCGACCTGCAAACGGATATCCAATACAACAACATGGTCGTCATTCCACAAGATCTTTGTGCGACCTCCACTGACAGTTAAGTGCCGAGTACCTTGCGCTCTCTGCCGTTCCGTGGTGATCACTTGTGCCTGGGTTCGAGTCGATGTGTCGAGTGTGGTTCTTGGCAGGCGTGAATATGTGGTGGCAGTAGCACTTCACCATTAGATCGTGTAGCTGCCCCGTGCGTCAAGTAGTGGGCAGGTACAACTGTACTGCAGTGTTTCGCTTATTGTTAGCTCCGTTCTTCATTAAACACCTGGACAACCACCGTCCTTATGACGCTCCGTCTTTAGATCATCCACCTTCCTTTCACGACGGTCTTGACGACAACGACGACGTTCTTTGATCAGCTGCAATTAAACAATTCCACACTCTTTGCCGTCCATTGCTTGACCTCGACACGTTTTCTTGTCGTCAGTCGCCGAGGTCACGCTTGGCCCAAATCGACAATCGCTGCTTTCGTCGAGCAGTCAGTGAGTTAGCTTCTCTCCACCACACCGTCCAAGTGGCAACCTGGCGATTAGGTCTTCACCTTCATCCGGAATCTGCGCTTCCGGCAGATCTCAACAATCTCGAGTTGACCATTGCAGTATTTATACTGACCACGAGTCTCGAATAAGGACACAACACCACACCACAACCACTACTTCCAAGCTTTTCAATAGCATTGACAATGCACTCTTCTAGTCTTCTCACTTCGTTCCTTGCAGTCGGCTCTCTTGCTTTGCCTCAGGGTCAGCTCGAGAAGCGTCAGCAAGCCACGGTCACAGTCACCGTCACCGTCTTCGCGAATCCGTACGCCACGCCAGCATGGACTCCGAAACGTTTCCCAGAAACACCTGTTAGCCGCCCTACGAATGCTCCGCCTTTGTGGACTCCTCCGCGTATTGGTAACCCTAATCCTGCCAATACTCCCAGGCCATCTATACCTGTCATTCCTCCAGTCAGACCATCTACACCTATCGTTCCTCCAGTCAGACCATCTACGCCTGTCGTTCCTCCTGTCGCACCGTCTTTGCCTGCTGTCAGCGTCCCGGGCGGACCCTCAACTCCGGCTCCAACACCGGCTCCTTCTGGTGCTCCACTTGACCCTGGACATGTTGCGGGTGCAGCGCAAGCCTCTCTTTCCGTCGGATTAGCTTATCAGAATGCAATTCTCTTCCACCACAACATTGCTCGTGCCAACCACGGGGCTCTTCCTTTGGTCTGGGATGATACTGTTGCCCAAACTGCCGCTCTAGCTGCCAACACTTGCAGATTCGTACACTACATTCCTACGGGACTCAATCAAGGGCAAAACCTGTTTACCATTTCAGGAAATCTCTTCAATGTTACCGCTGGTATCACCGAGAGCTGGTACAAGGGCGAATTCCAAGCCATGCTACCTTATTTCGGTGCAGCCGACGTTCCCAACAATGTCTTCCATGACGTTGGCCATCTTACACAGGTGCTCTGGAAGGGTACCACCAGAGTTGGTTGCGTCTCCGTTGACTGTGGTGACAGGATGATTGTCGCCGGCGCACTTTCTAGATTAAATAAGTACACCGTCTGCAACTACGCACCTGCGGGCAACGTTGTCGGTCAGTACGGAGCCAATGTTGGCAGGCCTATCAGTACCGTAAACTTAGGCAGCTGGATCGACTAGATTTGCTACGGGCTAATGCTGAATCATGGCTGTAATATTTACTGTATGTGGTTTATTGTTGTATTTCCTTTGAAAAGAGTTGCAATGCAGGGCTGCAGGACAACTGCTTTGCTTTTTCGGGGGTATTTTCTTCTGCGAGTGTAGGGGATAGGTTTCCGCTATAGCGTTGGTCTGGGAGCAATCAGTCGAGCACTACATTCATTCGAGTGGAACTTCTAGCTGTATATACTGGCGATCTACAGTCCTTACGATACTTCAGGTAAAATCAATGTTGGGACGATCGATTCATCTATATTCTGAAACCGACCTCTGGGTGCTTTTGAAATGTGGGTTCATATCAAATACGAACCTGTGCACTGGCTATTGCCTGAGTTGGGGTACTCTGACTAGCACACTAACCTTCTTCGTGCGTAGAGGTGTGGTGCAAATAAAGCCGGAGCTGATGTTCACATCCCTGATTTTGACCGAGCTCAGCCGCAAGCCACAAGCCACCGAGCCTCACCAAACGATAGGAGCGCATCTCTCCCCAACATCGACAAACCTTGCTAGTTCCTGTGGTGATATGTACATTTATATTATAAGATACACCGGACTACCTAAGGCGGCGTGATGCCAGCCTCTACACGCCCACTCGCCCTCGATCCCCTTCCAGCGCCCTGACCAGTCTGACGAGTGAGCATTGCGCTGCCAGAAACAGTAACCTGCTCACCACCAAGCTCAACCGTCTGCTTTAAGCCGAGAGTAACTCCGTTGGTTGGGTAGTCTGCACTTTGTCAGCTTCGCTGTCACAACTCGCGGGTCTTTACTCCGCAACTGCTTACCGTAAGGTGCGCCCCAGGTGTAGGAGAACCCTGGATCGCAGGTCCTCGACGTCTGGCCGCGGTACTCTGTTGTGCGGCACGATACGGTGATGTTGGATTCGTGGCCGGGGTTCGAGTAGGTTGCTCTCACGGTCTCGGTGGTACCGGCCGAGAAGCCTTCGCTTGTGTATTCGGCTTCCCAGTAGCCGTAGTCGACTGCGGTGTCTTGGCGGGAAAGAAGGGTGGGTGCCGCGCTGGCCAACGCAGCGAGGGGTAAGAAGTATTTGAAGTGCATGATGGCGGTTTGGAGAAGAGCTACAATGTAGGACAGGGCTGGAGGCTGGGATTGATGATGGACATTCTGAGAGATTGCAGGCGCTCAGCTTTTTTATACCCTTAAGTTCAGGCTGCATGGTTGAATACGAGATCACCCACTACTACCGGTCAGTCAATGGTTGCCGGAAGAATATCTCGACTGTTGTCCAGGACGTATTTCCTCCTTTGGAAGTTTACGAGGTAAGGCGGGCAGTGAGAAACTAATGGCGAATGAAGTGTTGCGATTATCCCTGCTAGCACCGCAAAGGAACCGCAGGAGCCGCACTGGAATATCGATATAGACTCCCGTCACAGAAAAGGCGTTCCAGATCCCCAGACATTTCCTGACCTACACAGCCTCGTAAACGCCATGAGCGACCTGCGGCTCCTCAGTGCTCATATTCAAGTTGAGGACTCAAGATGGTGACGGTCTATGCGATTGAGGAGTATCGACGCGTAACTTGCATATTGCTTGGATGCAACCTGAGGGCGCGTAAGCAAGTACTCACGAGTAGCGAAAATTGGTGTCCCATGTTGGCTGTGCTTATGCTGGGCCTTTCTCATCTTCTCTTTTTGATGAGTAGGCAGTCGCCACGTCGGCTTGGACGGCATTCTTGCGTCATTCCGGACGTATGTTTACATGCTGACATCTCAACAGAGATGGATCCTAGCGTAAGGTTACAAGAGCTTCGCAGCTTCAGCTTTTGTGCATCTTTTGCAGCACATAATTGTAGTTCGTGCACGCCACGTGGAGCGTCGGCGCCTGCTGGGTGCGCCAGGTTTCTCCATTAGGTATGGTAGACTGTAACAATTTACTCGGTGTCACACTGAGCGCGTCGATGTGCGAGATGCGCAGTGAATGATGGCAAAACGTATTACAGCGACAGTCCTGCGAGTGGAGTGGGGCAAGAAGTTGACCCTCAGAGAGAGGTAGTCGCGGTCACGAAATCGAAGGTGAAAGGGACACCTGCGGTGTTGGCTCTCTCCTTACAAAAGCACTGACGAACCTCCTTCCTTCCTATGCCGCCTTGAGTAACAACCACTCAAATCACGCTCATGTCTCGAAGCTCCTACAATGACGGCCAAGCGTGATGCATTTGGTGATATCCCAACTGAACTGAAGTATATGGTTTTCGCTCTTGTAAGACGCCTTGGTGTGCACGCTGCGGCAACCTCTAACCCGAACACAGCTGCCACGACGCTGCCTGAAAACAGTTCGACTTGTAAACAAAGAGTGGGCAAGTGCATCAGCCTCACTCCTTTTCCATACAGCCACCATCAGTCTGCTCGACACGGACACACGAAATCTCAACACCCTCATCGATGGATTACCTGGCGGCTTTCTCGACTGCATCAGGAAACTCAGTATCTCCGACAATCCAAGCCCAGCACACACACAAACCGCCAAAGATGCAAAGATTAACATGCATCGGATGCTCAACGCAATCCCAAGGAACTGTCTGACAGACTTGATATGTCTTTCGAGTCTCGATCGGGACACCATTGGTCTACTGTTGCAAAATCAGTCCCATCTCGTTGGCCTCCATGTATCGCTCTCTGAGCAAGAATATCATGGTTTGCCGGAATTGAACTATGTTCGGGGCAACTTGACCTATCTGAGCCGCCTAACATTCACACTGGCGAGCGATAAACATTTCATCTATCACGACTACGCAGCCTGGTTTCCCAATATGCCTGCTCTAACAGATCTAGAGATTCTTGGGGCGCCTACTTACAGTAAAAATTACTTCAAAGGCTGGACATTGGCACACCGCTCCCCGCTGCTGAAACTCCATCGCCTCTCACTGAACAATCTAGTTCTTGCGCAATCAGCCTCAACACTCACCGAACAGATACATTCACCGTGTCTGCGAAAGTTGATTTTACGGTCATGTGTTAATACAGCTCCACTACTACGGTCATTCGCGGCGGCATTTGCAAAATTGGACGAATGCGCACTGGAAGTGTTCGAACACACCGAAACGCGGAAACTACATGATCAAAAATCTGCTGTAAACCTTCTTCGTATTCTGAAGAGGCTCGACTCTGTCGTTCTAAGCAGTCATGGTAGAGTCGGCGATTTTTTACCGGATATAACCAACTTAGATCGAGTTGGTCACACAATCCGCTATGCACACGTCAGTACCGCCTATGTGGGTCGCTGCTACAGCGTGGAGGAACTCAGACAACTCTCAACAACCTGCCCTAACTTGGAAGTGTTGGGCATCAACATTGTAGACCTCAGGGACGATATCGATGATACTGAGATTCTGCAAGACTTCGAGCTACTTGCAGACAATGGAGCTTCAGAATCACAGATCGAGTTGAGGGAGTTGCTGGTATGTAATTGTGGAGACGAAATTTTGCCCTATGTATTGAACTGATGTCCCACAGAAAGCCCTAGCCAAATTCGCAAAGTTGCGCACACTTCGCATCGCCAACCATCCACTCATGAGCGACGATTTCACAGCGCCCGAACGCCGATACCGCCATGCGCAGCTAGCTCAGGTGATGATGTTGTTCCTCGTTGAGAATGGTTCCCCAATACAACTCATCGTGTTCAACCCCGCACATGCTTACGAGCATGACGACGGACCAGTGATGGACTCCAGTGGGCATATGTGGCCTATCTATTTCTATCAGAAGGCAACCCTCTCATTCGATAGCACAGTGTTTAGCTCAGTTGATAAGGTCATCGCCGTGCCAATAAAGCGCGACGAGATCAAATTGATCGAGCGGTACCACAGCTACATCACTTGAGCGGCCTGGAATGCACTGGGTACCTTCAGGCCTCATTATGACTATATTCAGCCGTCAACTGGATCAAGAGTGTGGTTTCCTTCATCAGATATATTTGACTACGAGGATGTAAGCGAACTACCTTATAAAGCTGTTATAGAGGAATGCTGGCAGAGGCGCGTGTCAGGTGATGTTACAAACAGCATGATATCAAACTTATTTCTGATTTCATCTCTTCGAAAAAAGATCACCTTTTCTCACGTAGTATTTTGACATTAAAGTGCGACATGTCATGTAATTTAGTCTGTGGCAGAAAATAAACTCGCCGCATCCACATGATACTACTAGCAGGGACGTCTCTTGGCCCACGACGAGGACAGCCAGCTCAGTCACAATGGGAAGAAGAAAGTTTTGCATGACTGCTCTCGTCCGTAGCTAAAGTAAAAGAGCCACGATATGGCAGCCCCTTTGAGGCTCGAAAACATCTTGGTTGAGTCAGCTGCTATACCCAGATACCTCCGATCTTTAGCACCAAGAACTTATCGTCTCAGGCGTCACGTATCGTTTTCTCTATGCGTCGTGATCACACTGACATGGCCGAGGTAAGGTACTAAGACATACTTCCTCGTTTATGCAACCACCTAGCAGGCACCAGACAGCAGGCCAGCACATGCCGCTCTTAGTCACTCTATTTCAACGCCATGGATGCATAATTTTCGGACGTTTTGACACATATACCATGAAATTCATGAGTTTGAGACTACAACGGAAGTCTAGTGTAAGCTTTCTGAGATTGATCAGGCAACAGACTCATGACCAACCCGCCATAGATTTTTTCAATCTCTTTTGAAATGTGGTAGATGTGAACACTGAGCAAAGAGTGGTGGAGGTTTAAATCGCCTGTGTGAAGATCAGAGAGGCGCAACGTGCACATGGATATCTTAGGGTTTCGATATAAGCGTTGAGGGTCGAGGTCAGCTTGTATCGTTGCTCACGCGCAGGCAGATCTCACTCCCAGTCATGACAGACCTGTAATGCAATTTCCTCATTTCTTCTTCTCATGTTTTCTTGTTACATGCGGCTTTGTTTGAAAAGCGGGGAGCAGGGACATGAGCCAATTTAGCCTATTTTGAAAGCAAACCCATGAAATGGACTTTGGGTCTTTTATCAAGTACTCATAAAGTAGAGGAAGCTTTGCTTCGATTTGATCTTGGAAAGACTGGGAAGTTGACATGCAATGCAGGGTACGTCCTTTGGGGTTTGATTTTTGATTTTGAAGTCATAATAAAGACATGTGTCTCATTTTTCGAGGCGAGGATGAAGGTAGGCAGCTTGATGAGAGCAAAGGGTAGACGATAGGACTGGTTTTATACCTCCCTTCAGCACGTGACATTGCGCTTGCTATTCACACACTCCTCAGTAGATGTGTGTTCGCCAGCACTTGTCACTCTTTTGTTTTGTTTGAACCAATGCATTACCAAGGCCTAAGCCCCCCTCTAGGAATTCTAAAAATGCTACCCCAGCCTCCATCAATAACATACACATACCCAAACACCCTACCCAACAAGGCAAAGCCATTCCCTCATCAGATGTCATCCAAGTCCTCGTCATCTTGCTTCTTGCCGTTTGCATTGAGCCTGTCCATTCTCACGCCCTCGTCTCTCGAACGAGTGCTGTTGTCCAGACCGCTCTGCGCCATCGCTCTCCTGCCGGACTCGCTGGTCTCGAGGAATTCACGGAGACGCTCTTTACCGACGTCGATGGCCTGCGCTGATGCGGCGTTGGCCATGCGCGCCATGGGGCCCCAGAGGTTGAGGGTGTACGTGACGTATGCGCCGACAGCGGCGAGGATGAGGAAGATGAAGTATACGGGGTTGCGCAGAACTATGGGTTATCAGAAGTGAACAGTGTATCAGATGTGAAGTGGACTTACCGGCTACTATCTCGTTCCATCCCAAGGCAAGCAGCAATCCGTAGAAGTAGAGTGGCACCTGAGTCATACCGCCGATGGCACTGCGCTTTGCTTCGACGTAGACGCCGTCGGCTGTCTTCTTGAAGCGCACGAGCAGGTCGGCTTGCTTGGTGTCCGATAGTACAACCATCTCCTCTTCAAGAGTCTTACCCTCATCCTCGTCGAGACCGCCAATTGGTGTCAGATCTTCCTCGTCAGCAGGAGAAACAGATGCAGGCGCCTCGCCGATCCATGCATCGAGGGGTGGCGGTGACGATGTCTTTGCAAGCTTGAAGCGAGCGAGAAGCGGGATGACAGTAATTGTCGACTCGCGGGCTTTTGTGTAAACGCCCTCGATATCATCGGTGGGACGCCATATCCTTGGAACACCGGACTCGTCATAGCGGAACTTGTCCTCGAAGTTTTCCCTCAGCTTGAGCAAGATGTTGCCCTCCATTACCTCCTCATCAATCTTCGCGCGGAGGACACCCCACGACTTGCGGCGCAATCTCCACAGGCCGACTTCGACTTCGTCGGGACTAGCGTCGAAGCTTTGTGCGCGGTCGGTGAAGCGCTTCTCGGCGCTCGATACTGTGTCGGTGAAGATAGCCCATACGCGATCCCACAAGTCCTTCTCGGTCGCTGGCTTCTCTCCGTGTTCAGGCGCGCCGGAGCCACCTCGCCCAGATCCAAGCTTGTTGAACTCGAGGCCGATGGACTCGTCCAGGCGACTTCGTACCCATCGCTCTACACGTGTGGCCAATCGCCTCATCTCCTCCTTGCGCAGACGACCTGACACCTCGTCAAGCTCTTTCCGGTATAGCGCAAGTTGATGTGTAGCATCGCTCCAGGATGCGCCCTGGATGGCGATCGACTTGGCATCCTCCTCGAATTTTGCCAAAGCCTTCTTCTTCTCTGAATCCACGATCTGAGCAAAGTCGTACGAGCCACCCTTCTTTTGGCCAAGCTTTACTGCTGTGCTAACAGCATTGCTGAACTCATCAATGCCCGACTTGTGTGCGGCGCCGATCTGCTTCTGGCTGAGAGCCTTCAATCTTGTGTCAACCTTGCCCTCGAGTTCTGCTAACTTCCTCTTGTAGACACCCTTGTGGTAGCGGCTCGCGTTTGTGTCGAAGTCCTTGAAGACAAGCGCTCGTGCTGCGTTCATAATAGGGCCGAGGTCTGGGATGATCGACGGTTGCCCTATCCTAGCATCCTCCGCCTGCTTGTCCTCGAGCGGCGTGATCTTCTCGTCGAAGACCACCAAAACCTCTCTTGCAATCTCATCACACCTAAATTGTGCCAGGAGTTCTTGTTGTGTGGGCAGGTCAAGGTCCTTGTTGTGTACAATCTGATCCCAAATGCCTTCGGCGTATGCGGGGAAACCGTCGGCGGGGATCCGGCGGTGGTATTGGGGAAGGAAGATTGGCAATTCCGCCTCATCGAGGAGACCACTCTTCTTGGGGTCATTGTATCCTTCCCTGAAACGATAGCTCAGTTTGGTGACTGCCTCCTCGAACTTTTCCGGCTGGAGGATTTTGTGGGGTAAAGCGACGAAGGCAAAGTCGAAGTAGTCCTCGATGCGCGAGTTTTCAAGGCCAGGAGGTTTTGAAATGGCCGACCACAGTTTCGAAAGGTCTTGGATGAGGGTGTTCTGGAGGTTCTTGAGAGGTGTTGTGCCGAGGTGGTCACGGATGACGAAGAAAAGGAGAGACTTTGGAATGGTCCTGTGTGAGTGTAAGCATGGCGCCTCGCGTGCAACATAGTCATACGTACTTGCTGTCCTTGACAAACAGCTGCAGATTGACCTCGAACACCGTCTTCAGCAGACCCATGTTCGCTCCCTGGTACAGTCCCACCTGGTGCTCCCAGATGTTGACTATGAGGACCTCACTCGTCGCAAGCGCAAAGAGCGCACTCTTGCGCTCAAAGTCCTGATCCTCTCCTCGCTCGCGTCCGTCTGTGCCTTCCACGTCCATGACCAAAATGTTCTCAGCCATACCCGAACCACCCGCTTCGCGCTTGTTCTTGCTCATCCAGATTCCCTTTGTGGTCTGGCGGCGCTCCTGCTCGGACATGACGCCGAACTGTGTGCCGAAGAGGTAGTTGAGGAGGGTCGACTTGCCCGTGGACTGCGAACCGAATACGGCGATGAGGTGGTAGTTGAAGCCTGCTGGGATAACATGCTCGATGTTGAGGTATCTGGCGACATTTGGGCTGTTGCGCAAGTGTAGTTAGCTGCCTGTACTCGTAATAATTCGACTTCGAAATTGTACACACTTGAAGACCTTGTCCTCGTCAATGACTTGCACGCCATGTTCGTAGGCCTCCTTGCCGGCGTCCTCGCCAACATTCGCGAAATGAGCGTTCATCATCATGCCCGGGGCAGTGGGGTGTCGAACATTGCCCGGTCGGCTCCCGTTGACCTTGAGACTATCAGAGGCCATGATTGCTTGGTACAGCCGCGGGCAGCTGCACGTGTTCGGGAAGAATAACTTGATGGTAAGGAGAAAGGTGGCCGTTGATGTCACAGGGCAAGGGGATGTTAAGGGTGCACGCCGATGATTCGCTGCTAGGATGTTCGCTTAGGCGTTCAGGGCTACGCTCTCCGTTCAGATGACGGTCTAGAGCATCATCTGCATGTTTGTTTGCAGACTGCGAGTGAAAGTGGGGTCCAGCTACCGCGTGCGACTGCTGCACGGAAGTCATACCTACGTTGGCAGATGCACCGTGCAAGATCGTGTGAGCGCATAGTGGAAGCTGCCATCTTGGTTGGTGATGCCGTTGCCAAGGAAACGTGGACGTGGACCCTTGTTCAAAATGCGCCTTATGATTTTGTAGTGTGACAGTCTCTAGGCTACCAACAATGTGCTGGAGCTTGTGCCATATGTACGCGTTCATTCATCTATCGTCTAGTCATATGAGTACATCAAGATTACTATACACCAAGTCTTCTACCGCCGCCATGTGTCCTCTTGCTTGGTGCCAGGCGCTAGATAGCTTGGTCCCGACTCAGGCCTTTTGACGCCTCCATCGTCGTCCCTCTTCTCGTCTCTTGCAACTGGGTATGCGCCGGTGCCGGCAGACATAGTGGCCGGACTCGCAGTAAATGTCGGCCTTGACTTGACGTCCGTGACCAGAGGTAGCAGTGTGCCTTGGCTTTTCGACTGCAGTGCTCTTGCGCGCTTGTCCGCTTTGGCCGCATCTGATGTCCTATCGTAGAGGTACAGGCCGATAAAGGTCAGCACAAAGCCGAATGCTTGGGTGTTTGTCAAGGGCTTCTTGAACCAAACCACCGCGAAAACGATGACAAACACGCGCTTGATCAAACTAGCAACGGAGTAGGTAACTGGTGAGACCATTGAAAGCAAGACAAAGGCGACAATGTTTTGTCCGAAGTGAAACGTTCCGTTGAAGATGAACTCGAGGAACAGTCGGCCATGATCGTAAGCACCAGGTTTCTCGGATAGCTCGATCGAAGCGTCATGCAAGAAGTCTCCCAACAGAGTGAAGCCCTCAGACCACAACCAGATAGGGACCGTGAACAAGAAGGCTAAGCCAGATGAATAGCAGAGCAGGTTGAGCTTGTCGGGTTTCGTAAACTTTGTCGGTGGCAAGCCTTCCTTTTCGGCAGATGCAGCATCGTTGAAGATCTGCTTCGACACGATGTTCTGCGTGACAAAGACAATGGCACTGGCAAAGGCCATTACAAGACCGAGAAAGTTGGCGTTGAAGTCTGCTGAACACGCTAGGATAACACCAAGCGTGAGAGGTATCAACGACAGGTATGTCGGAATGGAATATGAAATGCCAAAGACGAAGCGGTATGCCATGACCGTCATGAGGGGAGACAGTCCTTTGATAGTATGTACCAGGGATACTGGTATCCTCGATGTCGCGTCCGCGCTCAAAATGTGGCCGCCGATCATGAACGCGGTAAGGGGCAATGTTGCGACAACAATCTCCTTGTGCGGCCGACGTATGCCATACTTAAGAAATGGCATTGTCTTTTTCAGGCGCGGGTATCGTTTGGCCAAAGCAGCCAGTACTATGCACCATCCCGAGACGAAGGCGAATTGGATGGTCGTAAGGGTGATCGGTCTCGGCAGCGCGGTAAGGATGGTCTTGGAAGACATGTTCGTGAAGATAGAGGTCATGTACCAGACACCGCAAAGCACCTGTCTCGATTAGCATTGACTTTGTTTTATTCCATCTCGTCCTAACGTACCACCAGCTTTGGAGAAAGCGGCGCCTTGAGCGCATCTGCAATCTCATGCGCATTCTGGCTGACGCTGCCTTTTCGTGTCCGGATCGTCTGGAGAGCTTCGCTCAGACTCTTCTGCCTGCCGTGTCTGTTCAAGGGCCCCGCTATCGAGTGGCTCGCAAACCCTACTCTTGCTTCCTTGCGAGGCTGCCACCTGTCAGAAGGGACCGCATAACCGTTCGTATGCGCGGCGTGGCTGGGGCTCGCATTGCGAGAGGACGTCAGGCCAAAAGGCTCCTCCTCGTGCGTGGGGAGCAGATCTGGCTCGAAGGCGGGAAACTTGAATGTGGCATGCGGCCCAGCTTCTCGCGCCTCCGTGGTGGACATTGATGCTAGGGTGCAGGAGTCGTGGTCTCGTAAATTCTATGATTAGGCCATAGGTGCGGCGGACTGTCCCGTATCTGCTGGCGCGCTCTCACCCAGGTCCTGACGGGTGCTGGTCGTACAACAACGGCTGGGCGCACGTATCCAGGGATTCGTCAGGTGTCGGGAAGCCTGCGCAAAAATGTTCCTGGCGTTGAGTACAAGTTTCAGCGTCGAACCGTTGCTAGACGGCCGATGGTGCATCATCAACGCGTCCGAATGCGGCTCAGATCTACTAGCTCGTTGCTACAGGGGTACGTTCACCATCATGCTGGACACTAGCTGCCAGCTTGGTCACATCTTGCAAGCAGCAATAAACGTCAATTCCAATGCTACAGTTCTTGGTAGCTGTGAATCCGTGAAACTGCATTGAGGTGGTTGCACAATGCCGGCCGCTTCCCATTGCCTATCATTGGCGCTATTGCTGTTCTCGCAGCTTTGCCCATCATGTCATTGCTCCGCCGCGAGTGGGGTTAAGCGCAAGCCCCTGTTCTCCTTCAACAGCACATGGGAAGTACTTGGGCCATTCCAGATAGGAACGCGTGGTATGCAGAAGCTTGCCAGAACGGCAAATTTCATTACTAATATCCGATAGAAGCTACTTGGGGCGCGGATCCTCTTGAATTTGAGGGTGGATTCAGGAACCTGACATACGACCCTCGAGCAACCTTCCGGAGTTCCCTCCCCATCAATGGCACTGCACGTTGGAATATCACAAGTGCAGAAACCTCCAGTAGCAAATCATCAGCCAATGCCTCTTTGAGTGTCAGCTATTCCAATGTTGACTGGGATTTCCTCAAGACTGTCTATGGATGGTCCTCTGTTCAGTACCAAGCTTGGGCTCGTGGAGAGCTGGTTGTTGGCGGCAACGAGATTCAGTACATCATCTTTCATACCGATGCCATATTAGAATTTCGGATCAACGGCACGCACTCTTTTGGTGGAGACTTCTACAGTTATCGTAACGCTCCTCCTGTATTGCATCTTAAGCCAGGCCGTCACCGCATTGACCTACGACTTGTGCGGGATGTCAGAGCTTTTGGAGGGATCCGTGAGCCTACCATCGACGTTGTCGTAGGTGTCGAGCAGGTATCTGGAAGTCTGGACCTAGCAAAGCCTGGTATCCTCATGTCCGATGTTATCGATGGCAAGCTCGCAACACCGCATGGATCCGTGACCTTACGCAACAGCGGTGCTTATGATATCGAGATAACTGGAATCCATGCTGCAAACTTTAGCACCAATGTCAGCACTCAATCTCCTTTATTGAGGGTTGGGACTGATAGCCAAATGCTTGTAGCACGAGGCGCAGATGGTTTGACCTCTGAACAGGTCACAAATGACGGCACCGGAAGCGCTCGAGATTCTGGCATTGTCATTGTCGCAGGACAGACTAGGCCTGTTGCTTTCAATATCACCCTGCCATCCCACAAGGCTTCGTCAATAGCCTACAATATTACATACAACCTGGTCGGCAGTAAGAGATACTCAAGCCTTGAAGTTACCCAGGATCTCAAGCATGTGTCAGCCTATGATCCTCACAAGATTACGTTCAAACACCGAGGTGGCATGGTGTCCTACGCTATGCTCCGACCGCCAGCAAAGAATGCTACCTGCCGCCACAAACAAAAAAGGCTGCCAGTCTTACTAGCCCTACACGGAGCAGGATTAGAGGCCGACAATCCGATGGTGACCGGAGCCTTGGAACCTATATCTGATATTTGCGCCTGGGCCGTGTTTCCTACGGGTGTAACACCCTGGTCAGGCGATGACTGGCACAACTGGGGATTTGCTGACGTCGAGGCTGCTATTGATGCTATACCTGCCTGGATCCGGTACGGCAACTGGTCAGGTCCAGGTGTTGACGTCAATCGATGGATAGTATCCGGACACTCAAACGGCGGTCAAGGCACATGGTATGCCGTCACTCATCAACCAGACAAGGTGCTTGCTGCAATCCCGGTGTCTGGTTATGCGAGCATTAAAAAGTATGTGCCTTACGAGCTATGGCAGCCCGCCGACCCTGCCCGGGCCTCAGTTATCAGCGCATCAATGAACAGCTACCGACACGAGATGCTCATGGCCAATGCCCGCGGCATTCCTATCCAACAGCAGCACGGAGAGGTAGACGACAACGTACCAGCGTATCATTCTCGGTTCCTCGCTCAACAACTTCAATTTTCAGGCACCAACTCAAGCTACAATGAAGTGCCAGATCATAGTCACTGGTGGGACGACGTCATGACAACGCCAGAGCTAGTTGAGTTTTACTACAACCAGGCTCGAAATACTGACAAATTGCCCCGTGAGTTGGACGAGTTCAACATTGTCGTAGGTGATCCAGGCGATATGGGCAGCAAGGGTGGAGTCAGGGTCAAACAGTTGGAAGATCCTGGGCAGTATGGCAGAGTCCATGTACGAGGACACATTGTGAAGACTTCGAACGTCTTGAGCATTGAGTTTGGCCCTCCATTCTGGAAGGATACTGTGATCATTAACGGTCAGACGTTGGACCTCGCAGGAGCCACTGAAGATACCGACAGTCCAGTTAGTGTCCGTATATCTGGTAACACCTGGATTGTGGAAGTATTGAGCACAGCGGGCGACTCAAAGTCCAGGCGCGGGCGTCAGCTAGGCTCGATGACAGCGATACTGCGTTCACGGGGTCCGATCATTATTCACCACCCAGGCACTGTCAACACCTCTCATCTCGCGCTCCAGATATCCCGCAATCTTTACCAATACTTTCACGCTGACACTGTCATCCTGAGCAACGCTACGAAGGCCGTATCTGCCAACGTTACCGGCAACGTCATACTTCTCGCTCACGGCGATGCCCTTGCCGGCGCCGATCCAGATTTTGCTATTAAAGCGTTTTCATCAGGAGTTTCTCTGCGCGACAGTCGCGGGCGAGAGCAACGTTACGATGATGCGCGTGGTGCTGCGTGGTTGCGACCACTGGAGGGTGAAAGGCTTGAGTTGGTACTCTGGGGCGCAGACGATGAAGGGTTGAGACAAGCTGCGAGATTGGTGCCGATGCTCACGGGCGTGGGCCAGCCAGACTTTGTGATACTTGGTGAAGAGACGAAGTGGAGGGGTATTGAAGGCGCTCTGGCTCTGGGCTTTCTCGACTCGCAGTGGCAGGTGACTGGATCTAGTTTCGTATCCTGAGGTAACCACAGCTAGAATAGTTGACGCTTTTTATCTCCACCTTCACTGTCAGACCAAACCTAAAGCGCAACTCACGTTCACTTCCCCCGGCTGATCAACTTGAGCTTAGTGGCTACGCAAATGGGCAACGCGCCTGCGCGACTTCTGTTTCCATTACACCTGCCGCTAGGCCGCGACAACAGCCATCGTCACTTCGCTTCCTTCCCACAACCCTGCCTTTCTTTACCAAATCGCCAACTCTACCATATTGCAGCTTCTTCTCACCGCGCATACACTCCCTTCGTCCTTTCCTCGGCACTGCTGCCCACTGCAAGCTGCTAATCTAGTTGCATCTTCTGCGTTTGTTCTCCGCTTCTTCATCTGCTTTGGCCATATACGTCGCCAACGGAGTATCATCGAGCAGCTGTGTCTTGCATATTATCTTCGCATCTGCCTTGTCCCGTCAGACTACGCACATCTCTCGAATCTCTTCCATCTACCTGCACCTCCACCGCCACCAACAATGGCCTTCAATATAACTTCAGACGGCTCACCCACCCCCCGCAAGGGTCCCACACGGTTCAACATGCCTCCTGGAGACCTGAGAGTTGACACCTCCCCAGAGGTACTGGGCCAGATCAATGGCAACAGCCAGAACTACTACCCCTTCGGCCATTATTCTGCCTTTGGCTCATCATTGACATCGAGCCTGCAGGGTTTGAAGCGACCGCTCGGTAATTCCGCAATGGGCAACGTCACCATGCCTTCAATGCAGCAACAGCCGCAGGAACATCATCTCGGCGCCTTCAAGGTCAGTCGCACGCCCGCCTCATCACCCACCTAAGCACTTCCCTTGCCCTCCTTCGTAACCTCCTTCGTCAGAAGCTGACCTGTGTACAAGAACAAGAGTGATCACTATCAAGGCAAGTCAGTCATGGACTCGCTTCTGCAGCATCTCAACGAGCGATCTTCGCCCGATGACCCCTACAAATCATCCTCTAGCAGCTCCGTTCCAATCACACCAGCTACCGAGGACTACACAAGCACTCCGCCTACCATGACTTCCGCAGACTCATCTGTTCTCGTCAATGCTGCGGAACTGCAGAAAATTAGAGACGAGCTACAGGCGGCTAAGGACGAGATCTCTCGCATGAACCAAGAGACGCACAGCCACCTTGTCGCGAGGTCTACAATGGAGCACCTCAGCCAGTCGTCTGAAGCCGACTACGGTTACATCGGAGACGTTACGGAGCAAACGCTTGCGCAACTGCAGAACAACTTCAATGCTTCCACTCGCGCTAACGATGGATGGGGTATTAATTCGACTCGTCCATCCTACAACGCGAACAACACCTTTGGATCTCAGTATCAAGGCCAAGCCCAGACTCAAGCTCGACCCGCAATGCCTATCGGTCAGCCCGCAATACGACGAGGCAACAGCTACCTTAACGAACCAACTCATTTCCCTCTTGATCAGGGTTTCCGTGGTGGCGGTCTGAACAACGGCATCGGCAATTTCAATGGAAATGGGATGAGTGCTGGCTTCAACTCTGGGTATAACAATAGCATAAGCAACCCGCCAAGCCGTCCTAACTCCGCTTTTGATCCTGCCTATAATCAGTATGGAGTTACGCCTATGCAAGCTTCAAACTACCCTGCTCCCGTTGGAAGTCTTGGTGGGAGCAGGCTGTCACCGGTTGCAAATGAGTTCGACGTATCTACCGGTCTGGGTCCATCACCGTGGAACTCTCAGGTTGGTAGAGCTAAAGAGTTCATCGGCTCTATGACTTCTGCTAATCTTGCTTCACAGACTCCTAGCGAGAGTGGTGTTGCGCAGTACATGCCTTCTGTCGAGCCAATGAACTACCGTCGGCTGCTGGATCGCAACATGAGCTGCAACTGGAAATACATTGTGGACAAGATCATCTGCAACAATGACCAGCAAGCGTCTATCTTCCTCCAGCAGAAGCTCAAAGTCGGTACGCCGGACCAGAAATACGACATCGTGGAAGCCATCATCGCTCAGGCTTATGCATTGATGATCAATCGCTTCGGTAACTTCCTTGTTCAACGCTGCTTTGAACATGGCACTCCTGACCAGATCATTGCCATTGCCCAAGCAATCCGTGGTAACACGCTTGCCCTCAGCATGGACGCCTTCGGATGCCACGTGATCCAGAAAGCCTTCGACAGTGTTCCTGAAGAGTACAAGGCCACCATGGTCCACGAACTGCTGCGCCGTATTCCTGAGACTGTGATCCATCGCTATGCTTGTCACGTTTGGCAGAAGCTGTTCGAGCTGCGCTGGAGCGATTCGCCACCCCAGATTATGCGCTATGTCAACGAAGCACTTCGGGGCATGTGGCACGAGGTCGCTCTAGGTGAGACCGGCAGTCTGGTCGTCCAGAACATCTTCGAGAATTGTCTGGAAGAGGACAAGGTATGTGTAACACCTTCTCCCACTCACATGGTGTTTGCTTACTAGTTCCAGCGTCCTTGCATCAACGAAGTCCTTGCCAGCATCGATGTCATCGCCCACGGTCAATTCGGCAATTGGTGCATTCAGCACATCTGCGAGCACGGTGCCCCTGCAGATCGTAGTCGCGCCATTGACCATATTCTACGCTTCGCGACTGAGTACAGCATGGACCAGTATGCCTCCAAGATCATCGAGAAGTGTCTAAAGATTGGTACCACCGATTTCCTGGATCGGTACTTGGAGCGAGTCTGCGAAGGTCGCCCTGACCGCCCTCGAATGCCCCTGATCGACAGTAAGTAGCATTTTCCGAACTTCTCTCTTGCTCTGATGCTGACGTCCACGCAGTTGCCGGGGACCAATTTGGAAACTACCTCGTCCAGTACATCTTGACCCACTGTGGCACGCAGCACCGCGAGATTGTTGGAAGCCACATCCGGAAGCATATGGTTTCTCTCCGAGGTTCCAAATACGGATCGCGCGTCGCCATGTTGTGCTGCAATCCTGCCGTCTCTACACGTCCAGGCCCACCTGCTGGCATGGTTCCTCGCTACAACAACCCCGTTCCTCGTACTGCCGCATTTCCTGGTACCTTCCGTTGAACGGCGTACATGACGGATATGTCTGGCCTAAGCCATTGGTTATTGTAACCACGAACGCACTCGTTTCCGTTGTCGATCTCATCAAGAGATATTCCCAAGCTACAGTTCATGTCGAAGAAGATTGTCGAACCGATTGGGATAAGACGAAAAACCATTTCCTACTGTTGGTCGGATCAACATCAATTCTCGAAACACGTCTATCCACGATATGCTCTTTCTTGTTTATCTCAACATTTTCCTTCTGGGTTGGCTGATTGGCAGTTTAGCAGGATGGTCGACTGGAGAAAATGTTAAGTACTGGAGCTGGATCACTGTGCACGTTTATCTTTCTTACAAAAGTACCGCTGGTGGAAAGGTAATATAGTTACGTGACGGCATTAACTGGTTGAAAGCATTCCTCCAAGATATCAAGCAATTGTACATTACAAATATGCTGACTTTGCGGGCGTCCGAACTGTATTGCGTTGTTCGTGTTGTTTTCACATGTGTCACGAGCCTGCAACGTAGATTCGCTGTGTTGAGGACCGACTTCACGGCGAAGCTCGGAAATCGGTGGCGATTCGGTGTTGTTCGGAGCAACCTCGAGAATCGTTTGCAAGCCGAAATATTCACGGGAAGAACGTCCAAAGTTCTAGAGATACGATTGCAAAGCATAAGAGTACGAAAACTATGAGGAAA
The DNA here is from genome assembly GCA_004835665.1 of Phoma sp. XZ068. Classification (NCBI taxonomy): domain Eukaryota; kingdom Fungi; phylum Ascomycota; class Dothideomycetes; order Pleosporales; family Didymellaceae; genus Phoma; species Phoma sp. XZ068. Next base: position 968,246 of record RBKR01000001.1, read on the forward strand.
ATTCGCTGTGACGGACATACCCGAGTTATGTGAGTTGCTGGTTATGGAGCGGCCAGCGGCAGCGCTAGAGATGCCGCAGCGGCTTCAACGCATGATCCGAGCAATTTGCGGTGCACGAGGCCCTTTGGGCCAGATCATTTTTCGGACCTTGCTGACTGTTCGGCTTGGTCGGCGGCAGGGCTGATCGATCGGATTCCAATCTAAGGTTGCTTGCGCGTGTCTTCAATGTTTTGGTGACCCAGACTTATGAGGTCACAGATTGCATGATGAATGGAGCTTCACTAAAAAGACATAGAACCGCAATGGGTACAGAGAGGATGAGGCGATTATCACAGGCCTCATCTGGGTGTACAAAGCGGAGAAAGAAGGATCTGGCACACACACGATCAGGGCGAGGTGGTTCGATGTCCTGTCTGACAGATGGTCGGGAGCGAGGCCGCAGTGGCAGGGTCTGCCGAAAGGCGATGCCTCAGCACGCGCTAAGCTGCCGGATAGTCGGCGACGTCACCATGGTGTAGATTTGAGTCGCTGCATTATCATTTTATAAGCATTGCGTGCGCCCGTCTCCACTGCTGGCTTTGATCCATATACCACTCACCTATTCCCACGCTTCATACCCTACCATTGTTATCCTGTCCAGGACGGCACAGCTACATATCAATCGACTACATACCATTAAAGCAGCTTGAGGAGACAAGATGAAGGTTCTCACGCCAGAGCAGGAGCAGGCGCATTACAAGTAAGCTTCGGCGCGGCGATATTGGAAGCGGCTGCTAATGGGTTTGAAGTGCCTCAGTTAAGGGTGGAACAATTGGTGGTGTTATCGGTACAGCAGTTGGTGCCGCCGCTGTCATCGGTGCGAGCAGAAGATACCCATCCTTCAGGGCGCTGACCCTGCCCTTCCGCGCTTTCCTCGTCTCATCCACAGGAACATTCGTCGGTATGTGATACATTGCATAGCAGCAGACCGACACAGCTCAATACTAACGAATTCTAGCTGTCATCGCCGCCGACCGCGCTTCCGCCAAATTCGATGTCGAAAACACACCCGAGAAAATGGCACAGATCCAGCGCGACAGGGCGCGCGAAGCCCTCCTCGAATCGAACAAGACCGCTTTCGAGCGCGCAAAGGAATGGGCCTCGGAAAACCGCTACCCGCTTCTCTTCGGCTTCTGGGTCGCTTCCATGGCCGGCTCGTGGACCTTGGTCAACCGCAACCCCTACCTGAGCGGCTCGCAGAAGTTGGTTCAGGCGCGTATGTATGCGCAGGGAGGCACACTTGCGGCGCTGCTCACATCGTTTGCGTTTGAGGGAAGCGATGCGGCGAAGGGCAAGGGAAGGTGGGAGACAATCAAGGTCGTGGATCCCAACGACCCCACACATCAGCACATGATCGAGAAGAGGATTCACCACGAGCGATATGCTGGTGAGGACCAGTGGAGAGGTACGTTCATCTCTCATTGAGAGCGGGTGTTGATGTGTCGTGCTTTGTCATGATGCACAACGCCGCGCTACGACATCGGTGCGAGTAGTATGCTGACTCAAGATTACAGAAATGGTCGAGGCCGAAGAGGAGCGCATGAAGGAACGCAACGCCAACATCGAAGCCAAGCGCTCCGAGAACAAGCAGAAGAAGGAGACAACACAAAAGGAGAAGAAGGACGAGTCTGGTGCCAAGGCCTGAGCGCCTTCATCATAACCCAATCCTTCTCTCATCCGACACACATCGACTGTCTGATCGAAACGACACCCAAACTTTGTGACCGATGATCTCATACTACCATTTCCCGGCGTTTGGCGGCTGCGACTCTTTCACGCACATACGGCCTGTGTACTAGTAGTGTTCTTTTGGATTAGATACAAAAGCGGCTTTGGCATTGTATATATCGACATTAGTAGTGGTTACTACGATTCGCGAGCTAAATTGAATGCTTTACGATTTCTATCACCGTTCAACGCGAGCAAAAATGACCAGACTTATCGTGTATAAGTAACCTACAGCCAGGCTTGCTTAATATTACCTGTCAACCCAATTCTCATCTGCTGGGTTTGGCTATGCAATTGAACAACGACGCCACTGCTAGCTTACATTTAGAGTGCGGGTCATGGTAAACTAGGGATTGTCATGACGTCGGCAATACAACTCTTTCACGCGATATTTACTCTCATAAGGAAATACAACATTTATCATTCACACAAGCTCTACATTATATGCCTACCCTAAACACCAATATTTCTCTATCCACACCATCCACCACACAAAATGCACCCCGACTTTCCCACCCTCCTACCCACCCTCCTCCACAGCACGCACCTAACCGCACCACCTCTCAAACCCAAAAACCCATCCTTAACTCCCATCATAGCCGCCCTCTCCCTCCACCCCACCCTCGAAGCAGCCCTCCACATACTCAATCACGACCTCCCCTCCGCCCACTTCCTCGTGCGCCACATGCAATCCCCGCCCGCGCTGGAGGGCATGCTTCTCCACGCCATCCTGCACCGGTGCGAGGGCGATATAGGGAATGCGCGGGCGTGGGTGAGCGATGTGGGAGATGCGTGCGCGGGGTTTGTGCCGAAGAAGCGGGAGGAGGGTGAACGGTTGGATGAGGATGTTAGCAAGCAGTGTGGATGTGTGGAGCTTGGGGGTGATGTGATGGCGTTTTTGTATGGGGAGGGTGGGGTGGAGGAGGCGAGGAGATTGATTGATGACGTGGAGGGGTGGAGGGGGAGGAAGGGCGCGGTGAAGGAGGAGGAGGAGAGGTTGGAAGGTAGGATTCGAGCGGAGGTGGGGAGGATGGTGGAGTGGTGTGTGGCCAAGTTTGGGACGGGGCGGTATGTGGATGCGAGCTGTGCGTGGGTCAAGAACAGTGACGAGGTACAGGAGATCAGTAATGATATGGTCAGTGGGGGAAGGGGGTTTCGGAAGTTTTGACGTGGGTGCGTGGGTGTGGAAGGGGTGTTCTTGAGTTATGCATCGACAGCTCCAATGATGGCGGCGATGACGGTGTCAGCAGTGCTGGCGTAAGATATATGAGTGCTAGGATTACGAGAGTGATCACAAATGACCATATCAAAGTGAAGCGTATAGACAGAGATTTGATATGTGGATATAAGCTGCATTGCATTGTCATACAGCAGCATAGTGACATTACCGCCTTCAACAACTAAAAAGAAAAGATCCATCAACATGCAGGAAAGCCAGACACAGACCTCTAGGCCGGCTCATCCCAGCACAGCCAAGCGCCTGCAATGGAAGCAGGAACAGGAAGCAGATGAGGAAAGAGGGTAATCGACCAAATAGGACATCCTGGACGCCGTGAAACTTGACATGACTCGTGGACATTTGCACATGACAGGCGTATCTGGTCGTTCAGCGCAGCGCATCGTGCAGTCATACGCTTAAGCATATGCCTCCATCAATTGTGCGTGAGACGTAGCGCAGTACGTCGCGGGGGCGCGGGGTGTGTTCGTCTAGCAGCATCCCTTCTTCTGCTCTGCATCGGCCGACTTGCTGATCTCGAGAACCTTGCGCTCGCCACCGAGAACGTTCTGGCTGCCTTCGCCCTGGTCGAGGGCCTTGCTGGAGACGATGCGGTATATTTCTGGAGGCTGGTCAGCGCAGTTCTGGGGATTATTACAATGCGGCGCAGAATGAGGGGAGTAGAAGTGGCGGTGTGCTTGTATCTGCACAAATTACACTGCCGGCTATTCTCCGTGCTGGCCATGTCCGTTGTGTAGTATCGTGAAGCGTGTGCTGGGATTGCAGAATGCACATACCTGTGAGGATGTTCTGGAAAGCAAGCTCGACGTTGCTGGCGTCCAAGGCGGAGGTCTCGATGAACGAAAGGTTGTTCTCGCCTGTAAGGATGTTAGCGGGCGCCGCAAGAGATTGTATGCAGTCGCTTCTCGCGAATCAAGAACACGTACTCGCAAACTGCTTGGCCTCCTCGGTGGGCACTGCCCGCAGATGCCTCAAATCGCTCTTGTTTCCAACCAGCATGATAACAATGTTCGAGTCGGCATGGTCGCGCAGCTCCTTCAGCCACCTCGTGACGTTCTCGTAGGTCTGGTGCTTGCTGATGTCGTAGACAAGCAGCGCTCCCACGGCGCCGCGGTAGTAGGCCGATGTAATGGCGCGGTAGCGCTCCTGGCCGGCTGTGTCCCAAATCTGTGCCTTGATGGTCTTGGCGTCTACCTGGATCGAGCGGGTCGCGAACTCGACGCCGATGGTCGACTTGGAGTCGAGGTTGAACTCGTTGCGGGTGAACCTGCTCAACAGGTTGGATTTACCAACACCGGAGTCTCCGATGAGGACCACTGCAGCGTGTTAGCGGGGGAGTGCCATGCGAGCGCAGATGGCGTAGGTACCCTTGAAGAGAAACTACAGCGGGCATGTCAGTACGGGCTGCCAGCGGCGCACATGTCGCACAGGGGACTCACGTCATATTCGTCGTTCGCCATGGCTGCGGTGAGCGGGGGAGATAGTGCGCGGCGGGGGAGAGCGCTCGACGGCTGGCGCTAGAAGGGCGGTCGGCGAGAGTGGTGGTAGCGGGGAGTGGGTGGGTGGGCGGAGCAAGGCTATGACAGTGCCTTGACGAGTTCGTGAGTGGTGATATGGCTGCCTCCTGCCTCGACAAAGCAATGCGTGGAGCACCTGCCAGTGCGCCAGCTGCGCCAAGTCAAAAGCGGCACTAAGGGGCACTAGCGCCAAACTATGGTACTCCAGAGCAGCTGGAGCTCTCCAAGAGCGGCATCGCGGCGATCTCCCACTCAACCCGACTGTTTCACCTCGACGAAACGGTGCTTGCCAGAGGCCAACGGGTCGCAGTTGCGTTCGGCGCCCTCTAGGCGCACGGAGGGCACTTGAGAAGGAGTTCTTGTCTGAATGCTGCGCCTTCCATTTCCAGCTAGCCAACATGTCAGCCTACAACAAGATGCGCGAGGCTATGTCCGCACAACATGACCTCGTTGACGACTACGATACAGATGCAGTTTCTATCAACTCTACTGATTCCGGCGACGATGAGGCCTTCTATTTCGCAGATTGTATTATTGCCGAAGTTCCAGAAGAGCATCACTGCTATCTGGTGAAATGGGAAAGCTACCCACTACACGAGTAGGTCTGACACACCCGAGAGCCTCAGAACTAATCATGTGCCCAGATGTAAGCTTGCACCCAAATCTGGTCTGAAGTGGTCATATCAGCACTACACTTTGTGAACTTGCAACGCCAAACTCACTTCTTAGCAATGCTCGGTGATGCTGACCAACCCTAGCTACATGGGAGCCGCCCGCTCACCTCGACGGGACTAACCTCATCTCAAATTGGGAGCAGGTCAAGCAACAGTTGGGTCAAGTTGCCTTTCAACGCGAGAATAAGAAGAACATAGTGGCTTTTGAGACGTCACAGGACAGAGCACTGTCTGCCAAAGAACGCAAGCTTGCAAAGCGCGAAAAGAAACGCTGTAGACTGCAACGACAAAATCATACAGCGATTCTCGATGACAGCAGCGATGAAGAAGCCTGGGCCCCAGTACCAACAAGCATCACTGCGAGAGATAGCCTGTTTGTGCAGAATGAAAGACCGTCAGTGTCGGCCTCATCAACTACCAATCCCCCTCGTACCAAGCAGCCTTTCGTTGTTCGCAAGGGCCCACTTCATCAGTCCTCTTCTGAAGAAGAATCAAAATCTGACGGAGAAGTTTCAGACGACCAGTCAATGGCTGTGCTGAGTAAGAAAAAGAATGCACATCGTCAAGCAGACCCGAACGCGACAAGAAGCACCGTGGGCAGCTCAACCCTTCAGCCGCGGGAGGTGCAGACCTCTGCTTCGGATTCGATGTCCAAGGCCGCCAAGGCAATCACGGATTCTATGTCGCAGGCCGCATCTGCTGTTTCTACAACGTCGTCGTCTAGTGCCAGAGACCGCAGCACTGTGTTGGCTGCGACAGCTTCAACGTCCACAACTGAACATTTACCAAATATATCCACTATGCGTGCCATCAGGACTGCACCACAAAAGCAAATGACGCGAGGTATTAAATTCATTGATCAACCTAAAGAACAGCAAAGGAAGGCATGGTCGACTGACCAGCACTATAAGAAACTCAAGTATCGAGGTCTCGCAGACAAGCGTTCTCGCGCCGAAGGCACACCTGATTTCAATGCACTCGATTTTGTTCATGGGCCCCCACCTACGCTTCCGAAATCGACGGCGGCAAGGTCCAGTGGCGATCCTTATGGGCGCCGCGAGATCACGAACCGCCGAGTCCAGGAAGAAGATCCTGAAGACCGCCCACGGCGAGGGACTGGGCATGATCCAGAACCTCTTAAAGACTGGGAGGCTAACAAGGTGCCAATGAAATGTGCCTCCTGGAGACTCAGTAGAAACTGCCAATACGGCGCTGAGAGATGTCGTTTCATGCATAGAGATCGTGATGCAAGAGGCCGAGAGTATCCAACGGGCGACGTGGACGGCTGGGTACCATTCAAGTACCGCAACCCGCCTATCACATGTCCGTTTTGGTACAAAGATGGCAAGTGCAAGAAAACGGCCGAGGATTGCGTGTATGCACATGAGGATACAGGCTGGGCTGAGCTCAATGGCGAACCTATTCGCATGGAGCGCCTTCCGGAAGCTACTGCCGCTGCTACTATTCGGGATGTACCTCACCTAATCCCATATAAGCTTCAAACCCCACCGATTACATGTCCGTTCTGGTTACGAGATCATCATGGATGCCATAGGACGGAGGAAGTGTGCCAATACGCACATTGGAATACAGGCTGGGCACCACCTGTTTCTGATTTCAGGGGTGTTCCTGTCAGAGTAGATCCAAATCTGAAGCCTCGAGGTGGGCCCCCTAAGTATGCTGACCCTCCCGTGACTTGCCCATTCTGGCTAAGAGCGGCAACTGGTTGCAACTGGCCAGACGATGAGTGTAAGTATGCGCATCGGAACACTGGCTGGGCTCCACCAGGGTTGGGTCACGATCCGCCGCAGCCCATCAACCCTCAGCTATTGCCAAGCAGCCAACCTCTTCAGAAAGATTCCAATTTCACCATTTCAGCGCCACTTCAGACAAACAGCAACAAGAAAGCCGTGAACTTGGAGAACCAGGCGGTGCCTTCTGGCCCACGGAACCAAGCCAATAAGGACATAACGTGTTCATCTTGGTTAAGAGATCCGCAAGGCTGTCCAAAGTCAGAACAAGTGTGCAAGTATGCACACAGGAACACCGGACGGGCCACACCCAAAGACAGACCTTTCGACCCCCCTGTAGCATTAGATCCAAATCAGATACCTCGATTTCAACGCGAACAGATGAAAGACAGGCTGGAGCCAAAACGCGGCAATCCACCAGTCACATGTCCCTCGTGGCTGAGAAACGAGGATGGATGTCGCAAGACACAAGACGAATGTCTGTTCGCCCACAAAAACACAGGCTGGGCGCCACAATACGGAGAACGGGGCGGCCCGACTGTAGAGATTGACCGTAACGAAACACCTCGCCGTGTTGATCCGGTTCGCAGCTACGCAGTTGACTATTCGGCACCAAAGAATGCTAATCCTCCAATAACATGCTATTTCTGGTTAAAATGGGCAGGAGGCTGCAATAGTACAGCGGCATCTTGTAAATTCGCCCACTGGAATACTGGATGGATCAATTCTTCTGGACCAGGGAAGAAACCTCGTCCGGAGCAGATCGATCCTAAGATTTTACCTCGGTTTCGTAAATACGGTGAGTGCATCCATGAGAGCAACGTTGCTCTAATTTTGAAAGACCTTCGGCAAAAGAACTCTATTATCTATACGATAGTCCGCTAAGTCGACTCACAGATGCAACAGAAGAACCAAACATGCAGAATGGTAATAGCATACTACCTACATTAGTGGCGTCGTCGGAATTCACAGATAAGCCTCACATCGACAATTCAGATCATACTCTTGCAGATATCGTGAGCAATAGAGCAGAGGCCTCTGAGCAACAGCTCGTTCAAGGTCCACTTGCGGTGCAAGAGGTTCCATCAAAGCAACACGCAACTGCTATGCCATCCTCGAAGGTCAATGGAAAGATCGAGCAGCTCTACAATCTGAACATCACCGGTCTCTTCCACTCTGGCATCCCAGGCGATGACGAGATGCTTGAGCGAAGAGCAATGCTCCTGTATCACCCCGAAGAACATCTTGAAGAGGTCGAATTGATTACGCGATGGCTGTTGATGCACGAAGTGGAGGTTGGGAATCTTTGGTACGACGGTACCTGGAGTTACTTCCAGCAACAATTATCCGAGGGGAAGTCAGGCGTCATCATTGCACGTATAACGTTCCTGCCTCATTGCGCATGTGCTAATATTCCCAGGTACATCCAGATTTTGACCACTATGTTGACCTTCCAGGCTTTGGTGAAGTGCTCAAGCAGCGTGTACGCGTGTGGTCTATTGGTTTGCAGGCACCTGCTGGTTTTGAGGCAGGTGTCTCACCAAATCCACCAGATCTGCGACATGACTGTATCGGGATCTTCCCCCATGGGGGCTTCATCTACATCACCGACGATGTCTTTGAGCAGAAGCCGCAGTTAGCGCTCAGCATCATAAAGCTCTTCTTTGCTAAGATCGAGCAGCTCCGCGAGCTGGATGGGCCTGTCTCTTGGTGGCAGGAGGTTCACGACGCGTGCCTGCTTTGGCGACTCTGCGTACGGCCAGAATTGATGGAGCACCTATATCTGAAGTGCGAACACAATGCAGCGGAGCTTGCAGCAGGCAATCCTGATTTCCTAAGGTAAGATTCGCGCAAGACCTGCACTCGTTGACCTGCTAATCATTGTGCTGTAGCCGTGCCGAACTCTACCAACTGCTCACGCTGACCAACTATATCGAGCAAGATCATCCCATCGAGCCGCTCAGTCTTGTCCAAGACAAATACCCTATTCTTTCCGAACGTCGTGTCATCGCTGAACACTCACCTCTGGACTATTTCAATCGTTTGGCAAACAGCCAGGAAGATGCCAATACTCATATGATCGGTTACTACGCAGCCATGCAGTCTGCTGACATGCAGCGCGCCTACCGCCATTTCTACGTCGTGCACACCGAGGCTGATGCAGCGTGCGCCCAGCGGTGGAAGACGAGCATACATAATGTTGCCGGTGTTATAACACCAAAGCAGTGTATCGAGGAACTCAGCAAAGCAAGCAAGGAGAGCTTGTTTGACTTTCTGGACTGGGCTATGGGGCCGAAGGAGGAGGGAAAGAGGTCAGATGTTGCGCCAGACACAGATACAGAAATGGGTGATGCGCCCATGGACATTGAGGCTGCCAAAGATACAGCATATTAGAGTATCAGTACGACTCTCGGATCTCTTTCAAAGATTTTAATTCAGGTAATGGCGCAGACAAGGCAGGAGCCGATATGGTCAAGAGAGAGGGTTCGGTAGTTTCGTCTTTGATACCTTCACTCATGTCACCGCCCAGCCTAACGACGAATTGTAACAATTCATCAAGGATCCCGGATTCTTTATCAATGCTGGTGCTATCTATCCCACGATCACACTGACCACCACGATAGCAGAAGATACGAAGTCCCCACCTTCCGACAATCGGCCGTATTTGGGGCAACCACACGCGGCCCCGGATGACGCACCTGCCGCTGAGGCTTGACTCGGTGACATATGCAATTTGACAACAGCGCCGTATCAAGCCTTTCGCTCTCCAATCAGTCCGCCCATCTTATCTTGGCTTGCAACATGTCACCGAGGTCTTATCTGCAGCCGTGATCGTGTGCGCGCTGCGCGAGATGATGCCCTGCAGCTGTCAAGCTTCAAATACACGCTCTTGTCGCGTGGCCTCGCGATGCACACCCAGCGGCGCCCGACCAAGACTAAACTCCGCATCCACATCGGCACTTTAGCAACGTGCTAGCTCCCTAACACGGCCGCGATCGAGACCGGACACGCAGTGGGTTTCCCCGCAGCTGAGCGTTTCGGCGGCTTCCCTGGCACGCGACGAGGCGTCTGGTTGTTCGTATCGTTCGTTTGTTTGTCGCACGCTACCGATCTTTGGCCTTCCCGCTTTCAGTCCAGAATACTTAGCCCAGCGGTTTCCCGTGCAACCTCAGCTTGTCGTAACCATCGTCACCGCCGCGTCGCACCGCCCTTGTTAAAGACTGATCGTCTAAGCTGCCACTTTAGGGTGTTAGAATTGGACGCCGAGATGGAGGCTGGTAAAAGAAGTATGAGTATTACTCGCACGGGTGCGGGGAGGAAGGGGAGCACAGCGAGTGCGAGTAAAGATCCCAGCGCTGATGCCGCGCTCGCTAAGATGGGGTATGCGAGTGAGCTGCCGCGGAATCTGAGTATGTTGAGTGTTTTGGGACTGTAAGTACCGTATTTCTTTGAACATTTTTCTCTGCAGCACCATGTCTGTTTTAAGCGCAGGCGATCGATATTGGTCGCGGCACTTGATTGATTTAGTATGATATGGAGTGGTTACTGACGTTCGCGCAGCTCCTTCGCCATTATGGCCGTTCCGTTCGGCTTGTCCACAACAATGTACATCACCCTCACCGATGGCCAATCCGTCACTATCCTCTGGGGCTGGGTCCTGGTCTCCCTCATCTCGCTCTGCATCGCCGCCTCGCTCGCCGAAATCTGCGCCGTCTACCCTACCGCCGGAGGTGTGTACTACTGGTCTGCCATGCTATCGACTCGCGAATGGGCCCCGATTACGTCCTGGGTAACTGGCTGGCTGACCTTGGTCGGCAACTGGACGGTCACGCTGAGTATCAATTTCTCGGGTGGACAGTTGATTCTGAGTGCCATTACGCTGTGGAACGAGGATTTTGTGCCGAATCAGTGGCAGACGGTGTTGATGTTTTGGGCTGTCATGGTCATCTGCATGGCTGTGAATATTTTTGGTGCCAAGTATCTTGATCTTATCAACAAAATCTGCATTTACTGGACGGCGAGTAGTGTGATTATCATCATGATCACACTGCTGACAATGGCGGACGTAAAGAGGGATGCGGACTTCGTTTTCACGCACTACGATGCTAGTGCGAGTGGCTGGTGAGTGGATCAGTGATCTTGAGCAGGAGTGGAAGCTGACAATTTCTAGGCCAAGTGGGTGGGCATTTTTCGTCGGACTGCTGCAAGGCGCGTACGTGCTGACGGGATACGGAATGGTTGCAGCCATGTGCGAGGAAGTGCAGTTTCCCGAACGTGAAGTTCCAAAGGCAATTGTCCTCTCAGTCGCCGCTGCGGGTGTGACTGGTGTTATCTACCTCGTCCCGATCCTCTTCGTTCTGCCAGACGTACAGCTACTCCTCGAAGTCGCCAACGGACAGCCGATCGGCCTCCTTTTCAAGACGGTGACGGGTTCTGCTGCTGGAGGGTTTGGACTCCTCTTCTTGATCCTGGGTATCCTGTTCTTCGCTGGAATTGGTGCGCTTACCGCAGCTTCGCGCTGCACGTACGCCTTCGCCCGTGACGGCGCAATTCCCGGATCCAGGATTTGGAAAAAGGTCTCGAAGAGATACGACATCCCGCTTATGGCACTCGTTCTTTCTACCGCGGTGGATTGCCTCCTTGGACTCATCTTCTTCGGTTCCTCCGCTGCGTTTAACTCCTTCACTGGAGTCGCTACAATCTGTCTTTCAGCCAGCTATGGCATGCCTATTCTGATCTCGGTCATCCGCGGGCGCCAGGCCGTTAAGAACTCATCCTTCTCGCTTGGCCGCTTCGGATACGCAATCAACATTGCCATGGTCGTCTGGATCTGTTTGGCACTGGTGCTCTTCTGCATGCCTGTCAGTCTGCCGGTGGAGCCGACGACGATGAACTACGCAAGTGTAGTTTTCGCTGGGTTCGCGCTGATCAGTCTGATCTGGTATGTGATTCGCGGCAGGAAGAACTTCACTGGCCCTCCGGTGCCACAGGATGTTGCACCTGGTGAGGAGGTCATGGTTGCAGGACTGGCGGTGACAGATAGCCAGCACGAGAGAAATGGCGATATGGAAGCCAAGGGTGAGAAGCTGTAGATTACGACGACACAGTAGTTACCAAATTCAGTGTAAAATCAAGACTGTCCGTATTGGAATTTAAACGATTCTCGCTAAGAAGTCGAGGTGAACCTTGGCGGATCCTTTCCCTAAAGCGATCTTATGAGAATGTCGGCTCAGTAGTGCGTTGAGTGGAGTTGAGGTGAATGACAATACTATAACCTGAGTTTGGTGCACTACGAACGCGCTAGTGTGGCCCCACATACCGCCTGTGACGCGGGCCGTCTCCTACCACTTTACGCGACAAACAACCATCACTTGCATGGACGCGTCCTTGCAGCTTGCACTTGTCTGCCTCTTATGGCACCGAGGTAAGTTGTGTACAGCATTTCATTAGCTGCTGACTCGATCGTTGTTAGATATCACTCAACCATCATTCCGCAAGCACTGAAATTGGCTTTCAACTCCTCTGGGGCACAATCACTGACTGCTATAGTGACGGGAGCAAGGCACCGGTGGTGGTGGACCTTACAATCGACTCCGACAGCGAGAGCGATAATGACGGTGTTCTCCTCTCTCACCCAGCCGGGGTGATCTCGAAGGCGACACCCTCGCCTCTACCTCCCATCTCTCGGGTCCCAAAAGCTTCGACGCCTGCGGCACAGCCAGCAACGACCGCGGCTGATCCTCGTATACCGCGCAACACGACTGCTTCTGTGATGTCGAGCAAACCATCAACCGTCACAGCGTTCAATGGCACGGGGCACACTGCAGAAAGCCCGAAGGGCTATGCCGAGGCACAAATGACTATGACGAGCATTGCAAAGAAATCAGAAGATTCAGAACGAGGCGCAAAGAGGAGGAAATTATCAGCACCAAAAAGACAACCAGTGGGTGAGACGAGCGTCCAGGCACGAGTGCAGGTCAAAGCAAAGCAGTCAGGCAGAGAGCTTTCCACAGGATCTCCGCAGATACATAGTGCTCCCGCAACAAGTCGGGATTCCAACTTGGGTGCGAAACTCAACGTCATGAATGGGGCGCCTTCAGTCCACTACATGAACTCAGCACTGAGGCCCCCTGGCTCCTCCATCCCCTTATTAGTAGACATCCATATACAGCCTCCTCGACCGCTGTTTATTAGTCGTTCACATCAAGACGGTTCCGCAACAGGTCTACCTAGTCCCGGTCTGACAACACCAGAGGGCGTGTCGCCCACAGTGATCGACTCGGACCCGCTCAATGGTGATGAGGTGGAGATTGTGGCGCCTTTTCCTCCTAGGAATGAACCTGTAGCAACTGCACGAGCGCAACGATCGCCACTGCCATCTTTTCCCTCACGATCCCCAACGGTTGACGATGACGTCGGACACGACGACAGAGACCATCTCATTTCTGAACTCCCTGTGAGGCAGCCGACGCCTCGCAAAATGCAATGCCGACCACCACCAACGCATTCTCTCTCGGTGCTCCAGCAACAACCGCCGCAGCAAGGACAACAGCAGCACCAGATGCCACAACAAGGAAAAAATCAGTCGCAGATTAACCCAGATCAGGAGAGCATGCAGCAAAAGCACCAGCAGCGCACCTCACCACATCCGCAACAACAACTTTCAACACCATCCCGACCGTTTACGTCCTCATTGCCGTCTGCAACAGCTCTAATTAATCCCACCAACAAGATGAACGCAGGCATTTCCATAGAAGCAGACCATCTTCTCATATTTTTGAAAGAAGTCAAGAGATTGAAGTGGTCTGACATTACCCGCGAGTTTTCAAAGGACATACCAGGACGCAGTTATCCCCAAATTCAAACACGCTATTCACAGATAGTGAACAAGCGAGATCGTACACAGGACCCGCCAACACTCATTCTACCTCCAAGATTCGCAGCAGAAGCCACAATAGATTGGGATGCAGTGCATGCAAGTACCGAAGGACCTCGGCCCCGAAAAGCAGCTGCAGATCTCGGCATCATTGACATGTCACACAAACGTAATATTGGTAGGCCGCGAGCTCTACAGCAGCTCACGGACGAAAATGACTCATCCGGGACCGATTCAGCACCTCGCAGACAAAGAGTACGGCGTGCTGCTCCTATCAATTATACTTGGCCGAAGTTGAGAACTACAGAAGGTACAATGGACGAATGGTCGGACGAAGAGCATGTCAATTCTAGCCTCGATGCAACCATTGAAGCGCCAACACGCTCAGGATCGCCGACCGACAGTACTCTTGTGAATTCAGATGCTAGTACCGTAGCCCATATACAACCACTGAATATGCACTCCCAGTCAATTGGCGCACAATTTGGCTTGGCTATGCAAGGAAGCATGCCGTACTTGTCATCGTCGCAGCGTCTTGCCATGCGCGACGAGCCCCATGCTTGGAGCTGGGAGCAACAGAGCTTGCAAGACTGGAAAGGCGCTGTCCTGCACGTGGACTTCAGCCCAGCAGAGTTAAGGATAGTCGAGAGTGCTGTGGTAAAAGTCATCCCTTCACACCGACAGACACGACACAGCACGTACAGAAGGCACCTGCGCGCAAACTTAAAGGACCTTACTGAAGCGCTGTTACGGAAGCTAGGTCACGAAATCAGCCGAACTCTCCATTCCCGGGATGCTCAAAGTATACGGTCGTTTTTGCACGATGCAGCAGCGGGCAAACTGTCGAGCATACCCCAGATTCAACGACTAGCGGTGATCAAGTCAAAACCAACGCTGGGTGATGGACAGAGATCATCGATACGGTCCATCGTCCGTCAGCGCGAGCTTGGTCTGCAAGCAAGAAGAGGATGGCAAGCAGCCTCGATGCCAGTGACATACCGGCTGAGAAATCAATTCGCAGATTCTTTAGGGCCGAAATTCACATGGACCGGTGCTTCGGGCGATATACATACTGTCTCTTGGTCGCCTGACGGTAATTACTTCGCAGCAGGGGCAGTGGCCGTCACAGATACGAACTCCATGCAATACAACAGGCCAAACGTGCTTATGTATGGCGATGTCATCAACGGCAACATACATGAGCTACAAGAGCACTTCATAGACCGCCCGAAGACCGAGACTGGTTCTAATTCGACGCACGCTATGTATGTTTCTCAGGATCGGAAGCTATACACCACCGTAAGTTCGGTCGCATTCTCGCCATCAGGGAAAATTATGTATTCCGCCGGTTACGATGGGACTGTCTGCATATGGGACGTATCAGAACCCTCTCAACAACCGCAAATACTCCGACAGTTGCAGCACAAGGCTCCTGTGGACATTCTAGCCGTGAACGAGAAGTGCGATGGAATCATCGCGTCTGCAACAAAGCGAACAACAGACAGATCGATTAAGCTTATCTTTTTGGACGAGGACACAGTCTACAACGACGATTGGCAGCCTGGCGTCCAAAATTTTGCGTCCACAAAGGCCATGAATCGTCCAGATCTGAATATGTCTGCGAATGCCTTGAAATTTGACCCGTCTGGTCGCTTGCTACTTGCAGGTTTTGGTGCGAATCTGCGTGAAGACAACGGCATGGATACATCAGGAGACATCTGTCTTTGGGACGTGGAAACTCAAGCTGGCCTATATGTGCACGGCTCCAGTCGCAATGTGTTTGATATCACCTTTAATCCGAATCCGAGGCTTCAAAGCCTATTTGCTGTTGGGTGTGTAGCAAATGGGAACGTCAACAGAGGCACTCGCTCAGTTGTTCGTTTCTTTACCGCAAAAGGGATGAGAGATTCCGAAGTCAAATTCACAAGTCCGCTTGAGCTGGAATGCAAAGCCTTGGATATGAACGACCTTGTCTGGTGGTAAGTTTAGGTCTTTCTTGAGAAATCCACAAGCTAACACTATCTAGTCCATACGATGAGAATCTATTCGCTGCTGGTTGCACCGATGGTCGCTCCTACGTGTGGGACCTTCGCAAGCCAGATAGAGTGCTGTATACCTTGCCTCACGGGACATCTCTGATGCCTCTACAAGACGACGTACCTCACGAACGGACAGATACTGGTGTACGCTTCCTATCATGGGGACAGAATGCAAGGAGGCTTTACTCCGGTTCATCAGATGGTGTTGTCAAAATTTGGGACGTCACTCAATCTCATGATAATGTGTACGTGAAAGACCTAATCAGCACCAATTCTGGTATTATGTCAGGAGCGTTTACTTCTGATTACAGCAAGCTCGTTCTGGGCGAGGTCAACGGCACTGCTAATGTTCTTGAAATTGGCCGAGATGATATCGCTCCGAAGGACGCAGACAAGCTGTCATATTATCCATACTGCAAAGACGACGATGAAGATGAGGCGGATGGCATGGCCATTGACGAATCACCGTTGGTATCTACTGGCACCGCGGCTGCAGAAGCACGCAAGTGGCTCGATGCCGGCTACCTGCGACAAGTGCCTATGGGAGGTCTCCCCAAGCAGCAAGTCGTTCAAGGGCCTGGCTATGAAGGACCGTTTGACCGAAGCGAAGATGATTACACACAATCCCTGCGAAATCAAGCGTTTGACTTTCAGCGAGCCATGGCAATGACCAAGGGCTCACAGTGCGATCTCCCTGAGTGCGCAAGCAGCATCAACGTTACAACATTTGAGGAAGTCGGCGATTCAGGACGCAGTAATGGCCGCATACCCGATGAGCTCCGACGACAGTGGCTCGATGAGACAGCACGTATCGTCCCAGGGAGATCCAGATGCACGTACTGTAGTCGACCAGCTCTCCCTCCTACCGATACAGAGAGCACAGCCCTCTGCGAGCGATGCTCTTTCACATGTTTTCGGTGTGGCAGCGCAACCCACATCACCGCGGCTCCGACGACATTCGAGTGTGACGTTTGCGAAGGAGTGTGGAACGTTGGTGTCCTGGGTTACGAATGTGATCAAGAGCCCACGATGGCTGGCTCCTCTCTGGATGTTCCCGTACTGAAGGAATTCGGCAAGGAAGCATACTTGGAGAGATCAGTGGACCTGGACACCACGTTTGGCGATGAGATGAATGCGCTCACAGACTACTACTTTGGACTGGCTATTGATCGGCCTGACAGTCCGCCACTGTAGACGATACCACCTCAAGGCGCATGGGACGAACAGCAGACACGATGGAAGCATGTATCTTCGCGGCGTCGACGACTGGCCTATCGTGCCTTCTCAAGCAGCTGAGGCGTCAATTGGTTTGCACTTTTTATGATACCCCAGATACTCAAACGAATTATACATATTACGTACTCTCAAATCTACTTACCTACCTCTCCACCATCCTGCATGATCAGTGCCCTACTCCCCAGCCACGCCTTGCAAATACGTTCCCTTTGAAGCGACAGGCACATATGTCTCAGTCACCGCATACGATCTACAACTGACACCTGTCACTCTCCAAGACAAAAAAGCCACCCTACGATCCTACGAGGCACAACGCAAACGTCACGATATGTGGGTGTCCGAATGGCTCGAAGACTACTGGCTGAGTATCCGTCGAAAGAGCCGCCCTTGCTTTACCCAAGTGCACGCGCATCACTCGCAGCACTGGTTACAGTTACGATTGCAAGCGGCAGCAGCATGACACGCAGCACTGAAAGAAGACTGCGCCTACTCGCCATAAAGTGATGAAGTGCATATCCAGCATCACAGTTACTACTACAGTATGTACGCGGCCGATATTGTAGGCCAGTGTAATCTCAACCCCGCCTCCTAAAACACACCCCCGTTTCGCTGCTCCGCCTCGTCTCCACGTCTACGGCGCGGACATCCCTGCGCATGCCTTGACGGAAGCGGAACGAACGACAGCGGAGCCCGCGCTGAAACGTGTTACAAAAGGCTGCTGCTGCGGACCCGTCAAGATTAATGGCGCATTCCACGGAGCTCAGCGGGGCGGGACGCGCGCGACACGTGAGCGTGGTGTGGTTGCGAGAAGCAGATGGAGCGATGGGACACGTGTGGAATGGGAAGGGTGGATCGGGATGGGGAGACTGCGTGATGTGTGGGTTTCTAGTGTAGCTATTCTGCTCGCCGGCCCCGATGAGGCTGACACATACGTATATGTGTACCCTTGTCTGCCCTTGCTGGGTGAATCGGTCCATGGCTGGACGCCAGCATTTGGCTGTCAATATGCTTGACTATTTTATGAGAGAGCAGGGAGATCCGTCAGTGATGTGATCACGGGGTATGTCTGCTTAGATTCCTCCGACAACGGCGCGTTACCAGGGCGATCAACAACGACAGCATAAACACCGGCTGCGGCCGCAGCTTCGGCCTCTGCAGAAACGAAGTCAGCATGATGATCCTTGAGCTTGATGATGCGATGAAGTGCGGGGTCAGTTAATCAAACGTTGTTGGTAGACGAGGGCGATGCTTGGCCAGTGTTTCGGATATGGTTATGTTTGGGTAAGGGGGCCTGATTGAGGGTGCGCTGTCCTGATGAAGGAAGGCGACATGGAAGGTAGCCCTGTGAAGATCGACCGGATGATTTGCGGTTCCGGGTAGATGGATCATTCCAACGTACCTTTCACATTGTCGGTCAAGAAAGTGACCTTCTTCACGTCCACGCTCATCTCGCGACATATCTTCTCATACGATGCTTGTTCCAGCTTTGGACCCGCGTTGACCGTGTCGTAGTGCGCCGAGAATAGCGGCTTGACGTCTTTGGTCGTCGGACCATCTTCCACGTACGAGAAGAACTGGAGCTGAGCCTGTACGCTACCGGAGGAGAAGATAGCGAGAGTACGCCCGGAGGCTTTCCATGATGTGAGCGTGGGAACGACGTCGCTGAAGAGCGGGGTCTTCAGGTGTCCCTCCGTAAACCCAGTCTTCCACAGATGTCCTGTGTATTGTTAGTTTACTCAGCGGGTGCGTGGTTTACTGAGCTCTTTCGTGATCTCATAGTGGAGCCAGATTAGGCAATTCGACGCAAGATGTGTCAACTTGGACGTAGCCGCAGTAATCATGGCTGCCGTACACAGCCGAATCTCCTACCAGAGAATGAGCACCGCCAGCTGACCGTAGACGAGGCCCCTTTCGACAAAAATAACAATCACAGCTATGATGCTGCTGATGGTAATGACGGACCGAATCACCTATCGTCGATGTCCACTACCGAGCTAGGGCAGTGCGATATCGCGCTTGATGATCCAGAGGCATACAGGCTGTGTACGACAGCGACCAGAACGGGCATGCCGATGCGTTACACAGGACTCAACGGTAACTGTTACCCACCTTGGAGCTGCTTCAGGTACACAGCTTTGACATCTCGTCGCGTCAAATCCTCCACATGAGCAAGGAGAGAATCGGCATCCTGCTTTGTCTCTGCTGGGAACCCCGCAATGAGCTCTTGAAAGTCCGAACCGGACCATGAGTCGCGTGCGAGTCTCCTGAGACAATCAAGTGCATACGGGTACTGCGGCTATTGTGAGCTGCGAGTCGCAGAAAGGAAAGCTCCACCCCAGCAACGTGCGTCGCGTGACAGGTGACGGATCTGTCCAAGATCTCCAAGAGGTGGCAGGTTCAGGAGATGGAAAGACAGCCAGTCCACGCGAAGGGAAATCAGGTGGCTTGGGAAAATGCCGGCAGTCGCCTGTGGATGGGAAGCGCGGGCCGCTATGAATCTCGACTGGTCTTGGTGTTGATGATCTTGACCAAGCGTTCCAAACGCGGGGTTGGCGCACTGACGAAAGAGCGTGAAGTCGTACGGCAGAACAAAGAGAAGCTTACCATTACATCCTTAACAAAGGAGATACTCGAGATGGTTCCCTCTACGATAAGAAAGCGGAGTGGTCAGCCTAATTCTGAGTGACATGGCGAACACTGGACGCAGTTGAGACCCGTGGATGGCAGCGACAAGCGTGGCCTCCGCAAAGTCTGGGGCAGGAAGCGGGTGCTGGCAGCCAAACAGGATGAGCAACAGTGCGTGGTTCGGTGCATCCTGGAGTCTGCAATGACCCGAGAGGTCGCTGGCCAGACCGGGGCTGCGAGGCTGGGGTGGTGAAGGCTGGTTGCAGTGGTTTTCGCCCCAGCATGAACGACTCGGGAGCAGCTGCAATTACTCACCAATGTCTAGCAGCACGAACTCAGATGCGAGCCAGCGTGCAGTATCGATGGACGCGGCAGGCATGTTGTTGGCTGTGTTGTTGAGTGTAGGGCGGTGAAAGGCGGTGAAGCAAAAATGTTGTGAGAGGTTGAAGCCTCGTTGATGTTGTGTGTCTGGCAAGAACGCTGGTTGGTGCAATTGCCTGAGACACTGAGATGTCAAAACAGAGCGGTGTACGCGACAAGATGGATGGTGTATAGCAATTTAATCGATATTGGACGAATCAGGCGTAGCTGCCTATACATGTGCTGTTGTGTAGGAAAATTTTCATGTACGGGAGTCAGATGCGGGCTACAAACGTGACATGAACTGGTCGTGAGAACAGGTACCTCTGCACGATCTGCCGTTCCGTTGTCTTCCTTGCTGCGATCACACGATGGTGTGAATTTGATATCATCGCGTACTCACCGCCTGAATGATGGCACGATTGTGAGGCTGGCATCATGTGTTGTCACAGCAAAGTGAGGTGTCTATGAGAGTACCCTGTTGCCACAATTGATACTGCCAACTTTCGCACATCAACGGCTGCCATCCGGAGACCCACGAGCGAGATACCCACATGCGGTAGGATTCAGGCCCGCTTCGCAGCAGGCGCACGAATTCCCATATTGGAAATAAAAGGACGAGGGTGTGTTGTCTGTGGGGGATGCTGCTGTCGCTCCACACCGCCGTCAAGGAGTTCAGGAACAGGTACAGAGAGGTGGGTCACGGCAAGTCTGGCCGGATGCTACCTGCAGTAGCGGTGCTGCAGGCTGTCCAGCACGCGTACAAAGTGGCAAATCGTGTGCTGACTGGTGGTGGTCTACTGCAGCCTACTGCAAGCCATACGTGTAAAGTGCAGCGCAGGCTGACGTTCCGGCTGGGCAGCATACGGAGCCATGGTACTGGTCAGCAAGTCCGACGCCGGAAAACAAACAGCAGAATGCGGCAGGTGAGGTGTTGAAGGCGTGCGATGAGTTGGGCGAGGCTGCGTACACCGACACTGTTTCATCTCCGTTGCGTTGCAAGAGCAGCCAGTGTACAGAAGACACGATGCAGAGGATGCGGGCTTGTCGAGGTCCCGTCGAAGCATGAGCTTCCCCAGATCAGACGTCCGTAGCGCCGTCCCGCCGACATGTCCTGATGGAACTCGAGGGAACACACAAGCGTACCAAAGCAACCTCGCAGGCGCTAAGACTGCATCGGTGGTTGAAACAGATGATATGCTTAATTGGGGCGGGAGATATCAAGAACTCGCCTGAGTCGTGCGTGCATAGTAGCGAAGGACGGCTGCATGCAGCGACCTGATAGCAATTGATCCATTGATCAATGAGCAGCCTCGCTGGAGTGGCAAGCATCGCGATAACACGTTGATAACGGTTTCCGAAGTTGGAGGGCAGTGATGCTCGCAACGGGGTCTCGGGGGCCGATCAGGGCCAATGAGAGGACAGGTGGCATGTCGTGCGAGCAATGATCATGAGAGGTCGTCAGCCGGCGCCAGCTTTCGCAATTCGCCAGGCGGCGGCCAGGATGCGAGCGGCTAGGCTCGTCGTGACCAACTGGCACACGCACAACAGCACACAGCGCTGGCCGTGTGAAGCAGGGAGCGTGTTTCAGCGCTCGTCGTCCGCCAGCGTCATAATGCTCGCAGCCTCGTCATGAGAGTGCGGGGCCTGGGGCGAAACAAGGGCAATTGTATGATTGCACACCATTTCCGAGCGAGCCGGGGCCCTCGGGCTGGCATTGTGCTGTCACCGACGCGGTGACGACGGTCGTTGTTGACGAGCTCGCACGGAATCTGGTCGAAGCACCTCGAAGCCGCCGTGCAGCCACTGAGGATGCCGCGAGCACGCAGCAAACCCGCAGCCAGCAAGGCGCCAGAAAGTTGGCAGTGCCCCGGCCAGCCTGTCCTGAACCCTGATGGCGAGCGCGCTAGCGTGGATCCGGCCTGGCGCCGCTTTTGCCAATGCGCTGTGCATCACGCAGCACTTTGCCACTAGGCCGCCCTCGACAAGCGGCGAGCTAAACTGGGCCTGGCTCGCAGGCCATGCCGTTGTGGGTGACACCGCCATCCTGAGTCCGTGGGGCGCCCATATATCGGCGATACCCTGCCTCGATCCAGCTCCCCTTTACCCATCACCACCATGTTAATCGTACCCATGCCGTCCTGAGACATCACCACATCTTCACTCGTCGTTGTTCGCACGCTACAGCTCTACCACCCTCTCCTCATCGCTCCTCCCACCCTCCCGCCGCTGCTGCCGTAACCGACTGCCGCATTCCACTCGTTCCTTCCGCAACCGCTGCGTAGCTGCACGCAACAACACAACATCCCTCCCGCGCCCTCAGGCGACATCCCCTCCTCCACCGCTCCGCTCCACGCCAATCTAGCGACCATCTACCTCGCCGCCGCCGGTCCTTGATTTGATGTGACATAGAGAGCTCTCTGTCTGGCGATCTCCCGACACGTTCCGGACAGCCACGCCCTCGACTCTACGCCTCCCCCTCACATCCTCTCAACACCGCGCCGCAACTTGGCTTCGTGAAGCAGACGCTCGACACCCGTCAACACCGAACGTCTCTTTCAGCGAAAGCCGCCAGCTCAGCACCGCACCTCACCCCCGAGACCGCTGCCGCTAGCTCCCCGAGTCCGTGCACCTGACTCACCATTGCCAATCGCGTCATCAGACAGCAACCTACTGTCTGCCTTCGACCAGCTTCCACGTATAACGACTCTCCTCCTCTCTTACGCAGCGACCTCGTCCTCCTTCCGTTCTCGCTCCTCCGGACTATCCTCGTCCGGCAGCTCTATTCCGTCCGCAAGCCAGCCTGTTGAACCGGGCCCTACACAACACCACTTAATACCGCCAGATGCGCACCACAATCTCTTAACACTTTCCTTGTTTGTTCCCGTCGACGGACTCTCTGTGCATACCATCGACCGCTCGCGTTGCTTTCTGTTTCCTTGAGCGAATCACTGCAGCCTACACATTACGACATCTTCGGCCGACCTTATCCTGCACTGGACCGAGCCAACTGCACGTCATCTTTATTGCTATCTCTTACGAAGCTTTCGGCCACCTAAAAGTTCGATAGAGCATCGTCTTTGGGTTAACGGCTGTTGATCCCTCGACGCCCCCAAAACTTCCTTTATTTGGTGGTTTCATCTGTTTACGTGGCGGCTTTCACCGTCACCCTCGCCTGCTGCGACTAGCTTCGAGTAGACTCTTCCGGGTTTCTCCTGCTTCTTCGCTACCTGTAACTCTTCCCAGCCTTCCTCATGGATTGCATGCGTGATCAGCTTCAGGCAGGTGTTGTACTACACGGCCGATATGAAACCATCTCTGCCCTTAACCATGGCTCCTTTGGTATGGTCTTCCAAGCCAAGGACCTCGTGACTGAGGATCTTGTTGCCATCAAGGTCGTTACCAAGCCTACCGCCGCCGTCAACTGCCCGTCCGCTTTCGCCGTCGACGAGCGCTCTGAGGAGCTCGGCATCCACCTTCGCCTTGGAAACCACCCCAATGTTGTCAATCTCCTTCAGTCTTTCGAGACCCAGAACCACATTTACCTGGTGTTGGAGTACTGCTCCAACGGCGACCTTTACGAGGCCATCCGCTTCGACAAGGGTCCCCTGGAGACTGAGCATGTCCGCGACTTCATGATGCAGCTGGTGGATGCCGTTGAGTTCATCCACGCCAAGGGTATCTACCACCGCGACATCAAGCCCGAGAACATCTTCCTCACTCAAGACGGCTCCATGAAGCTTGGCGACTTCGGTCTTGCTACCTCTGACGCCTGGTCTTGGGAGATCGCCGTTGGCAGCGACCGCTACATGGCTCCTGAGCAATATGATCCTACCAATTCTGGCTACTCCACCGCGAAGGCCGATATCTGGGCTATTGGTATCTGCCTGCTCAACGTCCTGTTTCAGCGCAACCCCTTCGCCGTCCCAGCGTCTTCGGATCCTCTCTATGCCGATTTCGTTCTCGATCGTCAGAGCCTCTTCGACGTGTTCCCCAACATGTCTCAGGACACCTTCGAGGTTCTCAGGCACTGCTTGGCTATCGATCCCCAGAAGCGTGACATCAACGCAGTCAAGGACGCTCTCGCTCGTGCCATCACTTTCACCACTGATGACGAATCTCTTGACGAGTTCTGTACCGAGGAGCGTGAGCCATTTGCCGTCGGCGCCAACCGTGAACCGCTCCGCACTCCCTCTATCAGCACTCCGTCGCTCGATAAGGGTGGTTCGTTCCCCTGGGCCAAGGCTCTCGCCATGTCTCCGCCGCAGCACTTCCGTCAGCTTTCAGTTATCCACGACACTGAGATCTACTCGGACGACTTCTTCCCGACTTCTGATTACGCCGTGAAGCCCGAGCATGCCTCCGCCGTATCTTTTGTGGACTCCGGTTTGGGCTTATCTTTTAACTCGACTGACGTCACTGGACGCACCGAACGCGAGCCAATCAGCTTCACGCGCTCCAAGCCTATGCCTATCTCTGGCTCCCTTCCAGCCAAGCCCTTCAACAGCATGTCGTCTGTCTTCGGTAAGAAGCGCGATGTCTTCTCCAAGAGCTGGAGTGACCTGTGGGAGGAGGAAGACGACGATGCGCAGTTCATGGCTGAGCTTGAGAACAACTTCCACAGCTTCAAGGCTGAGAAGCCCGCGAAGCAGGTCGTCTCTGAGGCTGGCTCTGGTGTCTCCACCCCGCGCGGCGGTTTGTCGGAGGTGAAGAACCCTGCCACTGTTCATAACAGCAGGGGCCGCTCACCGACGAAGCGCCGAGAGGTCGACCACGTCAGCGAGACCACTGGTTTCATCTTTGAGGAGCACCAGACACCTGCACCTGCGCGACACTCACCTACTTCAAAGCGCTCTGGCATGGACAAATGGGTCGCTCTTGGTGATCGCCGTCGTGGTCAACCATCGCCAACCAAAGAGTCTGCGCCTGTGACTCCATCCAAGCCCATCAAGTCGCCCAAGCAAGCTCAACCAACCCCGAACTCTGCCCGGAAGCGGAGCCGGACTGGTACTTGGAGACGACCAATTAACTGGGGTCCTAGCCAGCATGAGAACATCCCCAAGGTTCCTGCGGTGGACAACAAATACAAGAGCATGGAATGGCGCCATTACAACAGTCCTCCTCTCGTCGTGGACGACGATATCGGCGACCTTGAGTGGGTGTGGTAGGCAATTGCCGCCACTTGTAGTCTTGACACTTGATCATCCCTTTCACTTTTTTTTGCTTTAAAAGACCACATTGTTTGGAAAACAAGATTATCGTCCTAAGAACTTTCAACACCTCCACCTGAGCCTCACAACACAACAACAATACCCCGGCCAGTTTGTAACTCTGTAGATACCATTTCCTCCTCTCTACTCCTGTACTCTTCTCTCTTCTTCGACACCACACTCACCATCATACCCTCTCGACCCTACCTCGTCGCTTGGTATCTTTCCTTTGTTACTTGGGTGTTTTGTACTGCATTGGCATCATCAGGTGGATGACACAGACTGAATGGCACATCATCAGACTGTATGACACGGAGCGATTAGCATGGCATTGGAAAGGCGTTTTGTTTGTTACCGCTTTACTTCTTCATAGGGATGATTAGTTAGTCAAGACTCGTATCCGTCGGAGATCTTGCATCCCCTGTGGGCTTGCAACAGATCCGGGATTTACCCACTCAAAACTCGTCTTCTGCTTCTGCGTGATGTTTTTCGTGTTGCTAAACGTAGGGAAGGTGCGATCCTGCCTCAGCGATCAGAGGGCTACCTCAGGCAGGCTCACACTGTGGACCACGCTTGCTAGCTGTCCTAAATGATGCAATCGTTGTGCGATCCTGTTATCGGATAAGCCATGTAGGCGACGCTTTGGGAAGGTGTTGTAGGCCGCCTTAAGATGACGACGTTCAGCATTCATCTTACGCCGAATGCCGATCGGACTGTCCGCAACATCACCACCTCGACGCTGACCGGCATAGCAAATGCGAAAGTATATAGCTCACGAATACATAGATACCATGTAGTTGAAAGATCTCACATCACTTCATCCATATCACCCCATCTGAGCATTTCATCCCAGCAATCAGTCCCTCAACATTCTAGTGATATGTACGACACGATAACCAAGATCGACACAAACAGCAAGGATACCATAACAACATACAATCTATCCCCCCCCGACATGACCCGCCCCATCCTCCCCGTCCCACACCCCGTCACGAGCTACTGGCTCTCGCGCCCGCATCCGCTCGCTGATCTGCGCTCGTCGCCGCGCTTGCCGGCGGAGTGTGACGTCGCTGTCGTGGGTGCCGGATTGGCGGGCGTGCTGGCTGCGTATCATGTTTTGCGGTGTAGTCATGTGTCTAGTGGGGATCAAGCTGGGGTCAAGGACGCTGGGAAGAGTGGGGCGAATGTCGTGCTGCTTGATGCGAGAAGGGTGTGTGAGGGTGCGACGGGGCGGAATGGAGGGCATGTTAAGGTGCAGGTTAAGACGCTTTTGGATCTGCCGGACGGTGGGAGGGATCAGGGGAGGAAGAGGACGCAGTTGCAGGAGTATGTTGGGAGAGTGATGGTGGAGTTGAAAAGTGTGGTGGAAGAAGAGGGTTTGGAATGTGAGTTTGAGCTTCGCCGCAGTTTCGATGTATTCACGGATGCTGGAGACGCTGAGGCCGTGTGGCAGAGATACGAACAAGCGCGTAAGAATGGGGAACTCTGGACTAGAAATGTCAGTTGGATTGGCGCAGAGAGAGCAGAGCAAGTGACCTCCATCAAAGGAGCAAAAGGCGCATTCAGCGTCCCCGCCGCATCTTTCTGGCCGTACAAATTCGTCTCCCAGCTGCTCGACCGCATGGTGCAGCGCTGGGGCGGTCCAGACGGGAGACTCAACGTGCAGATGCTCACGCCCGTCACTTCGCTCAGCACGTCTTCCTCTGGCGCCAATCTACTGGAAACACACCGCGGTACCATCGCAGCGGCGAAACTCGTCCTCGCGACAAACGCATATACATCCGGTCTCCTGTCCGCCTTCGAATCCGCAATTATCCCCGTAAGAGGAATGGCAAGTCACCATACTCCCGCACACCGTGTTCATCCTCACCTTAACAACACATACAACATCAACTCCGGTCCAGGCAAGGGCGTAGACTACCTCAACCCCCGCCCCGACGGCAGTATCGTCGTGGGCGGCGGATCGTGGCTTTTCGCTGAAGACACGCAGAGCTGGAAGAACAACTGGGATGATGCTCATCTCTTCCCTGCACACGTTATGCAGTACTGGAAGGAGTATATGCAAGATAGATTCCTCGGGTGGGAAGACAGCGATAGTAAGAATGACTTCGTTTGGACGGGTATTATGGGTAGGACAAAGGATGGGCAGCCGTTTGTGGGGAGGGTACCGGGGAGGGAGAGTGTGTGGGTGCTGGCTGGGTTTAATGGGGGTGGGATGGCGATTATTGCGCTTTGTGCGAGGGCGGTGGGGAGGATGGTGGTTGAGGGGAAGGGGTTTGAGGACGTATGGGATGAGGAGGGGTTATTGGAGGAGTTTCGATGTAGTGAGGAGAGGCTTAGGCGTGCTGGATGACTTTTATCGTGAAGAGGTTAGGAACGATATGTCAAGGATTTGCATTATTTGGGAAGCTTGCTTGGAACTTGTGTGCTACATCTGCTCCTCATTGGTATACAATTTGGGTTTAAGCTCAAGAAACCCTGTCCAAGCCCCGCCGTCTTAACGTCAGTACGTTAGTCTTTCATGTCGTAGAATCCTGGAGCCCTCAATACCACGTAAAAGCCCGACAGTCATACTTCTGGATCTTCTTCGAATTCCAACCTTAGCATCATTGTCTCCACTCCAGAGCTTTGATTCTCCCTTCTATGTCAAGACTCTGGAGCCTTCCACGTGTAGAAGCCTGACGTTCAGGCTACCATACCGTTTTCCAATCCCAACCTTAGCTTTGCTGCCAAGAATGCTGCTCCAACCTCCACCTCAAAACGAGCTTTGAAGTCAACCACACTCAAAGACACCATACCCGCCAGACCTACCGTCTCAGGATCTTCGAATCCCAACAAAAGGGCTTCTAGGTATGGCAAAACTCCTTGTATTTTCAAGCTAGCAATTGCTTTGGCGATGGTCATAGCGCAGCCCACGTTGGTAAGTTGATTAATCACTAGCTTGTGAAGCGAGCCGGGGATCCGCTCCCTCAGGAGTCCTTCAACCGTTCCAATGTTCTCTTTGGCGTCAAACCAGGGAATTACGCCTGGAAAGGGCAAGTTTAGGTATTCAAGGCTATCGTAGTCAAGGTTGCCGCCTGCATCTGTCAGCTCACAGTCACAGGCTGGGGAATGACAGTCTTGAGATTGCTCACACGAATAGTCGTCGTCGGTTGGAATCATAGCCAGAGCTTTGAGTGAATGCTTAGAAGACTCGAGGTAGGTTTCAATCTGTCTCTCCGAGAACTTGGCGCCCTTGTTAACCTGTAGTTGTGAGTGGCCAGGAATATACCAGAACGACGCGATTCGCTGGCCCCTTGTAATCTTTTTGAGAAGCCGGTGTCGTACTGCACATTGATTGAACATTACATTGCGTAAGTTCCTTGATGGAAGAGTGTCGTCCGTGGAGTGTCGATGACCTTGAGCACTTATATTGCGAAGTCGCAGATGAACAAGGTTAGGCAAGATGTCCAGAATCTGAAGCGTTGCTTTTACCACCTTGTCATTCTCGGCGATAAGTGAGCCACATAGAAAGATGACCTTCAAAGACTGTAACGCCCCATTTGTACGTGAGAAGAAATGGTGCCAGTCTAGGATTGGGAAGGGTGTAAGTCCGTTGATCAAGAGCTTCTCCAGATGAGGAAGCTGTGCAACCATGAGTATAAAGTGTGCGTCCTCAACGCCATGCTTGAGTTGTCGAATTAGATCCGCGTCGTCTTTCAGAGTCGTGCCCATTTGTGCACTTTTCTTCAGATTGGGGATGAGGTGTGTCGAAGCGGGCAT
The DNA here is from genome assembly GCA_004835665.1 of Phoma sp. XZ068. Taxonomy (NCBI): domain Eukaryota; kingdom Fungi; phylum Ascomycota; class Dothideomycetes; order Pleosporales; family Didymellaceae; genus Phoma; species Phoma sp. XZ068. The sequence goes on from RBKR01000001.1 coordinate 997,301, forward strand.
TGCTATTAGGCCGACCTTGACAGCAGTATTAACAAGTGGAACATATCTTTGGATGTAGCCGAGCCTCTCTTTGCGGCAGAAGTCGAAGATACGTCCGTGGAAATAAATTGAGGACCCTTGCGTGCTGGGCGTTCACCTTCTTTTCCCAAATTCGTCACTATAGGTCTCTATGCGGAGCCAGTGGCCACCTCAAGTTCTGATCGCCAGCCACGAATATTAACTTGTTTGACCAACGCTGCAAGCTCCGGGTTTTCGCAGATGGTGCGCAGGAAAAGGTAAAAAGGTGCATCAGACGGATGCGAGCCATTGATATACGTCTCGTAGAGCGCAGTTGTGGCAGACGGCTTCGTTGCCTTGCAGGTCAGAGTGAGTGCGTAGCGGGAGCTTCGATCGAGCCGATCGCAGATCGCATCTAGTAGCTCAATGGGAAGAGCTCCGAGGCAGTTTTCTTTCATCTTTGTATGGCGTTAAGAAGGTTTTCAGAGTGCTGTTGCGAAGAAGTGCGCTGTGGTTGACCTGCGCAAGTAAGTCAAGAAGATAAAAGGTAAAGGCAGGTCGGAAAGCGAAGGTGAAGGTGAAGCAAACGCCGCCACCAACAAATGGCCCAAAACGGAAGCGAGAAGCAGAACTCCGCTAGACCCAGCGCAAATGCTTCGGACCTCTTAAAACATGCAACAAAACCAAGAAGGGAGGTGAAGGAAGCCTAATGAAAATTCTTAGCCGTAAACCTGCCATCTCGAACTCCTTCTGCTGATTGCCGGACATGAGTAGTGTACATCGCAATCGTCACGCAGAGCAGTGACCATTGTTAAGCTCGACAACTATACTGATCTGCTGTTCTGCTTCTGTGAGTCAAGTGGCTATACCTCCAGAGCAGTCAACGCTCCCTCAACACTCCGTGAAGAACAAACTGTGGTCCTGCGAATTTCTCTCATGAGACCTTCCTGGCCCAGTTTCCCTACTCGTCCTCTACATGCCTCGCTACTCATCACTTCATTACTGGCGCCAATGCCTAAATTCTTTCAACTCATCCCAGCTCGTGAAATGGCCTCTTCTATTCCCCAATTCTTGGTTTCTCTGCCTGCTCTTAGAACCAACAACACACCTCCCATGCAAGCAACAAACCGACACCACCACCACTATCACCACCACCACAAAGGCGTTTGTTGCAGATAAAAGACTTCCGACGCGTCTTCTTCGGCAGATTACATAGTTCATATCGCGTCCCGCGACACTCAATATCTCAGTTGGATAGTGAATGATCGGAGGCGGATTGCATTCAAACTCAGCAACGGACGATATAGGACAAGATCTGGAGAACTTAAATACAGACTTGACAGTCTTGCATCATACTAGCAGCATGTGGGCATCCAAAAAAAACCTTAGCTTAAAAGGTTTGAGAGTGTCTGATTGTCACCTGTCCCTATTTGTCACAGCGAAGCAAAGTTCGAGAATATCCGAAAAGTGAACACTGCTTTTATGTCGATGCCCAATTGAGCACCGCCCCAATTCCATTACTCCAGCAAATCCATAACCATTATCAATGTATCTCATTAACACTATCACCTCATACCCCAATATCTACATCTAACTTGCGATTGAGAAATCAGATTTGCATAGTAGCGGCGACTAAACTACAAAACGGCGACCGTCTCGACGTCAGGTGTGGGTGTGGGTGTGGGGGTAGAAGATGAAGATGGAGTCTCATCAACAACGGGTGTGGGCTCTGGAGTAGTCTCCGCTGGGGGATCGGCAACAGGGATTGCCTGAGGCTGTTCCTCGACAACGGGTGCGGGTGTAGGGGTGACTGGCTCTTCGGCAGCAGGGACCTGGACCTCAGGTGTAACTACTGGGGTGGTGTCTGCGACGGGCGTGGCGTCTGCGACTGGTGTGGCTTCTGGAGTAACCTCAGGAGCGACGGGCAGGACCTCCGGTGTCACCTCGGGTGTCACCTCGGGAGCGGCAGGCTGAACCTCAGGCGTGGCCTCGGGTGTAGAGACAGGCGCAGCAGGCTGGACTTCTGGAGTAGCCTCCGGTGTAGTGTCTGCAACAGGTGGCGACTCTACTACCGGAGTTGCTTCTGGTGTAGCCTCAGGGACAGGTGGCTGTACCTCTGGGGTAGCTTCAGGCTTTGTCTCGGCAACAGGTGGCTGGGTGTCTGGAGTAGCCACAGGAGGAGTCTCGATGACGGGAGTGGCATCGACAACAGGGGTAGAATCTCCAGCAGGTTGAACCTCTGGAGTGACTTCGGGTGTAGGTTCAGGCGTAGCGATGACCTCTGGGGTTGGTTCCGGAGTAGGAGTAACTTCAGGAGCAACCTCGGGCGTAACTGCAGGCGTAACTTCAGGCGTTACCACTGGGGCGACCTCAGGAAGAACTTCAGGGGTAGCCTCAGGAGTGGGAGTAACCTCAGGAGTGACCTCAGGGGTGACCTCAGGAGTAACTTCAGGCGTGACAACAGGTGTGACATCTGGCGTGACCTCAGGAGTGACCTCGGGGGTGACCTCGGGAGTCGGAGTAGGCGTGGGAGTAGGTGTAGGAACAGGAAGAACACCATCTACGTTATGTTAGTTCCTTTCTTTAACATCGACTAATGTGCATACAGAGATTGAGACGGTTTGGTCCTCCACAGAACTCGGTAGGGTCACCGGAACAGAGCATGTTGCAGCCGCTTGCATCGCCATCACCAGCGACGGCTTGAGAGTCGTTCTCGAGCGCGTTGCCGCAGAAGCATTCTGGCCAATGGTTAGTATCATAAGAACAAGGGTTGAATGAGGGTTCAGTCTCGTACCTTGTCCATATTCGACACCACTGAGTGCAAAACCTTGGGCGGTACAGGCAGCAGCGCATTTGGCCACAGTCAAGCCACCTTCGTACCCGACCTGAACTGGTAGCGCACGAGCGGCAACAGAGTCACTGTAGCAGCCAAGGGAAGGGAAGGCGCCGAACCCAGGGTTTGTGGCGGGACGGCTCGAGATGCTGCTCTCGTAGACAGAGATGCGCTGGGATCCACCGCAGGCCTCATCAGCTGCACCAGCACATGGCATGGAACAGTCAGATTCACTCGTAAGGAAGGCCTCTTGCAGATCATAGCCACAGAAGCACTGTAATTGTAAGTATGGTAATAAATCGCAACGCCTAGGGAGCGGGTTACCTCGTGGCTCCATTCTGTTCCAGCGAGATTGAAACCTTGGCCAGCGCACCAGGCCGCACAGGTAGCACCGGTCATAACATCAGTACTACCAGCAGCCTTCTTCAGAACACGGTTTCCGACACGATCAACAAAGCAACCCTTGTAGGTCCAGCTCTCAGGAAGTTGGGTGGAAGGTTGTAGAGCTTGACGACGGATAAAGTTCAAGGGAATGGATGCGCTGAGAGAAAGAGGCGCGAGAAGGCCCGTGACGAGCAAAGAGTGTTTGTTGTACATCTTGGAAAGAGTGTGGTGTCGAGTAAAGACTGTATGGTGCTTGTCGTCGTTGGGGTTGTGGATGAAGAGACATCACTATAACTTATAAGCACCCATTCTGAGTGCATGTTTGAGGCTGTGGTGTTGAACTTCCATCATTTCCACAACTTAACGTTTCCACGCCGCATCCGGACTACTCTATCGAAAAAGGTACACTTCGAAGGTAAGGCTGAAAGGAGCCAAGGAATCCGGGGTCGAAGCGGAGATTTCTGATTTGGTGAACTATGTTTCAGCTCGGTGTGGCTAGTGCGCAATCCACAACGCAGGGGAGAGGCAAACGGCCGCGCGAACTCAATCGCGCCCCGCGCTGGTATTTTGGGTATCCCTGGTGCACGAAGACTGCCTCTTTCAGGCACCATGTCTTGGCTTTCGCTGATAGAGTATGACATGCTCCGATTTGGACAAGCTGAGTCAATGACCCGAGGTAACCGTGAAATGAATAGCTGAAACTCTGGAAGCGTTTGTGGGGTGGCGTAGGTAGCTATATTGTTTGTTTCGACTTTGGGATGTTGAGAAGCCGCTTAGAAAAATCTTATCAAATAGCTACCATGCGCCCTGCAGACAAATAGCTGCGGTCAGACTGAACACGTTTTGTAGCTGCAATAGCTGCAATTGTGCTGAGAATGGTTTGTTTTGGTGACGCACTTGACTTTGAGTGTTTCATGCCACTGTTGCTCGAGCTCGGCCAGCATGTTCTTGGCCGCATGCTTGGAATGACTTAGTTCCAGGACAAGCCATTAATAACTTCATAGTATCGAAGCTTGTGTGTGGGCTGCATGTTGCTATCGTTTCACCGCAGCCAAGAGCTGGCTGCTCGAAGCGTGGAGAGATCACTGAGTAATGCCAGATCGGGCCCACGCTCCAAATACGAAGTGCCCTGTGCCTCGGTCTGGATTCCGAGCATTAGAGCGTTGAAGACGCAACACTACGCAAGAGTTGATAGCTCTTGTACCGGCACCATTGGCTTGGCGGTTGCGAGGCGTGCGGACGTTAGCGTGTACGTAGTCAATCTCATGTCTCCTTGATGGCTTCGAGCTCCTCGGGTCTGCCACCACCAACCATGTGCGTACCATCGCCGTTACCATCAAACCAGCGACTGCTTCGATGCCAGCTTGGTAGGTTCTCTGGGTCTTCATCCTCATTTTTACAGCCGCGTCTGCATCCACCGCCCTGTCGCCAGCTGGTGCTTGCCCACTTCATACATCGAGCATACTCTGCGCATCGACCGGATCTTCGCTTCTTATCTGCGGAGAACTCGGTAAGTGTCTGGCGGGGCGAAAAGCGACGCAGGGTAATGATCGAATGTGCACAGAAGTCGGGTATCGGAATCGGTAGGTGCGTCAGAGCCAGGGCGGTCGTCTCCAGCGACTCGAGGGTGTAGAGGAGCTCAGTAGTGGAGGCAGTGAGAAACGGTTGTTGCGGCTTTGAAAGTGTAATGGAAGAGAGCGAGGATGCTTTTCGCCGAAGCACTCTCTTCTGCCCGGGTTCCAATTCTCTTGGCTGCATATGTGCATCCTCTGCAGTCGAAGCCACCGGCGTGATGGCTCTAGCAAACGCGTCATCCATCTCTTCGAGAGCACCAATAGCTGGTCCATCGATCTCCCATTCGAGAACCTCCTTGCTGCAGTCTGCCATACCCATGTATACAAGGTCCTTAAGCTCCATAAGCAATTCGAAGATCATACGCTGTGGTATCGGGCGCTGGTCGAAGAGTTTTAGTATGGCCGGGAGAAACTTGCGGGCTATCTCTCCACCGGTATAGAGGTTCTTTCCGTGCGAAAAAGGCGCGTTATCTGCCATTTGCAGTTCGACTTTTGACATCTGACGGCTGATGCCCGCAGCTAGGTGACGGATCTGGACCAGGGGGTTATGTGTAAGAGAGGCTTGCAGGGTCGGAGAAAGCTCTGCATCCATGTCAGCGCCATCTTTCCCGCGTACCTTTGCCCGCACCGGGAACCACAGTGGGGGAAATAGGCACGTACCAGTGAACGAAACCTCGCCGGCAAGCATAACCAGGGCTTCAGCGAGCTCTTTCTCCTTCTCTTTCAGCTCTCGTCTCTGCGCCTGCATGCTCCGCCATGGCACCACAAAGCTGATGCTCTTCCCGCCAGTATCCACCGTCTTTCCATCGTCAAGCTCCGAGCTCGTCTCGATTACATTTGTCTTTCCATACTTCTTCCCTTTTGAGCCACGTACATCGTCTTGATGGTACTGAAGTGTGAGGTAGAAGTCGTTCTTATCGCGAGTGTTACGTAGGTTGCGCCAGACGCCTGGGACTTCCATTAGCATTCCTATCACGCATAATCGGCGTATGTACTTACCAACAAGGGCTTTGGCGGAGAAGAGTTGCTGCGCAGGCATCTTGCGTGGTATTCAGTGCTGCTCACATGGCAAGGTATGGTTGTACAAATTTGACGCGTCGCGTCGATCGACTCGATGTCGAAAGCAAGTTCGCGAGGCTTGAGCGCTGAGGTGGAGCTTTGGTGAGCCGTGCGTGATGGATTCCGACCTTGTTTACTCTTAGCTCCTAATGTCAACAACACGTGGGGCCGAGGTGGGGTGCTGCGTTGCTAGGAACTCCACAACGTCATTTTGCAGCTGTATTGCAGCAGTGGTCGAAAACGGATGAGATTTCTCTTGATTCTTTGTGTCGCTGAGTGTATCTTGACCTCTTTATCCAGAAATCTATACAGATCGTGTCATCACTCGCCGTACACCATTCCTCCAACCTGAGCCCCAGTCGACTCAAAGTATGCTGATGCGCCAAAGAACACCAAACTATGCATCGCTACAATGAAGCGAACAATGATTGAACCCAAATCTGACCCGAAACTATGCAATGCAGTTTACATCAGACCCTGCATGCCATTCGAGGCATACGCCATGGGCTTGATGTCGGGATGCGGTACAGCTTCGAATTGCGTGAATTTGAGCTTGTACTCGGGACCAATCTTGATGAAGGCGCCCTTATTGCTTGTGCTGTCGCAATAATTGGGTGCAGAGAAGACGGTGATACAGCGTCCATCGTGTTCGACCTCGTAACCCTCCATACGAACCTCGTGTGATCGGATGATGGCCTCGAGTCCGTTGTTCTCGCAGAACCGCTTGGTGATGTCAGGTCCGAATTGGAGACCAACACCACGTTTGCTGGGTCCACGTCCAGGGGCGGTTTGAGGGTCGGTCCAGAGCATTTCCATCATCAAGCCAGACTGACCTGGCTGCCTCTGCTTGAATCGGTCAAGCTTCCTCACATCGTCCAGTGTGATCTTGTCGTCCGAAAACAACCCGCCGTGGAGAACAAAGTATTTCTTGCCAATGAGCGTAGCGAGCGGCAGCAGAGAAAAGGACTCGGAGAACAGCTTGAATATGCGCTCGGTGTACTTGGCTCTGCACTCGCCTTCGAAACCATACATGCGGTTCATGTCGTCGGTCTCATGGTTTCCGCGGTTCAGGAAGAACTTGTCAGGGTACAGCCACTTGTAGGCGTACAGGAGAAGAGCAATCTCGGTAGACCAGGATCCTCGGTCGACGAAGTCACCGTTGAAGAGGAAGGAGTGCTTCTCTGAGGGCTTGCCGGCAAGCTTGAAGATGTTCATAAGATCGAAGAATTGACCTGAGCGCAGTCAGTACTGTTACGCGGTGTGTGTCGGTGCTCGACTTACCGTGTGTGTCACCACAGACGGTGATCTCGTGTCCTTCCTCGACCTCGTGCTCGATCATAGTCGGCTCCTTCTTGGAGATTTCCATAACCGCGATGATGATCTGGTAGGCATACTTCTTGGCTATCTTCTTTCCATTCTTGAATCTCTCGATCATATCCTCGATGAATTCGAGTGTCATCTTATCCCCCAGCTTTGCACCATCATAGCCACTCTCCAAGATCATGTTCTCAATGTCAAGGCCTTCTGCGACCGACGGTGCATCCTCGACCTCGATGGCCTTCAAGAAGGCGTCGCGCTTGATGATCTTCTCACATTCTGCCATGCGCAGCTTCGCGGTCGCATCGTTGGGTGCTTTCTTGACGACGAGTTTCCAGTCCCTCAGAGCATCACGGTGCTTCAGAATGAGCGTGTTGGCCGAGGCACGGCGGTAGTATGCCTGGATGCACAATAAGCGTCCGCTGCACCAGCGGTCATGTGTGCCATACCTTGACATTGTTAGGGTCGAGCGCGATCGCCTTGTCTGCATCTGCAACTGCAAAGCCGTAGGCTTCAACCTTCAAGTTGGCCTGTCGATCCGAGTAAGTAGCTGGTCGTGTGCAGCGACAAGGCTACCTACCTGCGCACGATTGGTGTAGAACGAAGGCTCCTGGTCGTAGGTCTCGATGGCCTTTGTGTAGAACTCCAGCGCAGTAGGCCAGTCGTGGGCCTTGAAGGCATCATTGCCCTTATTCTTGAGCGCGATGGCCTCTTCCTTGTTGCCCATGATGCGTCTACGTTTTGTGCAGCGGCGGGGTATTCGAGGCAGAGCAAGCACGGCTGGCGACAGGAACGCGAGGATGGAAGTCGCAATTCAAAGGGAGGTACTTTCCAAGAATTCAAGGTGTCGAACAGCAAATTATCGTGAGCTGCCAGCGCCTCAAAAGCTTCCCGCACCCTAACGAATTGTCAAGCACTTCAGGTCCCCGCCGTTCTCGCCTCGCCTTGCCACTAACGCATCAGCCAACCAGCGATCCCAGCAACGACGTAGCTACCCGCAATCATGCCTCCCAAAAAGGGCCTTGCTACCACGAAGAAGGTGGAGAAGTACATTTATCTGGACACAGACAGCGAGGAGATCAGCCCGTCGACATCTTCTGCAAGGACTGTTAGAAGTGCCAAGAAGAGCAATCCTTCCAGAGCCAAAAGCTCCCTAGCCAAGCAACTTCGCAGGCAAGTTTGGTCGTTGGCCGACTCTGACGAAGAGAACATTGATCCGGCAAACCCCCGCGGGATCCCAAAGCGCTCTAATCCAGATCAGCCCTGCCAAGCTTCGAAGAGCTCCCACTGCGACGAGTTACAACGACGCGCTCTCGCCAACAGTCTTTTCCCACCCGATGAACTAGAGGGCACCATACCACGGCTCGAATCGGTTGGATTGAATAGTACTACGAAGCCTCTCAGCCCGCCACACCCGGTAGACTCACCTTTGAGAGTCTTTTCAGACACACCGAGTCCACTGCACGACCGCAACGCGCGAATCCAACAGCACACCGCAAGGCACAACAAAGCTGCGAATTCTCCAACTCGCATCGAACGCCCAGAGTCCGGCTTCACAGCATCCTCTCGCCAACAACATCTCCCGTCAGACGTCGACGAACCTGTTGGCAACATGGCCAACATGATCCCCGGCGGCGCCTTTGTCCCACCCAACCAGCAGCGCAACCTGCGCGCTTGCATGGTTTGCTCTATCGTGCGCACCTACACACAGTTCATGAACGGCGGCTGTCCCAATTGTGAGGAAATTCTTGAGCTTACCGGCAACTCGGAAAACGTCAACGACTGCACATCGCAGGTCTTCGAGGGGCTGATTACTGTCGCCGATACATCAAAGAGCTGGGTCGCCAGGTATCAGCGACTCGAGGGATACGTACCTGGCGTCTACGCTACTCAGGTTGAGGGCATCCTGCCCGAGGAGATCATCTCGGCCATCGAGGCAGCGGGCATAAATTACGTGCCTAGGGACGGCAGCGAGGACCAGATGATCCCCAAGGACTAGGTTTCCCGGCGGTGATACGATTATACGCGTAATGGACGCGATGATGGAAATACTATTGGCAGCGGGGAAATCATTTTGCATCTTTAGCCATGGAGTTTCGGTAAAAGGAGCATGCTCAAATGACAAGATCAGTCAAGATACCAAAATCAAAGGCGCGTACTATTCGAGGCTATATACTATGTTCCTCGTGGGTCCCAGTATAATTACAATCTGACCCTCGTGTGAGACTGTGTATGCGTTGGTGAGACTAAGAACCACATTGTTTCCATGACCTCCACATACGACCACAGGACGTTGAGAACAAGTTCTCTTACCCATTCTACTATCTACGAACGGTAGATCATACAAGCAGACAGGAGTTTAACTCACTAAGGTGCCGTATTAGCTTGCACGAACTTCAGCAGACATCGTGTCTAGACTCTCACCGCCTTGAGGCCAACTGTAAGATCAATACAGTCAAACATTGTTGATAAAATCGCCCAACGTACCAAATGGCCTCTTTTTTCCTGATAAAAGGCTCGCTCCTCAAGATTTAGTAGTGCTCTAGATTGTAAGAGGTGACGAATGTCTTCGCAGGGCTTGTAGTGCTGAGAGGGTGCCACCGCTTGAGTATGCTTCGAATATCTGAATCTGATTTTAACTGGTCTTGTTATGCTAGGATAAATTTCGCAATAATAAGGGTTAGGGAAAGGCACTTGCACTGCGACCTTGATAGCTCATCAAAAGCTATTTGCCAGCGAGATTGTTCCACTCTACTGGTTTCGCAATATCCCGATTGGCCTTTGGATATTGTATCAGCAACTGCTCCACAAATTCCCTTACAATATGGTGCTCCTACGTACTTCCACAAATCGGTCGAATGCTAGATTACCATATTCCGCTCCCTCTTTCAGTAATGCTGGTTCATCTTTTGGTTAGAATCCGTCGTTAAGACTCCTGCTTGCTGTAGTTGGGAGAATTCCGAGAGAAAGAATATTTAACGGAGCAGACGGCCCTGGACGCACTGTGCATAGTATGTGCGCCGCAAGGAAGATCCATGTTAGGTCAGGGGGAACCAATGTAGCTCTAGGCTGTTTATGATGAGTATCTTCTAGCTTCACGAGAAACCTTAGCTCAAAAATACTCAACTGATGAATATCGTCAATATGAACCAAAGCTTTTAGTGTTATTTAACAAGAGAGACGCTCGCATGCTCGACTTCCAAGGATCTCTCCGTCAACAGATCAGCCAAAGAACTAGTCTTGACAGCAACTTCCCCTCTCTTCTGCATTCTCATAATCAGAAGAGACACCAGGATTCCCGCCGCCAATAACGAAGGCAGTGCCAACGCCAACCCAAAAGCATTTCCAACACCCATCTGTGTAGCGTTGTATCGCACAATAGCGCTGGTGATTTGATCCGTCGTATTATACGTAATCCGCGAGACCACCATAGCGGCAGTCAAACCTAGCACATCCTCTAGCGCATTTCGTGAACTCGGAAATGCCCACAAAGGTAACCGGGAAGAAGAAGTTCCATTGAGAGACGCCATGTTCGCAATTGTAGTGAAGAAGCCATCACCGCCTTTATTTTCTTCGAGCGGCTGGGCATCAGCAACGACTGCCAGTGCTTCAAGGACGTCCCAGTTGAAGGTTGGGCGCTCGAGGCCAAGATAAGAGCAGGCGTCGGGACTGAACGAAGACGCATCGAGAACACGACTGTACGCCAAAGCCTTAGAATTCCGAGTGGTGTCGGGGTCCAGCTGTAATGAGAGAGTGATGGAGCGAGCCTCGAAGGCGGATCGTGCGTCCACGACGCATTCTACGGTGTACGTTTGGTCCTTGAAAGTGCTTATATTCGATTCGGCTGCATCATAGCTTTGCACCCAATCTAAGTCACCCATGACCGTTGCTAATGTAGATGCATAGAACGACGAAGCAGCGAAAAGGACGGTGCCTTGGCCAATTTGGTCGTGCAGGCAGTATCCCTTAGCCATAGTCGGTACCGAATAGAAAACCGCTTGATCAAGTTTGCATTTACCATCCGTCGACGATATCGTAAAGTTTTCAGACGTGATGTTCATAATGATTCCGCCTTGGCGGCAGGTATCCGGGTTTCTCGTCATGACGGGGAGGCATTGCTCGACACTTAGGGCGCTGGGGCCGTACGTCGACGAAACACCGAGGATGTTGGGTGCATATATCCCTTCTGGATCGTAGGCTAGAAGGGGTGTTCCGATGGCTGCTGGACGAATTGCGACTGCTTTGTCGAGATAAGCGTAGTCGCTTGCGTTTCTCACATTGATATTTGACATGAGGCTCTGGGCGGACTTGTAGGGTCAAGGCTGACCCTCCATGTTTGCACCAAATACTGCGTTTGGATAGTTTGCGTAGAGACATTCCAATGGGCCAAGGTCAGGCATAGAAAATGTATCGATTTCGGTACGCTCGGCCGTTGAAGGAGCCACACCGGTGACGATAGCAGCAGTGATGAGTCCAGCGCAGAGGTACCCAAGAAAGATGTATGGATTCCGAAGTAGCTCCTTGGGACTCGAAAGTGAAAGTGCTGTTCGCCATTGTGAGCCTAGATGTTCGAGAGACGTTCGATTAATGCGATAGGTTCGAGCGAGCGTAATATCAATGACTTCAGTCCAAAGGGTCCGCAGGCGGGACGCAATGAATGTTGCCAAAATGGTTGCAATGATTGTTGATGTTAGATGATATCCGGTCTGTAAGTTCGTACCGAGTTGACCATATGTCGTGAGGAGTGGAGGATGCAGCGAAACGGCAGCAATGAAAGCTGAGATGGCAAAACAAAGGATTATAGTAAAGATGGGGAGAACCCAAACACTAAAATTAGCCATCATTGATGGCAGAGTACTTTCCGATAGCAGTAACTATTGTTGTCATAAAGAAGCTATCGCCATAAGGATGCAACATGCTCTCACAAGGATGTGAGGATCTCTTATCGTTGGTGAAGCCGGTATACCACCCCGCAGGTGAAAGCTACCTTGCGGTAAACCACTAGGAGCTGACCGTTAGTGCGCATGGCGGCTTAAAGGCTAAAACCGCTGAGATCCAATTGAATCAAAAGAGCGCCTCTAGTGTAGAGCTTAAGAGGGCATAAGCAATTTGGCTTTCAGCGTCCAGTGATTTGATGCGGAGCTCCGGTAGAATTTATTGACGCTTTCGCTGTCTCATGGGACATTTTACTTGTGAGACGGTGTAAAAACTGGAGGTCTCAGTGCAGTAGCTGGATCATTCAGCTGATTTGCTCCTAGTGTCGCAAACATGATCGATCTAACAGTGATTGATAGCGATTCTCGAAATGTGCCCAAGCTTCTAGACCACGGGACCGTGTTAGTTCTGACAGGCGGGCGGCTCTGTGAGTGGACAGAGTCTTAGCTTGCATACCGCAGCAGCTCAAAGTCTCATCTTTATCTCGTTACCCCTTGTCCTTAAGATCGGACGAGATTGCACATTCTCAGGCTGTCCTTCGGCGCATTACACATACGCGGTGTCGCTTATTGGTATGCGCATGATCTACAAGAATGTACCAAGGTATCCCCTGAATTTGAGCCTACACAAAACCACAACCAAAGACCTCAAACAGGTATCTCCATCAAATAATAAAGATGGATGCTAGGTAGCATATCTCTCTCTACAGAGCCCCCATGATAACACACAGCATCACCTTCGCTCGTTGTCTAGCAAAGGTCTACTGATCTCACTTAGTCCAGTCAGTGTAAGAGGCTGATAACTTATGCTTGTATCTGAATGGCGCGGCACAATGCTCTGTTGGGCCAGCTCACTTGGAGCGGCTGGCGCATTTATCCGACGAGTAACCCACGCCACGCCCCCCGGGGCCGTATTCTCAATTGTAACCGCAGTCCGTACGATTGCTCCTTTCTCGTTCTCCTGAAAGAGCTCGCTCTCCGTATCCACCATCTTTCCCGCAGAATCTGGCTCAAAGAGCGCAGCAACAAGACCCGACACACCTAGTCGCAGATGCACCTGATTCACGTCGCCGTTCGCAGCTTTCAGCGCAAACCCCGCAACAATGACAGCAAGAGTGGCAAATGCAAGATTTGACAGTACGAGCAACCATAATGATGCGACGGGGACGCGTGCAATGACTTTGCTGATGCGTTTCTGTGCACGAATACTACTATCGGGGACTGTGTGAACAGCTAGAGGGACAGTGAAGGATTTGCTGATCTCGAGCTCGTATGTAGATAGCCAAGACTGTACCGAAGATGCCTGGCTGGCCCGGTTCATGGCGCTGTCGTGCAGATTTCGGGAAAAGCCGAACGTCTCCACCAGCGGCATGATGGGGATACCAGTTGTTGTTCCATTACTGGGTGTTTTCGTCATGGCTCTGACTTTGCCGCCCACTGCTGTGTATGTTACGTCGTACACTTCTGTCTGTCAAAAGGGTTTGTCTCAGGCGACAGGATTTTAGGCTCACCTGTTGATGAACAATTGACCACCAACTTGTACCCTAGGCCATCGAGAAGCCAGGCCGTCTCTCTGATATCGTGTGGCAAATCCTTCTCATCAGCTAAAAGACTCACTTCGGCGTACCATGGCCATGGGTTGTTCCACAACTGTTGCGCGTCGTTCCCGGTAACGTTGGGTGCAGTCTTGTTGACATCGTTCAGGCCTATCACCCCTGAACTAAAAGCACTAAGGAATGGTGCCATCTCTTCCAGGTATTTATGGAACTTGCCAAAGTTGATTGAATAGAATCCGTCTGTCATATTGCCATAAAATTCCATAGGCGCGCCGTTCTCGATCTGGCAAGAGAAACCAAAGTTGCGAGGGCCTCCGAAGACTTTGCATCCCGCTTGGGGGACTATGCTGCATTTTGAACTTACCGCAAAGGACGCTGCTTCCCAGTCTATTTGTGGCGAGATATCGGAAGGTCCTATGATGGCATACTGGGTTCCATCACTCTCGGTGTAGTTGAGCGCATAGTCTTCCAGAGGTTCACCTATGATACGATGAAACTGAGTTGCATTCGTAGGGGCTACTACTTGAGCAGTCTCGTTCCAGTACAGCCCGCAACCCCAAAAGTTGATGTTAGCTTGCGTGCCGAAAGTAGTTCCGGTGTCGAAACACCAGTCACCTATTCTTTTGCTCAGCTGGTGCTGCTCCATCTGTTGTGGCACAGCGTGAAGCATATTGACTGCCTTTGTTGCAAGATGTAAGTAGGTATCGGCAGCCTGTATGCATACACTTCAAGAGTCAGCTAGGGTATCTGTAAACCCTACATGGAAATACATACCATCCAAAAAGCGCGAGACCGAAGACTACGACCGATCTTTGTAGTGGACGAGAGCTGACTGCTTGGTGATATCCCTGGCCACTGGTCTTTCGTGGTGTCTTTCGGCCTAAAGGTTGCACGAGACTCCACAAGCTGAGGATCTCTGCGTTCAAGATTCTTATCACTAAGCTTAACTGATACGGGCTCAGTCCATTTCCGAGCTGTGGTGCACAGTCGGGGTGTTGAAGCATCTGAGCCGCAACTGAATAAGCGTACATGCTCATCAGAATACCAACCAGCGCAAAGCTGATAGTAGAAGACCAGGATGATATGAAGACAAGACTTGTCGCCGAAAAGTCCACATAGTAGTAGGTACTGCTGGTGGCGTTGATGAGTCCTGCTGTCTGGCACAAGTCATCAAAGGAACAGCCTTGGTTGCTAACCGTGTTGGAAAAAACGAAAGCCAGTGCCACAGAGGTAAAAATGATCATAGGAAGAACGATCAGGCCGCAGGACACAAGGATGTTGTGTGTATGTGTGCTGATGCGGACTGCTGGTGTATAGCCACCAGTCTTGGGCCGAGCCTGTTTCGAGCTCATCTCGAACACATCAGCTTGAGCCGTCTTGTTAGCCATTAATATGAGATGGTCCAAAAGTATGTTGGCTGTGTGGGGATGCGTCGAAGAGGTCACAATGCGACTTCTATAGCATTGTGCATAAGGCTGGGACGGCTTTGTATCACACTGATGAGCTTGGGGGATGGCGCGCACAAAGCCTTGGCAGGCGACCCATCTCGTCGCACTGCAGGTATCCTCAAATTCGGCTAAGCGTATTATGTGGCCTGATTATGTGCTTCGCATGCGCCGTGGTGGGGGCCAAAGCCAAAGTGTGGGGGCGGATTATCATGAAGAGGACAAATGGGGCATTCTGAGGGTAGGTCATCGGACAACAGATGGACCACAACTGTCAATAAGTGGGATGATTCGCGAAAGAGATATCAGGGGGAATTTCAAATCTTAGCCGCTTGTTGGGCTCTATACTTCGACATGTTAAAGAGCCACTATTCTAGTGTGTAAAATATGGGAGCACACCATGTGTTAGTTCTAGGAATATTTCCCAGAACAATCAGCTCTACACGTAAGACATTCTCAGCGGTGGTGTAGCAACAACGCCTAAAATAAGTGCTGATCCCGGATAATAGCCTATCCGTTACATGAATCTACAAATAGTCGATACCTGAATTAAAACGCGATCACTGATCGTTTCCGCCATTTACGATAGATTATATGCCAGGAGTACATAACACGATTAATTAGCGCCATTATTCCTTACATGATCAAGTACCCACCGCGTATGTTCCTCAAAATGCTTAAGCTCCTGGCCCTCTAACGTCTTCAAGCCATTATTTCTTAGGATAGAAAAGAGCGCCACAGCATCGTCAAAGAACTCATGGTTGGTGTAGCCAGTGTTATCTACTTTGCCTTTCAAGTCATCCCAAAAGTCCCTCATATCGTTATAGCTAGATGCATCCTGGTGGCTTTCATGAACCTCTTCAGCGGAGAAATGGTATGGGCAAGATGTTGTCGAGCCGGCGTGCTCTTCCCAATCCCTGCTGTAGTGGTCAGCGTCCAGATATGACTGGCAACAGTGCAGGTGGAGTTACATACCTATTAATACGGATCAAGCAGTCACGAAGGGGCAGGATATCTCCGTTCCAAGAAGAGGAGGCAAATTCTACAACGTTACTTAACATTTTCCCTTGGGGGTATCTTAGCACCCTATCCAAGAGCGAATTTCGCCCAGCAGTTTTGTGTTCGTAGCTGTAAACATGAATAGACTGCTGCACCTGATACTCAACTATTCTTCGCTCGTCTTCAGGCATCTCTTCATAGGTTGGTGGTAGTTTCAGCATGATTTCGCCGTTGTAGTCGAGAAATCGTGGTGCTCTTGCTCGGAGAATGAGAGGGCCAACCCAGCAAGATTGCCAGTCAATGATGCTCGAAATTTTCCCCTCATGGACGAACAGATTACCCGGATGTAAGTCGCGATGCCAAAGAACAGGTGCAAGTAGTTCAGGCTCTTTTGGAAGTAATGGAGCAATAACACGGAGATACTTTTCGAGCAGGTCAATATGAGCTTGCGGATCGCTCTGGCCCTTGGAAGCGCCCCACCGCTCCATGCTTGGCGGTAGAGATTCAGCATATTGACGGAGCCATGCAGTTTCGCGGTTTGCGATTGCTTCCACGTATTCCCTCGCACTAGTCCCTTTGGTGAATATCAGTTCTCTGGCCAGAAAATTGCAATGGGGGCTGACATACAGGGTCCACGATCAATATCCATATCTGCCCTCTGTTTCTCCCAGAACTCCCTCTCAACTGTGGGACCAATGACGAACCTTTTTGATACGTCTGTCTTCAAGTCATCCATTACGCTAGCGGTTATTTGTGCGGTCTCACAGCCAGGAAAGCTGTCCTTCTTATAGTAGAGCGCTCCATGTCTATGCACTTTCATTAGAACAGTCATCGTACAGAACCTGTACATTGATAATGCGACTTCATACCTGTTTAATGGGGCGGAGAGAAACTTTTCGTCAATGGTGACAAGCTCAGTTATAATTGACAATTGATCTTTCAGATCCATTGTATCCCAAACTTTTGATAGCTGCGTGCCTTGGGCTTCCTCCATGATGATGTATTCCGAACTGACTGGATTATCGGCGGTAGCACAGTAAGCCAGAACTTTTGGCACAGGTATATCAAGGATTGAATGTGCCTGTATATATGAGTATAGACCAAGGACTGGATGGGGAATGGTTGACCCACAAAGTCCATTGTAGCAACCTCTGAGTCGGTCGTGTACTTTGGAGGACCTGAGTTGGGATGAGGGATGCGAGCCATTAGGACCGATCCATCGTTCATTAGGAGGCGGAATACTTTGTTGAAATTTCCTTCCCCTATCTTACTCATAGAGACACACTTCTGAGACCCTGCAATGCCCACAGCAACCTTGTGAAGTTCAGTAACATTGAATTCGCGATAGCGTTCGCGCAATTGTTTCTCTTCTCCCCAAAGCCATCGTCCGGAAGTGTAGTGAAAGTAGTCATGGAAATCGTCATGCTGCGCGGGTGTGATAGCCTCACACTCGTGTGCTAGATGATTACAGAAGGTATATGAAAAAGTGCGCACAGTGATCGGTGTGACGGGTAAATGTAAACGACGAGCCAGGGAGGAAGGTCGCGGGAGGAGGGCAAGAACCGACATAGAAGCGGTTAAAAAGTAAAGAGCTTGTGGTTATGAGCTGACTTGCATCTCAACTTGCGACAATGTTGGACGTAGATCGTGTGTTTGTAGGTGTTGCGTTTATTTGGCAAGCGTAATGTGGGTGACGTTTGGCCCTTAGCGCCACTCGGTCGGACCTCAAACCCCAAAACCATATTTCACCTTGACATCAAGCGCTACTACATCCTACTGGAAATGGGTGCCTGTAGCTTATGCAAAAGCTCTGATCAAACAAGCTATTTGCGCAGTCTTACAATCCAAGTGGTATCGCATCGGTAGGTGTAGTTTAATCAGCACAATCAAAAATGGGTTTATCGTGGAATCAATCCCTTGTCGGACACAGTCGTGAACCAAGCGTGATTACCAAATGTTAATATCCGATTGAATCTTTCAATCGCTACTGTCGTTGATCGCAGCCACTACCAGCTCAATGTTCAAAGTAACGTGAGGGTGAACCAAGTACGAATAGAGCCTTCGTTTACCATAGTTGACCTGGCTAAAGCACTGAAGCAGATACTCGCTGGCCGGCTCGGCATCGGTGCCACTAGAGTAGTCTGGAAAATGGTCCACAAGAGGGCTGTGGGAAGGCTTTTCTCGGAAAACACTGACGTTGTTCAGAAACAGTATGACTTTTGTGTTCGCAAACGACTTGGTGTTTACCATGTTATCGAAGAGCTCTATCTGTTCCGTCATTGCGTTAGTGCCCGAAGCTTCTTGATCGTAGCAAGGGAGATCGACCACGTATAGGATCGCATTGATGTTGTCGAATTGGTGGAACCATTTCCTTCTCTCGCATCTTTGCGTGCCAACGTCGATGAGATTTATCGATAGCCCACTAACGAGGAAGCGATGCTCGGAGATGCCCTGAATGCCTTTGTGAGAGCGTACTATATCGGCTTCCGTTGGTATGTAGTCCGAGGTAGTAATTCTGCTGATTTCACGAAAGAAGCTGGCAATGTAAGTGAGAGTGCTGGGTTAAGGCATTTCCGACTCACTATGCGGATGGTTCTTTCAAATCAGAATCGGCGCTGGATTGGAAGGCCTCCGCGACGGAATAGTCTTTCCATAAAGCTTCAATCGCCTGGCCCGCTTCCTCATTCAGCGGCACATCGCCAGGAACCGCGATGTAGTTGCACCAATAGTCGTAGCGATTCTTGATGTCTTCGTCCAGCCCAATTTCAGACAACTTTATAAGGTCCACAAGTCCTTTAGCGCAAGTGAATACACATTGGTGGATGTTATGTTTATAGTCAATCAGCTCAGCTTTCGTAAGGCCAGTCTCGTTGTTGTTCTTCAGCTGTTTGATAATATCCTTCATTGTAAATGCTCCGAGGGGTAAGACATTTATTTTCCTATTGCGAATCTTCGCATCTTCCTCAAGTTCTCGATCGATAGCTTGTGATCGCTCTTCGGCTTGAGTGTCCACAGGAAATAGAGTACACGACTGCAGTTCTACCAGAACATCACTATTGTGTTGTTGGCTCATGAGTATGCTGACGGTGTGGTCGACTTGAAAATCCGGAGTGAAGTTGCCTGGTAGTATAACTTGAGAGGAAGGGTTTATGACCGCGATTGGGGATTCTCAAACGATTGCAGGGTGTTAGGCTGCATTGCCCCACTTTTATCAACTCCAGCTGACACACCGGGCTAGCCCTTGCTGCTTACACCTCAGCCTTTGACATACCGTTCAACATGTGAACGGACTACGGATTTAGTATGTCCCTCCAACCGCGGACTCTATAACATAGGCGATACCGAGTTAATGCAAAGGCGACAACGGAACACTATGAGGCCTCTTCAACGCCAAAGCTATTATCACATCATCATCCTCATCAACTACGGCGAGCACGTACCCGTTTCAAGGCACTTAAGAGGAGCTATGAACTTATTATCACTATAGGAATCAAAATTTGTCCCGCTCTTCGTAGAATACATAATGGCATGCCTCCAAGCTGATATGCTCAAGTATCAAGTAATTTATTGTGCGACCTTTCCTCCCATTGAATCTTCAAAGTCTACTTCACTCATTTCACAATGTTTTATGAAATTCGCCAAGACTCGAGATGCGTGCACCTGTGCTATCTGTGTTGGGGCCCTTTCTAAGCCTCAACATTCTCAGCGCGCATGCCAATATTACTTACAACACGACACAACGTCTGGATGACAGTAGTGCCTCTGCGCCTGAACTTGCCAAAGCCCTACACGAATTTATCCTGGAACCCACCAATAGACCTTGCAGTGTTGAGTTCAGCGGCACCCGCTTTTTGACCTACCGTTCCGAGTCAACCGTGTTTAAGATCACTCGCACCGATGAAAATGCCAAGCTCGACAGTTGTGAAGTGAACTTCGTTGAAATCGTAGATCAATGTATTGCAGAGAAGAAATCTCACGGTTGAAACCTTTTACTCAAAGGGTTACTGTGCGAGATCTACCATGACAATGTTCCGCAAGGGCATTTGTCTGACAGAGCCTTCAGCTCTGAACATGGACTTCAATCGAGGATTGTACAGTCTGCTAAACCTCAACTTGTTAAGCCAGCCAAAGCCCATCCTGCTAAGACTCCTAGAAAGGGTTGTCCGCCAAAACCCAAGGGCGAAGGAGGCAGACTAGCAAGGAGATTTGACACTGACTGCGACGAAGAGGTTGGACTCGAGACGTTCTGGGGAGACATTCTCAGGAACAAAAAGGCAATGGGTAACTCGGCTCTCTATTTCCCTGTTAAAGAGACTCAAAGTGATGCTTGGGGAATCACATATCTCCACGTTTGTACAGGAATCCTGATCTCCGATCCTGCGGTTGTCATAGGTGAGCGTTGCTTTTTGTTCCTTGAAAACACGGTGAAATATGATGAGTCTCCACATGGAAAATCCAATGGCACAAGACTGCTGTTTGCTCCCATTCTGCCGGCAAGCCGAAGCTGCTCTGCCTGGGTGTGCCCATCATTTTTCTTCTACCTGATTGAATACGTTTATGTAGTCACCCATATACAAGAAGATGGTAGCGGCAACTGTATCATGCTTTCGGGCGCAGTGTAAGTCAAAACCTTCACTGAGGAAAACCTTATGGAGGCAACTCTCATGGCAAGTTTAGTATGCCGACCACTTCGCTCGTAAACTAACTGATTATAGGCGGATCCTACATCAAAGACTCTGATTCATATTCTGTACACTCGTCCAAAGACTGGCACACCGCTACTTACTAGTTTTGAAGATTTCTTCCGGGATGAATGGGGGTTTGAAGGGAAAGTAGTCAGAAAGAACTATTTTCCAGGCAGCGGTACAGGCGAGATGAAAGGCCCGAGAGGAAAAGCAGCCATCCAGGTAAGCAATCACATTCCACTGAGCTCCATCCAACGTAAATGGCACAATTTTCCATTATCTGACACGCAGTCGCTGTAGGTAATTGGTAGCAAAGGAAAAGGCAAGAACAAGCTGAAAGGTTTTTGGAGCTCGGACACTCCAATTCGGAACAAGAGCTTCTGAGAGATCTAGAGGGTGCATTGTGAAGCATTCGCCGCTTCTCTAAATTAGGCGAAGCGCTTTGGCACATTTGGAATTGTCACCATGGCTTTGCTTGCGAGTCGAGTGAGATCTGGTATCCGATTTCCCTGATGTTAGCCTTACAAAGGTGTGACTATGGGATCATGTGGTCAACGCCAACAAAACGTTGTAAAGTATAAGATTATGTGATTTAAGCGAATAAGTATGTCGTTGAGTCTCGAATATCTAACTTGAAGCTGTAAACACGTTGGCTCTGCGCAAAAGTTGGAGTGATGCCTACCTTTAAAGGTTCCCACAGAGGTAAGGAGAATACTCAAGACCAAATCAAGATCTTATTTTGAACACCAATAACTCTATGCCGTCATAGGATTCCATCTAAAGCGTCCAGCTCTGAACCAAGGGCTTGGGTGGACCTCGCCATTGAAGAGACCCGTAAACGTGATACCTTGCTATAACCAGAACAAATATCAAAAGTTTGTTCTTTCGAGATACTATAGTGTCTGTAATAGGAGTGATCATGCCCACCTATGTATATAGAAGGAAGGTGTCATTGGATAGGAGTAAGGCATGAGCTGACTAAGCAGGTGGCCGCTCACTGCGATCAGAATCAATGTTCATTACAACATTGGCGTTCTGAGAGAATACAATAACTAGATAGACAGTGCAGTGTTTGTAACGACTAATATTAAAGTGAAGGTTCGTATCAAGGCATTCGGTATTGTACTGACTGCATAGAGGAGAAGGAGACCTAGGTAGACATAGGATGGAGCCGAAGATGTGAAAACTAGGAATCGAACGGTCAGATTGCATTTTCGTCTTCAGCCTGGTCAAAATAATCCGAGCACGGCATTATGCAGTGTAATATGCGGAGTTCCAATGGAAACCATCAATCTTGGAACCTCTATCATTTATTGCGCAACGCCAGTAGACCCTCGATGCGTGTGTGCGTCAGGATAGACATGCATTCGTAATATCTCGTGCAGAGCTAGGTTAAGCGATAACCTTTCTCCAGTGGTGCCAATCTGTGCTTTTTGGCCTAGCCTCTTGCTGTTCAATAAACGTTCAGTTGAATCGAGAAAGTGGCGAAGCTCAGCCCAGCCCAAGTGAGGTCCTTCACGCTAAAATACGTCATTTCAGCTAGCGTGTTTACACAAATGGTCCTCCACGTCCAATCCACCCCATACGACGCAAAGGCCACTCAAAGGCAAACATGGTCATCCGAGTTGCAGAAAGCATGAATCGTCAGTTGTTTGCCTTGTCAGGCGAATATCAGTTGCCTTACAATGTGGCGGAGCAGGCTGAAGTTTTGCGCGCACGCGTAAAGCGAGGACGCGCAAAGCTTCAAGATGCACGCGCATTTGAGGGAACGGTTCAATGAAAGTCAAAATAACGCCCGTAACCGCCAAAAACGCGTAGGTGCGACACAAGCATACTCCATTCGTCCTTGCCGTTGCATTCAGGTGGCTAGTATACCCGTCGTCAGAGGTGAGCCTGCACTCTACTCTTCGCTTGTACTGTCTGGTTCCATAAACCCCCGATAGTGTGTTCGAGCTCGCCCGAGTGCACGATCATTTTGTCTTTGAGCATTTGGCAGCGGCGAAGAGTCTTCGTATGCTAAGCCTCCAGGGCATTCTTTTAGTCCATCACCAGACGAAACGAGCGCTGCAACAAATCGAGCGAGTCTTGAACGCACTCTTACGATATCAGGGACTCGATGGCTAACGACATGAAAGACGCGGACCTTCTCGCATCAGCCTGCGAGTTGGAGGTGGTGAGGCCTTTTCAGGCCCTGAAGCTGAACCGTCGCCGCCTTGTTGCATTTGACGTGATTGCTGTCCTCGACCCTCTTGACGACTTCGATACAAACAGGCTGTCCGATCACCAAGCACGGAATATCTGGTTGGGGAAACATTTGCCCAAGGCCTTTGAGGACGCTCGTATCTTGGCCTACAGGCGAACCCGGCCTCTGAGGCTTAACAGAGGTTCAAACATCGACACTGGAGTACTTGCAAGCCACCTCTTGAG
This sequence comes from Phoma sp. XZ068, assembly GCA_004835665.1. Taxonomy (NCBI): domain Eukaryota; kingdom Fungi; phylum Ascomycota; class Dothideomycetes; order Pleosporales; family Didymellaceae; genus Phoma; species Phoma sp. XZ068. Next base: position 1,020,511 of record RBKR01000001.1, read on the forward strand.
TCGTCTGTCTGGGTTTAGAGAGCAAACGAACACGGTACGCTGTCTCCACTATCAGTAAACGCTACAATCTCATTGTAACTCTGTTGTCGGTTTGTGTCTAGATTCACTTGTCAAAGAAGTTTAACGGTAGCTTTATAGGCCGACATTCCGTTCGTTATCGTCATCCACAACGGCAGTGGCGTGGATATGTTGTCAGCCTTGGTGTTTAGCTTGCTTGCGTCCCTAAGCCGCAGTTTCTTTGGGCTGGGGACTAACGCGAGAGGCATTGTATGTGTCGAAGCAACACAGCGCGAAGGAGGGCTTCCATATTGCATCTCACCTTCGCATTCTACGGACTTATCTGGCAACATCTCCTTCCATGACCAATTCGGAGCCTCACTACCTCACCATGGAAATCGTCTCCCGGTCACCGTCTTCCTTGACGACGAACTTCAACTCGAACCAAAACAGGAGCCTCGTCTCAACCCATACGTCTGGAAGTTCTTTGAACCGCACGTTAAGACAGCCTCGTTAATTTTCACTGCCCTGAATAGAATAGTAATGTTGGCCTGTCCCCCGCGATATCATCGTTTACTGACTGGGAACAGCCATACCCCTCTTCTCCAGCCAGCACTGGAAGAGTGTTAGGTGAGATACGCAAATTTATCACGCAGTACATTGAACCATCATTCGCAGGAGTTGAAGGAGGTGTGTAGCGCTCCAAAGCAATCAGGTGCGGCACTGACATCAACTATAGCTCAATTTCGTCGTTGGCTCTTCCCCACCAAGGCTTTATTTCAGTACCAGGCCCCTCAGGTTGTGAATGGCTCTGGTGACTGGTTGTTCCGTCACGAGTCGTATCGCTCTTGGATCGTTTCGGATCAGAACGACCTGCTATGGATCACAGGGAAGCCAGGTAGCGGGAAATCGACGTTGATCAAACTTCTGAGAGACAGCATTCGATACGAGGATGCTTCGTACTTACAGGAGCCGGCGATTGCGGCTTCGATTATGTTTGATTTTCGATACGTTCTGGATTGCCACAAAGGTAGTGCACGAGGACTTCTCCTACGAGCCCTGCTCTACCAAATACTCGAGAGTGACCCAACACTTCTCTCGCGCCTTTGTCAGTCCTTGAGCCCGCTGTCGCCATTACCTGAACGACCAGAAGATCTGGATGTTCACAGTTACCAGTTATGCTTAGAAGCTGCACTGACAGCCGCAACAGATAAAGCCACAGTGTTCCTTCTTATTGACGGATTGGATGAGTGTGAACCGGACATCCAGGACGATTTGATGGCATGTCTAGCACCAATTTACCAACAGCCACGATTTACCAAAAAAGTTCGCATTATGATCACATCCCGCTGGGATGCGTCAATGCAACGCATACAGCGGCAATGTCGAGCTGGAATCAGATCTCTGGAGATGGAAAATACAGAAGACATCGCCACTTTTTGTTCTGCTATGCTTTCTCCTAGACGGAATAGTCGGGGGATACTTATGGATCAAAACAATTCTTGTGTTCACTGGAAAGATTCAGTCCAAGAGTTGGTTGAATCGATCACCTCTAGAGCTGATGGCGTATTCTTGTGGGTGAGATTGGTCGTTGACCTGCTGTTGAACGACTATCCTGAACAACATCCTCCCGATTGTGGTACGAAGAGATGGCAACAGGCGGTCGAAGATCTTCCAACTGAGCTGGATTCGCTCTATGAGAACCTCGTGGATCGGATACCAGCGCAACTTAAGTCAAAATCTGACTTACTTTTCATGTGGTGTTCGCACACGGTCCGGCCTCTTGAGGAAGTTGCGCTACATTCGCTCATCGGATTCAACGACAATGGATTCAAGCTCGGATCCGCCTGGCTCGAAAACCCGACCATGGATCTAGCATCGCACCTTCGCCGTATGACTTACGGTCTTGTGGAAGTAGTATCTGACCCAGAGTCATACACAAATACCGTACGATTCATACATGCCAGTGTCAAGGATTACTTTGTCCGGGCTACCTCCCATTTAGTTGTGTCCCAAAAAGGTTCTTCACAAGATCCTATCGGTCTCGCTCATACCATCATGGCCAAAACTTGTCTTCATTACATCGAGCGAAAATTTCGTAGCGGGAAGAGCTCAATGGACCCGTTTCTCAACTACAGCGTATTACACTGGAGTTTCCACGCTAAAACAGGGGAGCAGCTAGATGTGTCCCAGGACTATTTAATCGACGTGTTCCAATGGCCATCATCGAACATCGCATCGCTCTGGCTGGAGGAGCATGAGAAGACTCACAGGCCTCACATACGTTCTGAGAAAGCCACTTCTCTCTTGCACGTGGCTGCGCACTATGGACTGATCAGCACAATTAAAGCTCTCTCTTTACGGGATCCTGCTGAAGTAACTTGGAATTCAAGAGACTACATGGGACGTACTGCACTCCATCACGCTGCTTCACAAGGCCATACGGACGTTGTGCGCTTCCTCTTGGATCACGGCGCCAATGCTAACGTCGAAGATGCGCAAAAGATCGGGCCCCTGCAGAGTGCTTCACAGAAAGGCCACACCGACGTTATGATGGCCCTCCTTTCAGAGGGTGCCAACATAACCATCAAAGACACTACCGGAAAGATGGCCATTCATCATGCTGCACGTGCCGGACACATCGAAGCTGTTAAGGTGCTTATCGAAAGCGGGGTTGATCTGGATGCTCAAGATCTCCGCGGGCACTCCGCCCTCACCTTGGCTGCAGCCAGCGGCAACGAGGAGCTGGTGGACTTCTTGCTGAAGCTTAAGAGCCCAACTTGGTCGGCTGCGACAATTGGAATTGCTCTGACACTTGCAGCTGCCCTTGGCCTCAAATCCCTCACTCAATCTCTGCTGCACTCTGGTAGATTTAGTGGTCCGGACGACATTTTTGTGCAGCAAGGCTTCATCGCCGCGATTATTTCTGGTTCCGAAGAACTAGTGGTTGTTTTTCTTGATCTCGAATGTCATCCAAATCTATACGACTATAGGTACGGGCAGTCAGCATTATCTATAGCCGCAGCCCGTGGACATGATCGAATCGTCCGCATCCTCCTGGAGCACGGTGCTCATGCAAACATTCGAGATGTTCGCACCGGAATCACACCTGTGATGCACGCTATCAGTCGAGGCTTTCCGATTGTCGTTCAGTTGCTTCTAGAGTATGGAGCCGAGTTGGAGGCTCCGAAAGGATCAGACGATCACGTAGAGGAAGGCTGGATCCACAAGATTGTCTTGGCTCTGATACACGAATGTCCGAGCGGCAAGAATGGAGGTGGTAACAGAAAGTCAACGGATTCTTCGACCGAAAGCGTGGCTGGGTCGTCAACTTACGGGCGAAAATCGTGGTTTTCCTCTAGCGTGAACCGTAAGCGATCTCGTTCCAAGCAAGAAACCGATGGCAATGAAGGGGGTTCTGACGATGAAGATGTGGCCAAGAAGAAGTCACGACACGACAAGGAAAGTGACACGCAACTCATGTGCCCCTTCCATAAACGATATCCGAACAAGCACAGTTGTCCCCCATTTCCTAGGGTCTCGCGTCTCAAGTAAGTTGATTCACCCCAATCAATCCAGTATCTAATACATGACAACAGAGAACACATTCACAGAAGACACCATAAAGTTTTCTGCGTTCATTGCTGGAAGATCTTTCCGGATGAGGCAGCCGTCGCAGTCCATCATAAGACTGAGGAATGTGTGGAGCGCCGCCGAACTGACTTCTCTGGGGGTATTTGCAAAAATCAAGCCACCGAGCTTAAATCTCGAGCAGGTATTCAGAGAATCTCAGAGAAGGCACATTGGGAAAGGGTTTTTCGCATCGTTTTTCCTGACTTCGAGGGTAGACTGCCCTCTCCTTCTTGTAAGTCTACGCGAACCGTACCCTGGGGTCCTTTGCTTACCGTTGCTAGATTATAATACCTCCAATACTATTGAAGAGGCAGTGCAACGAATGTTTCGGGACCCGTGCCTTCGGCAGAACTTGGAACCAATGCTCGGAAGAGAACAGTGGGAACCAGTGCGCGACCTCATACTTGCATTTTCCAGCAATCAAAGAGTCACTCAGCCCAGTGAAGAGTCTGGCCAGAACGTCAACACCAGAGAACCTCAGAATTCCAACAACTTTACCAACGCAGACGCAGAGGAGAGTAATCAAATTCTGTCAACTCTCGCGCTTCCCCCAACGAATAACGTTGGAACAATGCCAACGACGCAGCGGTTCCCAGGCACTCAATCTTGGGACTCGTTTGCCCCAATGTTCGAGGTGCCCAATTTACAGCAACCCTACTCGCAGCCATCGTTCACGCATGTACCTTCCGACTCTGGCGTAGGTTCGATGGTCTTGGAGCCTCAAGGACGGGACATGTATGTCTTCGACAACAACATGGGAACTGAAGGTATAGCTAGTCCTGGCCAGCCGGGTCGGGAACACACGCTTCCAAACTTTCAATCCATGAATAGCATGTATCTCTCACCAGATAATAGGTGGTATACAGGAAATAACGAGCCATGGGGGCAGGACAGTGAAGGTTCAAAGGACCTGCAGTAGCTTTGCCTGTCGCACGAAACATTGCGCGAACCTCTGTGTCTTGCGCGAGAATAGAGAATGAAAGGCTCACTGGGATGGATTTTCTGCTTTGACCCATTATAACATCAATACCAGCTGTGTCTGAAAGTATCTCCAGAACACTATCGAGAATAGTCTAGCTACTATAGTGTACTCCTCCCTCATCGCAGGAGAGCCCGAGCTTGTTTCTTATCGCATTCTGACGCGATAGAGAAGACTACAATAGGGGTATAGTACATCATCGATCGGCTATACATACCCTATATGAGCAAGAACCGCCGCGAGATGCGGTATCAGTCTAATCTGGTACCCATTACTCCTCGTCCGTATACAGGCAACACAACGGCCAACCTTCCGTATCAAACACGTCCCTTAGCGCCACAGAAACACATTGAACTTCGATGCGTTTGACTCGTGAAGGCGCTACCACTGTGCAACTCATATCAGTAAGGTTGTACTGCTTCAGGCAAGTGAATTGGGAAGGTAGCATTGGGGACGGGGCCGCACATCATTCAGAACCGATCGAGCTGCGCATGATGCAGCTAAAAAGCGGATCATCATTAGGCGTAGAACTTATCCCCATGAAGAACAGTGGGCCTCTATCCCATGCGCTTCAGCAGCTTGTCGCACTCTTGTGGTTGTGGCTCGTCCTGTTCGTACGTACCTAAGTATGGAAGAGGTCAGCGCTGAGGAGGACGGCAGGTACACAAAGGAGCAGAATCGAACGGCCCATATCTATCATTTGGCTACACTAAGTTGTATTTTTAGCCATGGTTGTACAGTCGTTCAATTGACAATTTTGCAGCTCTGATTGTAAGATGACTCATGCGCTCTTTCGGCTAGTCTTCTTCTACCTGCCCTCTCTACAGTAATCAATCGATTATTCAAATAACAGTCAGTCTATACAGTTTCAAATAACTCATCAACGATTGCTACCGCTATCATTCTAGTCTACCTAGCTATCATTGTTTATTGACGTGTGATCACATCACTCGATCCCATCCTCAACCATGACTTAGCTTCGCAAAATCTACCTAGATACTCAGCGGTCTTGCACCCGGCATCCATCAAGCACAACATGCCCACCCGAGTTGATGCCGTCTCTATCGCCCGTCTCTCCCTACACGATCCTGCCCGCTTCAACATCCAGCATTCCCAAACCCTACACCGCCTGGTACTGCTGCACCACTGGAACATCCCCGCGGGCTCAAAAGTTCTGGAACTAGGATGTGGGCAGGGAGACTGTACGACTACCCTTGCCTCCGCTGTGGGCGAGCAAGGAAGGGTGGTGGCAGTTGATCCGGCAGAATTAGATTACGGTACGTTCTTTTGCTTTTTAACTCCTTGCTGTTGTAGAGTCGCAGACTAACTCTCACTCAGGCGCCCCATATACCCTCGGCCAAGCACAGAATCACATCTCGCAAGGCCCGCTGGGTGGACGGATTACTTGGGTCCAGCAGTCCCCTCTAGAATACCTCTCCTCCCTCTCGCCTTCTTCCACCTCCCTGAGAAACAGCAAAGCTTTTGACACAACGGTACTTGCCCACTGCTTGTGGTACTTCCCCTCCCCTTCAGTTATCCTTTCTACCTTCCAGGCCCTCAAGCAGCACAGCAAGCGTCTTCTCCTAGCTGAATGGTCGTTACAAGCTGCTCAACCTACTTCCCAGCCTCACGTACTAGCTGCGCTTACCCAGGCAGCACTTGAGTCCCATAAAGCTCAGAGTGTCTCAAATATCCGGACAGTGCTAGGGCCAAAACAGCTAACTAAGCTGGCTGTGGCTGCTGGGTGGCAACTAGAGAGTGAGACTTGTATACCAAGCGAGGGGTTGTTAGACGGTCAATGGGAAGTTGCTGCTTGTCTTTCACCTTCATTTGAAAGGCAAATAAAGGAGCAAGTAGGTAATGAGAGGGAGCGGGGAGTTGTTCTTGCGTTACGGGATGCGTGCGAGGCGAGCTTAGAGGTTGTACCGGGGGGTTGGAACGGAGTCACGGCGATGGACGTATGGGTTGCTAGTTTCGTCTAGTTTAGACTTTGCCTCAAAGTCCTGACTCTATGCTGGAGGGAAACACGCATAGTCAGTGCATATCTTCTGGCCTGGAATCTTAGCGTGATTCCCGTCTGTGGAGAGAACTTACTGCTTGCGAGTCCTTTTTGTTTTGGCAGTTCTCTATGTAAGAGAACGTGCGAAGTCTTTGCACCAAGGATGTACACGTCCTCTCCTTCGTTCGCTGTGAATTTCGAGAGCTGCTCGATTTTACATTTGACGAGGAACTTTAGGTAGGCGCATTCCGAGATTTTAGAAAAGCGTAGGGCTGAGGGAGTGTTAAGGGTGAAGTGAAGGGTTGAGATGCTAGTGCACGAGGTTGACTACCTGCATGTAAGCGTCATTGGGAGGCGCAGCAGCTGATTATACTACACGTACTTCTTGTAAACATATCTTTTCATACTTGACGCATGGGGTGACCTAACTTACAACTTGACAAGTCCTTATTAGTCACCATGCTGAAGGGTTACCCAGCAAGCTGATACTTGCTATAGCTCAATACAAAATAGCATCTTGCTTGTAACACTCCAGCGAAGATGATATCCTCATATCATCTTGAAAGGAAAAGTTTAGTTGCACCCATCAGTGCATATATACGATCTGAGATTTCTGCCTGTACAGGAAATTGGTTGGCATCCCGTTTGTAAGGCTCAAACAACAAAAGCGTCGAATTTGCTTAGAGTATATTATTCACCAAATAAAGCACTTCTTAGATGGCTGGCCACTAGTGAATTCTTGCTGTTGCATGATTTTGTGCTCCTTGCTTCACACTTGATAATGCATCTACAATGGGATGTGTAATGTCTATTGAATACAGTCTATCGACTACCAGTATAAACAAGACCTTTGGAACACATGTGAAAACATTGACGGCCTACATCATACCCCTCTCGTCCATGACATTCTTTCCTGTATCCTTCACCACAAACTCTTGCCTGCCACTCACATTGCCCCTCTTCTTCGCAAAGTGCTTCCCGATGTATCCCCTCTGGCCCCACAGCTTGAATGGATCCAACAGAGCGGCTAGCACGCTTCTCTTGTTGGCTTCCTTCTCCAACCTGCACCTCTCCAACTCTTCATCGCTCATATCCCAGAACTTAGTCTCCTGGTCTTTACCCCTCAACAATCCCCAAATATCCAACGGATCGAATATAGTAACAGGCCAAGGCCTATCGTCATCCCAGCCAGGCCCCCTGCGTTCTCTGATGCCGTCTTTGGCGAGGAAAGTGCCGTTCGAGCGTGGCAACCGTTTGCCGGGGTGATAGGCGTTGAGCAGAGCGGTGTTCAAGAACATTATAACTGCCTCGAAGATCCAGAAGTACACTTCGTTTCGGTAGATAGCGGATTCCCAGCCCATGATGTACTCGACAAGACGGTAAATGCACCGGATCGTTACGATAGATGCAGAGATGTACATGATGTAAAGCACGGTCTTGAGCTCTTGCTTCAGCACACCGGCTTGCAAAGCTTTGCGGTGAAAGAGCGCGGCGAGCAGACCGAAGCCCGCGAAAAGCGCGGCTTGTAGGCTCAGACTGGCCATCACCATGTTTGCGCCGACTTGTCTCTGGGCGTCTGTCATGTCACTCTTCGCCATGCGCCATGCGCCATTGCCGATCAGGATCTCGCACACTGCGTCCAGGCCAATGAAAGTCGTGGCTACACGGCCCGGATGCATGGGTGCCAGGTATGGGATGTAGTAGAGGATGCGGCTGAGGATGAAGTAATTGATGAGCGCGTAGATGGGCGGACCGGACATGATGAGCACGGTGGATGCAATCAGCACGCCTAGGTCGGAGGTGTGATAGGCGCCGACTAGACGCAGTGCAAAGCCGGAAATCATCAAAAGAGCGGCCCATGGGAGCAGCAGGGTTGTGCGCCATGATTTGTATTTACTGGTGATGTTTAGAAAAGTCGAAGAGTTATCGGGGTAGTGTGAGGGCTGGAAATAGGTCACTGGGTCAGTGTGTAAAGACTTACATCGTTTGGTAGGCGTGCAGGGCTCCTGAGATGGAGAAAAGTATGATGAAGACAATGGGGGCGGCCTTGTCCGGTGCGTAGTACCATACACTCCCCGGTGAGTAGTCGCCCATACCCATGGTGATAAGAGCGTGTATTCAAAACCAAGAACCAATGAAAAATTAATTAGAAAGCAAGAGGGCGAAATCTCAGAATGTGAGGGATAATGTAGAATTGTGAGACAGTTGAAGACTGATGTGTAGGTGTGTATATATACTTATGGCCTTGCGACGCAAGTTTGCGAGGTAAGGCGCACATGAATCCAAAGCAGTTGTCAAGTAGCCTTGTGGAGGCAGTGTTGAGGCCGGTCGATATCAATGCGAAGATGATTGCGACTGTAAGGCTGATTTTATGCAATAGCGATGAAGTCATGCAAAGCAAGGAAATGGCGCAACTGTAACACTGTGCCTGTCAGGGTGCCTCATGGAAGGTCGAATGCGACTAATGCGAGGCGCATAGGCGCGGGAATAATTATGTGGCTCAGGACAACAACACAGGACATGCTGGGCGCATTCATCCTGAGTGGAGGACTGTTGTGACCGGCCGGTCACAGGAATGGTCAATCTAAGCGAAATGACTTTTGACCAGGCATCAAAGTTTGGGTTGATGGCTGCGGTCAGTTGATCAGGGTCCAGGCTGTGAATGCAGGGGATCGTTATCGATAAGCGAGGCGAGCAACTAGAGCCGATCAGCTGTAGCTCGAGCCAACCGCAACGTTCACTCACCGCGGCAATTGACCCCGTGCAGCTTGAACAGCATCGCTCACTGTCCTACAACCTTGCCGTACCATCATCTTAAATCACGTGTTTCATGAGCGTGGCTGATGATGTTGCGCCAGCCTTAGGTGGTCCAGAAGGTGCCCCTAGGCCGCAACAACAGGAACCTACGGTGATGGATGGGCTATCAAGCTCCAAGGTCACGGGTATGGACCCTTAACCCAATACGGCGGCCGAGCGCTGTGCTGACAAGCATAGTCGAGTACCACGACCCATCCGGTGTATTTCCGTTGATCCAGGAGGAGTTGTCTGCTCGATTGCCTCTCCGGAACCTGCATTGGAAAGCGCCAACAAGGCCTCTCAGGTCAATTGACTCTCTCCATGTTGACCTTGTGCCTAGCAGCGAATCTGCACAGGATGCAAGTGCCACCCCATCTTCATTGGCGCCTCCTGCGCAAGGAGTGCCAAACAGAACAACCGAGGAGATGATGAGACCCCAGACCAAAGAGAAGGAAAGGCGACATCAGATCCCGGGCTTGCGTCGAACCCCGTACCTGAAGGTATATCTGTTACGATGCGATGACTCCGAAGCATACAAAAGTACAGCACGCAAACAACTTCGTGAATGGGTGAAGGATCATACCCCACCAGCCCAGAGCAGCTCAAACAGCACACAAGAGAACCATGATGCTTATGAATGGATGATTATCCATGTTGTCCTGCCGGATACACCTGCAGCAAGTCAACCGCGTGGTTCTGGAGCTGCGGCGCCTGGAGATAAAGAGAAGAGTACCTCAGTCTTCAAGCGAACATCAACTACCATTCTTGAGAAAATTCGTGCAGACTTCAACATAGCCTCGAAGTCCGCTCCTGATCGAGTTGCGCAAATCCGGCTGAAGAAAGAAGCAGTGCCACCGCAGATGTTGCCGGCTGCAGTGTCAGTCGTATCACCCTCGGTTCCTGAAACGCAGCGAGAATATGATGGTGCTTGGACCGATATCATAACCAAGTTCAAGACATTGATTCTATCCTCTTTTGACCTTCGGGTCAGCCAGTACGAGGAGGATATCCGCAAGAACGACGCGCAGCGCTCGTTTCCAGGATGGAACTTCAACACATTCTTCGTTCTGAAGGAGGGGCTCGCAAGGGGCTTTGAAAGTGCAGGTCTCGTTGACGATGCGCTGCTCGGTTATGATGAGTTGTCAATTGGACTGGATACTGTTATCCGAGATCAATCCAATGATGGCAGCGCACTACAAATGCTCGGCTATTCCAAAGATTTATACGAGCAGGCGGTGAAGGTATTGGAGCAATCACAAGAAGACAGCAGCAACGGCGAAGGCCGTATACCATTCCACGACGAGAAGCCAATAGACGCGCAAAAGAAGGACTATCGAGGGCTCATCCTTGCCAACAATATCTCGATCTTCGAGTTCAGAGTGTATATCTTTGCTCGTCAAATGTCAATCCTGCTAAGGATGGGCAATTCGCAGTCCGCTCGGGCAGATCTAGCGAACAAGCTTCAGCCGCGGCCAAACGCCAGTGTTACGCAAAAGTCGATAGATGACAGTCATCTTGGGACAAAATCGAGCGGATATGCTGCTGATACTGAGGATCTGCTCTCGCTAGCCGAACTTTGCACACGAGCACTCAATTTCATAACATTTGCAGGGCGGCTTTTGCGGGAAGACCTGACCAATGGGTAAGTGCCTATGTTATATCTTCGTATGGCATTACTGATACATATGATAGTGCAAAGGCTCACGAAACCACTCTGCCGGAGCAACTCGTGGACAACGTGGTACGATCGTGGACCTTCTCGGCCCTCGATCAAGTACTTCGCGAAACCTCAACGTCGTCCCTTCCCTTTACGAAACACTCGAAAGAAACTAGCACAAGATCGTCTGGAAAGAGCCTCTCCTTCAATGGCCGCAGTAATGAACAGAAAATAAGCGTTCCGGAACCGAAATCCATGATACACCCATCTCGATCCTCGTCTCGCTCAGGTTCAACCGATCCCCCATATCTGCAGCCAACTAAAAGTGGTCAGGTGGTGTACGAGAATGGACAGTACCAAGATCGCCCGACTGCCGGTCAACCAAGCGTAATCAACCAGTCAAAAAATGGACTAATTGACCTAGCCGGCCAAAGAGCGCAGCTGATCGGCATTCAGCGAAGACTGCTTGAGCACGTTGGAAAGGCATTGGGTTGGGCTGTAGGATGGGCCGCTATTCTTCCTTCGCTAAGCCAAAGTGAGGACTTTACTGAGGTTGACCTTAACGAAGATGAAGAAGATGAAGAGGGCAAAGAAGTAGCAGAAGGGACCCCAGAGACTAGAGACACGGCGAGACCTGTTCATGCAATCTCTGGTATCTCTGCAACAGCGCTTGTCGGTGCTGTAGCCTCTATCGAACACTTTCGACAATATTACGAAACCCTCAGCGACCAGATCTTCCAGCATTACCGAGCCGCTGGACAAGTAAAATCTGCAGAAAGCATTACTGGTGATTTAGCGGCTCTTCGCTACGAACTAGGTGACTTTCGAGCCGCAGCCATGTACTTTAGCAGCATGGCTGGTATCACAAGCAAGGGCTCACCAGACGCAAATCTATCGCTCTACGCAAAGAGCAGGTGGAATACTGTCGTAGCCACCATGCTGAAGATGTATGCTCGCTGTCTCAAGAAACTTAATCGTAAAGATGAGTACATCCGAACACTTCTTGATCTACTTGCAAGGTCTTCCGCAAGCAGAATTTCCTTCAGCAGCTCGTCAAAGCAAGAGAGCGATGATGGTGTCTCCAACATACCGCAAGACTGGCTCAATGATGACAAAGTAGACACCGGCGGTGTTCTCAATGAGCTCGTCAATTACTCACAACAACTTCCCTACGATGTGTCGGTGCAGATGGCGGATTACTTTACCGACATTACTGTCGAGCCGTACGTACGACAGTACGAAGACAAAGATGGCTTCCAACTTCGTCTCCAGTTCAGACACATCCTCGAAGACGAGATTGAGATTCGCGCGGCCAAGATCAGGTTGGTCAGTGTTAACTCAACTACTGCCAAAGATATTTGGCTGGAGACGCCTGAGGCAATGACCATCAAAAAGGGCTTGACCCGTGCGTGGCTTGGGTGCAATGTGAGCTATACCTTTGAAAACATGCTTTCAGACACTGACGAATGATAGGTAAATACGACCGGACCATACACTGTTGATAAGATTGTACTCGAAGCGAAGCGCATTGCCTTTGTGTACGAACCTGTCAGCAAGACAGAGGCACCAACCCCTCTTGGCATCATTGCTTCAGCATCCGTGACTTCACTGAAAGCCGCAAAGAAGGCCCGCGTACATTGTTTCCCTCGCGCCGAAGCGCTTGACGCTCGTGTTTATCTGTCCCACTTCATACATATCGATAAGCCACGACATATCGAGATCTCTTGTTCTACGGGCACGAACGATATTGAGCATGCAGAAATTCGCCTCAAGTCTGCTTCCGCAGGCCTGCGTCTACGGACCGCTGATGCGAGCGTAGAGTCCGATGATGGCGCGATCGAAGACAACCAAAAGCCCGGTATTATCTCGATCGGCGAGATGCCCGCTAAGTCCAGTATCACGCTGAAAATTCCTTACGACATGGAGACGATCCTCCAAGACCTCACTATCAAGGCTGAGATTGACTACTCTACTGCAAGTGGTCAGTTTACGTACTTCTCAACCTTCACAATCCCGGTTGATTTACCACTGGATGTCAACGTTCACGACCACTTCAAAGGCAAATCGTTGTTTTCAAAGTTCAACATCAAAACTGCGAATCAGGTACCATTGGAGCTCCTGAATGTCGAGCTCGAAGGCTCAGAAGAATTTGATGTCCAGATTCCAAAAAGGTCAAAGCAACCTTTACATGTTTTCCCAAAACAACCAGTAGCAGTCACATACAAGATTACGAATAAGAGTCTAGATGCCGAAGAGTCAACACAGGGCCGGCCTTCCAAGACAGGCAGTCTAGCTCTCGCGGTGGAGTACCGTTGCCTCAACGAAGACGTTCTTGATCGCCTGCGAGTACATTTCGCCTCTGCTATCAAGGGTAGTCCTGTTGCTCACCTCAGTCGGCTATTAGTTGCAGCCTTTGTCGATCGAACTGAGCAGAAGATCATACCACACCAGTACGAGAAGATTGCTCTGCTCGAGAGAATTGACATTGGGGTATTCGATGAGGTGGACTGGGCAGATTGCTTGGATAGCCTACCGCAGCCTGCACGCGACGAAACGCGGTTATGGCTGCAGACATGGTTGAAGGTAAGCTTATCTCGAGCCACTTGTACGAACAGAAAACTGACGCGACTACACAGGACAACAAAATCACCCACCTTCCAAAGACCACTTCGTCAACTCCGTCAGCAACATCCGCTCCTCCTTCACCCTACCCACCTCGCCGCATGGTCATTACAGTCTCCGTCCCGCAGACCCACATCCTGCACACCGCCTCCTTGAACCTCACATCACCTTCACACGGCTCCAAGATCGCCATCATCGGTCAGCCCCTTCACGCTACCCTCCGCATCTCGCACACTCGCCGCTGGGCATCCTCTGCGTCCCTCGTCGCCGCCGCAAACCTATCATCCGCCAATGAACCCATCGAGTTCGTCTACACACTCGACGCAGCACCCGACCAATGGCTCGTCGCGGGTCAACGCCGCGCACTCTTCACAGCTGGAGAGGACGAGGTCAAGGATTTCGCAGTCATGCTCATCCCGCTTAAAGCTGGGAACGCGTTGTTGCCGAGCGTAGATATCAGAGCGAGGATCAAGCCGAAGGAGAAGGAGAAGGAGGATGGGAAGGGTGGTGAGGCGGAGATTCTGAACTGTGAGACGGATAATTTAAGTTATGGGGAGGGTGTCATGGTTGTGCCAGATGTGAGGAGTAGTACGGTGGGTGTTGGGGAGATGAGTCTGGGAAGTCCGAGGAGTGTTGTTTGGTTGGAAGGCGTGGGACATTGAGCTGCATGTTCAGATGCAGGTAGCTGATCGTAGAATTAAATTGCTAAGTTATGTGCTCATGTTTGGATTACTTTGCGTTTGCACTGGTTTCAACATATGGAAGTTTCCCAGACATTGTGGAAGGAAGGAGAATGGCATCGCTCACAAGGAATCTCGTTTGCGTAAGTGAAAACACTCTCATTAAACCTTTATCGTGGACAAGCTCCAACTCCAAAACCACAAACCCATTTAGCAATCACCTCCATCGTATAAGCCCTCCTCCGTCCTCCCACTACTCCAAACGACGACTCAAACGAACAGCACGGAACTATGGACGGGCTTCAACAACACACCGAAGCCACGCACCTAATCCTCGGTCTTGCCACACTGTTAAGCTTACTGTACTTCACCTACAAATTCGGTGCAGATGCACGGGTAAGTCTGCCATGTTTCATAATGGTAACGTATACTGAGCTTTTCGAACAGGCGCGCGAACAGTCTGAGGCATTCGGACCGCGGCAGGATGAGATGATTGTACCTGAGACGGCGAAATTCGACCGCCACACCGCTGGTGAATTGGCTCGCCGGAGGGACACTGAGTTACGCGGATTCAATACGAAGGAGCGGGAGAGTTGTCAGCAGGATGATGCTCAGCAGGACGGCGCCAAGGGCAGAGGAAGGACGTGGTTGAGACTGACACCGCTCGGCACCAGTCAGCTACAAGATGTCAGTTTGTCGCCGCCACGAGTCGGTGAGAGATTCGAAGAACTTGAGCCGCCTGAGGGAGAAGAGCCGGAGGTGCTTGAGGCGCTGGCAGATGAGAGTGATGATGATGATATGTTGGACTCAGAGGATGAGGACGACGATGGAGAGGATGACGAAGGAGAAATGCACAGGGGAAGAACGCGTACTCGTAGTTGGTAGTCACTGCGGTGTGCACGTAGAACAATGGACGGATATGAATATAGAATCAGGTTTGTGCTGTACATGCTGGTATTTTCCATCGCTGTCGTGAAATCCAGCCTCGTATATGATACCCCAAACGCCAGGCTAAATGCATACAAATTTGTCGCTTGATAGCTTACTTGGATGGTATAACGAATAACTGAGGCTGCATGTTAATCTTGCAGAGCTTTGCAATGCAGCCAGACAGCTGTAGCAGCGTCTGCACGCCCTCCAGGATCCGCATATGGGTGAAGCCAATCTCCTTGATAAACTCCAGCTTTGCATGTTCGCTCAGCGTGTCAATCGTCTTTGTAACCCTAAACATCGTGCTGATGATATCATGGCACGAGTAACCAAGATCCCACAGCTCCTTCAGTGTCGCCATCGCGTCGTCTATCCTCTGCTCGTGGCATGCTTTGATCATGGCTTGGACCTTGATCGGGTGCGGGCTATCGACTACTTTGAAGACATTATCGCCGTTGAGGAAACCAAAGCCGGCATGTGTGGATTGGAGGTTGTTGATTGCTTGGCGCATGTCACCCTCCGCTGAAAAGACGAGTGCTGCGATGCCGTCGTCGGAGTACTGCACGTTCTCGGCTTCGATGACTTGCATTATGCGACGGACGACTTGGGCATCGGTGAGGCGGGCGTAGCGCAGGATTGCGCATCGAGATTGAAGTGGTTCGATGATCTTGTTGGACTGGTTGCAGGCGAAGGCGAATCGTGTGGTGGCGCTGTAGATCTCCATGGTTCGACGTAGAGCCTGCTGTGCGCCGCTGGTCATGCTGTCTGCTTCATCAAGAATGACGAGCTTCTGCCTGCCAGGAGGCAGTGTGACCTTCTTCTGCGCGAATCCTTTTATCCTGTTTCGTACCACATCGATACCGCGTTCGTCTGAAGCATTGAGCTCGAGCACGGCTTCCTTGTAGGCGTCTCCAAGCAATTGGCGTGCGAGGCACAGGATCGATGTGGTTTTACCGATACCTGGCATGCCGGATATGATCATGTGGGGCATGTTTCCGTCTTTTGCGATGATCTTGAGACGCTCGATCGTCTCTGTGTTGCCGACGACATCATCGAGGTATACTGGACGGTATTTTTCGACCCTATAGCCGAGTTAGTATCAATTCACGGTAACGATGTAGGCACTGGCAATTACCAGGGCAGCTCGTAGTTTGCTCCTCCAGCGGCATTGGGATTCGCTCGCACGCCATTGCTGGCCGCAGCTTTCGAAGACTCTCCTTTCGACATTGCGTGCTGTAATTGTCGACTTTGTTGGAGGGACTACGCGTAGACGCGACGCGATTGCAGGGGTGTCACTAGCGCCATCACGTGCAGCCACTTTCCCCAGCCTCACGGTCTCAAACCCACCGAAGCTTGACCGAACATCACGAGAAGCTTGTCACCGAACTGTCACCAGGGTTGTGCTGAGTGCGGTCTACAGATCTGCACTTGGTCGTTCCGGGACCCTGCCGGACCCCGGACCTGGAACAGTGAGGGAGATCTTCGCAGCAACTTCCAGTTCCTAGATGTCGCCAGTAATGGCAAGTGCATCCACTCCCCTCCAGCTTTGCCCTCTCGCCCTCGGCCTTTGCGTGGTAGCGAAGCTGAAGACAAAGAACTCCTGCCCATCACAGTGATGCATGCGATTAATTGCTCCAATTTGGTACTAGCCACAACGGAAGCGCCGGGGTTAACGCCATGATGACATCGGACTTCAATCGCTGGCACACTGGCTGCTGAGCATACGCAAGTTCGTACGCAACGTACCAGTCACCGGGCAAACGCCTGTATTGCGTACTTTCCCATGCAGTCTTGCAACTCAGAAACGGCAATTGTCTCTGTCTCAGGCAGCTTTCATGCTTGCGCCACGTCGGAAGGGCCCCCGTTCGTGCACAAAGCAGAGGTCGAGCGCAAGGCTTGACCGAGGCGCTCAGGCTCGCGAAACAATCATGTCCAGACCACGTCTCAAGGGCGAGCACCGCCACGGACGACGCAATGGTCAGACCAGGAACCGACAGGGCGCCGCTCCGGTTGGTTCGGTCATGCCCAGTCAGCAGGGTCAGCGCCTGCTGCCGGCGTGTTACGTGGGCAGCCGCACGATCCAAGCATCGCCCGCAGCACTTTTCGGCCAGCCTCAGCAAGCGTCGTCATCACTGGGGAACTGGCTGATCCCCCCCTTCGCAAATAAGACTTTCGAGTCCGCGCCTGTTCTTCACTCTGCTTTTGCTTGTTTGTTTGCCTGCTTCACCGTCGCTTTATTTATACCTCCCTTGCGCGAACCCTGCTCTTTGTTACGCATTCAGCAGCCTGCTACATAGTCCGGGTCAACCAGATCCGACTGCGACTCGTTGCGCCTCAGATCCCCACGAGCCACCGCCTCGGCCTGTGTCCGACACATATACTTCGAAGTGACAGCCCACTCGACATTTCCATTCACAGACGCCGTAATGAAGTACTCGACATTTCTCGCTGCGCAGTTGGTGTCGTCATCGGCAGCGCTGAAGCTTGCGCCGCGCTCGGTAAGTCTTGTCTTGGCTTCCCCAGGAAATGTTGCGAAGCGAATCCTCCCGTTTGGGCGCCTTATCCGCGAGTCGCAGCAGGTCCACCCTTGCTTCACTAGACTGACGACAGCAGAACCCAAGAGTAGTCGGCCTCGACATTCAGCGCCGCAATGCCGTCGACCCCGTCGCCCACGATCAGCTGCGCAGGCGGCAAAAGACGGTCCAGCAGACGCTCGATAACCTAGAAACCCTCTACTTCGCAAACGCAACACTAGGCACACCAGAGCAGTCCTTCCGCCTGCACATCGATACCGGCAGCAGTGATCTATGGGTCAACGACGCCAACTCGAGGCTATGCACAGAGCGCGGCAACCAGTGCGGTGATTCCGGGACGTACAATGCCAACCAGTCCTCGACATACGAGTTCGTCAACAACTCGTTTAACATCTCCTACGTCGACGGCTCCGGCGCGTCCGGCGACTATGCGAGGGATACCTTCCGCTTCGGTGGCCAGACAATCACAGACATGCAGTTCGGTATTGGATATACCTCGACATCGCCAGAGGGCATCTTGGGGATTGGGTACACGATCAACGAGGTGCAGGTCAACCGCTTCGGACTGGACGCGTACCCCAACCTGCCGCAGAAGCTGAAGGACGATGGCAAGATCAGCAGCGTCGCGTACTCGCTGTGGCTGAACGACCTCGATGCCTCGACCGGCAGCATCCTCTTCGGTGGTGTCGACACTGACAAATTCAGCGGCAAGCTTAGCACTCTGCCCATCATCCAGGAATCCGGTGTCTTCGCCGAGTTCATCATCGCCCTGACAGACATGGGCATTGGCAACAACAAGACCTCGCTCTTCGCCAACTCCAATGTCCCTGTCCTCCTGGACTCCGGATCATCGCTCATGTACCTCCCCAACCAGGTCGCATCAGCACTGTACCAGCAGTTTGACGCCACCTACGACTCTAGGCAAGGCGCTGCCTTTGTCGATTGCGACCTCGCCAACAAGGACGGCTCCCTCGAGTTTGGCTTTAGCGGCGTCACTATCTCGGTTCCGTACAACGAGCTCGTCATCACTGCTACCGTTAGCCGTGGACAGCCCGTCTGCATTCTGGGTATTGGACCGGCTGGCAACAGCGTCGCAGTTTTGGGCGACACCTTCCTGCGATCTGCCTACGTCGTATACGACCTCAGCAACAACGAGATCTCGCTGGCACAGACAAACTTCAACGCCACCAGCTCCAACATCGAGGAGATCCAAGCCGGCTCAGACGGCGTACCTGGCGCCAGTGTCGTCGCGAACGCAGTCTCCACAGCTGCCGTCGGCACGGGAGGACCTCGCGTCAACAGCCCCACCATCACTGGCGGCATTTCATCCAAGGGCGCCAGTCCCCCCATGATGACGGCCAGCCCGTGGTTCGCCGGCGCTGGACTGCTCGGCGCCGGTCTGCTGGGCTTCAATGGCTTCTGAACAGCCGACGCTTGTAACGAGTTTCCTACTTCTACTTGTCCCAACGTCTATGCGTAGATTTGCATGGGTGGCGTTTAGCATGGTGCCGGGTGTTTTAAAGAAGTGCAGTACCTACATTACCTGCGATGTACCTACAGATGTAATCGTACATAATTCATTCACAATCTTCTACATTCACATTCACATTCATTTTGACATAAACATTGACATATCATCCACATCACTTCTAGCAACCATGTAAGCAGGTAATGCTGTTCGAGTCTCAGTAATGAGAGGAATATATTCAAAACTATCGCCCTCCCATTACAATAATTCCACCCACGCTGAACATACCGTAAAACAAGCCGTTGCGTCGTTAAGGATCGTAGCCGCCGGGGCTGTATAAATAGCGCAGGCCATGCATGCATCGCTAGGAATATGCTCGGAATACAAATTCAGTTCGGTTCAATGCAGTCCAGTCCAGTTCAGTCCAGTTCAGTTCAGTTCATTCAAAATATCTCATGTCCCAACCCTCCATACCCATCGTCACCGACGACTTTCACTTTCTTGCCTTCCACGCCGCTGGGTACGAGGGGCACGGGGGGTACAGCGCCGCCGGGCTTGACGACGATGATTTTCTCGCTCGAAGGAGTGGTGTCGCTGACGCTGGAGCGCGAGGCTTTGCGGGTGAGTTTGTTGGAGGTGCGTTTTAGGCGCTTGCTTGCGTCGCTTTTTACGCGTTTGATTGTGCGGCGGCTGGAGTCCGGGGAGAGGGTGGTGGACTCGTGCGAGGGGGAGAGGGTGTCGGGCTCGGGGGAGGCAACGTCGGCTTCGTCGCTGGTCGAGGCGTCGCTGGCTACGGCTACGGCGGTGGGGAGGTAGTCGGTGTCGGTGTCGTTGTCGACGCGGGCGACGGATTTGCGCTTCTTGGTGATTTTACCGGGGAGGCTGGCGCTCGCGCTGTCGCTGAAGCCGCCGGTGGGGCTCAGCGGGGCGTCGTCGTCACTGAAGATGTACGGAGCGTTGGGCGTTGGGCTCACGGCATGCAGACCGCTGGTAGTAATGTGTGGTGGGAGGGGTGGGACGGCGGGGAAACACTCGTTGCCTAGGACGGACTGCAGTTCTTTCTTGGCCGAGGCGAGCTTGACCTCCAGGCTGGAGACGCGCTTGCTGAGCTTCTTTTGCTTGTTGAGATCCTTCTTGGACGGCGAGCGCACGATGCTGCCGGGCGTGCGGGGGGTGAGGGGTGGGCGCGAGCGAGTGGGCGTGTCTGCTGCTGTCAGCATGTGTCTCCTACTCTTCAGGCGCGCGGGTGGGTGGAGGCGTACCAGCAGACCAGGCGCGGGGCGTCATGCCCGGGCGCACGAAGACCTTGGGCGCGGGGAGCAGGCCCTGCTCTTTGGCCAGGTGGTATGCCTCCTCGGCCTGTCTCTTGCGCTCGTCGAGCTGGGCCTGTTCGGGGCTGACCTCGGGCTCTGCGTCCGTGTGGCCTGCCTTGCGCTTGCCCAGCACGCTGCCGAAGACGCTGGCAAAGACGCGCGAGAAGCGGCCAAAGGTGCCCTCGGCCATCGCCACCGTCGCCGCTGCGTCGCTGCCCTTGCGTGCGGCCGTCGCCGTTCGTGCCCCCGTGGGCGCCATGATGCGGCGTGGATGGCTGGCCTTGCGCACCGCGGGCGTGCGCTCGTTCTCGTCGTTGAACTTGTCGATCAGCATGTCGATGCCCAGGTCCTTCCACAGCTCGTCCGGCGGCGGGCGGATGCTGCTGTTGGTGTTTGTGTGTTCTCGAAAGCGCGACACGCGCTCAGCTGGTGTCTCGTCACTCATGGCGACCCGCCTAGCGCTCCCAGCGCGGGCACCCAGCGGGGAGATGGAATGTCTGCGGCCGCAATTCGTGCGCGTAGCTGCAGCGTGCTGTCTTGCGGGGTAGCAGAACGTGCCAATGACGTGGGAGTGGCGGCGGGGACGCGCAAGGGCTGTTTATTGGGAATGCAGATGGTGTTTGTTTTGGCGGCGTTTGAGCAAACACGGAGATTGCGGCGCTTGTTGCTGGGGGCTCACCTTCACCCGCAGTGCTGGCTTGGCGACCTGCCGCTTCAAAGGAAAACACACCCGAGGTGTTGGTAACTACAAGTCTCGATTCATCTATTCCTACATGTACACAACCCCCTCTTCACTGGAACCCGATAGCATGGTTTATCCGTCTGACATGCCGCGCAATCTCGCTTCCATGCATGCACATATGCACATATGCACATATTTACAGCTTGGCCTTGACCTTGCCCTCCTCTGCGAGCGCCTCCTCGTAACAGTCATCGAGGTGCTGCCTGAATGCCTTTGCCGTCTGCGGACGCTTGAGCTTCAATCTGTGCAGTCATTAGCAAACCCGTCTTCAACATCGAGGTACATTTTACTTACGTTGGTGTCAGGAGCTGGTTCTCAATCGTGAACGGGTCGAGGAACAGTCGCACAGCCTTGACCTTCTCGTAGCTGTTGAACTTGTTCTTGGTTCCGACCTTGTTCAGCTCCTTCAGGACTGCCTTCTCGATGCGCTTGTCGTTGAGAACCTCCTTCAGCCTGGCAATGTCACCCTCCGCAATCTTCTCTCCGAGCACCTTCGAGGCGAACTGCGGGAAGATATCCGGCGCAACACCAAAGATGGCGACCAGGAATGATTGGTGCGAATCACCGTGCACGTAAGCCGAGGCGATCCATCCACAGTTGGCGAGATATACGTTCTCAATGCGCTCAGGCGAGATGTACTCTCCCTGTGCCAGCTTGAGCACGTTCTTCTTGCGATCGATGATCTTGAAGCGACCCATCTCATCCACAAGACAAATGTCGCCCGTGTGGAACCAGCCATCTGCGTCAATAGCCTTGGCAGTCTCCTCGGGGTTGCGGAAGTACTCCTTGAATGTCGTCGTCGAGCGGAGGAGAAGCTCACCACGGGGGTATGGCTTGTCCGAGGACAGGTACTCCATATCCGGCACGTCAGCAAGACAGGCTTCAGTGTTTGGTGTCAAACCACCACAGCTTCCTGCCGTGAAATCGTTCTCGCTTTGGACCAAAGAGACTGCGTAAGTCTCGGTCAGACCGTAGCCCTGGGTGAAGTTGCTGCCGAAAACAATGCGGAGGAATTGCTGCAGGCTGGGATCAATAGGCGCCGAGCCGCTGACGAGCACCTTGCAGCGGTCGAGGCCGAGGCCGCCGGCTACCTTCTTGGCCCAGATGCGGTCGTAAAGCATGTGCGTGTTGGTGGGATTGTGCTTGTCGTTGACAGCAGCGAGCTTGGTGGAGACGACGTGGCGAGAAAGCGCGCCCTTGATGCCGCCCTGCTCGATGGTTGCTTCCTTGATCTTCGAGCCGAATCGGTTGTACAAACGGGGGACGCCGGAGAAGAGGGTGGGACGCAGCATTTGCAGGTCCTCGACTAGCTCGACAATGTTGCCGTGGAAGTATCCGATCGCTGAACCTGACGCAAGAGCACCATGTTCACCCAACCGCTGGTAAATATGGGCCAGGGGCAGGAATGAGCAGATGATCTGCTCACTTCCAGCGCCAAGAAGCACCAGGGATGTACACGTAGCAGCATGGGCGTTGCGGTGGCTCAGCACGACACCCTTAGGGTTACCAGTGGTTCCCGAAGTGTAGTTGATTGTCACGGTGTCGTCTGGAGTTGGTGGGTTGGCAGGGAGCGGCTGCCTCTCACCCAGTGCTTCGACGTCGCGGATGTAGTGGATAGTCACGCCCAGCTCGCTTGCCAATGAGTTCAAGAGGTCTCCCTTGGACTCGCCAGGGAGCTCACCAGCAGAAAGAGGGTCCAGGACAACAATAATCTTGAGTGTCGGGAGTCGCGGCTTCAACTTCAACAGTTGCGTGACGTGGTTCATTCCAGTAACAACGCACGCGAGCTCAGCGTGGTTGATGATGTACTCGGTGGTGTCCGGACCAAGCGTATCATAGATGGAAACAGTGTAGAGAGCCTGCGACATGCAAGCCAGATCAGTGATCTGCCATTCAGGCCTGTTCTGACACCACAACCCAACACCGAATTGCTTAGGTGTCGTCACGCCGGCCTGCCTATGGAGGTGTACCAATCCAGCGCCAAAGTTCTTGCGACGCTGGGAGATCTGCTCGTAGTTTTCCCACACATAGGCGCCGAACTTTTTTGTAACGGGATCGTAGGGACGGTGGCCAAGGCAGTTGTTCTTGGGGAATCTGGCGACACTGGCCTCAAAGGCCTCGTGTGGAGTGGTGATCTCAGGGACCAAGCCTTCCAGCAATGGCTTGTCCGTGAACTTCCAGTGTCGGTAGATAGCGCTCTTTCCTTCTGTCGCCGTGCCTGCAAGCGGCAGACTGTATGCGTGGCCCTTCGGCGGAGGGGCGTGGAGCTCCTGCGCACGCTGGATCTGGGGATCTGTGGTTCCAAACATAGCGTCGATGATGAGGTGCAGCTACGGCGGTTCAAGATGGGAAAGCACTCTCACTGGGTGTGTACGGAAAAGTCTAGATGACTGCGCCATAATGGATGATTAGCCAAAGTGAATGCTGAGGTCGGAGCCTCCGGGCCAGCGCACACATACCTGGGGTAAAGCTGGTGCGCCACAATATGCGGGGAGAAACAGTTGTTCCAAAGAGGCAAATGCACCTGAACAACAGAACGCGCTGAGATGGAAGACGTGAAAGGACGGATGCGCTGAACTCGCAGAGACACAGTGTAGTAAGGAGTTGAAGGGTGCACCGGACGTTCAGGACGAACCCACATTCCTTTCAAACGTACCGAGGCTCATCAGAGCCCTAATGCTCGCTGAAAACTGGGGCCAAGCGGCTTCAGCACTGGACTCGGACAAAACGATGCGTTTTGGGCAACTCTGCGCCGAACAACACCTGGGGACTCCGGATCCTCCGTTTTTCCTGGAGTTGGCCAATCTCTTATCGTGCATTACGGCGCAGTTGCTTCGTCTGGTTGGGACCTTTCAACCTTTCTAGCATCAGCGTCGGCGGCGACATTCCATGAGGCTGACGAAGTTCACATGCAAAACGCACCATGACGCTTCACATGTCGATCTGGGGCTCACGCGGGCGCGATGCATGCCATGCAGCGGACGCCGCCAACTCGGCGGTCGAATGATTGGCTGTTCCGGACCACGGACGTATTTCGACGCTTCAGGAAAGGCCTCGGCATCTCCAGGCCAAGACTTTCCTAGAGCTGCATGTCGAGTTACCTAACAGCGATTGACACTTGTTCAAACTTTCTACATGCAGAAGGTTACACACCGCACGACGAGATCCAAATCCCGGACCGGTGGACTCACTTCCTGTCTGTTGTACTACCTTACCCGTTGCCCTACAACTTTGCTCACAGATGGGGTGGACATAACAAGGTTTGTACCTCAACAAGCCTCATCGCTTTCTCAGGAGATGGGCGTTTCGGTGATTTGCTCACGTACCAACCTTTGTGCTATCGAATAATACAAGCCGCTCTTGATCACAATACCTATTGTGCCAACGTTCCATAGCTTCATTCATGCGACTCAGCCCGACATAGCTGATGGAAATTGCGACTTGTTCCACAGACTCTCCACCGTTGAGGAGCATCCTCATATCGTGGCAACCACACGCGTGGAAAAAATAAACCCCAGCCCATAATCCCGGCAGGTCAATCTACGGCTGCATGAGTGGCTTTTTCTAACGATAATAGCCCAACATCGCTCGAACGCTTTTGCTGCACGAATCGTCTTAGTAGACGACGAAAGATCGCAAAAGTCATCGCAGATCAAGATGAAGAGATTGATTTATACCGCTGCCGTTGTTCCACGGTCCTACAGAATCACCATGGAGACATCAGTTCGAAGTGGAGATTGAACCTCTGTCGTGATACCTCAGACCTGCAACGCCTCTTTTTCGACGTTGCACAGGTTGATAACCCAAACATGAGAATAGCAACTCATTTGTTTTCCCCAATCTCACCAAGGATCTGACACCCTTCAGTATCCACCCGTCATATCAACGCTCGAATGACTCCAGACATTCCAACTCGAAACCCTCTTCGACGTACAAGATATGCATGTCGATGCCAGATATGTTCCCGGGTCCTCGATGCTTGCCATTGTCGCTACGCTGGCCTCGGTCGCGCTGTTGAGCTTCTCGCTCAGACTTTACACTCGTGGAAGAATCCTACACAGCCTCGGTACTGATGACTGGCTTCTTCTTGGGGCGGCAGTAAGTTAATGTTGTTGGAGCACTTGATTTTCTACTAATCCCAGTAATAGCTGTGTATATTTGGGGTCCTGGCAATCATCATTGTGTTGAGGGTAGGGGGGGAAACATGGTCATCTACGGCAGACGATGATATACCCTCACTCCTGATCTGGACATGCAATCTGTGTCAGGTCCTGGGCCTCGGCTTCATCAAATTTTCGGTAGCGCTTACCGTACTGAGGCTTGCTGTCCGAAGCTGGCATCGACAGACCACTGTGGGGTACATCGGTAGGTTTGAGCTCTAGCATCAGCTCTGACTCTCACTGATCTTTGCAGGCTTGACGAGCGTTCTCATAGTGTTCTGGTTTGGATCAGCACTGCTGTTCGGTGGCCCTATCACCATCGATTGGAAATCCGACACTGAGCCTCAGGCCGTGTGGAAATTGCTCAGCTTCATTAATAGCATACTAGATGGAGTCACAATTGTTCTCATTGCCCTGCTTCCACTGCCGGTACTTTCGACATTACAACCTGGTCCTTCGATTATATTGGCTCTGGTCATGGTCTACGCGCTTACCACTGCTGCTGTGGCTGCCACCGTCTTACGATCATATATCCTGCACACCGTCTGGCAGGACGAAAACGCGGACAACTGCAGCTTGTCGATGATCCTCTGGTCATCTATCGAGCTCACCGTGAGTTTGCTAGCGGCTAGTCTGTTCACCTTACAACCTCTCGTCTCGTCAATAAATCAATGTCTATCCGATCGCCGCGCCAGCAAACAACTTTCCGCTTCCTCAGGCTCGCCACCACACAGATACCCTTCTCAAACTTACGCATCGACCGACACCGTCATACATCGGCCGAATGGGCCACACCTTCTCAGCCTGCGCTTCCACGACGACGAATCGAACCTTGATTTCGACATCGAAACGCCAAATACTCGCTCGCGAACACAGACGCTGCGCACTGGAGTCACCCACAGCCGTAACGTCTCAGACTGGTCACAGTTCTCGGGCTTCACACACTACACGACCACAGCCAACTCTGTACACGGAGCATCTCCACGTAGATCGCGCGTGGTCAGCATCAACGAGATGGAACTACGTACCCGATCGATCGGCGTGGGAAGAGTAGCCGCGGACAACGCGAATATAGGAATCGCCGTTACAACACTACACGACAAGCCCGTGCGAGACTCGGAAGCTGGTCAAGAGATGGCAGAACTAGCGAGATTGTTTTCAGATAATAGCAAGGAATGGGGTACGGAGGCGTCGCGTAGTGTGCGCACAAGTGTGACGACGGCTGGGACTCGTGTCAGCCGTCAATTGTCGAGGACGCGACATGGAGGAGGATGAGTACGCGCTCTGATTATGCATGCTGATGTTGTTGATATTTTATCTTAGTAGTCACATAGATCAATGTATATTCTGTAATGAGCATGGACAATCTCGTGGAAAACTTCATATCAACCAGGGCTAGGGAACAATTCGTTTGGTCAAGTGGCTAAAGTAAGTTACATGGGGTATATGGGTATATCGCTCAATCATGAATGCCGTACAGCACTTTCGAAAGCAAGCCTGGCTTCATCGGCCTCGTCGTCGCGGGTCGCGGTAGGCATCGTATTCGTTGCCGGGCCTGCTTTCACTGCCTCGCCTCCTCGCATTTGCGTCCCTTGCTTCCACAGATACTTCGGTAGTCGTTCGTCGAGGCTCCGACGGCTGGGCGAAGCTGACTCTTCTTGTCTTTGACGTGTCCTCACTAGTACTGCCTGTTACTTGAGAGTTCCTCCGGATGTCTTGTGGTCGTTTATCTTGCTGCAGATTTGAATCTCCCTCTGATGCACTGACATCGCCGTACTTCTTCTTGAGGGCGTCGAGACTCATTTTATATCCATCGTTCGCCGCCTCACCCCTCTCATCGGCCGCAGCCCTCATGTCGCTCCAGATTTCTTCTTCAGCTTTGACGGCATCCTGTAGCTCCTTATAGATGGCTGCTAATTCCGCTGTCGGTGGATCGCGATGCTTGCTGGGTGCGATCTTCTTGGGTCCCCCAAGTGGCAGCAGAGCGACTTCCCCATCAAATTTGTCAGCGTAGTTGAAGTGCGGATTTCTCGGTACGGTTTTGGTGCCTGCCACATGTGTGTACAGCCCAATGCCGTGGGCCGTTGGATACGAGTAAAGAGGTGTAGGTTTGCAGCAGAGCTTGATGAGGTCGCTGTTGATACGAGCCTTGCGTGCAGCTTGGATATCAGGCGGCAGCGGATCGGTGCTCATGGTGATCGACAGGGCTCCAAGCTAACAGGCTTCGAATGTATATAGCGCCTTGGATCACGAGGGGAAACGCGCTGTCACATGGACGGGAATCTAGCGCGCATCTCAACGGCGCTAGCACCGTGCTAAGATCGAATCGACTTCACGGCGTCATGGCGAAATCATGCATCTGCGCTTCACTCCATTCTGGTAGAAATGCATCCCAATTGACTGTAACACTGACATCAGGAAGTTTGCTATTGGATGTGCGCGTCATGAATGGAATTCGTGGACCACCTTGGCACATGCCAGATTCACTTGGATCGAGCGAGAGCCAAGTATGCGTTTTGTTTTCCCTATTAAATCTAAGCTGATCGGCACCTCCTTTACATATGCTATCTTCCAAACTATTCAGGCCAGCTCTTGCACTTCGAACCATAGCTAAAGAAACATCACATTTACGAGCTTTTGCAACTCGATTGTCTATCAGACCGTACTCTTCTGAGAACACTGATCGATTGAAAGGCCCAGTAACAAATAAGACATCAGTACCTGGTATGGAGGCCATCAAGAACACGATTGTTGAGAATCTCGGCAAGATCATCCCTGGAAATGAGATGGCACCACCAGAGAACCAATTCTCCCTTGATGCAGTGCCAGATTTGACCGGCAAAGTTGCCGTCGTCACTGGAGGCTCAGAAGGCATCGGCTATGGCTGCACACATACCCTGCTCTCCAAGAACGTCAAGAAGCTCTTCATTCTGTCAAAATCCGACGACATCATCTCAGACGCTATCAAAGCCATCAAGCAGGAGATGGGCGAAGAGAAGGGCAATCGTGTGGAATGGATGCAGTGCGATCTGTCTGACTGGGAAGAAACTGGCCGTATAGGGTTCAAGATTGCCGAGAAAACTGACAGAATCGATATCCTCATCAACAACGCCGCACGCGGTATCATGACCTACCAACTCGCTGAGAACGGCATCGACCTGCACATGGCCACCAACCACTTCGGCCACGTTGTACTCACATCGCACCTTCTTCCGATTCTGAAGGAGACGGCAAAGAAGGGCGACAAAGTCCGAATCGTATGCACGTCCTCGAATCTGCATGAGCAGACACCCAGCGATACCGAGTTTGCCTCCATTGACGAGCTCAACCGCGACCTTGGCCCGCAGCCGCTGTACGGTCGTGCTAAGCTTGCTAATCTGCTGTACGCGAAGTACCTCGCCCGTCATCTTACATCTCAGCACCCCAACATCCTCGCCAACGCCATTCACCCTGGCATCGTCGAGACCAGGCAATCTACCGAGCACATTCACGAAGCTTTCCCGCTCGGTGGGTATGCGATGAGTGTCGGTATGGCGCCGTTCAAGAAGACACAGTTCGAGGGTGCTGTCAGCACCATGTACGCTGCCACTATGACCGAGAAGAGCGGCCAGTATATTTGCCCACCGGCGATTGTGGAGAAGGGCAGTGACAAGGCGAATGATGCCGAGTTGGGCGAGAGGCTGATGGACTTGACGTGGAAGGTTGTCAAGGAGAAGACGAAGAGTCAGAGTGCGGATAAAGGGTGTCCGTTTAAAGAGTCGTAGACTGTACATTGTAGATATGATAATAACACATATACCATCGCCCATCCTTCCCATTAAAGTAGTTACAACTACTGTCGATTGGAAAGCGGTGGATCCATTCTCGTCGGATTTGGCTGAACGTCCGTCGAACCTTGGCACTGGTTATCACATCTGAGATCGCCTTTGTAGGATTCAAGCTATGCCGCGATATAACTAAATACAAGGATGTCGGAGATGAAATCCACTTTCACACGACCGACCCGGTCGGCCCGAACAAGGTACGACATTAGCCGGCATTGTTGGCCTTCTTCTCCCACTGAATGGATCTCATTTACGGTCTGTGTCCCACTTCGTCTCCCACTTGAGCCATTTGACGGCCCCAAGATCTGTTGCAAACTTCGACACTTAGAACTCCATCGATAGAATCATGAATCAATATTCCTCACTACATAACGAGACAATTTCACTATTCAGACACCTTCGTTCTCTTCTAAACGAACCACAAGAGTGTCTCTTTTCTTGGCATCCTTCGGCAACTCGTGAATCTACTATGCAAATCACCATTAAGTCGGCAGCCAAGCCATTCCACGCATCAACAACTACAACATTATATACACCCCCATTTTGTAATCACCAACTCTTTCCCCGTCCTACTCGAACTTATACCCATAATGCGTTGGATACGCAGTATAATTCCAGCTCCTGCTATTTGCTAATAGCTGCTTATCCAGGCCCTCATGGCCGCCACTGACAAGCAAGAACTTAGTATACGGCACTGTGGCATGGTACGTAAACGGTGTTCCAGCAGGGAGGAACGCGACATCGCCTTGCAGCAGCGCCGTAGTATCATACCCCTCGATTCCCAGCACTAGCTGGCCCTCGTCCAGCTGTAGGGCAGTGTGATGTGGTAGGATGTTGATTGGGAGTGTTTCATTGGCTAGTTTGGGGGAGAGCAGCACAGTGCTGATGGTCAAGTTGTCGGTGTTTGGCGGAGGTTTGTAGAGTGGGTTGATGATCTTATAGCCGTTGTCGACGTTGAGGAAACGTGGGCCATAATCTTTGGCAATGAAGTATGGCTCTGTAGGATCCGAAGGGATGTTATTGGGGCCGTTGTGCCAAGGGAGGTTGGGAGAGCCAGCTGCGCCGTTGACGAGGTCCTGGCGCTCCGTATAGTTTACGTAGATTTGAATGTCATTAGTGGAAATGACGGCAGCGGAGGCGTTGATGATGGGTGGGAAGGGGCTGATTGCACTTTCTTCCACTGGAAGGTAAGCCGCGCCGGTTGTAGTTTCGAAGTCCCCGAGGGAGAATTCGTCAAAAACCACTTCGAAGCCGGCAGGCGAGAAGACGTGTGTGATTTGGCTGTCTGGATCGACCATCTGGAAGTTGTGAATTGTGTTGGGCGGCGAGGCGGCATAGTCGCCGTGCGAACTGATGCGGGCTTCCTGGACGGCACCTGTCTCATTCTTCTGCATCCACAGCAAATGCTGACCTTTGGAGCTGTAGAAGTGTTCGGAGAAGCCTTGGTGGGTGTGTGCCCGCGCGGAGAACCAGGGCGATGTCTTGCCAGTGTGCTGGATGAGTGAAAATGCGCCACCGGTCGAGTTGGTCGTGACGGAAAAGCGAATGACTTGCGTGACGGTCAATTTTATGGCTCTCCCGTGGTACTTGGGCAAGACATAGGGGCGAACAAAGTCGGGCGCCTGAGAGACAACTGGAGAACCACTGCTCTGCGATCCATTCGAGGGAGGTGAGGTGGCCAACCCAAGAACACCGAGCGACAAGGACGAGGCAAGCACGGCAGACCGCATCGTGAATAAAAGGAAGAAACAGATCAACTACAGGAATGACACGTACAGCATCTCTGCTATTGTGGATGAGGACGGCTTTTATGCCTCGACATTGCAGAGCCTCCCCTGCAAAATCGGCCTGCCCGTAGAGGAAGGTGATGAATAGTGCTTTTCAGCATCTAACCGTTGTTGTTATTTCTCCGAGCATACTGCCATCGTTGTAGCAGGGTGGGTCAGTGTCAACCAGCCCAACACCCGATCCGTTCGCAGCATCCCAGACTTTTAGCTGAACAGGGTGACCTGCCACCAGTCAACGTCAAAGCCTTTCGGTCCGGTCCGCCCTTGGACCGTGTTCGTGCGCATGATGCAAGGATTCGCGGGGTGGCGAAATCACCCCAACAATCTAAGTAAAGATAAGGCTATACCTCGGTAGATCGTACAATTGCTGTTAGTAGCAGTACTAAGTAGACTTTCAAATTCAAGATCTAGGTGGATATTTCCGTTTATAGCTTATTTGGCTTACCTCCATCACCAGCTTCTGATCTGTGCTTCTCTGCCCCACGTCGAGCGGCAGGTGTACGCGCGACTTTGTTACGGCTAGTAAAAGGTGTTGGCATAGTGGATGCGCATTATGGCGTTCGTCGATACAATGATAAGCGTTGTGGAAGGACGCAGGTCGTCCACCCGAAAGTGGGAGGGAGAATAGAAAAGACGAGACTGCCGCGTTAGCGGAGGGAAGAATGAACTCGCTGGGCCATACGAGGTGAGATTCGCTGCGCAGTATTGGTGGACAGCTAATCCATTCCTTTTATGACAGATAAAGTTGTCAGGCCAAGCGTGGTGATATGGAGAATATTGCCGGCCAAAGTGGGTAGGATGGACAAGTTCGCCAACTACTCGCCTCTCGAGTGCGTCGCGAACTGGGAATCTCACCAACACCTCGAGCGCAAAGCCAAATTTGTCATGGGCAAGACCTCTGCGTTAAACGTGCAAACCTGCGGCAGTCCAGTGGCTGAGTGAAGGGGGGTTAAAACTCCCGTTGATGCTAATTATTCTACTGTCGCTGCATTATTCAAATTGGTATTTAACTCGAACTGGACGATTCAGCCACAGACTCAAAACCGCGTACATGATTCTCACCACCAGCTTACTTCCTTTCCCAGCTGTTTGCTGAATTCACAGTCTTGGCAGTATGACTCTTTTATCCGGTATCAATGGTCGGTCTGGTGTTCAGACCGAACTTCGTCCAAGTCTTGTGCGCCAACGAGGCCAAAGATTGGTGCAACGTTCCATCGCCCGTCGAGACTGCACCCTTTCGATGAACGAATTTCCGGCGAACCATTTCTTGTTGCGTTACGAAGGAGTCGTTCCTGGCCACGGATGCTATTGACTCTAGAGCACTACCACGGCGAGGTTCAGGAACGATTAGAGGTTTGGTTGCATTGTCAGCTCGTTGCGGTTTGTGTACTGCCGGCTGTGATGTGCATGACATTGGCTCTAGCACGAGACTGCGGCGTGGTGTTGAAGCGTCGGGGATAATTACGCTGCTCTCCTTTTGCAGCAGTGGTATTGCTGGAGGTAGGTAAAATTCGATGCGCGCTACAGGTTTCGTGAACTCCGCGACCTCTAGAGCATCAATGTCCATGTTCCGCCCTAGGACTCGAGCAACATCCGGGCGATTTTCTGGTCTTGAATAGTGGACAGCGTCTCGGTAGACCTCCAGCTTGGGTCTGCTGTAGTCGACGTTGAAATGATAGGAAGGGTCGATAAGGCCCATGAACCCATAGACCTTGTCTAGAGGGTCCTCACACTTGTTGCCACTAAAGTTCAGGATGCACCAATCTAGCGATCTTGCTAGCCTTTCTCCACTCAGGGCCAGCAATGACATTGCACTCGATGGGCTGAGATCCACTTTCCTGAAGTAAGATGCGGCAGTCCTCTCGACCGTCTCTTGAATGGCTTCCCAGGATATCCATAAGTTTCCAGGTGTCAGAAATCGCACATGTTGCGCGAGTAGAACCTCTTGCACGACCCAAAGGCGGCTGAAATAATCGTTGCGTAGTAGTCCTGCCAAAGCTGCGGGGTCTTGGAAGGAAACGAAGTCTCGCGCGTTGGCGTCATTTAGCCAGACTGTGACCGAGTCGCACTGGCTATAGATTCTTGACATGAAGCGCACCTGGTGGTTACGTTCTTTGACATTGGCTTGATCAATGCTAACCTGATCTATCCAAAGCCACTGGGGTCGTCCGGGCTCTTGTCGAAACTCTTTCAAGAAATGGAATAGGTTTTCCCGAACATCCAGCCACATTCCATCAACTCGGATCCGGTGAATCGGCGTTGGAGGACCCCATGTATAAGACAAGGCTGAATATCGAGGGGCGCTTTCAAGATCGAATGTCTGTACGTGTAGATTCAGCGGCTCATCCCATCGCGCTTTCTCGATTATGACCAATCGTATCTGCTCTTTCGCGTTGTTTAAAGAGTGATATCGATACCGAGGCATTCTGAGTACAATGAAGAACGCTAGATTTCTCGTGGTGTAGTGGCAGACTCTCACTGGGGTATAGTGTGAGGCGGCGACGACCTCTTGTGGGTCTGCATTGATGCACTCCGCAAGGAACTATCTTCTGGAAGGACGATTCGAAAGGGTGTGGGATTTCTAGAGACGCCATGAAGTCTTGTGACTCGGCCGCAGGTGGTGGTGGCTGAGCGCCCAAATTCAAAAGCAGCAGCGGGGATTGGAGGACACGCTCAGCCCCCTGCATCGAAGCGTCTAGTTCACAGTCCTCAATCAGAACGTCAGCGCTAAGCCATGCAGCAGTCGTGAGCTGGGTGCCCTCGTCTCCGTGAATTCAGTGGGAGCTTCCGCAGCCTTTCTACAATGTCCCACATCAGCGAAGTATCTAGTCTGAAAATGGCGTCCCAGTTCGGCGCACAGCGATACTTGTATCTCTTCTTCTGAAAGATGAAATACCACGCAGTGCCGTACGGGCTGCTCCCAAGCCGCTCGGGAAAGGAGATAATCGTCAAGGTTCGCCTGAGTTCACTCCAACGTGTATCCTTTGCTCGAGCTTCAGGTGCCAAAGACCGATGGTTTGCCAATTGCTCAACGAAGTCCCATTGATCTCTCTTTGGCGTCCGAAAGGGAAGATACTCGGTCACAAATTCAACGCTGAGAAATCGAAACTGGTGGCACAGACCGCGGTGCGGGTGAGACTTGCGAGGGCTTAAGAAAGCGTCTTCGGTGCGTATATCAGGGTACCACAATTGATACTCTAGAACCTGATCTTTCGCAGTCCTCTTTCTTTCGCGGTTCTCTTCAATCATCGGTTTAACGCGTCTTCCTTCTTCCGTGTGTTCTACTGCGGCGCCAATGGTTTTCACAAAAATGTGGTCGTCATAATTCTCGGCGTCGATGCGAGGCAAGAGCAACGCCAGGAAAGAGTCCAGGCTGACTATATCATCTGTTTCAATACCCATGTCCTCGCCGAGATTCCAGAGCACTTCAAACTGCTTGTGAACAGGGCATGCGAGAACAGTGTCCACCCAGACCTCGTACGGAGACTTGTTGTAGTCGACATCGAGGCGCTTTTCCTCTCGGACCAAACCCTGGAGACCGAACACCTTGTCGCGAGCATCTTCGCACTCATTGCTGCTATATCTCCGTATACACCAGCTCAGGTCTGGAAGACGTTTTGCTCGATCGAACTCAGGCAGCACCAACGCTTTCGCTGGTGTTGGCTTCCAGCCCTTCGTCTTGAAGCAATATCGCATCGCGTCCCACGCCACCCAGATATTCCCATAAATTAGGACCCGCACATCAGGCGAAAGCAAGACTTCCTGCACAACCCAAAGCCGCTTGAAGTAGGGGTCTGCTATAAGAGGAGCCAGCGAGGCGCTTTTCCCAGTCACATTGAAGTCCCTGGCAAGCGCAGGATAGAGACCTTTGCCGTCGCACAACCATAAGATTGTTGAGCGACATTGGCTGTAGATTCTGGACATCAGATTGACCTGGTGGTTCCGCTCCTGGACATTCGACTGCGCGATACAGATCTGATCGATCCATAGGTACGTGTCTTCGTCTTCACGCCGAAAAGTCTCAAGAAACCGGAAGAGGTTCTGACGGATTCCGAAAGGTCGCCCTGCAATGAATATCTTGAAATGCTCAACAGGAGGTCCCCATGTGTACGAAAGCGCCGAGTACGGAGGAGATGTGTCCAAGTCGAAGTGTTCAACGATGCAGTTCAGTGGACCTGACTCGCTCCTCACGATCTTGAGGAGGCGTATTTGTTGCTTTTCTGGATCCAAGGATTGATGCAGGTAAGGGATCGCTGACGCAGACACGTCCTCGGCCATTTTGATTCCTCGTGTCGTAATTGTGAAATGGGAGGAAAGTTGTAATAAGTCCTCTAACTGACATGGTGCAGTGTGGCGGAGCACGTTCCGGTGGTGGCTGGGTTACGGACCGTCTCGCAGGGCGATCTCAGCTACTGCACAATGAGAAAGCCACAATGCTGAACTTGTTATGTACAAGAATTATACATCGTGGTTACGATAGATCACCATCGGCTATACTACAATCTCCGCACTATTCTGTCTGAGAACCAGTCCAAACTCGTCCTTCGTTTCCACAACCTGGAAGCGTACTTTGATGAGGTGGACTCTTCCTCAAAGAAATCAGGTTGCACCTTATAGCACGGATCATGCCACCTCGAACAACTTCTGAGGATATCTCGC
Source organism: Phoma sp. XZ068 (assembly GCA_004835665.1). Lineage (NCBI taxonomy): Eukaryota > Fungi > Ascomycota > Dothideomycetes > Pleosporales > Didymellaceae > Phoma > Phoma sp. XZ068. Next base: position 1,056,291 of record RBKR01000001.1, read on the forward strand.
ATCAAGACAGGGTGCAGCCGGAAGATGGCATCCCAGTCTGGCGGAGGATAGTAATAATTTCTCTGCTCATGGCTCTTGTAGATCCACTGCTTTACGTAATTACCGCCGTCTGGGAGACCGGCATCGAAGATGGCTTGTCGAAAGGTGCTCCAGCGCTCTTTGGCAAGCTTGTCGCTGACTTTGCGGGCAGTGCACTGCTTGATCGTTTCCAGGAGGTCCCAGGTGACATCACCATGTGCCTGTATTCCGACTTTCGTCACGAAGATGTGCCCAACTTCATTACGGAAGGGGATCAAATACGTATCAGCTGGTAACACCAACTCCAAAAAGGCTCGCAGACTCGTTATGCAGGCTTCCTGTATGCCCATTCTCTTGCCCAGGACTTGCATGACTTCTTCGCGACATGGAAGAGTCACTGCCGTCACAGCGTCCATGTACACCTCGTATTTCGACTTTGAATAATCAACATCCAATTGCTGGTCCTTGGACGCGAGACCAAGTAAACCGTATACTTTGTCTCGTGGCTCCGCACATTGATTTCCACTGAACTTCAGGAGACCCCAACTCAGGTCCGGGGCAGGTACGGTGCGTTCGAACTCTGTAAGGACCAGTGAATGCACGGTGGATGACTCAAGGCCGTTCCTTCTGAAGAAGTTCTTGGACACGTCTTCGAAACTCTTCCGCATGGCTTCCCATGAGATCCAGATGTTGCCGTTGGTGAACACGGAAATATGGTCGGCAAGAAGGACCTCCTGCACGATCCAAAGCCGGCTGAAGTATCTGTCCCGCAGCAGTGGGATGAGAGAAGCTGGCTTCCCTGTCTCATTGAAGTCTAGAGCTGACTGTTGATACAAGTCGCCCTCTCCATACAGCCAGATGATGACAGAGTGGCTGCGACGGTAGATGTCTGCCATAAGACGGACCTGCTGGTTCCGCTCCTGGACATTTGCCTGGTTGATACATATCTGATCTATCCAGAGATAGTCTTCAACCTCGTTGCGGAACGCCTCCAGGAACTTGAACAGGTTTGTGCTGACTTCAAACGTCTTATCGTTCACAAAGATCTCAACAGGTGGCGATGGTGATGGCGAACCCCACGCGTACGAAAGAGCAGAGAAGCCCGGAGCTGTCTCGAGGTTGTATGCTTTAATGTCGCAGTGGACCGGTCCAGTCTCTTCTCGTCGAAGCTTTAGAAGCCGTATCTGGCGTTTCCAAGGCTTGAGTGGCATGTAGCGGTACGCCGAACTTGCGCTTTGCAGCGACATGATTGATTAGCATATCCTCGCTCTACTCGTGACGAATGCTGGAAACTAAGTATGCCAGGTGGGCCACCAAAATGAATTCCTTGCGTTATGAGAGGGGAGGGACAACGTTTGATTCACAGTAGGCGTCGGATTCGGTGGAGATTGATGTGAATCTCCATGTTTTTTGTCGTGCTCAGTGAAGGTTTGAGGTGGAAAGGGTGAATGCGCATCGCGTGAGACGAAGATCAAGGCCGTGGCTGAGCAGGCTGCACCATGATCCATATATACCTGGGCGCCTTAACCGACAAATCCTCATTGGTGCGCGCATTTGTTCGCTTACCGTACATGGTTCCTCGACCACATCGTACTAATGTAATGTCTAGGAGACCAGTGAGCTGTAGGCAGCAAAATTATCTTAGATGATCAACATCGAAAACGGTGGCAGCCGTTAGGATTTTGTGCCACGGTGGACTTTGAACCTAACCTCCAGCACTACTCCGAACTCCACTCGACTTGAATCGAGATGTAGAACTCAAAGTGCACATCGCGCTCTATAGCCTGCTTATGTTCGCCTCCGCTGAACAGCCCGCGAGCAGCCCCAAATCCCCAGCATGAAAAGGACAGTGTAATAGTCCAAATCAGCAAGAAACGAGACAACCACAATCAGCGCCAGAACCACAATGAGCGTTGACAGAAGAAGCCCAGAAGTCATCCACCCGTACATAACTCCTTGCACAACGCGGTCAACGCGTCTGTGAGGGATCTTCCAACGCAGCTTATGATTTACTTTCGCATCGTATCGTCGCTCCTTGCCGCATTGCCTCATGATGGTCGCCATTGTGAGGGGTGGGAGGCGGAAGATGTAGTCCCAGTTTGGCGGTTTTGTGTACTTGTGCGCGGTGCCTTCGTGGTGGTAGTACCATGATAGGCGAAAGCCTTTGTCTCGGAGGGAGACGAGGTCTGCGATTGATTGGGCGGTGAAGTCCCACCGTTCCTCGTTCAGAAGAGAGTCGCGACGTCCTCTTTGCTTCTGGTAATGGAAAATCTCTTGGACTATGCTGTATTCAGATCGGCTGATGACGTCTTGTGCCTCGTCTTGGGGTTCTTCGTCACTGTTGATGTCTGAACTCTCACTTTGATGGAGGCTTGGCGGCAGACCGAGGTAATGACCCGTATCAGTGCTAGGCACTTCGGGGATGCTGGGTTGTGCTGGGCCTCCATTGACGCCAACAGTCGCTCGTTCTATCATAGCAGAGACTTCGTTCTCGGCTCTGGTGAGACTTTCCCTGCTTTGAAACAGGTTCTCGGTACTTGGGTCCAGTCGAAACCTAGACTTGCTCATGGTAACCTCCACCCCAACTCTCGACACTAACGAAGGGCCACTAGCAGCACTGTTGTTAGTAGCGTAGGCTTCCGGGGGTAAGACCAATTCTAGGAAAGCAAACAGCGCTGCTACATCGCGGCTGTCAATTCCCATATTGGCACCCACTTGCTGTGTGACTTTGAGCCATTGGATGTATCCTTGGCCAAACTCAAACTTGATAATACTGTGAAGAGCCATGACCACATCTATGAAGACGGTGTAGAGCGGTTTCTGGTAATCGACAGTCAAGCGATCCTCCACCTCAAACAGGCTCATCAGGCCGTAAACTTTGTCGCGGGGTTCAAAGCAGATGTTGGCACTGAAGCTCAGGATATCGAGCAGCTCTTGGGATTTCTTCCGCTTCTGTTGCCCGGGGTTTCCGGTCATACGTATGAGTTTTTGAGTGTTCGGTGGGACTCGCTTCCATGCCGCTGACTCTTCTGGTGTCATCTTCAGCTTTCCCAGGTTCACATTCTTGGTTACCGACCATATCGTCTCCCAGTCTAGCCATATACTTCCCGACGTGAAAATACGGATGTACGGAGCAAGCAGCAGCTCTTGTACGATCCAGAGCCGGGTGAAGTAATCATTGCTTAATAACGTCGTTAAAGCAACGATATCAGCGCCCTGGCTGAATGCTCGCGCAGCCTTCAAACAATGCCCTTGGTCGTCGTTGAGCCAGACTATGACTAATTGGCACTTGCTGTAGATTGCTGACATGAGCTGAACTTGATGATTGCGCTCATGAGGATTGGACTGGTCGATGCAGATTTGGTCAATGAAGAAATAGCCATCCTGCTCGCTGCGGATCGCTCGTAGGAAGTAAAACAAATTGGGTCTAATTGACAGCATTCTACCATCAACAAGAATGTTGCAAGCCGGTAATTCTGGACCCCATGTGTAGGACAGAGCTGCGTACGCCGGGGCTGATTTCAAGTCGAAAGTCTCGATGCTGCAGCGGACAGGGCCATGTTTGTCTTGTTTGACATTGACTAGGCGAATTTGCTGTTTCCAGTGTTCCAACGGCTGGTGCTTGTAGACTTTGGGCTTTAAAGATATGAACGATGATGCCGAGGATAGCTTCATGTTGAGTCTGTTCAGCTGGAGCAACCGCAGCGGTCATAAGCGCGCCTCAATTGGTACTCATTGACTGTCGTTTTAGTGTTCTGCCGGTGTTCCGTATGTGCGATCCAGCACATTGCCGTTTATGCGTTGTCTACGCATCGAGTTGTGACGCTTGGTCGAAGTCACACAGTCTTGGCGGGGCATGTTAGTTCGTGGGAGGGGGCTGGCCGCGGCGACTTTATTCGATCACGGGCCGTCCCAGAACCGCCACCTCTAGCCAAATTGATACAAGCACAGAACGGTAGATATAGGAATATGTGTGCTTGAAAGGCGGAAGCCTTGCGAATGATCGCGATACGGTGCAATCTTGAGGCAACCCGAATGGGGGTGGAGGCTGAAAGAACACCATTTAGGAAGGAGGCAACAAGAAACTCCAAACCGAGGAGGAAGCAGCGATACCAAAATAATAATAATAGATAAATCCATATTTCCAATCATCAAATCATGCCCTCATAGATTCAGAACACGGTACGCCTGCGCTATGCACTCGCCACAAAACCACCACGCTGACGATTCCATCATCTAACAAACCACAGACCAGGAGCTCGGCGTTCAATCCATGTGTCTAGGGAACTCATCCTCCAACCCAATCGTGACCTTGACGTTCATGCTGCCCAGCTCCTGAATCAGCAGCTTGGCGGCATACGGCATGGTAATACGTCGAACAGCCTTTTCACTCTCGCAGAGCTTGCAGTAGCCGGAGTAGCCCATTTGGCCGCCTGTAGAGATTAGCACCTGTCGTTCTCAAGACACATGAAGGGGGTACTTACACTTCTCGCACACATCGACGTCGTGAGCGTCGGAACTGATCATCAGACGCTCGAGCAGGAGTTGAGATGCGCCATACGCGATCAGACAATCGCGCTCCATTTCTCCCAGACGCAGACCACCACTGCGCGCCCTACCTTCTGTCGGCTGTCTTGTGAGAATAGCTCTTGGGCCCCTTGCTCGCGAGTGCATCTTATCCTGCACCATATGCTTGAGTTTCTGGTAGTAAATTGGGCCGAAGAATGTGTAGAACTGGTGCGCTTCTCCCGTGATGCCGCTCGTTAGGTAGTCCTTTCCGGTGTAACTGAATCCGTTTGATACCAGGATCTCGCTCATGTCTTCGACCTTGGACCCGCCGAACGCTGTGCCGTACTCGAGCGTGCCGTTGAGGACGCCGGCCTTGCCGGACAAAAGCTCCATCATCTTTCCGACTGTCATACGTGATGGGAAACCGTGAGGGTTCATGATGATGTCGGGACAGATTCCGGCGTCGTTGAAGGGCATGTCTTCTTGCTGGACGATGAGACCTGTGGTTCCTTTCTGACCGTGGCGGGAGGAGAACTTGTCGCCCAACTCCGGTCTTCGGGTCTGTCGCATGAGGAGCTTAATGAGTGTTGTTCCGGCTTCGTTCTCGGTGATGCATGCTTTGTCGATGTAAGAGCAGTCTGGCAGCTTATAGCGCTCGGGCTTGTCCTTGTACTGATTCGACGCTGGGCCGGCGGTGTCGGTTGGTATGCTCTTAAGAAGATAGGCGTCACCGGCTTCGAGACGGGCGCCGACTTGGGCGATACCGTCTGCGCCGATGGCTTGGTGTTCTTGCTTGTTTGTGTCAAGCGCACCGGCATTGATGCGATCCGATGTGCCATTGGCATAGGTCTTGAGGGCAGTGACGTGCTTCTTCATGACTTGGCAGCGACCGAAGCCGCGGTCGCAGGAAGCTTTGTTGAGAATAAGAGCATCTTCAATATCGTAGCCGGAGTAGGACATGACTGCGACTGTGGCGTTCTGGCCGGCGGGAAGCTTGTCGTATTTTGTGAGTTCGATGGTTCGGGTCTTGACCATTGGCTGTTGAGGGTAGACCATCAGGTAGAGCAGGGTGTCTATTCTGTTGAACTGGTTGTAGGCGATGGCACCAATAGCTTGTTTACCCATGGCACATTGGTAAGTGTTACGAGGCGATTGGTTGTGATGCGGGTAGGGGATGAGACCAGCGACGGCACCGAGGATCGTGAAGGGTTCGATTTCAAGATGTGTGGTGTGCTGGTTGATATCGTTCTCAGAAAGGGCGATGTTGGTGTCGTTCTCTTCGTTGGTGTCCAGATACTCGACAAGACCTCTTGTCAGGAAGTCCTCGAATTCCATGGTGCCCTTCCGAAGAGCCTTGAGGTACCGTGATGTGACCTTGGAGCGCTCATTCTCCACGATGATCATCGGTCGACAAATGCGTCCTTCATCTGTAGCGATATGGACTTCGCAATGATCGTGATCGATGTGGATACTGGTGAACTCCGAGATGCGACCCATTCGCCTAAGCTTACGGAAGCTGTTTAAGAAACGTTTCGGCGTATCGGTGACTGCAATGGGTGTACCGTTGAGACATACTGAATAGACACCTTCGGCATGGATTTCCTCTCCAGTCTGTGAGCAAATGTCTTCGGCGCCCAACAAGAACACAATCTTGCGCACGGGTCCTTCATCATCCTCAGTCGTAATATGCGTCATCAGTGCCAGATTCTTCACCAGACCGCAAGCCTCTCCTTCGGGCGTGTCAGACGTACACAACATACCAAACTGACTCGGCTGTAGCGCACGGGGACCAGAGACCTTCCTCGTCTTCTCGAACTGTGAACTGATTCTCGTCATCATTCCTAGTGCGGCAATATAACTCAGTCGGCTGAGAACGTGCGTAACACCGGCCCTCTCCATCTTGAAACGCTTCAGACTCCAGTTTCCGGTGGCGATGGCACGCTCGATACCCATGGTGATGTGGTTTTTGTGTACGCTGAAGTGCGAAAAAGCATCGAATTCCTGGGCACGGTTCTGCTTCTTCAAGACTTTGTCGATGCTGAGCTTGAAGTCGTGGTTGAAGCGCTTGAAGTGGTCTTCAAAGAGGAGAGACAGCATCTGTCCGGACAGTTCGAGGCGCTTGTTTCCAACGTAGTCGCGATCGTCAACCAATTTCGGGTCCTGCATGGCCATGAGCACTCTCCGTGCCATCAGAGCGACGTATAGGGCTTTGGGCCGGTAGTTGGTACCAACGACTGGAACGTGGGGGAGGATGACGTTGGACAGGCATTCGATAGCCTCGAGATGGTAATTTCGCATACGCGAAGCTCCGAGCGGCTTCTTCGTCAGTCGCACGCGGTGCCCAATGTACTCCAGAGCTTTTTCCTGTGTGTGAATTCCCTCTCTTGCGCAGGCCTCGAAATTGATAGCGAAACTGTCCTGGTATGCGCTGTCGTCTCCGGCAACCATTAGCAGAATCTCCTTGTCAGAATGCACGCCCAATGCCTTGAGCGCAAAAACGATCGGAACCTCTTCAGAAAGCGTGTTGTGCCTCAGGAACATGAGCCCCTTCTTTTGAATGACATAAGTCTTGGTGCGTCTTTCGTGCGTCGAACTCGTAACACTGGCTTGCATGATGCCCTTTGCACTCTCCACAATCACACGGTTCTTGTTCAGCTGCTCCTGCACCAGAATGACCTTTTCTTGTCCGCGCGTGATAAAGTAACCTCCGGGATCCAACGGACACTCTTCCATAACCGCCATCTCGCGATCATTCTTCGCGGCCAACACACACTTGTTGCTCTTCAACATGATGGGCATTCTTCCGATCTTGATGCCTGTTCTCTTGACCTTGGCATTGCCTCTTGTATATACAATATCCACCACAATGGGCGCGGCATATGTCATGTCTCGCAAACGGCATTCGTTTGGCGTAATCGTACTGCGGTGGTGGTCGAGGTCGTCTTCTTCCTGCCTGTTCGGCGACAGGACGCGGATGTCGGTGTACTCGAGGAGGAACTTGGGATCGAAGTCGCTGCGCACGAAGCGATTGGCCTTGATGATCTTCTTGAGCTCGACATCGACAAAGTGGTTGTACGAGTCGACGTGCTGCTTGACCAGACCCTTGACCTTGAGGAAGGCGGGCAGCAGGTTCCACTTATCGCGGGCGGTGTTGATGGGTTCGTCGAGGCGCTTGCCATAGTAGAAGGGCTCGAGGAGGGCGGCGAATTCGTCTTTGGCCTGCGTGTTGAGTGGCGCTTTGCGTTTGCGCGTGGCTTCGGCGGACGCGGACGCGTTGGGATTGAGGTCTGCTGGCGGTTCTCCCTCTACGGCGATGCCATCACCGCCAACAGGCCCGCCGCTGCTTGCATCAGCATCCTGCACGCTGCCGTCTGCTGCTGGAGCTTTGGGCCTTGCTGCCCCGCGCGGGGGAGCTTTGGGCTTGACTTTTGGCGCTTCCTGTGCGCGTGTTAGGCCGGTCGTCCCTCTTCCTGCTGTCTTCCTGCGCCTACCTTCTTGCCCACCATATCTGCGACCGCTCACGAAAGGACCTCGGTCGGACAGAGCACGTTGGAGGCGTCCAAGTAAAAAGTTTAGCGTGCCGGTAGCTGCGAGTCAGAGCAGGGATTAGAGGTGGGGATGCATGGGCCAATCGCCATTGGCGGAAATCCGCCAGCAGCCCTATCGAGGTTTGAGGTGAGTGACCATCACAGTGGATTCGAAGCATCTAGTGAACATGTTCAAGTTACATGGTCGTGATCTGCAAATTCTGCAGTTGATTTCGAATCTGCTACCAATTCCCGGCGCCCGCTACTATGCTATCAAACAAATGACATATGCAAAAAGCCCTTTCCTGCCCATCCTATACAAAACATGGTTCATGGTCTTGCTCCCCTACTGGCAAGAGCAATACCAAGTCGTACGTGCGCTCAGAACTAAAAAGCAGCACCGCCAACCTCAGTCTCGCCGTTCAGATTCCTCAGCGACTGCTCCGCCAAATCAACACGCAGCTGCGCTGTCTCAGCATCTCTCTCCAGTGAATCCCACTCCCTCAGCTTTGCTCTCTTCGCATCTTCCTTCTTCTCAATCATCTCACGCAGCTTTCTTGCTTCCTCTTCCAGTCTCAAGATCTTGCTCTTGTCATACACTTCAGGTGCTTTCTGGCCGCCTGGGATTTCTTTGGGTAGGTCCGCGAGGTGATCGCGGAAGCGCATAGTGCGTGGATATGTCGTTGCCGTCGAGTTGTTGGAGCCACGGAAAGTGGCTGAGAAGCTGGTTGGGCCGCTGACTGAGCCGCGAGGGCCAGAGGGAGGGCCTTCATGAAACCCACCACGGAAACCACCGCCGCCACGGGGTCCTGCGCCCCAAGATCCACGGCGAGGTGGGCCGGAGAAGTCGCGTGGCGCATCGTACGGGAAGCCGCCACGTCCTCCACCGCGTGGCCGAGTAGGCGCACTCAATGCGGGATTGCCGCCTCGGGGGCCGGCGGGTGGTGCGGTCGGTGCTACACTTGCAGGTCCAGCAGGCGGTGACATGGCTGGCGAAGGGTAGCTACGGCTCGACGGGCCTGTTGGCGGCGCCCTGGAGAACTCGCCATCGCCGTTGCGGCGGGCAGACGAAGGGCCAGTAGGGGGTGCGAATTCCCTATCTCTATCACCCCGAGGTCCTCTGGGAGGACTGGCGTCCCGTCTTCGTGGGGGACTCCTGTCTCGAACAGGGCTGGGGTCTCTACGTCGAGGAGGTGACCGCTCCCTCTCACGCTCGCGGAAATTTTCGCGAGGCGCTGGCGCTCTGCTGGCCTCACGTTCGCGGAACGGCGATCTGGGCGCGGAAACAGGCTCTCTGGTAGGTCTGTCGTCTACGAGGGCAGCTCTGCTGGGGTGTACTGTGGGACGAGGAGACGATCTGCGGGACGTCGCCGCAGATTGAACGCCCGAGGCTTCGTTGGAGGTGTATGCAGGTCTGGCGGAAGGCGACCTGCGGCTTCTCCATGTGTCTGCAGTGTACGGGTCGACGCGGTCGCGCCGGGGCGAGGGTGAGCGGCGTCGAAAGTCTCGGTTGTCTCGCGGAGGGGGTGAGATTCGTCGCGGGCTGGTTAAGTTAGCAAAAGCCATCTTTACGTTGTAAAGGCGCCAAAACGGACCTGCTGATGCGCGAGCGAGGCTCCTCGTACCGGCTTGCTCGCACGGGCGAGCGCATCCCCCTGCTCCTAGCTGGCGAGGCTTCGCGCGTCCTGGGCGGCGGTGACCTGTCGCGCGGTCGCGGCGAGCGCGTGTATGAATCGTACCCATCTCTCCTCGGCGATCGAGCGCGGTCATTCCTAAAGTCGTCCCGGCGTGGAGAGAAGTTGCGGCGCGGCGGCGAGCGCGGCCTTGCCCTCCAGTTGTCGTCGCGGCGCGGACTGCGTGACCGTCTCCTAAAGGCTGGCGAGCGACTCCGCGGTCGCACTGGGCGGTTGTTACCTCCGGGAGTGTATGTGTCGGCAGAGGCTAGGCCGCGGCGAGGCGGGGACCCACGTCGTGGAGGAGGAGAGCTGCGACGAGGCGGCGATCGACCTGCGCGGTAGCTATCCACGCGAGGTCCTGGAGAACGGCTTCGTGGTCGGGGTGAACGTGGTCTATACGTATTCGAGTATCGGTCGTCTCTACTCGCCTGTCAGTTGCTGTCGCAAGTGTGCATGGTGCGTGCACTGTGTAGCTGAAATGCTCTTTTGGCGCGCATACGGTGGTGTCGGCTTGACAAACCTTCGATCCCGGTCTCGCTCGCGGTCTCGATCCATGGTTGGGTGCAAGTCAAAGTCTGTTGTTTCTTCAAGCTGCAATGAATAGCGAGTGTGATAGTGCTCCTATGTATAGCTTGGTAGACTGAGGCGGGCGGGGGCTGGTGTTGTAGGCCGTCGAGGTGTGCAATGAAAGTTAAAAGTTCGGCCAAGCCTCCGTCCAACACGGATAGCCCTGCGTCAGTCACGTGTATGCGTCCAACCACAGGCATCCAACGTCACCGCTAGGCGGTCGCAAATACTGCTCTAAACGCCGCCTGTGCAAATTGGATCGCCGGTTCGCTTTTGCCTGTGTTGGTAGTCACAAGTTGTGGCGTTGTGGTTCGAATCAGAGGCAGGTGGTGCGTGGCCTAGTATCGTCTCCCAGCAATGCTAGTATTCTTCATGTATTCTCCCTGTCCAATCACCCAAGTCTTGAATCCTCCACGGTGGCCTTCTGACTGTACTTCTTGATGATACCGTACCAGGTATGCAATCTTGTACAGATCCGTTCTTGTTTGCCAATCCTCTTGAACATATCCCTCCATTCGATTCATTTTCATCACTACAAGCTTCGTCTTGTTCTGCCCGGTACGAAAGGCCACAGGCTCTTGAGCTCGATTCTTCATTTTGCGCGATCTTGATGGTCGCCGCATGTAACGCCATAACCCAATGCTGGCTACGATTCTTCAAAACCCTTGGATATCCATAACGCCGGCTCCGCTCGAGCAGTCCAATCGTCACACCTCCGATCTTTTATACAGCTCCACCTCTTGTGTCTACCGCTTGTTGCCACGCTCGGGGTCCTTCTTGGCCCTCTTCCTGCTCTCTGATGCTATCATGTCCGCCAGATCATCTTGATCGATACTCTGCCATTGTCCTGCGGCCTCCGCACGTTGCCTTGACTCGTACTCCTTCTTCAGTGCATCCTTATCCAGCTTATCGCTATCCGCCAGCTGGTCAACGTCCACGGAAATGTCGATATCGCCAGCCTTTCGCTTCCTCTGCGCAGCTCCGAGTTGGTCCCTCCTCGCCGCATCGAGATCGTAAGCGTGCTCGCCGCCGAAGAAGCCGGTCGCTGAGATGTTCTTTTCGGGCAGAACCTGGTATGCACTTCGGGGTGCACCTGGCTCCTCGGTCTCAATTCCTTTGCGTTGCTTGCGAAGCGTGAACTCGCCGCCGATGCTTTCTGTACCGCCCACCTCGGAGGGCATGGCAGATGCGGCGCCGGTCATCGATGTCTGAATGCCGCTTGCGTCCTCTTCCTCGTCCTCCTCTTCTTCGTCTTCGTCCTCCTCTTCATCGCTTTCTTCGTCCTCGCTCTCGCCTTCAGCTCGCAACACTCCCCACGTTGTCCGCTCAACGGGCTCACCCTCGTGAGAAGGCTGTTGCTGCTCCTCGAGAATGCTAGTGCCGTAGAGATCACCACCAAATAGTGGCCGTCCGGCATCGTCTGTCGGTGGCTTACCCCACTGACCAGGCTGGAAACCCCACGACGCGCCCGGAGGAATGGGGGCATTCACGCCAGGAATTCGCATGTTGGGGTACGAAGGCGAAGGACCGAAACGTTGCATGTTGATGAGCCATGGTGGTGGGTGTCCAGGTGCCATGCCGAGAGCTTCCCTCAGCTCTTCGCTCAGATCACCAGGCTTTAAGTTGACAAGATTCGTCTCGAACTCCTTTCCTTCGTAGTATACCTCGCCGTATCGTGTCAGTTCAGGCTTTGTTTGTCGTCGGAAGAAGGCGTCGTATAGTTTGGAATAGTCAATGTCGAGTTTGCCAAGCTTTCCCTGGACGCGCTCGCGCTGCTTTTGCCGCATAGTCATCTCTGCCTGCTTCTCAAGGACCGCATCTCGCATCTCAGCAATACCGGTTTCTTGAATGAACTTTGGCAGCGCAAATGGCGGCTTCTCGATACCGCGCTTCGAGGACAGGTATTCCCTCTTGAGGGACCAGTGTGTCGGGACAGGGATGACGTTCTTCGCGCCCTTGATAGCCACCAGTAGCTGCGGATCTGAGGAAGAGACGTCTGTCCATTCGACAAGCTCAGGCTTGCTAACCAACGACTTCAGCTGAGCGACTGAAAGCTTGCTCATGGCTTTGCGCTGCTTCTTGGAGATCTTCGGTGTGCCATCCTCTTCCTCACTGACATCGTCGTTGTCGCTATAATAGATCTCCGGCTTCTCGTCGTCCTTGGTAGCTACCTCCTCCTCTGTTCGTTCCCTGAACTTCTCGAAGATGTCCTTGTACTGTTCGAACAGTGGGTTATCTAGGTCGTATTGATTCGAGATATCGTCGATGTTGACCAAGTCCGCGGACTTCACCGCCTGTACATCGTTATTCGTGTCGCTTTCTGGTTCAGCGGATTCGCTCTCACGCGCAGAGTCGGTGGCTTCGGACGGTGTCTCCTGTCGAAATATCAGTACTGTTATGGAAGCACAGTTTACGCATTTGAGGCTCACAGAGCGCTGCGCCTTCTTCTTTGCGCGCCTGTAGGCGTTCTTGTTTCCCTGCTTCTTCCCCTTTGCAGCGGTTGCGCCCGACATTGTGACGGTTGTTGCGTGTGAGTGGTAGAGAACGAGCGCCTCGGGGCGGGTGTCACCCAACGCTAGAGTACCTGTAGGCTGTCTATAAACAGGTTTGGTTCAGCACTAGGTACAGCGTTTGTGCGTTGCAATAAGTGGGGTGAAATGGTTGCGCGCGATGGAGTTGCGACGTGCAGATAGGTTGGACGCGGGAAAGTTTTGGCCAAGCTCGACGTTCGCGACGGCTTACGTGATCGAGTGCTCCACTATAGCTACATATACACCACTCAAAGCGCATGGACAATATATTTCCGCTTTACATGAATGCCTATAGGTAGAAACTGCGGAGTTCCCTTATAGATCGAGGAAATGAACCCCGTTGATCGAATCCATCATCAGTCATGACCTAACAAAGCTGGACTTAACTCCTATCATTTTCGTCAAACTTCTGCTGCCAGAAGCCACGGAAGTGCTTCTGCTGGCCGAGCGTGTTAATCTCCTGGATTTCTTTGGGTGTCAGCTTGAACGTCGCAGCCCTCAAGTAATCGCTCAATCTCTGCTCTTTGGAAGAAGTTGTAATGGGCACAACGTCCTGGTCGATGCACCATCTCAGAGAAATCTCGCCAGCACTGACAGCGTACTTCTTCGAAAGAGCCGCAAAGTAGTCATCCAGAGGCCCGGGCGCGGCCTTGGTAGCTGCAGTGAGTGGGCTGTAAGCTGTGGTAGCGATGCCATGCTGCTTGTGGAGAGCGAGGAGCTCGGCACGCTGGAGGTAAGGGTGGAACTCTATCTGGTTGCATGCAGGAACCACTTTGGCGGTTCTCAGGAGAGCGTCCAGGTGAGCAGGTTTGTAGTTGGAGACTCCAATCGACTTTGCCAGACCCTTGGCCTGAATGGCTTCCATCTGCGCCCAGGCTTTCTGGATATCCTCGTCGGTCTTCGCAAACCAAGGCTGGTGAATGAGGTAGCTGCTTGTAATCAGTAGAGGCCATGAGTATAGTCAGGGCATTTTACAGATCAACATAGTCCAACTGCAGCTTCTTCAAACTTATTTGCAGAGCACCTTCAATGTCGTGGATGTTTGCGTTATGGACCTTGGTGGTCACATAGAGTTTTTCACGCTCAACGCCAGACTCCTTGATACCGGTTCCAAGCTCTTGTTCCGTCTTGTACACTGGGTTGATAGGTCAGTCATGATACAACTGCCATCTGGAGCCGCAACCTGAGGGAAACTTGATGCATGACATACTTTCTGCTCCGTCGAGGTGTGTGTACCCGATCTTGATCGCCATCTTCACAGCATCGATAATGCTTTGGTCAATCTTGGACTCATCACCAGTCTTGAACCAGGCTGTGCCCGTACCATATCCTAGCATCGGAATCGAGGCTCCGTCGTTAAGCCTGAGCTTCGGGATGGTAAGATTAAGCTGTGACATTTTGCTAGAGCTGTTCAACAGTGCGTGGTGTGGTGAGGGGCAGAAGTTGAGTCTACGTTTGGTTTGAGCAAGGCTATATAACGATAACGGCGAGTGTAACAGCAATTAGATGATGAAAGATTGGTTATGGTACAGGCAATAAGCAGCACGAGTAATGCCGCTGTTTACATCGCGACATTGCGGCTCCGAAAGCGGGGTGGTAGGTTTACGTCATCGTAATGAGAAGCACGGCTATTCACAGGTATCAAGGCCTCTACCTGCAACGAAGATATTTCAGAGGTAATTCGATCCGAGACGTGAATGATTCTTGTAGTCTACCTTTTCTGGTTCCGGCGTAGGATTCATATGCTTGCCTTGGTTGGTCTAGTCCGGGTCAACCTGCATCACAACACTATACCATTGGCGAATCAGGATGTTGTTCCAGAAACTCATTCGTCTTAGCATTAGCATGTACGACTCATTTCTCGATTGCGTGGGCTTCTGGATGCCCAAAAACTGCAGGTTCAAACACCCAAGCTGCTGCTGCGTGATGAATGGCGAATCCGATGTCTTCATTGCTTCCGCCGAGCCCAAACATGCAACCTAGTCTTTGTCTCCTTGCTCGCCCGTTCCTGAAACTGGAAGAATTGACCAGCCAGAGCGAACATCAGGCTAATATTGTCTCGCGAATTCCCCAGCTCGGCGATTTGCAGCCACAATTCCATCGGTAATCTCGCCAACACGGCTGTGCTGCCTTCACTAACAGTGCGATACTCAGTGTCGTCACGTGTTATGCGCATGTAAGTCGGAAGCGTCAATTGAGGTATGAGACTATGACGGCGTAATGTTGGAAATACTGCTAGCGCGAACTGCATGGACGAGTTCACGCTTAGGTACTCCCATATCTCAAGCAAGAGCTCGGCAGGGAGCTGATCGAAGGATGAGGCCCCTCGGGGTGGAGGTGGTGGTGGTGGTGGTGGTGGTGGTGCGCCAGCAGCAGATGCCATAATCTTTGAGCGTATAGACTTGCTGAACCCTTAAGTGTATGAAGCCGCCACGACTGGCGCTGTTCAGTCTGCATGCGCTTTGGCGGGGGCGTCTTCGATTACTGAGAGCAGCCAGTAACATACACTGCCTGAGATAAACCAAGCTGCAACAGCAACGGCTGTGATGTATGTGGCGATTGGTACTAGGGAGCGCGGTAGAATGTTTAGGAGGAAAGGATCAAGGACTATATATGTCAGTTACCTAAAGTCGTACGACGGTTCTGGTACTCACTGATATCAACATCGACTGGTAGCGGGTAGTCCATCAACGTGCGGTTAGTCGAATAGTACGACGCTGCTGCCTGGACCCTCAAAAACAGTGTGGATTGTGTGCCTCCAGTAATCTTCTGCGCGCTGCCCTTATTTTCAGACTTTGATAGTCGATCACTATAGTTTGCGAGAGAGGATACAAGTTCTGGAGAGTCGAATAGTTGGGTGATTGAGAAGGTATCGAGCCAGAAATCAGTTGGCGACTGACATTTAAGTCAGTACGTGCAATTACTGGGAGCTCCTCAAGCAATGGACTCACAGTCGCTGGCCAGCATATGCGGACCTCGTACCTTCTGCCCTCCTCCAGATCACTCAGAAGGTACCAAGATTCGAGGCCGTGAGGCTCCGTACTTGAAGGGAACTGGACAGAGAGCTGTGTTGGTAAAATAGGTTCAGGGCCTGACAGCGAGTGCAGGCGTAGGTCATCCAAGCTAGGGCGGGCATCAGGGAGAGTCACAGCGCTGGGCCCGAGAAAGATAGTCTTCTCGACGTTGGCATTCACAGTCCAGGGCTGTGACACAATGCAGAGCAGGGCAGCTATGACGCGCATGGTTGGGGGACGGCACACTGCTCGAGAGGAAAGCCGGAAAAAAGCAACTGCGTGCTCTCACGTGGGCCAGAACAGCTTCATTGGGTCACGCAAAGCTTCACTTGAGCGTGTTTCGTGGTGTTGATGGGGTTATTGTGGTTTGTCACCATCCTCGAAAGAGCAGCGGGGCACGGGCCCGTCTCCGCTACCAGCTAGCTCCTTCCGTACGATAAACACACTAAATCTTCTACGGTGCCAACAACACTCGACACACCGTCTCCGCTGCTCCCCACCCGCAGTCTCTCGTCAAGCACCTTCAGCTCTTGCGCAGAAGGCATCCAACACCTCCAGTTCATACTCCCACCATCTATCCACCATGAGAGAAGTCATCTCCCTCAACGGTATGAAACCCCCACACGCGCACGCGCCCTGACCGCCCCGTCTTGGGCGGGACATCCTGGTGATATTTGTTGATACTGACATTGCACGCGTCTAGTCGGCCAGGCCGGTTGCCAGATCGCAAACTCATGCTGGGAGGTATGTTCACGCCCTCTGGCACACCATCCGCACCTCTCCGCCGCCCACAATGCGAAAAGGAGGGGGCAACAACGGGTGCCTTGACCGCCTTTGAGGGATTATGCTAACACACCACTACAGCTCTACTGCCTCGAGCACGGCATCCAGCCCGATGGCTACCTCACTGAGGAGCGTAAGGCCAAGAACGACGACCATGGCTTCAGCACTTTCTTCTCCGAGACTGGTACGGCTGCCTCCATCCTGTCCATTGCGCACCCCTCTGACACACACTGCAGGCCAGGGCAAGTACGTCCCGCGCACCATCTACGCCGACTTGGAGCCCAACGTCGTCGACGAGGTCCGCACTGGCACCTACCGTTCTCTCTTCCACCCCGAGCACATGATCACCGGCAAGGAGGATGCCTCCAACAACTACGCCCGTGGCCACTACACAGTCGGAAAGGAGCTCATTGACCAGGTCCTCGACAAGGTCCGCCGCGTTGCCGACAACTGCTCCGGTCTGCAAGGTTTCCTCGTCTTCCACTCCTTCGGCGGTGGAACAGGTTCCGGTTTCGGTGCCCTCCTGATGGAGCGTCTCTCCGTCGACTACGGCAAGAAGTGCAAGCTCGAGTTCTGTGTCTACCCTGCGCCGCAGGTCGCCACCTCGGTTGTCGAGCCCTACAACTCCATCCTCACAACCCACACCACCCTGGAGCACTCCGACTGCTCCTTCATGGTTGACAACGAGGCCATCTACGACATCTGCCGCAGGAACCTCGGTATTGAGCGCCCCAACTACGAGAACCTGAACCGCCTCATCGCTCAGGGTATGTACATGCTCCATCTTCGCTGATTCTATAGCTGACATGGAACAGTTGTCTCCTCCATCACTGCCTCGCTCCGCTTCGACGGTTCCCTCAACGTCGACCTCAACGAGTTCCAGACCAACTTGGTCCCCTACCCCCGTATCCACTTCCCTCTCGTTGCCTACGCTCCCGTTGTCTCTGCCGCCAAGGCCGCCCACGAGGCCAACTCGGTCATGGAGATCACCAACGCCTGCTTCGAGCCCAACAACCAGATGGTCAAGTGCGATCCTCGCAACGGCAAGTACATGGCCACCTGCCTGCTCTACCGCGGAGATGTCGTCCCCAAGGACACCCACGCTGCCATTGCTCACCTCAAGACCAAGCGCACTATCCAGTTCGTCGACTGGTGCCCGACTGGTTTCAAGATCGGTATCTGCTACCAGCCTCCCCAGAACGTCCCCAACGGCGATCTCGCAAGCGTCAACCGCGCCGTCTGCATGCTGTCCAACACCACAGCCATCAGCGAGGCATGGTCCGCTCTGTCGCACAAGTTCGATCTCATGTACTCCAAGCGTGCTTTCGTCCACTGGTATGTTGGTGAGGGTATGGAGGAGGGCGAGTTCTCTGAGGCTCGTGAGGACTTGGCTGCTCTTGAGCGCGATTACGAGGTGAGTCGTTTACCTCCTTTCTTGAGCGGGGTGTTGGCTAACAGTGTGTTCAGGAAGTGGCTGCCGACTCGCTCGAGGGCGAGGAGGGTATTGAGGCTGAGTACTAAGCGTTTCTGCGCTGAGCGCAGCGGCGTTGTGAAAAGCAGTTCGGTTCTGCATCACTACCTTTGGTTGTTCTTGTCGGAGCTACGCTTTAGAAGCAACACCGCATTTTGGCGAAGGCGAGCAAAGGAGTTTTGTTGGACTGCTAGCTTACATATCAAAGCGTTTTGGGATGGATTATCCTCTTTCACTGTTACTACTCTCTTACTAATGCACGATAAATTGCTTCATATGTATGATCTCGTGAACAAGATGCAATGTGAGATGATATTTGAAGCATACGATTCGCTCACATTACGATAAACAATCCAAATATGCAACGTTGCTGTGAACGGAACCTCAAGCATATTCGTCGTCATCCTCATCATCTCCCCCTGCAGCCCGCTTCTCAGCAAGTTCTCTAATCTTCTCCCCTAGTACATCCCGCCCATACCGGCTCGCAACCTTGCCAGCAAGATCCAACATCTTGCCATTTGCATCGCGCATCAGACTCACAATCTCGAGCGCCTTCATCCCGCGGTCCTCACCAGCCAGACACTCCAAACCCAGAAGCTGCAGCAGCGCACGATCGATTGCAACTTCCAAATTCGTAAGATCCTGTTTCTGACCCGGCGATGGCCGTGTGTGCGATAGTGTCGAGGACAGCTGGGCGTGCAGTGTGGAGGAGAGAATAAACGCCTGTTCATGCTCTTGCTGTTTGTTCTCGCCCTTCTTCGCACTGCTGTCTTCATCATCACTCATTTCCTCTGCGTCCAGCGCGCCCACCGCTTTCTTGCGGTCGACGGCGCTCGAGAGCGGGATTTCAAAGGCGAACTCGCTCAGGTGCGGTACCGGTGCTGATGGGTACTTCTCCTTGCCCTTGATGATCATGCAGTGGAATTTTGAGACGCCAGAGCTGTCCTGGGCGACGCCGACGGGCCAGTAGGATTCTTCTTTTCCGCCGGTGGCGAGACGGGAAAGACACTTTGTGTCGAGCATTGGAACCCAGCGCGCTTGCCCGTTTGACCGCCAGTTCAACAGTGTGAGGAGAACGCCTGAGGAGTCGTAGATGTACGGGTCTCCTGAGGCGGAGAAGAATGCAGAGTCGAGCGTTGTGTTTGGAGGCAGCGCGAGGATGTCGGAGTCTTGGTATATGGTGTCGTGCTTGACGTTCTCAATTGTGTAGAGCAGCTGCGTAGACAAGTCGGATTGGATGGGCCCGTTGCCGATGGTGAGGATGTAGTCGCGCCAGGCTGCACAGGTTACAGCTGGCGAAGACTTTTGGCGGTAGACGCGGATGGGCAGGCCGAAGAGAGAATAGATGCGGACGTAGTTCGTGCTGGTTGTTACACAGACGTAGGAATCGGAGAGGGCGATGGCGGTTACAGACTCGCCGGTTGGAAGATTGGTGCGCCAGTCTGTTCGTGTTGTCCAGGTCTCGTGTGGACGGTAGTAGATCATTGCCGGGTTACCGTCGCCGGCGCTGTTAGGTTGACATGCGAATAGTGTTCCATTTTCATTCAGACATGCCTTGTCGTAGAGGAAGATGTCTGTGAAGTGAAAATTGCGGAAGGTGTGCTGATCGTAGAAGTTGACGGTGACAGTGTGATGTCGGCCTTCTTGAGAGACTGTTTCAACATTGCCGGTCAAAGAGCAGCAGAGCAGCCGTCTGTTGCCTCTCCAGGGTGTACTGCCTGGCTGAAACGGCTCGTGGATTTGTGGACGGAACAATGCACTGGTGGTGGCACGCTTCTTAGCCAATGGCTCAACACCGTTGAGGTGGCCGCTTGGACGCTTTCCGTAGCCATTGACTGCTTGTGCGTAGCCTGCACCGTCGTCATCAACGACAAAATCTTCCATGTCCTCATCTCCATCGTCTCCTGCTTCATCGTCCCTGAAATCAGGACCAAGGAGGTCGTCCAAGGAGTCGGGTGTGCCATCTCGTTGTCGCGGTCGCCCGGGCAGTTCTCGTGTTGTGCCGTTCGCCTGAGGCGCAGGTGCAAGACCGGCCCGGCCTTCGGCAGGGTCGTGGAAGAATGGTGCAGAGACGGTTGATTTGTTGAGCAGGGGAAGATGCTCCACTGGTACAAAATCTGTGTGTATGAACAGTTCGCCCTCGTTGTTGGTGTAAGACAGAATGTTCTCGCTGGGGTGCCAGACCATGGCAAGAATTGTCGCCTTGACGTCGTCAAACGTTTTCAGCAGCTTTTGCGTCTTTGTATCCCACAGCTTGAGGTCCATATCGTGTGAAGTCGTTGCCAGAAGAGCGCCATTGGGTGACCAAGCTGCCGCTGTGATGTCCGCTGTATGCTCAGTCTTGAAGACTCGCTGCCGTGCCCAATCATTCGTAGACATGACTTGCACATCGCGAAGCGCAGTGGGTGCGGCGAAAGCCCGTCCATCTGGATGCCACAACACTTTCGAACTCGACTCAGATTCCGTCTCCAAGCTTTTTATCATGCCATCGACCTTCTTGATCATCTCGGGTTGGTCTCCGTCGAGGCTGTACAAGTAGATGTTGCCATCGGTGCAGGAGACAGCCAGGTGCTCTCCCTTCGTGTCGAACGAAACATGTTTGACCGCGCGCGGCTGATCGCGTAGTGTCCGCACTCTGGTCATGTCTTTTGTGCTCACAACATTTACGGAGAGCTCACTGAGATTATTAGCAGCGTACAACATCCTGCCCCGTTTGACTTACTCGCTCGCGACAGCGATCCATTTTCCGTCTGGGCTCAAATCTACGTCTCGCACCGGCAGTGTCGTCCGGACAAGGATTTCCTCGAATTTGTTTTCTTCCAGCGAGTACTTGCTGACTGTGCCATCTTCCGAGCCGGTGATGAAGAATCCATTCTGCCATTCTGTTCAGTGACTGCGGCTGTTCATGTCTGCAGTTGTACGTACACCAGCCACAATCGCCGCGTTGTTCTCTTGACAGTCGTCTACAGTGACGGGCTCGTCATCTGATCCGGTTGTGAATACACGGCAGTAGTTGTCGACTCCAGCCGTTATGAGTTTCTTTCCATTCGGTGTGTAGGCAAGGTAGGTTGCGCCGGGGGCATCTGGTATGTTTTAGTGGGTGTAAACGTGACGAAGATATGTCAGTAAACCTACGAGCCTGGCGGCTGCGCAATCGCTGCTCTGAAGCCATGATTATCTGAAGTGTTGACTGCTACGCCAGACACCACAAGACGCGTTCGAGAGACGCGACCCGCGTTAAGTGCCAAAAGTGGGGCGGGCAGATCACGCTAGAGCCTTGCCATTCAGCCTCGACTTCAGCACCACTTGAAATGATTGAAACTATGTAGCTCAATTTGGAGATGTTCCGCCGTAAGTTGCGGATATATAACGAAAGACAACCTCTACTCATGATAGTTCAAAACAATGTAAGGTGCACACATAATGCTGGTGGCATTCGATCAACTGCGTACGAACAAGCTCACAAGATGGAAGTATCAAGCTGATGGACAATACAACAGCACGGTTCATACTCCAGCTTCGTATTTTGAGAGCGTGCTAGACTCTTGCCTGCAACGATCCTGTTCAAGTGACTTCGGACATGCTGAGCAAGATCACATAGCCTGACAAAGCCGGAGCTCCTGATATAGTCGAGACTTTATTAACTTACATCGTACAGACTACTGCATGTGAACAAACATGAAACAGAGCATAAGAAAAACGATCCAGTGGTATGGTCAGAATCACCTCTGGCCATTCACAGGTGTCAGAGCGGTGATACTTCGTGCAGTGGACTAAAACTGGCGGGATGACCGAGTTATAATTAGCACACATTCAGCTGCAGGAGTGCCCCCAAAAGTGCCCGAACGAGTAAATCAGACAGCGTCGAGCCGCCGTAACGTTGCAAATTACCTCGCAACCACACGCTTCAGACATCATACCAACGCGCCGCCGCAGTGATTCTATTGCAACCTCTCTGGAGGCTCTCGCAACGCGGCGACAGCGCTGGGCGCATCGCATCCTATCGTTTGAGGTTCGCGCGCTGGCTTCGCGATTTTGATACTGCGTTGCGCTCGACTCCCTACGGAGCGTTTCGCGCTGCGCTGGTAACGCGATTGCGATTTGCAGACCTCACAGAGCGCGAATGGAGCGCTGACAGGCCCAAGCAGCCTCCGCCATAACCAAACAATGCAAGTCGACTATGGCGACGAGCCAGATTCGGATCATAGCCTACACCTGACAGCCAACTACGAGCACGCGGGAAACAGCGGCAACCCGGCGTTCTCGCCATTTCGGCACCCATCCGCTGGTGTACCAGCGATCGACCCCGGCCTTGAACAGAGCACAGGTGCCAACCGCAATGGACATGCGCCTATGTCTGTGATCGCCCATACAGCCACAAACCACCTGCTGCAGCCCGACAATGCCTCGCTCAGCAGCGCACACCTTGCCCACGGCTTCTATGGTGACATGGCGCGCAACTCGCACCCTCCTTCCACGCCCTCGAATGCCTCGCCGCGCTTCTCTGCCGCTGCAACGCCTACCAGCCAGGCCAAGCACGCAGCGCCCAGCTACACGCCAGACGACCGCGCTCTTCCCTCGCAAGACGTGTCCGATGGCACTATCGACAACGCCTTTGCCAGCTTCATCCTGTACAGCAACCCCAGCTTCGCCCTCTCCACAGACACGTCTGAGCTAGTGAAGCTGTTCCGCATACCACCAAAGAGCGATGGAAACGCCTTCAGCACATGGACTCTGTACGAGTTGATAGGGAAGTTCAGCGCGGGTGAGATCAAGACCTGGACGCAATTAGCTTTAGATCTGGGCGTATCACCACCAGACACCGACAAGGGACAAAGTACACAGAAGGTCCAACAGTACTCGGTGAGACTAAAGGTAAGAAGAATCCTCTTATGTCCGTTTCACACCTTCTCAAGTCATTTCGCTCTCCTCAGTTGCACGGTTGTCGGAACTTGTTTTCATGCTAGATCGTAAGCAATCGCCCCTTTGCTCTCGAGTCAGTACGTGAGTGGAACTAGGCATCTCAACTGTGTGGCACAGTTCATGCAAGACTTATCACGTCTTGCTCATAAGCGAGCTCTGTCAAGATCCAGCCTGGACCAAGCCAGTTTGCAAAAAGGAGCGCGGCACAGATGAGTGGATCTATCGGGGGAGGCGTTTGTCGTAAGGCTTCTTACTCTGAATGAGCTGGTCGTGTGTGGTATTTTTTTTAACTCGCGCAGGTTGCCCTATTGGCGGTCAGCTGTTGTTGAGGAGGAATTCTCTCTTCTCTCATATCTACTCGTGATCTCTTTCAATGACAACTTGACAAGATGCTGACGTCTGACAGCGATGGATGCGCGCTATGCACATTGACGCTTTCTTCGAGTACCTGCTCGGCAAGCAGCATCCCTACTACTTGCAAATACCTCCACCACACGATCCTTTCCCTGAGCAAGGTCGTGATGGTGTGCCGCTGGAAGAGGATCTGGCCATACGAGCCCTTGACCCCAAATTCAAGCCGAAACGCGGGCGACGTAAAGCAGACGATGCTGATGAAGAACTGGAAGCTGAACTCGACACTCCCGCGCGCAAAAGACCGCAGCTTGATACCTCGATACCCTTTGGCAATGCACTGCAGCCGCAATCAGCATATCCTAACAGTGCTCATCCTGATCATATGGGCGGTTTTCTGACACCGCATGACCCATGGACAGCAGCATCTGCGATTACTCCTGCTTCTGCTCTACACGCCTCACATCGTCTCAAGCAGCAGGACAGTCTGACTCCGTACTCTGCATCGCCTATGTCTGGAGGACAGCACATCCGATGGCGACTCAACACCCATGAGCCAGGGACACCGCACCCCTTATCAGCTGTGACGCCATCGTCTGCACATCACTTCTTCGACGAACCCCAGTCAGCAGTGACTCCCTCCAGTGCAAGGCCACGCGCGCGACGTCGCCATGGTCCGGCTGTCTCATCAGCTTGGTCGGCCAGTAGCACAACACCTGGTGGAAAGCCACGAGGCCGGCCACCAAGCAATCGCTCTACACGAGATGGACCCTTTGTAACCTTTCCTGTCAATCCAAGCAGGGAAGGTACACCCATCGATGTACAGAGGCATTCCGGCGCTCTGACTCCAATAGTCGAGCGAGCACAGTCTGGATCTCCAGGACCTGAGCCCGTATTCCGTTTCCCACCAACACCGGCATCAGCACTTCCGCCTTCAACTGGCGAGTCGCCAGTCATAAGTGCGGGCGGGACTCAAAGACAACGCCTGAGCCTGCAAGTACCACAGAACATTGGCAACCCGGTACGCCTAATTACTCCCACTGTACTCGTCAATGGGGAGGAAGACCCCACCCCAAGCACCGCCGCCGCATCTTCTGCAATCAGCTTTGGTTCTGAACGCAGCTTTTCGGCACATTCCTTCGGGGGTAACACTCATCACAATTTCCACGGACACTTTACTCCTATCGAGACTCCAGCCCGACCACAGCCTCCGCCACGATCCCAGAGCGAGGCAACTTTGCCAACATCAACAACATCGCTCCCATCGATACCTCTCGACACGCTGAATCGTGCCTTGGCTGCAGAACTGATCCGCGCGCCACTCACGGGTCGGCGTAAGCGTCTGCGAGGCAATGAAGCGAAGAACCTAGCTTCAGCGATACTTCTTCCACTGTACGCAAAGCCTGCAGCTGGGCACACATCGCCAGCCAAGGTCATGAGCGATCAGGTACTCGGCATTGCAATCAGCAGTTGTCTTGGTTTATCGAGCGCAGCAGGTATTGGTCTTGGTGGACCAAGTGGCGGTGTCAGGAGGGTCGAATGCGCCCGTTTCCGTATCGGAGGCGATGGGTATGAGAGTCCCATGGAAGACAATGAAGACGAAACCGAGAGCATGAACGGCTCTGGAATGGTCAAAGAAACATTCGACGTCTATTTCGCCGTGTCGTTTGGTGGGCTGTCGGGCGAGTGGACTGCCAAAGGTCTGCACGCTACGGCCGAGGAGGCAGAGCACAAGGACGCGACTGCTGGTGCGCAAGAGCCGGATCGTGTGGAGCCGGGTCAACACGCAACTGCTGCGTGGAAGACGAAGTTTCAAGATGCACAGAGGAGGTTGTGGGAAAGTCAAGAAGAGGTCAAGAATCTGAAGGAGAAGATTCTCGAGGCCGTGTTGTAAGCTGGAGTTTGGTGCTTGTTTCTTAGGTTGTCTTGCTATATACCCCAATGTTTCGACATGTTTGGTACATGGTTCTTGGTAGCTCCTGCGAAGAGCGTATATAGTCTTCTTAGCGTTGCATGCAAGCGTGGGCTTGTCTGGACAAGCTCATAGCAACTACTATATGTACTGGGTATCTTGGTGATATGCATAATCGACTTCGTCTATCTTCATCGTGCTTCACGCCCCAGCCTCGGTTGCTACCGCAGGCTCGTCCTTCTCCCACGGCTTTCTCCTCTTCGGCTTCTCGGCCTGCGTGCCCTGCCCTTCCAGGACAGTGTTGGGAATCTCCTTGATTCCAGGCACTGGCTGCCCAGTCGTGATGAGCTCTACAATATGCGCGAACGAGGTAGGATAGGGTGCTGGCGGTTCAGTTGGGTTCGTAGGCGCGGGCAGTACGCCACCTGGCGCATCATAGGTAGCTTCAGTGAAGTCGAGCGGCTGCACACCATTCGTCTGTGGTGGGGGCCGACCACGGGCGTCACGGTACGCTTTGTATGCTTCAAAGTCCACGGCAATATTGAACTTCCTTCATACAATCAGCATCCGTGGCGTACACAACTTGGAACGCGACGTACCTGGCATAGTAGAAGCAACGCGCTCGCAGGGCTAGCTCGGCGGCTTGCTCAGGCGAGCTGTTGCTGCCGAGGATGGCACTCAGGCCAGCTTGGAACTCGACATCGTCGTCCCAATTGTATCTCTCCAGAGCCTCGTATACTTCATTCAGTCCATCGCCAGCGCCAACTTCAGCTTCAGCTCCAGCAGCACTCATTGCGGTCGGCTCTGGCAGTGCACGAGGTGTGGGGTAAAGGTGACATCGGCACCGAAGGTCGAAGCTCGCTAATGAAACCGCCAAGCCTTCTATTACCAGCCCCACGATCGCTCCTGCTCTTCCCACACAAGCTCTTCCCTTTCACACCACATCCCCTAACACCCATTCTTCACGACTACCGTACGACTTCCCTTACTTCTCCTTCCTTCATTGAGCTTCACTTCCTCTCTTACCCGTGTTTTGATACCCCAGTCCGCCGCCATGTCCGAGTTCATCGGGTCAGTCGCAGCTGGTTCCATCACGCTGGAGCTCCCGCTGACGTGCCACGCGTAGTTCTCGCATATCGCTCATCTCCAAGAGCGATATCCGGTTAGTAAGCGTCCATTGAGGAGCCATTGAGCGCACATACTGACTGTCCGCAGCTATGTCGGTACACTCGTTGAGATCAACTCAGAAGCCTCCACAGTCTCGTTAGACAATGTGCGCTCCTATGGCACCGAGGGCCGCAAAGGCGGCAAGGACGAGTACCCGCCCTCAGATGTCGTCTACGAGCAGATCGTCTTCCGGGGAAGCGATGTGAAGGATTTGCGCATCGAGGAGCAGATCAAAGAGAAGGCCCCTCCTGCCATGCCCCAGGACCCAGCCATCATCGGAGTAAGTCTACACCCATCTTCCAACCTTCTGGTCCAGTGATGTAAAATTTTCGGATGTAAATCATACAAACCACCGAGAGCGCAAAACCGTGTGGATATTTTCCGTTGCCTTCCTTCTGAGTACCTCATATACAGCCACCTATTGTTCAGCTTCTGCATGATCTTTGGCTAATTATATGTGCGCAATAGGTACAGCAAGGCCAGTCGCGCCAGGATGCGCCGCAGGACCAACAGCGCCAACAACAAGGGCCGCCGAACTTCCCACAGCAAGGACAGTTCCCGCCCGGCGGTTATCCTCCCTTCGGCCCTGGTGGCCCAGGTCCATATGGACGGGGCTTCCCTCCTCAAGGTGGCTTCCCCGGCGGCCCAGGACCGTTCCCTGGCCCCGGTGGTTTTGGTATGCCACCTTACGGACCGCCTCCTCCAGGCTGGTTCCCGCCTGGGCAGGGCTTTAACGGCCCTCCCGGCCCCTTCCCTCCCAACATGCCCATGGGCCCTCCTGGCTTCCAGAACCAGCCACCGACAGGTCCTCGTGGCGCTGCGCCGGCTGGTACACCGTCGAAGGAGGAGCAGTCGCCGGCGCAACCTAGCGTCGCCGAGGCTGATGGTTCCGCCAAACCTGCAGAGCCCAAGGCAGATGCAAAGCAGGCTGGAAAAGCTCCTGCACCTGCACCTGCCGCCAAGCAGGCCCCATCGCCACCCGTTGAGTCGAAGCCTGACGTCGCCGCCGCTCTGGCACCGCCGCACACCCAGCCCGCCCAGCAGGGTGGTGCGCAGAAGACGCCAGGTGGACCAAAGGGTGGCCGTATCATCCCAGCGGTACCCATCGCCAGCCCGAACGTGAACAAGTCAGCACCTCGAGCACAGCAGCAGGCCCCCGCACCTGCAAAGCAGCCCCAGCAGGCAAGCGGCCAGCAGAATAATGCAACTCAGTTGGCTACTGCTGCCGTTGCCGAGGCCATGGCTAAGCTTAATATGCAGAACCGTGGTCAGGCTCAGGCACCAGTATCTGACCCCATGAACAACCTCGCACAGAAGGTAGAGGGTATGCGCGAGCGTGAGCAGCACGCCCGCCAGCCGCGCAACCCTGGAGCTGGAGCTGGATTCGGTGGCCGAGGCGGCCGAGGTGGTCGTGGTGGACGAGGAGGTGCTCATCACCAGCAGCAGCCTCAACAGCAGCAGCCAAAGATGGAGGTACCCACCACAGACTATGACTTCGATGCCGCCAACGCAAAGTTCAACAAGCAGGATATGGTCAAGGAAGCCATTGCTTCAGGATCACCGCTTGGTGAAGGCGTGCCACCGACCATTGAGACCACAGCCAATGGACAAACCGGTGCCGCCGAGACCTCAGACGACGTTGTCATCCCTGGCGCTTCTTACAACAAGAGCTCCAGTTTCTTTGACAACATCTCTTCGGAGCTGAAGGACCGGGAAGAGGCTGTCAGCCGCCGCGGCCAGGAGTTCCGCGCCGCTGAGCGAAACAAGAACATGGAGACCTTCGGTCAAGGCAGTGTTGACGGCTACCGTGGCGGCTACCGTGGCCGTGGTAGGGGCCGTGGCCGCGGTCGTGGAGGCTTTGGCTTCCGTGGCGGTCGTGGCTCGCCCCGTGGTGGTGCCCAGTTTGACCAGGCAGCCACACAGTAAATCGGTGTGGCGAATCGATCGATGTTCGTCTTGACGCTCATAACGCTTGAGATAATGCACCTCACGTACGTATGGGTTGGAACTTTTGCTTCAAGCTTGGCTTTGACCAGCTATTTCCTAAGTCATCTTACTATTTGCGTCTACTTGAGCGACTTGTACAAGTAATCTCACACAGTCACTGCCCTATGGGCTTGGTCTTTGGAGTTTCTTTGGATCAGCGCATGGGCTCGAGGCAAAGCCATGCAAATTGATCTATGGATCAGACACAGATGAATATCATGACATCGTCATGAGAAGGCGAACAATAACAAACAATGAACGAGGCCGTATGTTTCGTGCCCTCAGTCAGCCTCACACCTCCATCTCTTCGTAAACAGTGCATGTGAAGTATTGCTATCTCGCAGCTGCAGTGTGAAATACCAGGTCTGACCGTCTTAACGCAACTGTAGTTACCGTTCACATGCGCAGATGAATTGCTGAGACGGTGCCGGACGGCGCCGTGCCGTGCTAGTCATTACTGTCATGGGTTTCTCCTTGTTCCTTGAAATAACAATAGAATCGGTGAATACCAAGTATATTCACAAGTCATCGGCGAAGCTCTGCATCAGGATACTTTATCCCTCAACGTTCCCTGTGATACTATTTTATCCTAACCTATATACTCGTCATGTCCTTCACTGACCACATCCCCAACTCCGCTATTACCCGCAGGACAAACACCGCGCGGTCATCCACACACATCGCTGACTCTTCCCTCTCCACGGCTCTTTCCTTCACTCCTTCAGCCACATTCCCAAAATACACCTTATCCACTTCCTCAGCTCTGCCGTCCTAGCGCTATAATGGTGCTGGGCTGTGCTTTTCCTCGGGGAATAAATACTTCGTTTTGTACCGTGCGCTGTGGGATTCAGGCGGGCGGCGCAGAGTGGTCTTTGTCAGGTAGAGATACGACGGTCCGGGTTCGATCGGCAGGAGTTTTTCTCGGTCGGGATACGTGATCGTATTACTAGGGAGTGTTGTAAGGGAGGTATCGCTGGGATGAGACATTTTTTCAGCGATGGAGTGGGTGTTTTCGTTGTTAGGCATGTTTGTGGACTGTGTTGGGTTAGGGTACGTGTTTTGGTGCAGCGGTTGGGGGCAATGTAATCCGGGAACGAACTGTACGTTGAGTTGCGCATCTCCGTTAGTCGGTATATGATTATCTTGGAGTACTTCCAAGGTTGGGCGATGCTTCGGCAAAGTTCATCAGTAGTTACGGGGTCAACTTGTGACCGGTTACAGATGCTGCTCCGTTCCAACACCATGGTCATTTCACCAAGAAAGGATGTGATCGCTGTGCATGTACCCTTTCGTGGTTCAATGTCGATAGCGGTCCTTACCCACTTGCCGTGTTTGGATTCTAACTTTCTCTGGATATTCTCGCGTGCCACATGGGAGACTGCAGAGATCCTGAACGGTGCCAACGTTTGGCCCGAGGTTGATCATCCCCAGTTCAGACGATCTGAGTACGAGCTTCTCAGCGTTGAACCAATATTTGGGTGGACCCTTAAAGATAGACTTGGCATGGCCTCTTGGTGGTCTGTCCTTGGAATGGTCCAGTGTATATCCATAAGATCAACATCGTTGTAGTTCGTAAAGATTAGGCAGTGGTGAGAGCCTCGTGCTCGGATAACAACGTTGACGGCGCATGCCGTCTTCTTTCATGTTGCGAGTCAGAGGTCAGTGTTATGTGGGCTGCAAAGGTGTGGTGGTTTCATGGTGGAGGGCGAAGACGAGCGTGCGAGAATGTACATAGTAACACCTGTCAGTGCCAGAAGAAATGCCTGATTGGTAAAAGAGGAGCGAGGTGATTTCACTCTCCCCAATGTAAGTGGTCGAAGTACATGTCCATGCGAGAGAGCGAGACAATATGTTCATATCGATTAAATCCAGACCTAGTAGCAGAGTGTTTTACAGCCCCAGTCGCAGAGGTAGGATGACCTTCGCACTGTTCGAGTCAGAGAGAGCCATTATATTCAATACGATGATAGGAAGTCATGGCGGGAGCTTGGTTCGCTGCCACCCCACCCTACTGGGGAGTAGTGTGGTTTACGTAGCGTTGCGCAAGCAGGTGAATGATATCGCAGTGTGCATCCACACTGCTGATTCATACTTCTTTGCCAAGATATCGTAACTCCATTGTAGATAGTCGAGAACGGTACTGACACAAAGAACTTGGATCCTCGGCGAAGACGTGAAGTCGCGTTCCCAATCCCGGATGTCGGAAGCACCCGTGAGGCTCTTTTGCATGCATATGCACATCAGGCGAGTGTGTAATGATCACCGACAAGGACGTTTATTGTCAGAAGTCCAGAGTCTTCGATCGTCGCATACAGCAGCCTTGCAAATGAGGAAATGAGAATTCGAAATTGTGATAAACATGACAAGCCATGGTGTTGCTAGGATGTCGACGCGATGTTCGGGCGGCCATGCTGCCGAGAGCCAGGGTCTGACTTGCTGCAAGGTACCGATTCAACGCATGCACAACTCCACGCGCTGTGCAACACTAAAATTGGCACGACGTCGTAACTTTGCTTGGAGATATGATGGTGGTTGCGTATTATAGCCCTATCCCTTTTACTCAGCTTGTGTTCGAGGAGACGGCGCTGGGCTTCATTGATTTGGCAGGAGCTAAGGAACCGGCTGGGCTTAGCCTGCGAATTAAGATATCGCGCATGGGCCTTATTGCTCAGGCGGCTGATATTCTAATTTCCGCAGCCGCTGGGGTAATGGTCAGGGGTGCCGGGTTCGTCCTCTCAACTCTTTGACAGGCGAATGCAGTCCTTGATCGGATATTTTGCAGGAAAATTGGGCCCTTTGAAGGCTGTCAGAGTTCTAAGATTCGCTAACGGTAGATTTGTGGAGATGATATCACACATTGTGTCACACAGTAAGGCAGATGCGAATTGGGATCGTAATTCGTGAATAGTCAATTGCAGCGTAAAGCTGCCCCTAAGGTGAACAAGAAACGTACAACCAACGTACGATACAAGTGAAGAAGTGAAGCTTATCCAGCGCGTGCTATGCGAGCTTTTCCCCAAGCCAAGATGATGCCTCCAACTGCCCCAGGAATCTCATCTCCGTGATGCGTAAATCGTTTAAGCGACATCGCAGCACCAGATATCGTCGGCGATAGCGCATCCGATCTTGGAGTAGTTGGGGGAGGTGAGGATCTCAGCGTGACCGGTCTGGCCCTGGTATGACCAGCCCTCGGACTGTGTGGCGCAGACACCGTCAAGACCGGGGAGAGTAGGGATCTCGCAAAGCCAGCCACCGACGAAAACGTGCTCGAAGCCGTCCACCTTACCGGGGGCGAGGACCTGGCCGAAAGAGCCGGGGTTTAGCTTGTGGACCATCTGGCCGTTGGAGGAGTCAACAGTGTCCTGGGCGTTGGACTCGAGCTTGGAGTCCTTGGTGAGGGCCTTGAGGCCCAACTTGGCACGCCAGGTATCGACGGTGGCCATGTAATCGCCAGTAGTAGTGCCAGTAGGAGCAGGGGCGGCAGTGGTGGCCTCCTTAGTAGAGGAGGGAGCGGGAGCGGGGGCCTCGGAGTATTCAACAACGGGCGCGCTGGTAGGGGCCGCGGGTGCCTCCTCGTAGACGACAGTGGTCGTTGCCTCAGGAGCCTCCGAAACGGGAGCAGCAGGGGTGGGCTTAGCGGGCTGCTTCTGGCCGTCGGTGAAGTAGACGGTATGAACGACAGTCTCGTAAACGACGTGAACGTTCTGGACCTCCTTGTACTGCTGGGGCCTGCTCCAGTTAGGGGCCGCGATGGCAGAGCCGGCAAGGGCGAGGATGGCAGTGGTGGCGCGCATTTTGATTGTAGTGGGTGAGGTTGGTAGTGAGAAGACTTGAGTAGACTGGTCGGTTTGACGAAAGTTGAGTGACT
The DNA here is from genome assembly GCA_004835665.1 of Phoma sp. XZ068. Classification (NCBI taxonomy): domain Eukaryota; kingdom Fungi; phylum Ascomycota; class Dothideomycetes; order Pleosporales; family Didymellaceae; genus Phoma; species Phoma sp. XZ068. The sequence continues at coordinate 1,088,594 of RBKR01000001.1, forward strand.
TGATTGATTGACGAGTGAATGTGTTGCCGAATGGCGTAGAGAGTGTGATGTCAAAGAGTGACTGGAATGAGTGTATTCGTCGATAACCTGGAAGTCGCAGACCTGAATCTCGATAGTTACAGCGAGAGGGGATCACATACTTTATACGCACATCGCACTAAGACCGTGCCGCGCTTGCGCGAGATGAATGCGAGCGCCACGGCCCCAGTCTCCGCAGATGCTCTGTGCCTGACCCTAACCACCTTAGCCGAAAACTGTAGCCCCACCGAGTCCGTGGTAGCCGGATTGGATCCTTTCATTTCAATTTCTGCGGCTTGACGTTCATTGTCGTCGGCCCTTGTTGTGCGCCTGACCAGGCTCTCTGTTTTGGAGTTACGCACTTTGTCTGATCGGACTGGCTGCCGCTGCTGTAACAACGGAATGTCTGACAAGTCCAGCGCGACAAGAGCATCGTGTTCTCCTGCATCTGTCGGCGCTTCCATGTGTTGCCTCGTTGACAAAGCCGGACCTGACGGGCATCAGGGGTAATACTGGGCGATCATGGGCTTGCGCAGGGGTAAGTGCACAAAGTTCCTTCACAAAACACGCACTTCAGGAAGTCTAGACGAGGCGCTAACGCCGAGAAGGAAAGTCCTCTTGGATTTCCGTTTGTATCACTCGTTCATTGGTCGCTCTCACGGCTTTCGTCGCTCGGACAGGGATGTGTTTCATATTAAATACTAGCGTGCGACCTTATTCCGTTGATGACCGCTTGTGCAAACGCGCACAAACAGGCCGACTCAGCAAGTCTTGGTTTCAGCCTGGGTGTTCAACACCTGTGGCTCCCCGGGCTGGGCAGGTGGCGGAGATGATTCTCACGTCTGTGCGGAAATGTCGACGAAAGTTCGAGACTCAAGATCGAGCCTCTGGAGGTGGATCCACGATGGGATTAAACACGGGAAGATAGACACGATGAAACGTCGAGGCGTAAGAATTGGAGATCCCGTTGGTAACGTCGGCCGGGGAAGATGGGAGATGTTTCGTGGCGGCCTGAGGTGGCAGTCTGCAGCCGCGGCATCGGAGTGAGAGGATGACAGCAAACACGAAACAACACAGCAGCGCGTCATGACACTCCGCTGAGAGGGCCGTTGTGTCACCATCCATCTCCAAGCGGCAAGCCAACACGTGGTATGGCAGCTGTCGCTGACGGACAATCGCCCCGTGCTGTGCACCGGATTGCGGGTGTCGGCGTCCATGACCTGGCAACAGTGAAGTACGTCATCTCTCGACCTGTCATGCCCGGGATGCTGCTAATTAATATCTGGCCATATTGAGGGGTTTTGCAAGGACACCACAGACGTTAATCTTGTCATCCGTTGTCGCACAAACTTGTTTATTCAGACCTCATCTCCTGCAAGATGAAGCGCCGGACTCTAGCTTCGCTTGAGGCAACAGGGCGATTCCATTCGAAATTCGAAATCTGCTCGATGCTCCTGATCATTTTCAAGTTGAAGTTGCACCACACGGGTGTTGCGTGTCAATCTCCCGGCCTCGGTAGAGCTGAGCCGTCTTCGGAAGACCTGCTGTCATGTCAGGTGTTGGGTCTGCAGCGTGTCCGGATTCTCAATCACTGAACCTATCAGAATATTCCTTTACGTCGACTTTTCGTAGTGCATGCAGATGCATCCACAGATTCGCTAGGACACGCAGCCGCCGTGCGGCCGGTCCCACCGGGTGGTTGCCGCTCGGTCCCATCACTGGTTTTCAGTAAAGCCTCGTAGTCAAGTCTCGACTCACAAAGATCATCATGTTCCTGATCGTCCGTAAGTCGGGACGTGATAAGTGCGGAGGATAAGACTTCTATCGATTAGATAGGACCTGCAGTAGTGCCGCCTCAGGCCCGGTAACGCCTACCGATGATCTACGCTCAGCCCGTCAATGTTGGCCGTTTGTCAGAAAGCCTCCGGCCGGACCTGTTGGCTCCACCGCAGCCGTGATCGAAACCCAATGTGACTTTCTTGCTGCACGCAGAATCTTTACACATTGTGCTTTACGCGCGTCCATCCTGCATCATGACGACTTGTCACCGGAATTTAACCAGTGTTGGGAGGCTATGGTAGCGCATGCATGTAGATGACTTGGATTTGGGCAATGTACGAATCGGCACTTTGAGGGTTTGCACGTCGCCGAAAGAGCCCCGTCGAATGACTTAAATGTGTTGAGGTCGCAGCACAACATTTGGCTGTTGAGACCTTGTACGTGGATTAGACGAAAGGCTAGATGCCCGTACTGCTCAGGTCGGTATGGAAGACAGATTCCAGGACACAAAAGCAACTGCAATCTCACCAACGACGTCAAGTGGCGTTATCCTTTGCATTCGATTTTGAACAAAACTTCTGCCTCGAATCGAGTCGGCGCCGCCGTGTGTATGGGGACACTGGTGGTCACTACGCGCGCGTTAACAGGACGACATCCTTACCTTTTCACGTCAATTTTTTCCGTACTGGGCATACTGTTTCGTTGTCATGAGCTCGGCTGTGATCATAGGATACCAAAGTGGAGAAGGTGACGTTCTGCTTGAGGCCAGGCTCTCCAATGTGTCTGCTGTTCGATCTGCCTGCCTCCGGCAAGGCGTCTTGACAGTCTTCTTCAAGGCATCGTTCAGCATAACATCGGTATCAGCATACCTATTCCAATGTCGTCGCTACTCACATCAACTCGTTCGCCCTAACCTATTTTATGTTTGCGCTTTTGAGGTGTCGTGATGTGAGAGCTGTGGCTTCACAAGGCCAGCTCACTGAAACACGGACAGCATCGAAGCTCTCACCACACCTTTGTTTCAAGACTACACACCAGCTCGCCCCTTTGGGAAATTGATTGACCCTTCCAAATCCAACTAGTGTCGTGGTGGTGTGTTCTACGAAAACTCGGGAGCCACGCTGATGTTCTGGATATGCAGGTCTTACCATCGGTGGGGCCCATGTTGCGTCAACGAAGCAGGTGCCGAGCCTCGAGGTCTACCACCAGATACAGTAATGACTAAGGCCCACGTCCTTGCAGAGGTATACACATCAGGAAATGGGTTTGAGCAGTTCCGTTTCCCTGTTCAGGCTCTGTAACTGTGAGCACCGTTGTTCGCAGCCTGTGCGTGCACCATGCGTTGCCTGCATTTCGAATTAAATATGTTACATTTTCCGATATGGCAGACTTCATATGTGAGATAATGATTCGAATAACGGTGATTTTGCAGCTTTTGCCAGAGCCAATGCCAGCAAAGAGCAAGCAACAACGGCGACAGCTAAAGTATTTGCATATCCGTACAATTCCGATAGCAAAGCCGTGTGGTTCGTAAACGCATGTAAGTTTCCACAGTAGCACAGCATTTCAAGCCCAGAGGTCCCCTTCTCATCTTGGAACCATAAGCGGAACATCTTGCACATTTACTTGACCAACCAAGACCAAGATCACCTGTATGCACAGTGAGTCCTTAACACCACCATCAATAGCAATTCTGCACCCCCGGTCACGCAACACTTCTCTGGCTTTGTGCTTGCCTTACCATGTTGTTTTATTAATCTCTCGTCTAAGAATATACCAACGTGCGTCCATTGTCTTCCGGACTTGGTTAAAAGGGCAAGGGATGCCATTGTCCAGTAGCCACGACCGAGTCCAGTCTTCCAAGATTGCAAACGTTCTTTGTCTATTCACGTTTCGGCTTCGACACAGTCCTTTCTTTGGCTTCTTTTTGACACTCTTAACGTTGGTTTCAAGTAAACCGCGACTTCATTCATTACCCATCGATCACTACCTCTTGTGTCCATCTAAAACATTACAATTATCACACTCATTGAATCATTCTTTTCAAACATTCGCTATGCTGTCTAAATCCATCCTCCTCGCCACCGTGCTGCAAGCCGGCATTGCAATTGCAACCGGCAATGCAATCGTCAGCAACCGCTGTCCCTATGACATCTGGCTATGGAGCGTCGGCGAAGGCTACTTATCGCCACCGATCCACATTTCAGCGCGCACAAAATATTCTGAGCCATTGCGCAGCGCATCCTCGCTGAAGATTAGCAAGACCAATAAGCTCCTTAACGGCAAACACACACAGTTCGAGTACAGTATTACCGGCGGCAATATTTGGTACGACATCTCGTTCGTAGACTGCGCGAAGGGCGAGAGCGCAAGTGACTGCCCTGGCCATGAGAAGGGGCTAGCAATGGATAGTCTAGAGCAGGCGTGTGGGAAGGCACATTGCGCTGCTGGAAGTTACTGTCCGACGCAATCCTACTACGTTGATACTCCGAAACAGAAGTTGGGTCTTGATGAACCGGTGTTTGGTTGCTTCGGTAAGGGTACGGATATGGACCTGTACATGAAGGTATGCAGCGATGATGCTCCGTTGAAGAGGAGTATCGCTGGCAGGATGACTGTGGATGACTATGCCTAGACGGCACCAGTATACTTTCTCCCCTTCCCTTGTGATTCGACCCTACACGCTCTGCGCCAGTGTACGTCTCTTTCATAAAAAAAAATTATGCGTTACCGTACCCTTGAGGTCGTCTTCAGTCATAGGATTTTTATTTATCATTATTTGCGTTCGTTCCTCAGTTCCGGGTTACGTAGCCATAATGAATACTACCATGCCCATGGCGCCGAATGCAAAGGCTGCATCAACTTTTCTTGACTCCGATCCTGATCTCGTAGTTGTGGGATTCGCGCTTGCTGGATTGTTGTTTGCTCCTGTTCCTTGCGTGCCACTCGCCGAGTCTGTAATCATCTGTGTATCGGACCCAGCAGGCGCCAAAGTGGTCGTTTTGTCGCCAACGTAGAGCACTGTCTTTCCACCACCGACACTAATGGAGATAGGGGTGTCGCCGATGGTCACTGGCTGTCCAGGGGCTAGCGTCTGGCCTGCAAGGACGTATTTGGTGGTTCCGCCGATGATGGTAGTCATGATGTTCGGCTGTTCAACTGTAGCTGCGGCAACGACGTGCACTTCAGCGGTGGGCTTGGGGAGTGTTGTTGTCATATCGCCAGCGCTGAGTATGGTTGAGCCCGCTGCGTTGGTGGTGAGGCCAACTACAACGTTACCGATGGTGACTGGGGTGCCAATGCTAAGTGTGGACGACCCAATCGCGACCTGAAACTCAACTTCTTCAGTAGTCGTCAGCACTCCGTCCGGCAAGGTCACTGTTGGTCTCCGTGTAACAGCGATTGGCTGGACCGTGATTCCACCCTGCGTTATGGCGGGCGGTGGTGGGAAGTCTGTGATGGTCTTACTAGGTATTGTCGTAACCTGCGGTTGATATTCATTTGGATTATGTGGCACTGCTGTCTGATCTGTATGTGGATATTTCGTCCAGGGGTCATCCGACACTTCCACTGGCCTATACCTGGTGTTCTGAGGGGGATTTGGGTCTGGATGACCTGTCTTGCCCCAGCCATCTGCAGAACTCTCAAAGTGCGCAATCTCCGAAGTGACGGTTCCCCAGTTCTTTGCAGAGCTTTCGGGATGCACAGTGGACGTTGTGTCCTCCCAACCTGTAGCAGAGCTCTCATCGTGCACGGTAGGCTTAGGCTCGGGTGCAGGCAAGGTGATGCTGAATTCAGGCAAGTCGATGGTGATTATGCTTTCGATGACAGTGCCAATATCTATTATTGAGGTTGAGCCCTTGGACCCAGGCCCCGCCGTGGTGGTTGATATTGGGACATCTAAGTCGGTTTGGGTAGCGTCGATGCGAACCTTGCTGTTTATGTCTTCAAAACCGCTCACGGTGCTTTCACCGTGGACTTTTGGTCTCCATGAAGATACACCAGTAGGACTGGTAGTTACCACGAATGTCGAATGAATGTCAACGGCTGTGGCTTCCAGTGAATCCACCGTCGAATTGAGCTGTGCTGTGGCGTAACAGTCAGTGTCTAGCTTAACGGGCGGATACGGGAATAGTGCAACGGGCGCTCTCGTTTACGTACGATCATTTCGAATCGCAAAGGCCGAAGCAGAACCCACAACAGCCAGGAAGTGCAAGACGCGCGAAACGGCCATGTCGATTACCTAGGTGGCGAAGGGACAGCGTCCAAGAGGAGCAAAACAACACAAAACTGAGAAAGAATTGGCAATTGATAAAGCGAAAGACAAACCTGTGGCTGCAGTTCTAAGTTGCAATCTTATTCTTCAAGACTTGGCTCAGCCTTCCGGCGCAAAGGGCCTGATCTAGGTAGGGCTTCCGCGCACGGCCCTTTTTACGATGCATATCATGCACTCCTTCTAGGCGAAGGCGCGATAAAGCACATGAATGCTTGAAGAACGAATATCTCGAGAGACAGGCATTCAAAACGAAATCAAAATCATCCGTGGAAACGTGGGTTGGGCTCGTAAAACAACATCGTGCTTTGGAGGTCGGAAAAAATGTGCATCCTTCGACTTCTGAGTTTGGAAGGTCATACGCATCGCCGGTCAGGCCCCCTCGGCCTTGCTGACACGATATACTCCTCGCCTGTGAGGTTCTGGACGCAATATGGATCCATGTCCGTATGGCGCTTTAACACAGATGTTAAGGTGGACGCCTTTGAGGTGGAGTGAAGCTGAAGCGAAGGGTTTGTATGTGGTTGAAGCTCCTCGTTCCCCGCATGCACGGACGTGACCACCTTCACAGGCGCAAACACCAACATCCATTATCACGACATCAGACATCAAGGATGGGCCGAAACTGAGGGATACTGGAAATTTGAGGGGAAAACCTATATGCTCTAACGTCCGGAATCGATTGTGTTTGTTGATAAATGTCCTTATGCTACCTTTGTAACTAGAGGAGCAGCTAGACGAACTAATGAGACGGTCTAATTGTTCCCACGCATCTAGGAGCCGATCTAAAGGCGTCAACATCAAAACAATATCTTGCGGAGCCGTTGGGATGATTCAATCCACTGTATTGACAAAAGCTCAGTGTCAGGCTTCTATCATCCGTGTTGCATTACCAAAGCTGCGCTTGCTTGTCACTCATAGCACCCGAATAATTAATCAAAGCCGAAGTGTACCAACTACAACTCCCCTTCAGAAATCCTGGAACGTGTTGTTTCTCCAGTATTCTCAGTCCTATCAATCTACCTCTAGATCTTCTCCAATGGAACCTTGGTATTGTAGGCATAATGCATCCATCAGTCTGTGCGAACTGGAGTTGCAGTCCAGCCTTCTTGAAGAGTTCATCGTATATCTTCGCAGCCATCGGTCTTACATCGTCGTAGGGAATCAAGTTGCCCCATGACGATCTTGCAAAACGACAGAAATTGAGACGAATGTTAGTGAGCTTAGGAAATTCACCCTGGTGCTTGAGATCAGCAAGGATTTTCATAGCGGCTGGTACCTCATCTGAAGGATGAACGTAGCGAAGGACCAGAATCGACAAGGTGCTTGGGATACGCTGACGTAGGACTTTGACGATGCTGCACGGGTCGCTCATCGCTTTTACGTCCAGAAACCCGTGCCCATATGGCATTTCCAGAAACCCGAATTTGCTGTACTTCGAAAGTCGGGGTGATTTGCTCGGATGTGTTGAGTAGAGAGTGAGATCTTGTAGAGATTGCTGCGAGTCTTCAAGGCAGTCGACGATAAGGTCTTCCGAGAATTTATCGTTTCGGCTCTCTGCAAGACTGCCAACGGCAGGTATGTACCGATGGGTAAGCTTTTGCCCAGACAGCATGGCTCGAAGCATTTGGCAGTCGACTTGAGAGTCTATAGCAGAGAAGTCCTGGAGCTTCTGGTTGGACATCATGCTCCTTGCCTGCCGTGGTGTCTCAACGATGAAATGAGCTAGGTGTAGGCGCTCAAGGTTGGGGACCAACTCCAGAAAGCTCATGGTTGTAGTATGTACTGAATCTCTACGGGAAGTCAGATGGCCACAGAGATCCAACTCACGAAGAGCTCGCAGAGCGGTACCAGATTTTCCGAGGAAATGGTACCAATCGAGAATTGGGTAAGTCGACATACCGTCAATGCAGAGCAATGTCAGATTGGGGAGAAGAGCAAGCATCAAGACTACTTGAGCGTCCTCTACGCCATGCCTTAAAAGCCGCACAAAGTCCTCGTCGTTCTTCAGTGTGGAGCCGACGACCACAGTTCTTTTCGGCGGAGGGACGTAAGGACTATCGTTTTGTGGTGTGAGACCGATCCTCACGGCTGTCTCCTCGAAGAGCTTGAGTGCTTTCCTTTGAGTAGTTGTTGGCCCGTTGACTGACACGAATACGGGCCCAGTTCGCCTTGAGCGCATCCTGTCGTCTTCCCTGGACGTGATGACACCCAACCAGGGAGCTCCGGTCGCAACTTCGAACTCAGATCGCCAGCCTCGAATGTTCAAAACCTTAACCATAGCTGCAAGGTCAGGACACTCACAGATAGTGCGCAAAAATAAGTGGTGTGGTGCCTTGGAAGGTGCATCGCGGTTGGTGTAAGCAGCATACAAAGCTTCAGAAGCGGAGGCCTTCGTTGCCTTACAAGTCAAGGCAAGCGCGCAGTGGGATGACTGATCGAGAAACTCCATGATTGCGTCCAATAGCTCGGTTGGAAGGTATATGAACCCAAGAAGTTCCGGCTGCTGTACCGCCAAAGCTGTGTCATGAGCCGAGTCCATGTTGTGACCGGCTCCAGCCCCTGGCTCTGGCTTCGCCATGATCAGGCTGAAATCGAATGAGTGAATGATAGTGCAGTACAAAAGGCGAGAACTTACGCAGACGTGATATGTGCCTCCATGGTTGTGAGTACTTCCAGCGTTATGTGCAAAAGGGAAGCTGCAGGTGGGCAAACGATTGGCAAACGGCGGGGAAGAAGCGCTTTGTACTTTCCCTGGTAATAGAACCATCTAGATTGCGGTCTCTAGCAATCAGATTCTGTGTTAATGGGAGCTATTAGGCAGCGCTTGCAAACGCTTCGTCCTTCACCTAGGGCAGAGAAGAACCCTCGTGAGATCCAATGGCCACCAGTGCTCGGCTTGCGACCCACTCAAAGGTTGGATTGTTGCATATGCGGTCTGAATACACATATGGTGCCAAGAATTCGCAGGGCTGTACTGATTGCCAGATCCCCGAGCGTGTGAGCGGAAGAAACCATGTCGTGGTGCGATGTACTCTGAGAAGAACTTGGAGCTGTGATCCGAAAAAAAAAATACAATAGGACACTAACAACTGTGATTGACTGCTCGTGCATGCTGAAAGCGAACGCTTAAAAATTGATATATAGTAAAACAATGCGGAACGCTATACAAATGCCATCATTCCATAGACTGGACTCGGCTCATCTCTGCGCCATCAATGCTACGCCAAACACCTACGCAATGCAATGCTGAACCTGAATCCCAACATATCAACATATCAACATAATACTATGGCCAGCTAGCCCACTATGCCATCTGTGCCGGCTCGATCGTATTTCTCTTGTCCTCCTCTATCTTCCTTCTTTCCTCTTCTTCCTTCGTCTTCCTCTCCTCTTCTTCTTGCCTCAACGTCTCCTCTGTCTTCTCCCATACCTTAGCGTTGGGGTTCCACTCATGCCCATTAAACTGAGTGTTCACCAACGCGGTCTCCTTGTACTCATCTGTCAAAATCTTGTCATAGCTATACGGCACCTTCGCCATAACGCCCTCGAACATTGTTTCGCGCATAGGATACAGCTCGTCGGTACGATAGCGGTGGTAGTTCTTGCAGCTCCAGATTCCCGGCTGGGTGTCCGGATGTGTCTCCGAAAGACCAGTGATGTCGATGAAAAGGCCGTTGCGCACGTCAATCCAACGCGCATCAATGATATTCATGCCGTTGCCACGCTCACGTTGCCAGATCCAAGGGTTGACGTCGAGGAGATAGGTTCGTTTAACTTGTTCGTCATCGGAGGTGTAAGAGTAGTTCGTCTGGTTGTAGGCTTCGCCAAGGTGGTGGAGGGTTGCGCCGCTGACTTGAGTATCAAGGTCAAAGTCCCAGGGGAGTCGCTGCAACAATAAGTAAAGATAGGGCGAGGGATGAGAAGGTCAACATACCTGGCCGTTCCACCACCATCCTAGTAATGTCCCGTGGGCAATCCATGTGTCGAGATCGTTGGCACGGAAAAAGTCTAGGTATGCGCGCACCATGTGTTTTTGTGTGTCTCGTCGCTCTTCATCTGAAACGATGCCATGGAAGTAGCGCTTGTCATAGTGGCCGAGCGTCATATCGCCTCTATAAGGCATCAGTAACCTGGCCGATGATTACACGGAGCTGAAGTCACCTACCCGGGCTCATGAAAGTATTTGCCGTCCCCGTCATCTCTTTTTACGATTTCGATTTCCGAGTCTTCGGGTGTATTGGCTGTACCGTCAAGCTTGGATGTCGGTGCTGCTATCGAGCTTGCGATAATTGTCGCCACGACTGTGCATATCGATAACCTCATGGTGAGGCTGTACTCCTACTCCAGTATCGATGCGATGATGATGCGGTGATAAGAAGATGGCGCTCCAACTGTGATGTAGTTGCCAGTCGTAAGGAGTACTTAGTCGTTCAATTAGGCGTTGGGGTATAGCCCTGAGGTCATTGAATGGCGAGTTCTATGTTCGGAAAGAGGTCGCGTGCTTGTCTTACGTATAGTGAAAGAGCGTATTGCCACTGGACTCGGCAGGCACAGCAAGTGTGTATAAGGAAGAGCTAAATGCACACCAAACAAGCACGACGTGGAGAGAAGTAGAAGAAGAAGAAGGAACACAGACGACTGCGGCCTGACGCGCATGCCTTGCACTTATCTCACCTACCCACGTAACCCACCCCTTCCGCCGCATCTGCTGCGTGGCGTCCATGTTACCCCGGAGTAGTCGGCAGTCGTAATCCTAGCCATGTCGACCACAATAGGCAGGGCTGGCGCCGTTAGATCCGAGTGCCGAGTACGAAATGCTTGTTTAAAGGTGGGACGACCAGTTACGCGCGGCCATTGAGAATCAAGCTTTGTGATACGACACGGCAGCGGATCGCTGGAACGACACCAAGACGACCTTTCCGTTCACGATGTGGTGCTACAGGAACGCTTGAATGCTGTGGCTCGTAAGCAGGTTTCTGTTGTAGTTTCGTGTGGCTCTGCACTGGAAGTGTGAATGGTCGGCATCTTGAGAGCCTAGTCCGTCAGGCATACGCACTCCCCTGCCACACCTTACTAGGTCGCGTGCGTTATGTCCGTAAAGGGAGATCTCCGTTTGATTGCCTCGTCAGCGATCCACGCCATTTGAGGATTGAAGAGGTCGTGACGTATGCTTTACTACGCGTGCTTCATCTCCACCTTTACTGATATTTTTGCATGCCAAGAACCAGGGTTTGCGGTCCTTTCTCCTAGGTGCTGATCTGATACTTGCTCATCTTGCATTCTTCAGAGACCATCGTGAATGGTCAAAGGTGTCTGCCACAGTTCTTGCGTGATAGTAGAACGATGCACGTTTCAGCCGCTGCAATTATGTGGCGCAAGCCCGTTAATAACAAACTATTGGGTGTCCGCGTAAGCGGGTCACAGGGCGACAAAGTTCATGCAAGCCACTGTCGTGGGGCACCTCTAGTAGAGCAGCATGTTTTCTGCTCTGAGGAAATGTTCTGCAAAATTTGACGCATCGGCTTGCTGCAAACAACAATGGTTCTGTTATTACAAGACATGACTTTTCATGCCATTCGGCAAAGATGCTCTATGCCCAAACGCTTGACCCTCACAAACCATCATACGCCTAGAAGAACGGAAGCTGCACATGCTCATGAGACGTCCATAGCCTCGGTGCCGTTGGTGACAGTGAAAGATACGTCGCCTGCGTCGCCGATCAGACGCTTCTCGGACTCGCTAACGAACTGCACCGGGTTAGTCGCAATACTTAAGATTGCACCAGGACAAACTTACCTTCACGCTTCGTGTAGGGTCGTAGAAGAGCGAGAAGCTGCGTTGGACATCCTCAATGCTAACTTCTGGTCCTTGCCTCTTCTTGCGTACTAGATCCGAGGTAGTGATGAGGTTACTGGCGTACCTCAGCCCGGTCTCCAGCCCGATTTTGGTAAGAAGCGCCAGGGCATCAGGCGAAATATCGACCTCCTCTTCCTGTGCTCGTATCGAGATAATCTGCTGCATCTCTTCTGAGTTGTATGCGTGTGTGCTGACAATCACTACGCGGTCCAAGAAGTCCAAAGGCAGTCCGTGTGGTGACCTGTAGTCAGTGCCCCTGATCTGTGTGTTGCCCCTGTTGCTTGCCATGATGACAATAGGTGCCAGCTCGTCTTCGAGAGCCCTGTTGATGAAGGAGAAGCACTCGATATCGAGCATGTGAACCTCATCGATGAATAGAACACCAGGGACAATCACAGCTTTGCCCTCCTCTTTCCACTCTGCCACCTTGGTATTGATCTGATCGCGCACCTCGCTCCGGATCTCGCCTGTGTCGCCAGAGAAGAGTGCTAGAAAGCCTTGTGATCTCGAGTTGATGACGTCAATCTCATGCAGACTGACAGTGTGCACCACCTCGCGCCGTTGCTGGAGCTCGCCCTCGGGACATTGTACGAACTTGGTATCGATGCCCATCGCATCGTAGTCTCTCGATCGTGTGTAGGAGCGGCCGAGTTTCGAAATCTTGCCTGACGCCTTATCGATTGAGATGATATCGCCTGCCATGATCTTCTCTTTGGTCATGGCATCGATCATCTTGGTGCCCATGTCGTAGATGGTCTCCATATCTGTGGTTTTGATGGTAAGCTTGCCTTGCTTGTTGCTCTGCGTTTACTCAGTATCAGCTCAAGCCCAGTGGTCGCCCATACGTACCCCTGTGACGCTGCGATCGATCTGGATCTCAACGACCTCGCCCTCGATGACCTCGCTCTCTTCTGTTATCCGTACGCCAATGGACTTGCGGAAGGCCTGCGTGAGCGCTTCGGTCTTGGACATCTCCAAAGAGAAGATCTCAGACGATGCAAGCATAGTGAACGGAACGTCTGGTCCTAGCGACTGTGCCATGCCCATTGCGATGGCTGTCTTTCCCGTGCTTGGTGGCCCAGCAATCAGAACTGCGCGCCCGGCAATCTTCCCTTCCTGTGCCATTCTCAGGATGACTGCCGCAGCCTTGCGCGCCTTTTCCTGTCCAACAAGTCCCTGCGACGAGCCCTTCGGCTCGAGTGTGTCCGGCTCGACTCCCAGACCGCGAATGTGCGAATGCGCCGCGATGAGGTTTAGGCCGCGGAGCTCCTTGCTCTCGGCAATGGTTGTGATGGGCTACAGGTCATCAGTAGAGATCTCGCAGAGCTCAAGGCATCACCTACGACAGCCATTTTGAAGTATGAAGTGTGTTGGGTGAGAGACGGGTGTTGCGCTTCGTTCGCGACTTCTCGCGATGAGCTCTCACTTCTAGCCCTGCATGCACAGACCACCTGCATCAACGCGGCGCGACTACCTTCACCTGAGTCCTAAATATAAGCGTCCCGCCCATCGCTTTCTCTGTGTTTCCTCCTTGTACATCGCCTTCAGCACTGTTCTACGTAGCAGTGTTTCTCTCCGCACTCGAGTCGCTGCCTAGTGCACGACATGCACGCTCGATTCATCTCAACGGCTCTAAGCGCTTCAACCTTAGCACACCAGCGCAGTTCATCAGATTTGTCGGCCGTGACCTGAGTAAAATACGCTCTCTACACACAGCCGGTTTCTCAACACTATTGTGCCCACACGTGCGTACAGCCCTCTTCGTGACTACAAATGTTCGCATTCTTTTTCGAGGTTGGATACTCACACAACACGCTAGCGGATTGCTAGCGCGTCATGCGACCCATTCTTTTGGGGCCAATTTGCTAACATGGTAACTTCGCAGAGCACGACTAGTCATCGATCGAATTGCTCGTTGTGCTAGGGAAGATCAGCCCCATGGACGGGCGGAAGAGGGCTGCCGCGCCGCGGTCTCGAGGTAATAGTCCTCCAACGCAACGGAGGCGCCAATCCGAGCAATCCTCAGTAACAGACAGGGTTAGAGTCCTCCCAAACGAGTAGAGCTAACAGAACTGACCAGATGCTATAGTACGCAAGTTCAGCATATCCTACGGTTATGCCTAGTCCGCCATATTCTAGGAACAGTTCTGTTACTTGTTTAGGAGCCCATGCGCGGACTGGGCCTGCGTTGTACCCAACAAACGAACGCCTTGTTGACCAAAACAGACGTAACAGCAGTCGCGATGTGTTGCACGGTCCTGAACGGCCCCAGAATGGCGCAAGTTCAGCAAGTTCTCGAAAGACCAGTACGGATCACAGTCCTATGCAAGTCATGTCACCAATGAGCAATGGCAGTGGGTCCAACACACCAGTGCAACTCGCGCCTACTGTACCCTCTATGATGCCAGTGACACAGACCCAAGCACCAACCCCGAGTGCCGCCATGGACACATTAAGCACCTTGCGATCACACAAGTCCCTTTCTATTACAAGTGCACCCCAAACTACCGATGGCTCAACTACGACAGAGGTCAAAGCTCTGAAGGCGCAACTAAGGGCAGCGCAATTAGTAGACGCAAAACTGCGATCTGACATTAAGAAACTTGAAGATCAAGTTCGGCAGTTTGAAACGCTTCCAGCTCAATTAGCAGCATTAAAGGACTGGATCGAGCAACAACAACGTGGGGCGGCAAAGGGGCCATCACCAGACGATATTGAACGTCGACTCAGTGTTCTCGAGAGTCGTGAAAATATCGAGCCTGCTCAGTTCGTCCAATTAGAGTCGGATGTTCAGGGTGTGAAGCTGGATATCAAGAAACTGGGTTTGCTTCCGGAACAACTCAAGCAACTGCAAACCTCAGCTACGCAGCATGGCAAGGAAATAGCCGAAGCGTTAGCAAAGAGCGGCAAGCTTAAGGACGATTTGAACGACCTCGCTACTGTCAAGGAAGATGTCCTGGCATTCAAAGAGGAGCGAAAGGCTCTGAAGGGTGACGCATTCAAGGTCATGATTCAGACAGCAATTCAGCCCGAGATCAAGAAGATGGACATCTTCCGGACCGAGCACGCCAAGATGCTTGAGATCTACAAGGCTAGATCCATCACGGACGAAACTGTTCGACAGAACATCGAGGGTCTGCAAGGTACATTACGATCAATACAGGAAGAGCAGAATCATCTCTCCAGCGAACATATGAAGTTATCAGCTAAGACAGACAAGCACTCTGTTGACTCCAAAGACTTGAAAGATCTGCAGAACATTGTCTGTAGCCTTGGAGAGGATAGCGAGAGGCTTTCCAAAGAGCAACAGAAGGCTAGCGATAGAGTTGCGAAGCTTGAGGTAGCTCCAGATCAAGCTGTGCGCTACAATCACTCCTATCTCGCTCCTATCTCAACCAAGGTGGAAGACATTTCAAACAGACTTTGTTCACTAGAGGATCGTGTTGGAGGAGCAACCGGACTCAGCATGATCATCGATGCTGTTCAAGACGACGTCGAGAAGATGGAGAGTGACATTCACACCCTAAAAGGTGATGTTGGTGTGGTTCGTCAAGGTTTCAAGGCAATTTTTGCTGACAACCTTGATCCGTTCAAAGCATCAGTTGAAGAGCATTTAAAATCGCATGACCAGAGCTTGAGCCAGCATTCCGAAACTTTGGTCACATTGCGGGAAGCTGCAAATTCGCATAGCGAATGTTCCGCTCCTAACTTTTCAGCTCCACAGCTTTCAATGCTCAACAACATGGTACAGAGTACAACCGATGTCAAGCAACTCTTGTCTCGTCTGCAAGACTCTGTAAATGTAGAAGTAGAGCGGCGAAATGCAGCTGTTGAGAGCTTAAGGCAGCAGGTGGCCAGCAAGCAGGACACTGTCAACGCAACTCAAGCAATCGATACTGTTAAGGCTGCCGTGCGGAATCTGCAGAACCAGTACGACAATATATCTACGGATGATCTCCACCAAAAGATGGTACATTGGTTCCTACAGCAATATCCTTCAACCCCCGCAAACGTCCTTCAGCAACTCTCTGTCATACAGCACAAGGTCGGACAAATACAACACTTCACGGATCAGATCAATCAAATCCCGAATGGTGCACAAGCACTAACCGCACTGGCGCAGATTGGGCCGCAGCTTACAGCCCTTGTGCAATCTCCACCAGGATCTAGCGACTCCTCAGAAGAGCTTGCAAAGACCAACGAGGCACTAAAGGCTATCAACGAATCAGTGACGCTTGCGAAGAGGCAGACCGAGAGTCTAGCAAGGACCGTTGCAGGCTTGCAAACATCCATGCACTCGCTTAACTCGAATCAGACGTCTTTTGTGAGAACGGAGTCTCTAAACGCGTTGGAGATATCAATCAGTACTCTGCGAGACAATGTTGATGCTCGATTTGCGGAGGCACTCCAGGCTCGCAACGAGTTCGTGACTAGCAGGATCAAGACGACGTCCGATCAAGTGGAGAGTCTTGAAGCCACCATGTCCACGATCCGCGCCGAGCTGAATGAATACAACGATCCTGTCAATAAGGAGCTCATAGGTCGCCTCCCAACCATCTTCTTAATAACTGGCCAACTACAATGGGTTCTTGAGGACTTGAATCAAAATCTACCGAAAGGAGCACTAGAAATCGAGTGGTTCCGCGATTTGCCCGCCGAATGGGACATCCCATCACCATATCCTAATGCGAGTGGCAAAGCTGCGAGCAAGGGCAAGAACAAGCAGTGATCAGGTATCGGATGTGAGTATTGAGAGCATGCACATCTTTCCCCTATGTACAACACCATAAAGCCTTTTGTGACTTTCCTGTACGAGTACACAATTTTGTCCGATGTCGCAGTGACGGCTAGGATCATACCGAAAAGCTGGACGTTCCTGGCGGAGCATGGCGTTACTGGTTACGATACCCAACACGATGTATATACCCTTTCATAGTCTTGAATAATTAATCATGTCTAACGTTTCTGGATGAGTCTCAAATCGGTATTCTGTCTTTGGCTGAATGATGCAACATGATTAGCGATTGCCAAAGAGTTTCTCGCTTCTAAAAGAAAAGCTATGTATCCGAGCGTAGAGCTGTCCCAAAGCGTCTCATCTTGAGAAGTCGGACATGGCTTTCAAAGGAGTACACGGCGATAAGGAAATTGCGCTAATTAACTCCGTCCAAAAGTTCGTGCTAGAGCTCTACGCTCCAAGCTCCAAGCTGGACTCCTCTTACACGCTTCCAAACTTGAGAACAGTGCAACTTCAAGCACACGTATAATATAACAGTACAATGGGGCCCATATCGCGACCGAAGACCACAGCCGCCGCATCAACAGCGCCGCTAGCAGCCACAAAACCCCAAGCCTCCGCACCCGCGCATGACGCAGACGCCGACACAGACACATCCATGGCCGACGCCGCAACAGCAGACGTACACAACCTACCCAGCTCAACCCAAGACGCCAAAAAGCGCAAACGCAAAGACAAAGAAGCTCACATCCTCCACCAAACCACCTTCCGCAAACCCACATGGTCCTACTTCCACCTCACCCTCATCACCCCAGACACAGCCTCGCAACCGTCCTCAAACCCCGCCGCGTCCTCAGAATCCCGCGATATCGACGCACTCACCGTATCTTCCCTCCTGCTTCAACCTCTCTCCGCGTACCTCGGCACCACGGGCGCCGCTGTCCCCATCGATATCCTGCTAACGAGCGGGCGTAGCGCATACGTGCGCATACCAAGGCAAGACGCGCGGGCGTTTCGCGCGGGTCTGAGCGGTTGGATTGGCGGGTGCGATGCGGGGAGTGTGGTGGGTGCGGAGGGGAAAGGGAGGGTGCGTGTTGCGTGGAGGGTTGTGTCTGAAGGGGGGAGTTTGGGGTTGTTGCGGGGGGCGGGGGAGGAGGTGTTTGGGGAGGAGGGGGTTGCGTATTGAATGCAGAGGAAAGTGAAGAAGAAGGGTTTATCTGACTGCACTGCCTTGAAAGGTGTGGGATGTGATGAGGTGCGGTCTGTAGGCTGGGGGACGTGAGTGGCCTTCTGATTGATGGAGCAAGGCTGCTGGATCGTCGGCCTCACCGAATCGAGGAGCTCTGTTTGGTGTGGGTTGTAGAGACGCCGCACGAAGGCAGGAACACTCATCGAGTGCCTGGCAGTCAAGTGTACCAGCATCACACCAGACAACACGCAACACGCGACGTTGGACCAATCTAACCGCCCACCTTTCACTGTCGACTCGACTCGGCAAGCCGAATCTACATGCGAACAAACCAGACTCAAGCGACATCCTCCCGCGATCACCCTATAAACCAGGAGTCCGGGTCCTCATCGGTGCAGCAGCATCTCCGCAGCCATGGACGCATACTCCTAGCGCACACACGAGTTATCAATGACCGTCGTTATCAGTAGACTAGTGCTCGTCTGAGCGTACGAAACGCATAACCTGGTGCAGCAGGAAGTACGCAAGAATTAATCGTCCAAGAATCCAAGAATCAATACCCTTGTGTATCACAGCCTTCCTTCAACCCAATGTCATGCAGTCTAGCACCATGCCATGTCTCACATTACTACATCACTGTCCCTAGTCTGACTTTCCACGCAGACTCGTCGTCCTCGCACCTCCCTTCATTCTACAAGTTTCTGGTCTTCATTATATTTATATTTATGCCGTTCACGACACTTATTCACATGCACGACACGTTCACTCATACAACCCACCGTTTTGGGCAAGCACCACAATTCTGACAACAAATTCACACTCTAGAAAGAAGAATGCAATCCATTCGAATTAATAAACAGAGAAAACACGCTCAATTCAATTCAATTCAATTCAATCCATGAAAGATTCCTGCTTTGCAATGCACCTTACCATTCTACCGCATAAACAAGCAAGACAGACAAGATACGCAGTGCTCTAACTGATCCTGTACTTTGAAATCGAAAGCTGAAAACGGTGTATCCTTCTTATCGTGCCCGACGCAACATTCTTCAATTCCAACGCACTGATTCTCGTCGAGCGAGTGAGTCGATGAATTCATCTTCCCGCTCGCGCTGCGCTTCCTAAGGCTTTTGTTTGTGCCGTTTAACATGGTCATCGTCTTCATTCTCCTTCTTGGATATGGTATATTTTGTCTTGGCTATCTTGCTCCGTTTTCGGTCTTGCTCCGCCTTCTTCATGCGCATGTCCGGATCGTGGTACTACCATCCCGGCTGCGACGGGCCCTGGTGTCCTCCCTGTTGGCCGCCCGGACCACCGTAGCCACTGCCCTGGCCTGGAGGAGGAGGGTATTGTGGTGCGCCGCCGTACTGGTTGTGCTGGTGGTTGTCGTAGTTTTGCGGGCCGCCGTAGTAGCCTTGGCTGCCGCTTTGGTTGGCAGGACCGCCGTAGCCAGCTGCTTGGATTAGCTCATGTCTCAAAGGTACTAACGATAGTGATGCTTACCTTGTGCGCCGTATCCACCAGGACCCTGTTGCCCGTAGCCTCCGTGCTGCTGGGGCTGTCCACCGTATCCAGCTTGGGAACCGTACTGACCCTGCTGTTGACCTGCGCCGTATTGGCCAGGGGGCCCACCGTGCTGCTGCTGGCCACCGTAACCGCCGTGCTGCTGTGCGGGTGAGGGCGAGCCGTAGCCGTGCTGACTCTGAGGAGCGCTGTTGTGCTGGCTTTGCGGGGCGCTGCCGTGCTGGCTGCCTGGCTGGTATGATGTTGGCGGGGCGCTGCCAGTGTATGTCCCGGAGGAGGGCGCGCCTGAGCTGTGGCTGTAGCCGAAGTTGTTGTTGGAAGGCTTGTTATGCTGCGGTCGTCAGTACATAGAGCATCTCTTCTGTGGTTTGAGTACTCACCGATCCACCGCCCATCAGGCCACCGAGCATGCCTCCAAGGCCACCGCTGCTTGACGACTGATTGCCGTGGCTCTGATTGCTACCACTGTGGTTGTTGCTGCTGCCACCGTGGCTGCTACCACCGCCAAGCAGTCCACCCAGGGCGCCGAGTCCACCACTCGACTGATTACCGTGGCCTCCAGAGCTGCTCTGCTTTCCACCGCCAAGCAGCGATCCTGCCAGCTGGCCGACGAGGTTGCCCGATCCACCGCTGCCGTGACCTCCACTGCTGCCGTGGTTCTGCTTTCCGCCGCCAAGGAACGAGCCTGCGAGCTGACCGACGAGGTTGTTAGACCCGCCGCTGCCGTGGCTCTGCTTGTTGTTGCCCATGAGCGCATTCATGGCGAAGCCGCCCAGCGAGCGGTCGCCGGTCTGCCCTTCACCGCCAATACCTCTCGACCCGTCGGCGACATCGCCAGGCCCGTCCGCGCCGGCGGGCTTGTTGTACGGATTGGTGTTCTGCGCGGGCGTGCCGTGGTGGCTCCCGCCGATGGGGGCTTCGCTCGTGGGCAGGTCCCATTGCGAGACGCCGGTGCTGATCTGGACGTAGTAGTACTTGCGGCTCCTGCGCATGTGTTAGCAGGGCAGCGCGGGGCATGCATGCGCGCGGTGGTGCACGTACGCGTTGTCCCACTGGGCGATCCAGCCCGCAGGCAGCTTCGGCAGATTGGGGTCGGTAGGGCCTGAGTCGGGGGAGACGGGCGGGTGAGGAGGCGTGGGCGCAGCCATGTTGGGCTCTGGGCGGCGGCGCGGGGTATAGAGAGGGCGCGGCGAGGGAAAGCGGGCGCGGGAGTCGAGTGCGCAAGAGGGAGGGAGGTGTGGAGAGGGAGACGGTGCAGGTCCGTGTATGCACGAGGCGCTTAATATGAGGCAGGAGCGATGGGGCTATGGCCCTGGCTGCTAGCGGTCGTCGACGGTGATGCTCTCAAACGGCCATGCCCCACATCCCTGTCCGGCCTGCGTCAGCGGCCTGGCTCCGCCCCCGAGCTTCAGCTTCGTTGGAACACCGAGGAACTGCAAAGCCACACTTCTGGACAAACACCGATCATAAGAACATACTTGGCCTATAGGAATGCCCGGTGCTTGCGATTATGCTCGGTTTCCAATGCTTCCTGCATCGAGACATAGCCGTGGCCAAGGTGGCGGCCCGACGTGCCCAACTGCTGATACCGCCGACTGATACGCCCGTGAATGTAGTCCTCCAACGCCAGCCCAATGCACTGCATCCCAGACGTCCTGATATCGTGATCCGTGAAAATGCACATGTCCTGTCCCAAACACCGTTACCAAGCATACCCGCCCTCGTCGTTGGCTTCATCGTTGCCATTCCACTCGTCATCGCCACTGGGCTCAGCATCGAGGAAGTCGGCTTCAGCGTAGATTTCCTCTCGTGGCCGGAAGTTGTCGATGCGGAAGATGACCGTGTGGCAGCGGCCTTGCACAAACGACACCTGCTCCTCCTCTTCACCCTCCTGTTCTGACCCTGATTCCTCCGACTCTTCGTCGTAGCTTGCATTCGCCTTGGCTCGCGAGCGAAGCCGCGTCGACCCCCATTGCTCGTCCTGCGTCTTGCGTCTCGACAAAAGGGGCGCATCGCTGTCGCTCTGCTCTGCAGCTTGACCTTTTGCCAGCTCGTCTGACACGCCCTCGATGAAGGAGTCCACCTTCTCTTCCTCCGCTTGCGGTGCTTCTTGCGCTGTCGTGACTTGCTTCTCTTTCCACAATCTATATGCTTTGAGCGACGCAAGCTGCGGGTTCGGCGGCTCCCACTTCCTTGCAAACACGGCTTGGAAAGTAGCAGTCCACTTCCTCCTAAACTCCGCTCGCTGTCGCCAATCCGTATCGACCATGGCAATAATCGTGACATCCCGCAGATCGGGCAGCTCTTCGGCCGAGTCGATCAGCGACTGGAAAAAGGTACTGGCTGCTGTAGAGTCCCACTTGCGCAAGTACTGCATGTCAAGCGTGCGTAGAGTTGACGGCCAGGTGGGCACCTCGTTCTCGCCAAGCAGAGATTCATACAGAGGTTCGTTGTCCGAAGACATGACAAGCGAGCTGTAGTAGGTTGTGTCCATCCGCAAGACCTCCAATCTCGGACAAGACTGCTTCAGGTCAACGAGGAAAGATAGATCGAGAGCCTGGTTGTGGTGGAGAACGAGCTCCTCCAGATGAGCACCATGAGTTGTGAGAAAACTAGACAGTGTGTCCGACCGAATTTCTCCACAATTGACGATGCTCAAGCTGACAAGGTTGGTTGGCAGCAGTGGCAGAAGGCGACCCCTGACGATACCGCACGTTTCGAAAGTCAGAGACCTTAGATTAGGCAGCACTGCTAGTGCAGAGCCGACCAGCTCCTCCATGGTAGGTTCTGGGTTACCCTCTTCTTCTTCCTCTTCCTCACGAGACGGTTCTGGATGATATTTGACCAGTGTGAGTTCTCGCAGGCTCTGAAACGCTTGATCGCCATGTATGCTCTTCATCCATAACGGTCCATGCTGGCAGAATGTGCTGTTCCACCGCCAACCGTGGAGTCGCAACTCAGTCTCGCGCAGTGCTGTGAAGAGCTCCTCTGGGTAGACCCATCGACGAACTCGCCGCAATCGTGGGCGAAAAGGCGGCCGGTCGATGGGATCAAAGATGTCAATCTCGCGTAGCGTGGTTAGTGACTTGACCAGCGAGGCTAGATCGACGACACTGTGCGTTGGGTCTGTCAGGGTAGACATCTGGGTTGCGTCCAAGGTCAACCGCTTTGGCATCACTTGGTAATCTTCGTGCGATCCGCTTGGTGGCTGTATGAGGTGATGAACGAGGTCTCTTCGAGTCTGCCTCATGGCGAAGATGGGTGGGTTGCGATACAGGGCTGTCAGCGCTGGCTTTGTGAAGGTTGAACACATGCGCGCCACTTGTACCAGCCAGGGTATCGAGGTCATAGGCTTCAAGTTCTCATCGTGCAGGGGATGCGACGCATACACAAAGACCTGAAGGAGGATATGGTACGGCAGAGATTGCCATGCTGGTTTGTGCCCATCAGATGGAATCGACATGACCTCTGGCGCTACCTCTGGTGCCTGGTTGGGCTTCCGTATCCGACCAATTACCAGCTTTTGCCTTGAATGTCCCCTCTCTCTGACCCTTCTAGTCCCTTGAGGTCGCGGCGATGGCACCGCTGATGCCTTTGTCCTGCGTTGCGTTGTCCTCATAGTCTCCTCAGGAACCTCAAAGTCTGCATCAGGGTCCTCTTCTTCGTCCGAACTAATGTCCTTGTATGAGACCTTGCGGTGTCGCCTAGTTCGCGACTCTTTATTTCGTTTTCTTGAGGGTTCGGGCGCGGCAGACGGTTCTGGTGTCGAGTGTCGACTGGAGTCATCTTCGGCGTGGTGCCTGGCAGATCGTCGAGAGGGTGCAGCACGCTTCCTTCGGGAGGTCTGCTCGTACCCGGAGCTTTCAGACAGGCCCTCATCGCTGCTTGGTTCCTTGTATGACACAGCACCGCGCTTGCGCTTTGTGGTTACAGCCATGTTCGTGCCGTGTGCGGATGGTCGCAGCTTAGCAGCGCATGAAGGGGGTGGTCTGTGACCAAAAGGCTACTGAGCCTCAAAACTACGGTCGCATGTACTCATAGAGCGGCTTGCAATAGCAGTTGCGTGTGCGCTAAGTAAGGCTATTGTGTGGGCATTCCAAAGGTGAAGGTGAGTGTAGTCGTCTGGCGACATCATCAGGCGCTAGTGATCGCCGCTAAATCCGGGACGATGTCTTGAGGCGCGACGCCACCCTATCATTCGTTCAATTTGCATCTACACTTCGACGACAAGATATGATTTACACCGGAGTCTGTAGCAAAGACTTATCCTGAAAAGCTTGTCATTTGGCGTTGCTATTCACAATAGAAAGGTACAACAGCTCCACTGGTACTTCTTCCGCTTGGCTGTCGTCTCACAGTTCACAACGTACCTGTGTCTTTTCCACCAATCGCTTCTGCTCGTAGGACAATGTCTGAATACCCATCGTCTTAATTGCAGATCACAGCCTCACGAACACATGGTCCGTGACACGTCAACCAGTCCTCCAAGTCTGGCGATACGCGAGGAGTGTCTGCACAGGATCCTGTTTGGATTCCTCACGCGATTGAAAAGCAAGTCGTAAGGATTGTACATCGTCTCTGTCGGCCCGCAATAGCGCTCCGATGGCCTGGCCGCTGGATACTCCCTGTCGGCTACGGCCCTTGGACCCGGGGGCAGAGTTACACACGTCGCAAGTGATTTCTACGGTAGCATTGGGATCGTTCTTGGAACACCACTGGTGGTCCGATGTGTCTGAGATATAATGGGCTCATAATCTATTGACAAGCGTCCTGCTGATGTCCAATTCGCGTGCTAATCCCTATTGACCCTTGAGCCGCCGAGTGACATGGACTTTCCGTGTTGAAGAAGTTCGCTTCCTGCATCTATACGGTCGCTAACCGTTCCAGTTCTGGCGTCATGTAATACCTCCTTTCTCTGTGCAGTAGCGCACAGCCGCAGCAACGCCGACAGCATGCAAGAACATGCAGCTTGAGTCATTTCCCAGCCAATCCCTTTTCCCAGTTCGCCACATCAACACCATCTGTAAACAGCACCTCGTGATCGCGGCCGCGCGCCTATGTGCAGCTTTATCGCGCGGCCAAACTGGGTTTTTGGGAAGTGAGGCAGGCGTTACATACAGCCCCTGCATTGGTACAGTGTCGGAAATCCTGGTGGACAGGCAAGTGTAACACCGAAGTCTACCCTCAAGTCGTAGGGTGAAACAAGATCTGTTGTCTGTGTTGCCTGGGCTGCTCTTGACGTCGTCTAAGCAGCTGGGCGCAGGGTTCCCAGCCTCCTCCTTTCTGCCCTACTTGTCAGCCTGCATGAAATCGACGTCGCCAGAGCGCGGCTTTTCATGTTTGAGTGGATAGCAAATGCCGTGCGTTGGCGTGCAGACCGAGGTGCAACCTAGTACAGGACGACGCTCGCTCAATGTGTTGACGATACTGCGTTGAAAGATGCCGATAGGCTGTGTTTGAATTCTAGTATTGATATTCTAATGTTAAATGTGTTTGTACAGAGGCCGTGAATAGAACTGATGCGCAACGCGTGGGACAATGCCCGTGTATCGTACATAGTGCAGAAAGATGGATTGCAAAGTTTGCCGCCCGTGGATACCAACTGATATAGCCCTCAGAGGTCATCGTAAATAGGAACAATAAGACATTAGGTAATCTGCTTTTGACATCTCAACATTTGCAGAAAACGTCGAAATGTACGACCAGTCAGACGGAGTAAGCTGGCCGAAAAGAAGCTGAAACCAAGAATGATGGGCGATGAAGTCCAGAAAACTGACGCTTAAGAAGGGACGCAAAAGAAACTTATGAACGATGTGCGAAACAAGAGTTCATGATCGTGTGCAAAGGCTTGCAAAGACCGTGCAGAAGACGCCATAAGATATGTAGTAGCATCATCTGGTCATCGTAATGGCGTGAATGTCGTTGAATGCTTTCAAAACAGAATTGCCGCCGTGGGTGCTTTTGAGACGAAGGAAACGCTTTCATATGCCGACCGTGTCTTTAAATGAATGAGGTGTCGTTGTTCGTGGTTGAGCCTCCTCAATCCCTTCCATACGCGTATCTCTATCTCTAGAGCCCGCTGAAGATGGCAAGGGAGCGGAGATGGGCGTAAAAGAAGAATATGCGTGGCTGCGAGTGGGATCCGCGGACCCATAGGCGAGAGGTGATTGCATCTCGCTGGAGTGTCGTTGGGGTTTCTCTAATTCCAATGGCTGAGGACGCGCGCGTCTCCTTTTGCCTGAGGATGACTCGGAACTTTGTTCCGTTTGAATCTGGTGTTGTGGAGTCATGGTATTCGTCGGTAATGCATGTATCGTCGTTTGCGGTGGGGTTTGCGCTTGTGGTTGCTGTTCCGGGCTGGGTCCAGAATGAGACGAGTCAGGATGCACAGTGATCGATTGTCGCCCTCTTCTTGGAGGTGGATAAACTTCACCGCGTGCTGCTGCCTCCTGCGCCCTTTGTTGTGCTTCTGCTTTCGTTGGCCTCCCCCGTTTCTTCTTGTTCGCGGGTTCGTTGCCAGCGTTCATCGAGGTCGCATACGCAGGGCCACCGGCGGGTGCATAGTCACTGGCATACGGATGCGGTGGTGGGCGAGGCTGTAGAAGGCGACCGATGGGAGCAGCGTCTTGCGGAAGCGGGCGCTTTCTGGCTAGTTCAGACCCAGGGTACATATTTGGGTTCGGTAATGGGGGACGGCCGTAGCCAGCGGCAGAGTTTGAATTGGCGATGTCGTTGTATGCTCTTTGGCATGAGTGGACCGAGCGACCTATAGGAGGCAGGGATTAGCATGTCGTCCAAGGTGCGATACACAATCGCCAACACCCATTGCTCGACGTAGGGTTGGGATGAGGCGCAAGTGTTCTGACCACGTACCAGGGGGGAGAGCCATGTCGTTCCATCGCACCTGGACTTGGTAGTCGCGAATGAAACCATAGAGGACATGAGAAGATACGGGAGCGGCCTTAATTATTTCGGCAAGTAGGTATATCTGGCAAGGAAGGTCAGCTTGGTTGAGATGGTGGTGAGCGGCGTGGGGCGACTCGATTTTCGCCAGGCGACGATACGTACCTTCTCATGCTCCGTCCATTGTCTCTCTGTTGGCGGCTGCTCCATGTTGTACGTCTCGACTAATGCCCGCGGGCAGACGCCGATAAGAAGTAGTCACGACGGATCCTAGTTAACTGCACCCAGACAAATCGAGCATGGAACGATCACAAGGACGTATAGTAAGTGCAGAATGCGGGCGCGAAACACCCTCGCGCGCGGTTGAACGACAGGGTCGACAAGGAATAGAACAAACGAGAGTCTTGAAACGAAACATAAACGAGTGAGAAGAAAAGAGCATCAGACGGACCCACGGTGGGCTCTGTTCGTCATGCCAGCGTAGGCAAAAGTTTGTTGTCAAAGAGACGAGAGCATGAGGCTGGTTTAGGAGAGAGGGTCAGTTCCTCATGGAAATTACAGTCGTGCATGGCTAGCGCGAGTTAACGGGTTGGTGCTTTCTCACATTCCTCACCCTCCCAGATCTGTCCCGCCGCACGTCTCCTCGATTAGGGACAGGCTATATTGCGGAATCGATAACGATGCCGACGTAATTGACCTTGGGGCCGCCTTCCCCTCTCGACCTGAACACCTCCAGGGTAGTGTTCATTGTCGATAAAGAACGCCTCGACGCCTCGTCAGCCAATCGCTAGTGACCCCTGCACGTCTCACCAGGGAGCAATCCTGACACAAAACGGTAGCTTCCAGCTACTGGCTCGGGCCCTGCCATGTTTCGCTGAACCGGGCTGCGCGCCGCAGACACGCTGGTACCTTTGGCATGGTCTGTGGATAGTATCCCCGGCATCCTCAGCTCTGGAGACAGGCAATGCAGCCGAGCGCGACAAGTCCAGTGCTGGAAATGGTTGACTGCTCGATGAGACGTGTTCTTCCACGGGCGCTTCTACCGTGCGCTTCGGCACTAGCTTCGCCGGGAAGAGACGAGCTCAAGTGGACAGTCCGTGCTCTATTGTCTCTCATCCCACCAAAACGGTCAACGGCGGTTTGGAATTTCAAATGGCGATGGCATGCTCTGCTACCCAGCATAAAAGGGTTGCAGTTGTGTTGCTCAGTGGCTGGCATTGTGCGCATTCTTATATTCTACCAGTGACAGAAGTTCGCACCTGCATTTGCTCGCCACGTTGCACCAACCAGAGCGTCAACTTCGAGAAAACTCTCACCGTAATTCCCATGCATGTGCCCAATTTCTGACCAACAGCGAGGCTTCTGAGGACGGGTGGATTCAGTCGTTACTGCTCCTGTGCTGTCCCGTTGCGCACTCCTGCCGACTTGCGTTGCTATCACCATTGAAAGACTCTTGAATGTCCATGCTCTGTCTCGTGCTATCGTTTGAGATGGGTGGAGGCTGGTGATCGCTGCAGAGCTTAGAAACGGTGTGCCGTGACGAAACGGCCGCTGTCCAAGCGCTGTGAATGGGTGGTGCAGCGCGGGCGGATCTGTCTCCTCCCTGTCTAGCGCAAGATTCGACATGCCGATGGAATTGAAGGACTTGGCAGTAAGCGGAAAACTAGGGAAACGTTCCTGCGCCGTCATCCGATCTGTTAATGGTTGCAACGCATTGGACCAGGATTTACGCGAACGGCCTCAGATTGGTGGAGTTGGTCGTTTCTTTTCGTCGTCCATTGTGAGCGTATTCGAGGTCAGAATAGAGTAGAGTTTGCGCCAAGACGCCGTTATCAGGAAGTCACTGCCACAACGCCGCTGCCGTTCCACTCATCACATGTTGCAACCAAAGCGAAGATTTGTACAAACACCTCGAAGCGACTTGCCACAGGCGTGCGCTACTGGTGCCTCCACAACTAACGCGCATGGTGTGATGCTATGCATAATGCTAAAGTGCCGTAGGTTTTGCACGAGCCTCGAAGATTCAGCTGATGCTCTGAAGGTTAAAAATAAACATCGTCCAGAGTATGTCACTGCTGTTGCTTTGTATGTGAGTGATGGGCTCATGACGTGTCCAAGTATCTGCAGAGTGTGAATTCACGGGAGGTGCTTCAGGGAACTCAACCTCTTTCAACCTGCAATGTTAGCGCAAAGCCGGGCTACAAGCGTGCAACTCTCCCAAGATCTGGAAGAGCAGTCGGCATCTTTCTGAATCCTACCATCTCGCATGTAGGTTAGATGCAATGTGTCTTCCCGACAAGGTTAAAATGGTGCTTGATGTAAGACTTAGGTATGCTTTGATCAAATGTCATCAAGGGATGGAGTGATCAGTGGGCAGGGCCGTCCCTTGTCAACAGGCCCTCATGATGCTTTTAGGTTTCCTTCCCGCTGCAGCCTCCACCCGCCAGTTGGTTACTTTTTGAAAAATTGAGATAGGGCAAGGGTTGCTTGACAAAGAGATCGTTCTGCAAATATTCGAGGTGCATGCTTTGAGAGGACGTCAGAAGTCTGGCGAAGGCTACCAAAATCTGATGTCAGTACTTGTAAAACTTCATCACCACATTGCGTAAGATCAGGTATATGATAGTGCCCACGCTAATTATTAAAGATCTGTAAAAATATAGTAAAGAAGCCTGGATAAACCCCAACTTCCACAGCCTACTGGAGGTTACTATTGCCGTTCGTTTTGCTCTCTCCAGAGCCGTTTGTTGGCGGCGTTGCAAGCTGCATCGGGCTGGACTGATCAATCGCTCTAAGGGGAAGTTTCCCATTAGAAGGTGTACCTTCTGTGAACGAACCCATCGAACCATCGTCCAATGGTGCAAAGTCGGACTCGTCTACGTCCATCGGCATATCACCCGCTGGTGGCGGTGGAGGCGGGGGCGGCGCTGGTGGTTCGTCTGTCCGAGACCGCATGTTGCGAGGGGAGTCGTCCGCTTCATCCTCTCTCTTGCGCTTTAGCTCAGAAGACGAGTCATTGGGTGAGACCTCAACTCCAGCCGTTGCTTCCAGTGCATCATCCATATCGACTTGTGGCGTGTCTGGCGTTGCACCATTGTCGTCATGACCGGCGTCTCCACGAGCTGCTCTTGCCTTCTCGCGTTCTTCTTTCTTCTTTACTGCCTTGTCCAAGAAGTCCTTCACGTACGTCTTGACCGTCTTCTCGTGTTTCGAACTGATTTTTGCGGCAGGGTCCTTCACGCGCCCAGACTTGTAGTCACCCCTAACAAGCTTTTTGGCCACCTCTTTCGATAGACGTTTGAGGTCGTCCTTCTCGAGTTTCTTACGGTAATGTGCAGCTACGGCCATAACATGAGGAGAGAGCTATTTGGTCAGTGATTCGCAACAGGATTTGTCGATTATGCACTTACAGTCGCCTCGTATATCCTCTCCTGTTTCTCTTGAGGCAGACTACGCCACTTCTCGCTCTTGTGCTTCCTATCCTTCGAGTCGTCGGCGGCAGGTTGTGGGGTTGTGGAGGCTGATGGTACAGTAGGTGTAACATTCGCAGTGATGCTGGAGATGATATCCTGCAGGAGTTGTGTGTCGGTCTTGG
Organism: Phoma sp. XZ068; assembly: GCA_004835665.1. Taxonomy (NCBI): domain Eukaryota; kingdom Fungi; phylum Ascomycota; class Dothideomycetes; order Pleosporales; family Didymellaceae; genus Phoma; species Phoma sp. XZ068. The sequence goes on from RBKR01000001.1 coordinate 1,118,469, forward strand.
ATTTCGGTGGCGGTGGAGGAGGCTGGTTTGCTGGCATGGTAGGTCGCTGCCACTGCGTAGTCCCTGATGAATTGTAGTAGTAGGTAGATCCATTGTCTGAGGTTGCTTGGAACCAACCAGGTGGCAGTGGATTAAAGGGTCGCGGTCGAGCAGCTGGGCGAGGTCCCTGGAAAAATCCACTGGCAGGCCCTCTCGGTGCGTTGATAACACGGGGCCCTGATGGGGCGTTCAGGTTGGCTGGGCCTTTGGGCGCGGTTGTGAGTGACGGAGACTTTGACCTAGATCTTGATCGCTCTCGACCTCTCTCGCGACGCTCGAAGTGGTTCTCGGCGCGGACAGGCGTGCTTGCGTTAGGGTCTCTCTTCATACGCGGTATCCGGTAGGCGATCTCCAGTTTGCTCCACGCCGCGAGCAGCTTCTCTGCAGACTCCTCAACACCTTCGTCTCCACAACTCTTGAGCTTCTCTACCGCCTCCTCGATTTTCGAGTCCTGGATCTTGTTTCGAGTAATCCTTGGAAGCTTGTGCAGAATGTCCAAAACCTGCTTAACGACGTTGAAATCATCGATCCAGGTGGTCAAAGTTTTCTTGAAGGTCTCGTAACCGTGCATGCGAATGATTCGGTGTCCGACCTTATCGTTGTCACTCTGCTGTATACGGCTAAGAAGTTTGACGGCAATCCACTTCTCTGTGCATTGTCGCAGAGCTGCCATAACCTTAGGCACACCATCGTCTTCGAGTGATCGCGGCTGCAGATCGTTGACGTATTCCTCATCATCCTCGCTGACCTTCTTCTTGCGAGGCTTCTTGGTGTGCACTGCTGTGTCCCAGCCGTCACCATCATCGATTCCAAGCGCCTCGATGGTTGCATGCGAGAGCTTCGTGGCATTGTCTGATTGAGTCTTGCCACCGATGAAGCCCGAGCAGTTGGGTTCACCGCAATAACAAGGCTGAGGGTCCGCTCCGTAGCGGTCGACGTTGTAGTTAAATACCAACTCTTCACCTGCCTTGATCTTCCGTTCGGCAAAAATGCCCATGCGCAGCTTGTCTGCAACCACCCACTTGTCCACAAAACAATTTGGGTTGCATGAATGGTTGCAAAATCTTCCTAGGTTGCCCTTCTTGGTCGCATCCACGAACTCGCCCTTCGTCAAGGACATGAAGTAAAAGTGTTTTATGCCTTCCTGGTCGTACTGTATCATGCGACGACGGAATGTCCGCTCGTCAATGACCTCGCCAATGTATTCGAAGATGAAATCTCCCGGCACGAGGTCTTTGTTAGCTCGCAGTCCAAAGCCCTTCTTCTCCGTTTTGATAACCGAGACATCGGCGTATTGTTTGCGAAGGAAACGCTGATTTTGGCACTTTCGTCCACAACTGCAGTCACCCACGCACTCCATTTTGGTAGCACGGTTGATGCAGTCGGAGTCTTCGCCGCAGGCATGGTTCCGTTTGTCGACCGGATCTGTATGAAAAGTTGTCAGCGCCTGGCCGAAGTGCAAATGTATCAGAATGGACACATACCCCACTCTTCGCTACAATCGCATTCTAGGGCTGGGTCGGTTGTGCCAATGTTTTTATTCGAGTATGTGCACTCTGGAAGAACAGCGAACGTTTCCTTGGCGGCATCTGTAGAGTCTGGAAGGTCGAGGTAGAGCGGCGGCGGGCGTGAGATGACTTTCTGAGACGCGCTGCGCGAGAGCTTGAGGGCTCTGCCTCCTGGCTCCATCTTCAGTACGATGTCCCCTCCAAGGACCTCCTCTTTGGTGCTGTCAGCCGGCGACGACGCTCCGGATTCGTGCTTTGGCATGGGCGATTGGGATTTAGATCGAGAGGGCTTGAGTCGGGGCGGTATTGCGGAGGGTGTAGGGGCGTCTGCGTCCTCGGCCTTTACTGCTACGGCATCCCTCTCACCCGCGTACAGGGTAGCGCCTTCCTCTAACTTCATATCGCGCAACTCAGGCTCAAGCCGAGCCGACTTCTGCTCACCCTCAATGTCCGACATGACGGGGCGACAGTGGCTGCGAGGGGTGTGGTGGCCGGGCTGGGAGTGGGAGAGTGAGGAGTTCTGGTCCTGGAAAATCAGACGCTAGTGCTTCTACAACACAGGAGCTATCATGGACCCCTTCGCTGCAGAGCACCCTGCACGGCAGTGAACAAAAAGGAGCGCACTGACGCTATCTTCCTGCAAGAGAAGGATTGCTCGGCAGGTGTGTCTAGAAGCGTGGTGGGCTTGAGATCGACTGGGGGCAAATCTTCGCGCTCTTCTCCCTGGCCTGTGTTCCCAAGTCGAGTCCTTCTATATGCCTCTGCACTGGAATCGCATGTCGCGCGCGACAACGGTGGTATTAAAGAGGGGGCGTTTGCGGTATAGTTTCGAGGGTGATGCTGTCGACATGGAGGTGCACAATTCGCGGTGATCGACGAGAGCTGGAGGCGCGGCAGACTCTTTTCTTGGGACGAGGCGCAGCGAAGCGTGTCCTATGGTGAATCGCAGCGAGGATTTGCGTCTGCTGCTGTATCTATGCCTATTGCGCAGGCACTCTGGCTGTTAGCACGCGACGACAGTGTTTCGCGCTGGTTGAAGGTGCCGTTCGCAGTCGCCCTAATTCGGTTAAAGCCGAGGCGCGCTGTTTCCCGGCCTTGTTCGAACTTCAAGCAATCTAATATATGAACAGCGATTGGCTTTGACTGCCGTATTCTTTCTACGCATTGGCATGGATGTCCTTTGCCTTGAACGGCTTTGTGTAGTGACTGTGAAGTATATGGTCAAACTATGTCTAATGGTTGGGCATACTGGTGGGCGTGCCTCCAACATCTCCACGCCAAATCCATAGAATATGCCCTTCAACGCCTCAAGATGGACTTTACGACTACAGACGTGAAGTCCAGGTAGTTAAAATTATAGCCGATACCGGCCGCACGCTCATCAGTGATTTTCTACGATGCAGGCAATGCGAGACCAAGAAATCCGAGAAACATGCTATGGTTATTTGTCAACACGGCTTGTGAATATTGTTCTTCACGAGGGCGGATGGTAGGTTTCTCAATATCACGATACTGGATGCTGAAAGGACCTTGTCCTTGAAAATTACTTGTACATCGCTCCTGTTGCCAAATACCGCCTTTCTCGGCCACGCTTGAATGACTTGCTCCAGCGCACCAACTTTGGCTTCCTATTCGCAATAGGCCTCAACATTTAGGCACCGTGCTATACTCAGTACAAGCCCGTAGATGGTTGAACAAAGCCGCAGGCACAATATGACCGTATCAATATAGATCACGACAGGTCGAGAGAAGATTTGAGGATTAGATGTAAAGAGTGTTGAATTCTACGGGACTTGGTATGATATTGGCAGCTTCGTGTGTCATTTTCATCTCTGCTATCACCTTCTAATTGCCAAAATTTACTCAAACTCTAAGACGTCAACCTTTGCAATCATTTATTGCAGCTCAAAGCTCAGTTCCTCCTCCTCCCTCCAATTCTTTGCAAACTCCCTCAGCACATCTGACCTCCTTCCCGCCATCTTCTTTCCAGTCTCCGTCTTCATCATGCTCTCCAATTTGTACAGCTTCTCATCAAAGTGATCGATCGCCCTCCCCATCGGCTGCTCCGGGAACTTTGCTGCTCCGAATGACAAGGTCCGCCCAATACCAATAGCGCCGATGGCATCAAGGCGATCTGCGTCCTGCACAATAGCGAGCTCGGGGTGCTGCGCGAGCATGTCGATGACTGATTGGGGGTTGCGGACTTCGTTGGTGAATCCAACATGCTTGACGATGGTCTGGACTTTTGCTGCGAGAGTCGCATTGGCTCCACGGTCAAGGAGGATATTGCGGATTTGGTTTTCAGTGTCTTCGCCGGGCTTTGCGTATTTGTGGTCGCCGACATCGTGCAGAAGAGCTGCTAGAAAGAGACTCGTGGTATCGTAGATCGCCGACGGGTTCGTCTTGCGTTCGTTTTGGAAGATGCGGTTTGCATTCGACACGACGCGTAGGATGTGCTGGTAGTCGTGCGAGTTGTCGTATTGGGACATGTAGGTGTGGACGTATGTGTTTATGGCCGTGAAAAGGGATGCATGGTCTGGAGAAATGGGTACCAATGGAACCGGAATCTTGGTTGACGCTGTCGTAGCCATCTTGAGCAATCTTTGGATGCTCATGGGTTGATAGCGGGAAATATCTCGAAGTACCTGGGAAAATTCTTCGACGTTGGTAACTGAACTTCGGCTCACTAACTGCTCTTATGGTATTTGAGGATGCAGGCAGACAGATCTTCAAGAGTGTGTCTCTGTTCAATAATTCGGCACCGGTGAGTAAAACGTTTCACGGACGTGAGCCGTTGGTAAACTCAAAGGAGTATGGTCTCGCGTCTAGCAAAACGCGTGGTCACATGTTTAGCAGGCTTGCCTTGTTATAGCAGGCCGCCGCCCTTTTCATGCTGAATTTCAAAGTACGCTCGAATTTGTGGCCACAGGCTTCAGATAAAGCAGAGTATTGTTGCTTGACCGGTGTCCATCATGCAGCGCTGATAAGTCTAAAAAGGGCGGACAGTCCGGGCAGCTTCAGGAGTGACACCAAGGGCATAACTGTTCGAAACTGAGTCGTCGTTGCCTTCTCTAATTTACTGGGATTCGATAGGGGCTGCAAAGCGCGCTGTCACATGGTTTGCATTGCAATGCTGAGCTTTGAACCTGGCGGAGATTGTGGACCTGGGGAAGCCGGACCTCGGCAGCCACGCGACATGACTTCACCCCATGCGTTCGTAATCGCGCCAGCCCCCAACGCATCCCTTCAACACCAGCTCATGTCCTGGTACCGACCTTGTTACTGAACCACCCACGGACGGGTGCGACCGCGGAAATGCTCAAAGAAGCCACGCACAATGCGACCGAGGTGCTGTCGCAGCCCACCAAATGGCTGGGCATGTACTCTGACTTCATCACTAAGAACAGTAGCGCCGTATCACAGATTGAGTCGGCGCTGCGGTCGCTCACATACATTATCCCTGGTAAGTACAAACGAGATGACGGTCATAAGGACGCAATTTGCTAACTCCAGTAGGACGCTTTAGGGAATCAGAGATAGCGTCCGAATCACGTACGCTTTGCGCCTCGTCCAGTACATGCCTCAATGACTAACGGCTCACAGTACACTGCGGCGTCCAATGCCTTTCCTTGTATCATGACTCCCTCCTCGCCAAAGCAATGGCGCAAATGCCGGGGACGCGTCGACAGCCACTCACCCCGCACCACCGCTATACCAAGTTCTGGACAGAGAAGTCGCCCACATACAAACGCATTGCAACCGTCCTTCAGATGCTCCAATACACTGAACTGTTATGGGAGATGGCAGCAAAAAGGAAGGGTGAGAAGATGCGATGGCGCGTGGTCGTGCTCCTTGAGGTTATCAAGGCCGTCTGTCGATTGCTTCTGCTACGGTTGACGAACTCGAGACCTTTACTATCGCCGCCTCTACCACAAAGAGAGATTGATCCGAGTTCGCTGGAGGATTCCTCAGCATCCGCCGACGGGATGGATACCCCACCTAGCGAGCGCTCGGTGGACGCAGAGAATTGGACTATGCCCAGGACAGGATTGTCGATGCCTAGCTTGCCCGACTCCTCAGACATCTCAAGCTACCTCCTATCCAAGGTCTTGACCGCAGATGACATCAAACCACCGAAAGCGTTGCTTCATCGAGTCAGCGGCAAGGGCGAGCTTGCAGAGGCGCTGTACATTCTGCGACCAGTTGCATATGCACTAGCTATGCAGCACTTTAGTGGCGACAGGAAGAGCTGGCGGCCGTGGCTGATTGGCGTGAGCATCGAATACGGTGCTAGGCAGCTAGCAAAGAAAGATTTCCAGGAGCGTCTGGCCGGTGGGTTGCGGGGTCTGACTGGCCTCGAAAGGGAGGAGCTGAAGAAGCGTGCTTGGGCACTCGGCTGGTGGACGATGCGTGGCGCCTTCTACGAGAACATCACGAAGTGAGTGACCGATAAAAACACGCCTAAATGACATCAAGCTAACATGCTCAGATCTTGGATACACGCCATCACTCGGAAGCTGAAAAGCAAGCCGCTTCTTGACATTGCCGGCGGTGTCATTGAAGATTACGAGTTCCTATGGGACCAGTACTATTTCTCGACGACCACTTTGTAACGATACTGCATCCCGATTGTTCCCAACGAATAGCTTCTTAGATACCAGATACATTGTATGCTTTAACAACGTAATGAGATGATGTGGAGTAGCTTAGCTCGTATCATCAAAGCCTTTCAGCTGCACCACAAATTTTGCATGCCAAATAAATCTTACACGATATTTATCCCAGAAAGTTGAAGTAGTTCATGCTTGAGCATCTAACTCGGTGAAGCACCGTTGTGACGCACTTTCTGGAGCTATGAAGCACGGGCCCACAACTGTGGCTCGTAGTCCGAACTTCGTGAACTCACTGAGCCGCATCAACACCACCCGCAAACTCGCCCGCCACCAACAAAACCAACAAACCCAACCTACCTCCCCTCCCCTACTCACTACCTCCATCTCCGAATAAGCAAACACACGCACACACGGACGATGCCCGCCACGACAGCAGAGACGCTGTCACTCGTGACTCGCACCGTCTCGGTTGCGCCGCTCGTGCTTCTCTCCGCAGCAGATCACTACGGCCGTCAGGCAAAGGGGACACGGAAACGAGTTGTTGGTGTGCTCTTGGGACAGAATGATGGCAAGAACGTCAGGGTGTCCAACAGCTTCGCAGGTGCGTAGACATCAAACCGCCTATCGCCGCCTGGACGTGAACAGCGGGGGTGGGGACTCCAAACTCAACACCATAGAAACTGACAGAAGAAACAGTACCGTTCGAGGAAGATGAGAAAGACCCATCAGTATGGTTCCTGGACCACAACTACGTCGAGTCGATGAACGACATGTTCAAGAAGATCAACGCACGCGAGAAGCTCATCGGCTGGTATCACACAGGGCCCAAGCTGCGCGCATCGGATCTGGAGGTCAACGAGCTTTTCAAGCGCTACACACCGAACCCCCTGCTCGTCATCATTGACGTACAGCCGAAGGAGGTAGGCGTTCCAACAGACGCCTACTTTGCCGTGGAGGAGATCAAGGATGTGAGTAATAGGCTTCATTGATTTGCTACAAGCGTGCTGATTCTCGACAAGGACGGCACAACAACCTCCAAGACCTTCGTTCATACACCCTCGGTAATCGAAGCCGAAGAGGCAGAGGAAATTGGTGTCGAGCACCTTCTCCGTGACATCCGCGACGTTGCCGTTGGCACACTCTCCACCCGCATAACCTCACAACTGCAGTCGCTGCAAGGCCTACACCTGCGGCTGCGCGACATCGGGCAGTACCTGCAGAAGGTGCTTGACGAAGACCTTCCCGTGAACCACGCAATCCTCGGTAACCTACAAGACGTGTTCAACCTCCTCCCAAATCTGTCGACACCGAAGGCGACACCAGTTGGCGGAGCGACAAACGGAGTTGGCGCAGCGGCAGGCGCAGCAGGCGCTATCGATAATGGCGAGCTCGCACGTGCAATGAGCATCAAGACCAACGATCAGCTCATGGCTATCTACCTCTCGAGTTTGATCCGCGCCATCACCGCGTTCCACGACCTCATCGAGAACAAGATCCAGAACAAGCAGCAGGCGGAAGACAAGGAGGCAAAGAAGGATGACGGAAAGGATGGCGAGAAGGAGAAGAAGGGCGACAGCGTGAATGGCGAGGCAAAGGACGGCGAGAAGAGCAAAGAGAAGGGCAAGGATGAGAAGAAGAAGCCATGAAGGTGAGAAAGATGGGCTGGTATAAGAATTGGGCGCTACCATTCTAGCGCAACGGTGGAACAGCCATGCATTTTATACAGGCTTTAGAGACGACACAGGGCAATTAGCCCAGGTCGAGGATACATGGCATCATGACAGACAATAATGCATCACGTCAAAAGACCACTTCAAGCTCCGAACGTGCTTCACTTAACTTTCCTTCCCCTTCGCTCATTCAGAACGCCGCGCTGCTACGGCTGGGTATGACATCTCATGCAGCTATATGCTCCCATGCCCCATGGTTGACTTTCCATCCTCATAACATCGTCATCATGAATCTCCCCAACCCGCAGCCCATCCAGCCGCTGTCTCAACACTTACCCTCCTCTCCTCCACACACTCCCCAAAAACACCTTTACACCTCTCCGCTAGCACACAAGCCAGTAGATGCTTACACACTGGTGGCATGTCCTCACCTAGGCTCACGCCACCAAACATCCACTTCAAGACCTCCCTCTTCTCAACTTCGGGATCGTCACCTTGGAGGCCCTTGCTCTCGGAGGAGGGCGAGGGTGGTATATAGGCGGGCACGGGCGGCTCAGGATGTATAGACGGAAATGCAGCAAAGGCAAAGGCGGGACACGTACAGTTCCACGCGCGCAGGCGGACTTCGTACGATGCGGTGCTGTCGTAGGATGTGCTGAAGCGGGAGGAGCGCTGTTGGGCTGAGCGGACATAGTGGACTGAGTTGCTGTAGTCGACAGTGTTTTGTGGTGCCTGAGTGTGTAACCCTAGAGATTCTTGTATTGTAGGTCCTGAAGGATCGTTCAACGGCTCAATGTTGTCCTGCATCTGCACATCTGGTGCTACTATCGATGCATCATTGCCGGTCGTGGGTGCTGGCTCTTCGACACCAATTTGAAAGCGAGTGACGAGTTTCCGGTCGAGGAGGTCTAGTGCTGGGAGGAACTCGTTTGGAAATAGAACTTGCAAGGATAGAAACTGCTTTTTCAAGGACTCCGGCGCATCACTAAGCGGGTTTGCCTTTGCATTGTCCTGTTGAATCGACGGCAAAGAATTGAGCAGCTGCGTCACAAAGTCGCGAGACGTAGACAACGTCAACGTCGACATCGTGGATCACGAGGCATTGGCATACTTGCCAAAGCTGGTTCTGGCGTAAGTCGGTGAAGGAAGACGCGAAGAACAGCCGAAATAGGGTTACAGCTACGATTACTAGTGTCCCGCTTTAGCGGCGCGCGTCCACGTGATGCTGCCTATCACTCACTAAGTGCCGCCGTTTCACCGGCCAAATGCGGTAATGCACGATGACATTCAAGCTGCGCGTTGGTTTCGAAATACCGAGACACTTGCCCCCACTAATCGCTTAATTGCGTGATACTGACATAGAACGCTCAATTTGCCCACTGCCAAGGACGCTGTTCTAAGCCGACGCAGTTATCGCTCAGGTGAGCATTTGCAGTGTCGTCATAGTCGGATGCTTGTTTCGTCCGAAGGTGTCCTCCGGGGCTGGGAAGACGTTTACAAATCATGATTCGGGTGACTGCTCGTGCCGATGCGGATATGCTCGCAAACACAGTCAGCGCCCATTTGTTCCGGCCCTGGCCCTGAGTTGCGGGGTGCGCATCAATCAATAAACGAGACGGCTGCCACAGTGATACAAGGCGTCCTCTGGAACGCTAGATTGACGACATTGCCCATGTGGAGATGACAGGATCACAGCTGATAATACGATTATAGGGGTCTGGACAGGAGATCCTGCAGTCGAAGCAATGGAGCGGCAGGCTGAGAGGCCGTTGCAGGGTCCTCAAGGTGTTGCATCCAGCACAGCCCCGGATGCGAATGACAGGGTCATCTGGCGGGATTGGCCTATCAGCAGACGCATTCACAACGTGCTCAGGTGTGCAGATCGCGGACGCAGAGGTGTCGCGCATCCCTCCCACACGAAGTACGGCAGCCACAGCTGGAGAGGCCGGATAGCCGTATCGAATTCCTGCGACCTGCTGAGCATTGATGTGATCAGACTTGAAATGGTGTCCTGCGGGTAGATCGCCCATATCGATAAGCGCTGAACACAATCAATGCCCCTCAGCTAGCCTGCTTTGCAAGTCGCAGGATGCAATTGAGGGGTATGGCGACAAGATAAAAAGCCGAGTGGTATGCGGTAATTGGCGGCTTTGGTCAATAAGTGTATGGGCCATCAAGGACCGACAGCTTCGGCAGCAGCGCGAAGACAGCCCAATTCCGCAGACACGGTGGAGAGACGGAGAGGGGTCGCGTCTGTTATCGTATTGTGGGGGAGGGGTGATAAGGACCCCGTAAACATCCTTGTGGACATCTGCCGGTCTGCTAAAGATGGTGTGCCAGTCAGATTGAGACGTGAGATTGAGAGCAACACTCGTGACCTGCTTCTTCTGGGAAGTGTGGACATCGCTGGACCGCCCCAGTCGCGCAACGGTCACGTCGCAGGAAACGAGGCCTGGCGACTTTCACATGCCAAATGACGAGATGGGTGTGCGTCCCGTGAACAATGGTGCTGGCAATTGAGCAAGTCTATTGCTGAGCGGCGGCAGATGAGCAAACTGACACAGGCAATGTGTGGCACACAGTTTCGCTGCAAGACATCTCGTCCTGGCCTTAAACCTTGTAGAGCGCTGATTGCAGCCCCGTGGCTGGTAGCGATGACCACATCCAGGTCTGATACTGGGACTGTAGTAGAAATCGTATCACAAGACCACCAGCCATCGGTCGAATTAAGATCAGAGGGTCGCGCAAACTGGCGGCAACTTCGGCCAACGCCGCTGCAGGATGCGGTGTGCGAGAACTCTGCAAAGAGAAGTTCTCGCTAGAACGCCACTGGCCACTTACTGGCCGCGGTAGGCAGGTGGAGTGAAAGCAATTGGGCTCCTGGCTCCCTGTCAAGGCGAGCGGCGGTTTGTCAATGGCGCGAAAGACTGCATGAACATGAGAGAGCAATTGCTATGGAATGTGGAGCGAGTCATCTCTGCATGGATGGCGGTCAGCCTACTCGCAAGAACGGTACCTGTAGCGCGCAATTCAAGCAGACGCCAGGCATCTTAAACTGGAAATGACGGAAGCGGTGACCGGGAATCTAGAGCAGACGTGGGACGTAAATAGGGAGCATTGGGAGGCAGCCTGCCGGTGGGGAGCAGGCAGTGCTGTGACACGTAAACGCTGGATTGGCGAGGATCCGGCGCCCAATGGCAGCAGACCAAGTTGCGCAGGACTGGCAACAGCTGGCAAAACTCAATTGATCGCTCAACAGCGAGGCAAACCGTGGTTTCAAAGCAAGTGAAGCGTAAATGGTCGACGTTTGAGTCGTGGTTGTCGTTCGGGTGCTGCGCTGCACGCACCGACGAGGGGACTAGCCGCGTTCGCTCGGCAGGAGCGCCCGAGCGTCGCCCCAGGAAGGAGTGACCCAGCGCATCGCAAACAGCACCAAGCCCAACAGTGACTCAATCCTTTCTGACAGCGACCCATTGCGCACGCTTGCTAGCCCTGGTCACACACCTGCAATTGGGCATCCCTATTCGTTGCCCTTCCACGGCCGTGAATGCAAATGATGATGCCTGAAGGGGTCCATGGCACGCGCGCCAACCACACACCCTCTTTGTTCGCCGCAGTGGGCGGCAGTGTCTCAAAGGACGGATGACTCTCCTTGTCGCAGCCTAGCAGAGTAGGTATTCTCTTATAAGTCCGCCCGCCCCGTGTGTTTCTTGGAAAGGTTCCGCTGGTTCTGCCCCTTCTCGCCCTATCTCCGTCGCTATTGTCAGATGCTGTAAGCAGTTCGCCGGTCAATTGGATTCCACCGCGTTCCACGATTCAACGAGCCATATCACTGCGTGCTTCGCCACCCATTGTAGCCAACACACCAGCAGCCTATTCGCCAATTATTACTCAACCATAGTTCACCCTTTTCCTCACACTCTCGAAAACCTGCTGCCTAAATCCGATTATAAAACCCCGAACCCCCCAATTGTTCCAGCAAACTCGGTGTTCCTAGCCGGTACAAATAATGGCAAATCCGATGCATAAATCACCGCCAACTAACCGCCTGACGGTTTCCTCGCTCCTCTCCCCACCGGAAATGGAGCGCTCCAACTCCTTCGGCTCTGCAATGCCCTCGGTGGCTCTGCAATATCCTAAAGTCGACTCCAACACCAGCACACATTACCACCTTCCGCAGCTCCCCATGTTTAAGATGCCCGCGTACGCATCGCCACCAATCTCGCCCTTCGACACACATTCTCAGAAGGAAAACATGGACAATGCCAGCGAGCAAGGCACATTGGACCCCCCACTGTTCCGCAGAGAGTCGACAACAGGTGCTCTCGCTTCAGATGTGCCTCTGTTCTCCTCGCAACCATCCTCTCAGGAAGTTATCACCCAACACATGCAGTCCGCCGACTACGCACAACTGGCCTGCAAGCCAGCTGAAGAGGACTACAAACTCATCGCCCAATTCCAAGCGACGGTGTTCAACCGGGCGTTCAAGAATCGGAGTGCGTACAACGGCTGGCGTGCACAAGAGCGTCGATTTGAAGAGCGCTACAGTAAACCCGCTGTTCAGGCTGGTGGCATCCAGAAGCGGCCATCGCCAAAGAAGCTTGCACCCGCACCCGCCCCTAGATCACGTCAACCAAAGGTTGCCTTGCCTAAGGTCACTCCTCGTCCGGCTCGCGAGCCCAAGCCTAAACGCACACCCAAGGCTCAGGTGTTCAACTCTTTCGAGGATCACATTGGCAGTGTCTCGCCCAAGGCTCCGCGTCCCGCAACCACTCGTGACGACCTCGACTACAACGCCATTCCCGACTACTCACCACCCCTGGAGTCACTCATTGGCAACGAGAAGAAGTTGAAGGCTGAGTGGAAGGGCAACAAACTCGACCTTTCCAACGACGCCGATCGCCACCTCCTGCACGAGGCTGAGCTTGAACTTGCTTCGACACTCCGCCTCAGCTGCGCCACCTACCTCTGCAGTAAACGACGCGTTTTCCAGGCTCGCATAAATGCCTTGAAGATTGGTAAAGAATTCCGCAGGACCGACGCCCAGCAAGCCTGCAAGATCGACGTCAACAAGGCTAGCAAGCTCTGGCAGGCTTACGACAAAGTAGGTTGGTTTGATGCCGACTACTTTCGCCAGTACGTCTAGCTGCACTTGCTTGCCGTCTTCTTCTCATCGACTTGATGTTTGTCTGATTTGATCATGATTCACGGTTGCATATGGTGTTTAGGGTCTTTTTTCCTTTTCAGGGGTTATGCTCACTGCTAACTCCTGCACGAGGGAGTTGATCTCAACGATCCTCCTCCTTACGACGGCGCTTTTGATTTTCGGACATGGCATGGACAGGTTGTCCGGGACTGGACAGGTTCCCCAGCCTCGGCGTTTGTGAATACTCTCATCATTTTCCTTTTGTCTGCATCATGCGATACCCCCCTCCACGACATATTGTTGTAGTCCGCCTGTGGACCCTGAACTGTCACTTAGATAGTCTTAGAATAGCAATGCTATCATATCATTGAGATCAGACCAGTTGGCACTTGCGCTACCCCGACATTCTCCGAAACATTCTCCGAACTTATGTACCAGTTATTGCGCAACCTCCACTGTTGCACGCCTCGAGAACTCCTGGTCTGTCTGGCCTGGTGCCTGACAGCGGGCGTTGGCGGTGGGTCTCGGTGAGCGGGCTGCGGGGACTTTGCTGTGGCTAAATTGGGAATGGGGCGCGGCGACCTGTAACATTTGGTCCGCCGCGTCCGCCGCGTCCACGCAACGTCGTCAGCGCTCGGCCACTGCGACTCTTGCACTTTTGCACTTTTGCACCCACGCCTGTAGCTGCGGAACAGCGCGGATTTGCCCAACATGTCGCAAACACAGCAGATGGAGCCCAGCGACTCGATATCCAGCCAGGACCCCAATCGCGAGGAGCCCAAGAAGGCGAAGAGCAGACGACCCCCGAGTAAGCCTCAAAGCTGTTGCGCGCGCAGAGAGGCGACGCTGATGGATGTGCAGATACCGCATTTCGACAGCAGCGATTGAAGGCGTGGCAGTACGTGTGCAACGAGTGCGCATCCGATAGAACAACGACACTGACCACGCGGCAACAGGCCCATCTTAACCCCGAAGACTGTCCTTCCGCTCTTCTTCATTGTTGGCATTATATTTGCGCCCATCGGCGGGCTGCTGCTCTATGCGAGCTCACTGGTGAGAGCCAGAGCCGTCTGTGCACATGCAACCATCTGACGTCCGCGCCAGGTCCAGGAGCTCTCGATTGACTACACCAACTGCAACGCCTCTGCACCCCTTACCGACGCCGTTTTCAACGCCTCGGCCGAAAGCACGCTTGCCGACATTCCCTCCGGCGATGTATCAGCAAGCTTCAAGACGGCGATGAAGTCGCAGCCGCAATGGGGCAAGGCGTGGGAGAACTTCACATGGCCGTCGGGCAAAGTCCAAAACACCAGCGTGTGCATCCTCAGCTTCGAAATCCCCAACGACATCCAGCCTCCGATCCTTTTCTACTACCGCCTCACCAACTTCTACCAGAACCACCGACGTTATGTAAAGAGTGTGGATGTCGAGCAGTTGAAGGGAACAGCTCGCACCGTCAGCGAAATCGATTCTGGCGACTGCGGCCCTCTTGATGTGGTCGACAACAAGCCGTACTACCCCTGCGGTCTCATTGCCAACTCCATGTTCAACGACACATTCACTAATCTGAACGCCACGAATCCGTCGCAAAACGAGAACAGCCCTAGTGTGTATGAGATGACGGCGAACGGGACATCATGGGCCCATGAGGGCGATCTCTATGGAAAGACAAAATACAAACCATCCGACGTTGTTCCTCCACCCAACTGGCAGGAGCAGTTTATCGATGGAAAGTACGACTCTTTGCCTGAGCTCCCAGACCTTCACACGTGGGAGGCGTTCCAGGTGTGGATGAGGACGGCTGGTCTCCCAACATTCAGCAAGCTCGCCCAGCGTAATGACCACGATGTCTTGAAAGCGGGCACCTACCGGCTGAAGATCTACGACCGTAAGTCAGCCCACAGCGCACGTCACTCCGTAACTCACATGTCTAGGCTTTCCGGTACAGGCATACAGTGGAACCAAGTCCATTTTGATTTCCACGCGCACCGTCATGGGTGGCAAGAACCCGTTCTTGGGTATTGCGTACATCGTGGTCGGCGGTCTCTGCATCTTACTCGGTGCCATCTTTCTTGCCACACATCTTATCAAGCCGAGGTCAGTCACTCGGCTCTTTAACAATGCAAACAGTTCTAGATTGCTGACATCCTTCCAGAAAACTAGGCGACCACACTTACCTTACCTGGAACAATGATGAGCCTAGCACAGCAACAACTACCGGGCGGGCCGGTGGAGCTTAGTAGCAGGTATCGCCACGTCGTCTTTGTTGTCAGAATGTCTAGTTTTCTCTCTTCCCTTCTTTCGCGACTGTACCGAATCATGAGTAAAGCCTAGGTCCTGGGCATTGTGTGGATATCATGAGGCTAAGATGGCCTGGAGTTCTGGTGTTTGAGCGAGAGACTGGATCATAGTCTTTGTTTGGTCAATGCATGTCATACTCAACTGGCTTTCTACCATGCTTGCGCCTGACTAATCTGATATTCCAGGAAATAACCTTCATGTCAAAGCTGTCAGATAGCGTAGTACCGAGACAGGTCTTATGATGAAGCCGCATTCATCCTACTGACAGGGGCCAGGCAAGAATCCAAACGGACGCCAGAATAAACCGAGGTGGACATTCTGGAACTTCAGGAATCCAGACCGTATAACAATTTCGAGGTGAAGAATAAAAGCCGCATAGCTATCCTCATGTGCTTCCACCACACCAGTTCTGCAACTTGCCTTCAACACACTCATTCTCCTCAGCAAGCAATTGTCCCACAAGATACTTGAGCGCCTTCCCGCATTCCGTGCAACCCTCGCTGCCCAGCCGCTCAAATGCGTACCCCCTTCCTCCTTGCCTCGCTAGGCCTCCTAGCATCTGCCGCAGACCCTCAACCTTCGGGCACGCCAGACAAACCTTTTGACTGCGGCACAGGCACCCAGTCTGCAGACCAATCTTACCTAGACACCATCCAACAACTCCACGATGGCAAAGCGAAAGGCAGCCTCGCCGCTCGTGCCGCTGTGCTCGCAGCCCGTGACGACCCCGTCAAGATCCAAGCTGTCTTTCATATCGTCATGACTGACGCAGCCAAAGACTCCATCACCAACGCCATGCCTCAGGCGCAATTGGACTCCCTGAATGCAGCCTACAACCCATACAATATCCAATTCGAGCTGCAGAACGTGACATGGAACACTAACAATGCATGGGCTGTAGGTAAAGGAGACGATGACTCCAACATGAAGCAGACACTCCGTCAGGGCACTTACAACACGCTCAACCTCTACTTCCAAACCGACTTGGCGGGAGGTGTGCTAGGTCGGTGCACCCTCCCCTCCGCCCTTGCAAACGGCAAGGGAAACCCGAGTTCCTACGCCAATGACGGGTGCAATATCAACGCCAACACGATGCCCGACGGTCTGATGGACGGCTTCAACAAGGGAAAGACGGCTGTGCACGAGACCGGGCACTGGCTTGGTCTGCTGCACACCTTTGAGGGATACTCGTGCGATGGCCCCGGTGACTATATTGACGACACGCCTGTCGAGAGCACGGCGACAGATGGCTGTCCCACCGACCCCAAGAAACAGAGTTGCCCGGCCCAGCAGAAGGCGGGCGAGAGTGACCCGATTCACAACTACATGGATTACTCCATTGACGACTGCTATGAAGGGTTCACAGACCTCCAGGTGCAGCGGATGAAGAGCATGTGGAGCATGTTCCGAGATGGAAACTAGCAAGTCGAAGAAGGTATCGGGGTCAAATTACGCCGGTGGTGGTGGTGGGGTGCGAGTTTGCTGAGTTTGTTTGTGTATATTTTGTTGCTTTTACGTGGTTAGACTGGATTGCACATATTGACTTTTCGCGTTGCTTCTTGGAGTTTTGTTGGTAATGTTAGTTATTCATGAATATATGCATTCGTTTGAGCGACAGAACTGTCCTTTGACTTGCTTGACTTGTCTTCAGTTGTCTTCAGCATCAACACTGCTCAAGGTGGGGGTCTTGACATTCCTGCCCGCAGTGTGATGTCGTCAGGACCGTTTCTGTGTAACATCACCTAGCTTAGAACCGTCGGGTGGCATTCCGGACCGCTTTTCCCTGCCTCGTGCTTTTTGTGTTAGCATCAATCCTTCCCGCATCGTGACCTGGTCAACGGCATCCAATTTGGATGGCTGGCATCTATCATGGCGACGTCAGAGCTCGATCGTAGATCTCTCAGTCCAGCCTCATCAATCCAACTCATGTCTAGCCTTACAACTTGAGACCTCTTGTGGAACGACAGCCTCGCCCTCCGTAAGGCAAGACACTGATCCGCCTTGCGCTGGCCAGACACAGTAGTGCTGACGGCGACCAGCGTAGTGAAGTCCTCAGAGGATCTTGCATGCTGATACGGATCTGCCGATGCCCATACAATGGTAAGCTGCCGCACGCAGTCCTTTGTTCCGGATGCGGAAAGTGCAGTCATGCATGTGCACGCAAGCAAAACCAAATGCTGAGAAGGAATAACAGAAAAACGGGAAGTGCTTGCCAACACATGCGCGTTGGAGTTTCTACGGCTCGCACTACAACACTGCGAAGCTGTCTACATCTTCGATAAAGCATCGAAAGAGAGCCGTCACCAATACATCACTCATAGTTTTATAACCATCCCTCAGTACCTCCTTTCAAACTCTAGCACATCATCAAAGAACAAACCCGCCCTGCCTCCACCAACGCCCCATACACAACATCTCGGACCCTCCACCCAACATAGCCCGACAACTGCAACAAAGGACGTCCCTGGACAGAAAACAACCAATATCTCGTCTCATGTGTCTGCAACGCATTTCCAAATCCCCCACGACCGCAAAACCTCCCTCCGTTCTCCAATACGTTCTGATCCTCCTAAAAGCGCGTCCACAACCTGACGACATAGTCTGTCTGTGCAACTACACTTCGAGGAACAGCGTTGCGCCGCCGCCATACACGCCTTGAATCTTCCAAGATGACGAACGACACCAACACCGCTTTGAATATGGAGAGTTGGATGACGCACTGGGCATTTGCTACATTCTCTCACTTCGATACCTGGTGTGGAAGCACATGCCATGCCATGCTGCGCTATATCTTGCGCTCCCTGCTCGTGCTCGCCCTTGTTGGCACGTTCACCATGATTCTCATGCGCACTCTCAACCCGAAATGCCGTGCTGAGCTGAAGAGAAGGTCTAGTCTAGACAGGGCGAGCAGTTTGCTGGGCAGGACGGATCTAGGCTCGGCTGCCGGGACGTTCAGGACTGCGGGTATGGGTGCGAGGGCTCGGGAGGTGAAGACGGAGTTCAGGGGTGGTCCAGATGTAGAGGACTCATGTGCCGTGATGTAAGGTGTTGGCATCAAAATCATCCTGCAATGAATCACACTTCTCACTTTATTCCGAGGATATCATCATGACAATGACAAAATCAAACAACGACTCTCCGCAAAAAAGATGCTCCCCGGACAACTTCGAATTTTCAATCTCTCGTTATGCTGTCTGCTGATAAAAATCGCATAGAGAGTCATAACGTGATGCTGACTGCAAGGACTTCGTCACAAGGTGTTACTGATGAGATGAGGATAGAAGGGGAAGAAAATTGAAGCTTGCGAAGTATAGCAATAAGAGGTAAGTGGGACAAGAATAAATATTTACAGAGAAGTACTCTAAGCTTTTAGGCCGTCATATAAACGCAAGCAAAAACTTAGCATCGCTCGTCACAAATGATACATCGAACTCAAGTAACCGACATGAACAGGCCCAGTGGTGGTGATGTCATTTGAAAGAAGTCCATGGCAAGACCTCCATATGATTCGACTTGATACGCAACCTTCTGACCCGCCGCGCAAGGAACGCTTGCGATGTGGTATTGGTTGGCAGGCTCGATTGATGGCACCCGTCCCACCAAATTCGAACTACCGACATTGGTTGCGCTGAAATCCGACAAAGCAGCGTGTTGACCTACACTAGATACGGTGATGCCTCCGGGTGAGCGAATCTTGACGGGCGACAAATCAGGCCAGGGAAAAGCCGCTGGCATGTAAAAAGCGAGATTGCAAGTTCTGCCTTTATATCCGGGCTGAACATCAAAGACGAAAACAGTCGACATGGTTGGCGATAGTCGAGCGACGTAGCCATTGCCGATGACTTTGGATGGATCGGACTTGTCGATGGGTACAATCAGATTTGGAGCTTCAAAAGGACCCTGGAGACTAAAAGGTGTATTGTTGGCTCTGGGAAGGGATTCAATTGTCAAAGGAGATCCAAACGTGGGTGTTGAGGACGTTCGTGCAGTCGATGATGGTGTGTCCGATGTAGTCAAAGTAGGAATAGCGATGATAGGTTTAGCTGTCGAAGACGAGGCTTTTACTATTGATGCATTAGTATAGTGTGCGGATGGTCAACAACGGTGATACTACTCGGCCAGTTGAAACCTCCCAAGCTGCTTTTGCTACTTGCTGTGCCCATGCTGCTCTTGGTGCTTGCTGCGCCCAGGCTGCTGCTGCTAGTTGTCGTCGGCAGTGACAAAGTTCGCTTCACATTGACATTAACCCGCGCAGTCCAACCTGAGGGCTTTGCAACCCAGGTTGTAGAACGAACGGGCAGATGTTTGGAAAGGGAACATTTGCAACATGATGACGCAACAGGCAAGGAGTAGGAGAGTACAGAAGCAACAAAAGACAGATTGGCGAGGACAAAAAAGAGCAGGGGCGACAAGACAGCCGAAATTATGAAAATGGGAATGTAGCTTACGTTCTTGGCCGCAGCAGGGCACGATAGATCGAACAGGGGGGAGACCTGGGCAAGATCACCTCCTGGCTTGATGCCAAAGGAAGGGCTGGGGTTGCCCCACTGAACATCTTGCAGGAGGTAGTAGTAGAGGTTGACGTTATCGTTGACCAGCTTGCAGGTGACATCCTCCCAGTAGACGCGGGCGTTGTCAGCGCTGGGGACAGCCTGCCCGACGGTCTCGCCGCTAACGGGCCATCCGGTCTCAGTCACCCAGACGGGCTTGCCCTTGGTGGCGGCAACAGTCTGGTTGTAGGCGTCAAAGAAGAGGTCGCCACCAGCGCCAACGCTGTTGGCAAAGGCACCCTGGAAGTACGGATACGCGTCCATGCCGATCCAGTCAAGGCTCTCAATGACAGCGTTGTTGCTGGCATTGACATAGACCTGCCATGTGTCGACGTGACCGAGCTTGGCGCCAGAGAGGCTTGTTCCGGCGATAGCAGCGCGAGTCTGCTTGATGTAGTTGACGAGGACGTCAGGCTGAGTTCCGGGATTGCCTCCAGCACCATCCGCAGTGATACGGTAGAGATCCTCAGATCCAACGGAGATACCGACAACCAAGTCAGTAAAAGCAGTGCCGTACTGGGCGATAGCCGACTTTAGCGCAGCGATCTCGTTGTTGAAAGACTCCTGGCCAGCGGATGCCCATAGCCCCAGAAGGAGGGTGGTCTTAGTGTTGATAGCAGCCTGGATTGCCTCGATAACCGTATTTTGGGTTCCGTGCTGAATCATGGTGTAAAGGCGAGCGCTTGTCCAACCGTCGGTGCCAGGCAGGTTCTTTGCGGCGTTGAACTCATACTCGAAGTCGACTAAAGTCTTCGCAGCATCGTTATTGAACTGGGCACCGTAGTTGAAACCCTTGATAGCCGCGTTGGCAGTGGACAGCAGCGCCGCTGAGGCGAGGACGGTAGGTGCGAAGCGCATTATAACAGTAAAGAATAAGGTCTAAGGACTTATAAAATAATAAAGTAGGTATGAAAGAAGAAACCCAGAATGTGTAGGAAGGGCTGACTTGGTGAGTGCAAGATGAAAAGAGCGAGGAATGAGTTGAGTAAATACTCAAGTGATCCATGACAGTGACAGCAAGGGTCGTGCACGGGCTAATTGTTCATCGAGAAAGAAGCACTTGCGGATCGGCAGGGCAAGAGCTTCCGCATCTCCCGTGCTTTCTTTCACTCAGCCATGCTATGCATACAGTGAAACCAGGACTCTGGGCATTGAAAGAGTAACAACGCAGACTCAACTGCGCTATGGGATTCTGATTGATGCTCATTCCGTCTGTGTACAATCCCTCCACGCTGTTGTACAGACAAGCTATTGCATATGATAAGCTTCTTCTACGGCCTCGGTTTGGCTAGTCATGGCCGTTGTGGAGAGCCTACTCTCAACGGTTCTAGAAGGCGACGTCAATCCTTGTGCTGGTGTGCCGAGTTAAAAATAGCGTCCTAGCTCCGACAACGAGATTGACATCTGGGGACAGATCCATAAACAATTTGTTGTGGTACTTCAATGTACAAATCAATGGGTTTGTGCATCCATCTTGTTTGTATATCTCTTGCAAAAGGAGAAAGGAGAGCAGCGCACAAGTGCCGTGGAAGAGGTTCGCGAGTATTGACAAATGTCTCCACCACAGAGGTCGCCGAAAGAAAATTGACCCAGAAAGGGCTCAACGTGGGTCGAATGAGATCACAGAAAGTCAAAACTACGTGCAAGTCTCGTGCGAATCCGGGGTGAGGCGGGTATGCTGTACTGCCTTACATCCTGCACTGTAGAGCTTCTACGGTACCTAGGTAATACCGCATGCGACCAGGCGACGTGAATGCCTTCGGATTGTGAATATCACGAGAGTGAGGCCCACGCCGCACAAATTGCTCGCCGCCGCTGGTGCCAGGGATGGGGCTCGGAATGATGACGTGGATAGCGCACTGGTCCGAATTCAGGGGAGTCGGTTCATGCACCAGGCAACGGCCCGGCGTGGCAGTGCGTGGCACTGACGTGGGTCATCTACGCGGGCCCGAGAGATTGGATAAGAGACATCCGATAACATCATGATGGACGAAGTCTGAAAGGAAACATGGTTCGACAGGCGTTCTGAAGCGCTCTCCGTTGCTGCCGAAGCGTAAAAGGTCTAACCGTGCCGAACAAACCCCGAGGTCGAGGTCTAGTCCGATTTGGGATGACTCAATCGAAACTGTGCTTTTGGATGCCTTCAGTTATTGCAAAGAGTGGTTGTTCTTCTGGATCTTCACAAACATTCTGAACGTTGAGCTTTCCTCAGCCTTCGTTGTCGCATTGTTGTGCTTGAGTGACTTCAAGGTCTGTCGATCCTGTATAGGACCTCTGCAACATTGAACCAGGCCTCATACTGGACCTCCTCCGGCGTAGTATCATAATGGTAGTGCCCTCCTTCGCCACGACTTGAAAAACAATGTGTATGCTCAATCCTCAGGTCCAGGCTCGGGTCATGCGAATGCAACACGCTCAAACACACCAAGGGTGCTTCCATCTCATAAAACTGCAACCACTCCTGCTTCTGCTCATCTGTGATCAAAGGAGTGGGCGAGAAGTCGGGCATAACATGCAGCTTCGCTTTTCCTTTCGAGATGAGGAACACGCCCCCAAGAGATATTGTCCGCGTGCCGTAGTGATCTTGTAAAGCCTTGCGGATCGCTTCGGTGAAATTAATGGTACCTGTCCTGGACGATGCTGTGATGTGCAGGACATTGCCAGGAAGCCCTGAACTTCCGAATAGGTTTGCCATCAGCGCACAATCGTGGGAAGGGAGCTTCTCACACAGTGCACTGCCATCTTTTTTGACTTTCGCAAAGTGTGTCTCATTATGGACCTCCCCAGTCTCCCACCGTAGATTCGGCATCAACTCTGAGTTCATCCCAACGACATGGAAAGGCCCTGCCGCAGCACCTAGCAATGCACCTTGATCATCTGGTATCTCCATGAGCTTTGCAATGTTGAGCAGGTCGTATTTCTTGGAGAAGTCTGGCGTGGGTGCAAGGTTGGGCTGCCCGCCTACGTCGGCGATGCGAGGAGATCCGCATAGACCAGCAAAGGCTAGGTTGTAAGGTGTTTGTTGAAGATCTGGACATTGTTCGATTGATACTGATGATGATTTGAAGTTGTGTGCCAATCCGGTTCTAATGACTTTGGAGAGCTCGTCAATGGGTGGGGGTTCAAGGTCGACTCTTTGAACGGGTAGTTCTGACATGACTGTCACGCTGTTATGGTATATAAGCCGAGTGTTGATGTTGAGATCATTTATTTGCGGCTGATTTCGCTGCGAAGTATGGAGTGTGCAACGACTCCCTGTCAAGATGAGGAAGTGGGGGTCGTCCGGATGTTCTTCCGAGGTCCCAACTAGTCACATAAACTTCAATTTGAGATGTAAAGCGAAAATAATCTCATCATTCACTATTTCTAAACAATTCTAGGCTGTCATCGAAGTCGTAGCTCATCATTCGTAGGTTCTCGTTTCCTGCATCAGACCATGTCTCCACCATCCTTCCTGCGCCTAGCATGCTCCTCCTTCTCGTCCTTGCTGACACAGTCTGTGATTGAAGGGCTGGGCACCTTGATAAGAGGAATGCCCCATCTTCCTTTGCTGCTGAAGTTGGTCGCTGGTAGTTCGACCGCGCTGGTCACTATGTTTGATCTATCCGCTTCAGCCCTGATAGCCCCATCCGTAGCTTCATGCATGTAGCCTTCCCCAGTCATCTCGTAGACTTGCTTCTCGTTGGGTGAAAGCTCAAACTTAGATTTTTCTTCAACTTCGAAGCAGGACTCAGCTGTATTGATTGAACTGTCGTTTTCTGCAGCCTTGTTACGCCGCTTGAGCATGAAGCAGAGCAGCCAGGTAAAACAGGCGATAGCAAAGATGCCAACGACAGTGACACTGGAGATAATCGCTGTGCGGGTCTTCGAGCTAAGTGTTGAAGTATTCTTCGTGACTGCGGGAGAGACCTCTAGAGTCCCATTCAGGTTTGAGTAGATCCTGGAAGTACGCATGACAGTGCCGAAGTTTTCAGACGCCCATCCGTGGACTGGCTCCCTTAAGGTGGCGTTCCCTTGTGCTGTACCACCCAGCTTGTCAACTAAGCTTTTGCTAAGCCCATACGACTTGTAATCCGCGGAGTAGACGCTTCCCCACGTCATCGAGGTAAGATCCATGATACCCACAGACTCAGCTTCCCAGTCACACGTATCTGTGATGTTGCCGTGTTGTGTGCTTCCTCCGATAGTGAGAAGCTGATGACCTGTGGCAAGGTGGCAAGTATGGCCATAACGAGGTGATTCCCCTTCAAACATTTTGATCCAAGTAAAGGACGGCAATGAAAGGACATACATGTCGTCGTAGTACTTGGTGTTGTTGCTTGTTGGGTCCCGGCCTCCATACACAAAGATATTGTGCGACGAGTTGTCAGGGGCCGAAGCTAGCACAGTGCAAGAGTCGATGCGTGCTGGAGGGATATCGCCGGAAGTAGCTTGCGTATACCAGGTGCCATTACTCGTCGTGGAACTGTACGATGCTAGATCGAAGACCTCAACGTCATCAAAACTCAGCAACCGCCCCGGGCTTTGCGATGTGACAGGCTGAAGTCCGTCAAAAACTTGGCCGCCTATTGCTACGAGCAGCCCACTGTTTCCGATGCCTGGGATGTATTGTAGGCTGCCACCAAGGCGAGGTTGCGGATCTTTCATACTAGCTGTCGAGATGTTCTTGGATGTGTGTTGTACTAAATCTATCACAATCATACCATTCAGCAGAGTCTGGACGTCGCCAGAGTCCTTCGCGCCTATGTTTGTACCATTGTCTGTTCGACCATGGAGATAGAACGCCAATCCTTGATCAGGGGCTTCTGCCGAGGATCCATGGCTTGGAGTGATCAGAGTGCCGATGTCGAACTGATTCCAGGTGTTCGTTTCATTGTTGAATGACCAAAGTGGGTAGATATTACTCTGGTCATGATATGCCGTTGGGTTGACAGTGTTGAGGAAGGTCTCGTTACCTCTAAAGATAGTTCCGCCATAAGTCCAAATGTCAGGACTGCTGTAAGGACCGTGAAATAAAGATCCGGAGACCATGGCCTGTCGGACACTCGCACCTGTTTTGGGGTTGGGTGTGGTTTCGAAGGCAAGCCAAGAGATGTTTTTCTGCCAGTCCCATGGTTGACCTAGGTCGAGTTGTAGCATGAAAGGATCTGGTCTGGTTAGGAATGATCATCAACACATGTGCCACTGGAGCGCCTAGATTGATCATGGGACACTTCTGGACTGCGGGTACCTACTGTAGCCAAGGGTGTTGTTTCTTGATGATGTGTCGAGGCCCGGCACATTGAACTATGAGCAGAGACTACGTCAGTGACAGGAAAAGAGAAGCTGTTCTAGTCGATGCATACCGTTTGCACGCCTCCATAAAGGTACAAAATATCATTCTTGACGACGGCTGTCCAGGTCAGTACTGAGCTTCTGTAAGCGGATGTGTACACCTACATTGGTGATACCAGCGCGAGCAGAAATATGTGATGACATCTTGTGGCTTCCATACTGCTGGTAATTGAGCGTTTGAAAGCCCTACCAGCATTTGCATGGCCAGGAGTTTCATGAAGATCTTCCGTGTGATCATCTTGAGCTTGAGCCTGGCAGCGTTTCTCAAGTGTTACAATGTCAAGTTGAGTTCGACTGGAGAATAAGGAATTATGTTCTGTGCATGGTGGGGTAATCGCTGTATCGATGCTAAGCAATATGGCCATGGAAGGTCCAGCCTACAAACGCGGACTCATGTTTGTGGGCCATCGGCATCGTACCGAGGCCGTCCCAGGGTATATCCAGTAGTTCATTTTTGAGGCGCAAAATAGACTATATGCCACAATCGCGCCGTGGCATGTTCCAAAGAAACCAGCATTCGGGATTGGTCGTATAGGTTCAAGGGAGATCCTTCCAGCCTATTGCATTGGGTAATACCAATCGCGGCTTCACGGAGCTATGCTAGTGACGACCGTTTAGGCTTGCTTGTCAGGCTACTGCTGCGTTTGTACGCTAGCTGTGGGTTTGCGTGCTTACTCACCACGCTAGATCCTGCCTGAGAGCGAGTTCCTCCATACCAAAAGCCACGTCTGGATTCAGTATTTACGGTGTGTTAGACGATCTCATCGCTGGTGCGTTTTGATCGTTACGCGTACTGCAAAACGATGGCTTCAATCGCGGGAGCAAGGTGTTGCAGATTTATATTCTCCATGGTTGTTGTCGCGATAGTGTGCAAGGAAGAACATGGGTTAACCGATTTCGCTGTCGTCTGCCGCTCGGCTAGCAGCCCGACTGCAAGGATCCTGGATGAGTGTGGTCTTCCTCCGATATCTGCAAAGATAAACCAGTCGCAAAACCTACTGCTCTTGTTTAGTAGCTGGACTATAGCTTCGCGGGTGCATGGAGGAGATATCAGTCTAAACTTACAGGCAGGTCGACAATTAGTAAGGTCCATAATGACAGTGGATATGATGGAAGGACTGGCAGATGTATCCAACGAGAGGTCTCCTTGTTTGAGGTCACGTAGGGCGGCATTGAACTCTATATAAATTGTCGGATTCCGAGATGAGCTTCAGTAAGCATATACGTCAGAAGCTAATGAGTAAAAGTTCAGGCATTAAAGCTCAGTAAGCTACTGTGGGTCTGAACTTTCCCATATGTGACAGGAGCAGCATTAAGTGCGGATACCAGATGCTGTTGTTTGATTCAAGAAGCTCTTAGTTTGAGATTCAAGAGGTTTCGAAAGTGATTCTTGAGGTAGAGGTGACAGGTTCAACGATTGACCTCATCTCGAGCTAGTGAGTGGCTTGGCGTTCAAGCTCCCCAGCCAGGCACACATGCACCGCGTCAACTCCGACAAACATAACATTGCCACCTCCCACCTCAACCACCGCACGAGTTCTCGCAGCTACGGACATACTGCCTGTTAACAATCCAACTCTCGCCTTCATCACCGATTTCGTATCCTCAGAAATACTGCCAACATGGTATGCTCTCCACTGAGCCCCGCCGAAGCTCTAACTTCTGCTAACTACCACAGTTCATAGCACGCAGCGAGTATGGTAAGTGGCTATTGTACCTTCAGACATGATGATCATTTGCTAACTATGCGCCTTAGATCGTGGCATCAAGTTCGTGACCCCACCGCCTCCCGCTCCAGAATCTCCAGCTTACGTCGACACAGCACCTTCTCGCCTGAAGGCCGTCTCTTCCAGGTCGAATACTCCCTAGAAGCCATCAAGCTCGGTTCAACAGCGATAGGTGTACGTAGCACCCTGTTCGATACATACGCCATCAGACACACGCTTACGGGCAACAGGTAGCAACAGGTGAAGGTGTGATCCTCGGTGTCGAGAAGCGCGTCACATCCACTCTCCTTGAGACCAGCTCAGTTGAGAAGATTGTCGAGATCGACCGCCACATTGGATGCGCCATGTCTGGACTGCAAGCCGATGCGCGCAGTATGATCGAACACGCACGAGTCGAGAGCCAGAACCACGCCTTCAACTATGCCGAGCCCTTGAGGGTAGAGAGCTGCACGCAGGCGATATGCGATTTGGCGCTGCGATTTGGTGAGGGTGCCGATGGCGAGGAGAGCATCATGTCGAGACCGTTCGGTGTAGCGCTGCTGATCGCTGGATACGATGAGGACGGCCCCAGTCTGTACGTCATACTACACCTTACCATACTGGAGAAGAGATTGTCTAACGAACGACAGTTACCACGCTGAGCCCTCAGGCACATTCTACCGCTACGACGCCAAGGCGATTGGCTCCGGATCCGAAGGTGCACAGGCCGAGCTGCAGAACGAGTTCCACAAGTCGCTCACTCTACCGGAAGCCGAGGTCCTCGTCCTCAAGACGCTGAAGCAGGTCATGGAGGAGAAGCTGGACAGCAAGAACGTGCAGCTCGCGAGCGTGACCAAGGACAAGGGTTTCCGGATCTACACTGATCAGGAGATGGAGGAGGTTGTTGGAAGGTTGCCCACAAACTAGATGATGAGGGCACACGGATAGGATGAGCAAATAGAGCATGTTAGAGCATCCAAGCGCTACATCATGATCACGACAGAGAAATGAAGCAATGCCACAATATCACGCTATATGTGACATAACGTCTTGTCAACATCACCATCACAATTCCAGCAGAAACAGTGAACATAAAAAAGGTCTATTCCACACTTGTAGCCGCTAATGTACAGCAAGCCAGGCCAGTCCAACGCTAAAGCGATGCCTCCTATAGTACACCTCTCTACCAAGCAAAGCATCTAGAAAGGGTTGTCCTCAGGCGCAATCTCCTTCTTGAAGAAAGAACCCAGAGGAGTCTTCATCATGATGTCGTCGCGAACCTTGGGGACCTCGGCGAAGAAGAACAGGGCGAAGAAACCGGCGACGCCGCCGAAACCGCCAGCGAGGACACCGCTGCGTTGTGTAAGTATAGAATTTGGAGAGAGGATGGGTGGTAGGGTGGACGTACGCCTTGATCAGGTGGCGGGCGGTGATGCCGTGGAAGTTGCGCTGGATGGTGTACCTGGGGTTGACGTTAGTTGGTTGTCCCAGGTGTATGTTGCGTCGTTCTCGAGGTCCTCCTCCATCGTGGCAATCCAATCTTTCTTATGAAGGCGAGGAGCGGCAGCAGCAGTCTTGTCGTGCGGGTCGATACATCACTGGCAATTGAGCCATTCCTCCTCGTTCTTGGTGTTGCCGCCCCGTAGCCTGTCCTTCCTTTGTCTTCCCACACCCCCCAAAACCCATCTATATCCCCCGTAAACGAAAGCGGTATACGTACTGAGGACCGAAAGGACTCCTGTAGGCCTTGTACGGGCTGCGCTGGCTCTGTTCCCGAATCAGCTGTTGTCCTTCTAACATCCTCTCTTCTCCTCCACGGCGCCACGGAGGGGCCAATGGCTGAACAAAGTATCCGGGGAGCTTACGGAAGCCGCGATTGTCTTGCCGTAGTGAGGCGGGGTGGGTGCGGGGGCGGACATCGTTGCGGGTGTGGATTGCGATGGGTGACGATACCGGCGGATGTGCGAGAAGTTGAGAACCTGGGCTGAGGTTGCCAAGGCGGGCGTGGGTGGGCCAATGAGAGGGGGTGGGATTTTGCGGGACGATGGTCAGCGTGCATCGCTCCGCATCACAACATCAATGCAATGCTTTGTTTGGTATAAGATTGCAAGTATGTGTAGTTTTCGTTCTCTATATTTGGGTATCTAATGCTCATGGTGTCTGCTCGCAATCGTAGACTCATCTTTCTACCTTCAACTTTACCGACTCCTTTACTGCCTCGTTTCTAATAGTAGAGCGTCAAAGGTAATGATCAAACAACTAACAAACTAAACGCCAGCGCTCCAAACATATGCATGAGACCGAGATATCGAAACTTAAACATGGTTCTCGCCCTCTTTCTTCGCCGCTTTCTTTGCGTCAATTACTTCTCGCCAGCTCTTTCCGTAGAGTGCAGTGACATACGTAGCACCTGCACCGAAAACAAGAAATAGTGCGCTGATAGTGGAGAACCATCCCACGCCAATAGCTCTGACAGCAGGGAGAACAACGGCCGAACCTCCTGCTGCGAACATGTAGCGCATGAAGTAATTACCAGCTGCTGAGCGTTAGTGCTTGAATTAGAGAGGGATATGGAGAAAACATACCAACGACCTCAGCAGATCGGCCCTGCATAACATCTAGACAGTATGTGTTCAAACTAGGGAAGCAGAATAACTGCGCCACACCCTGAAGGAACATCATGATCACCGGTAGCGCAATGCCGCCAACTCTCTTCTCAACACTCCATCCGTAGATCAGCATGCACGCGGGGATAACGCCGCCAAGGAACCACAAACAGCTTCGAAGACGATCTTCGGCTTCACGGTGTCCTCGGATGCGGATATACTTCTTGACGACGTAATCTGCGTATCGACCACCAAAGAAGGTGCCGAAGAGATACCCACAGCCGGGAGCGATATAGAACAGAGATCCTTGGAGTGGTGTGGAGAGATTGAAGCGTGGGTTGAGGACATAGCGAATGGGTGTGAGAAGAGAGTACATGTTCCAGACAAGTGATGAGGATGATAAGGACTGGAGGGAATTAGTATGTCACTGTCAGTAGCGTCAGAACTATGCACGTACAATGAGGAACAGGTTTGGATAGCGGTACAGACGGATGACCCGGAATGGGTTCAGCCATTGCCACATCTTGTGCGCCTTCTCTGATGCCTGCAGCCCGTCGAGCTCCTGGGATCGCTTGACGTGAATGGTTTCTGGCTGGACGAAGAAACAGAGAACTACTGCCGTGCCAGCTAATGCTGTCTGTAGCCAGAAGATATCACGCCAGCTGCGAAAGGTGACAATGATACCTCCAATGAATGGACCTTGTTAAGTTAGTTCGCTGAGGGTCGAAGCGAATGATTGTCGACTCACCAAGTGCGGGACCGATCAGTGTTCCGGACATGAACCAGCCCAATGCAGTGCCTCGTTCGGTCTAAAAGAAAGTTAGCTTTGAACCGTTGGGGAGTTTCTTTCTGCAGTTCAGCTTCCCATCGTGTGCTATTCGGAACCACTCAAGCAGCGGAGTTATTGGTCGTGCGAGGACAGTCTTGCTGCTACATACCGGCTTGTAGATGTCTCCAATAACCGCACTTCCAATTACTAGGAACGCAGTGCCTTGGAATGCTGTCAAGATCCTGAAGACGAAGAAAGACGCTAAGTTGGGCGCCAGAGCTGTGCCAATTGAGAACGCAGTGAACAATGTCGCGCTTGCTACTGATACCTGCGAGTCAAAGTCAGTCAATTGTCCCAATGCATCACCAATTTTGAACAGTCAAGCCGCGGTGCATGGTGCTTGGTTGCTGCATACCCATTTTCTACCATAGATGTTGCCATACGGCCCGTAAAAACACGGACTTATACCCATAAAGAGCATGTACAACGCGTTTGATATGTTGATGATGGACCCATCCGTGTTGTATGTTGCTGCCACTTCTGGGACAGCGGACAAGACTGTAGTAGAAGAGACCGGAGCGAGGAAGCTACAGAACGACATGGCAGCGACTATAACCATCTTCCGCCGTTCAGAGAATTTGTTGTAGACCTCGTCCAAATCACCTGTCACAACGTGAGTGGCATGGGCCAGGTCGTCATGACTGATGGCGGATATGGTAGGTTCGAGCTGCAGACGATCCGAATCAGGGATAATTGAGGCGTATTGCGTTTGCTTCTCAGGCTCCACATTGATCTGGGGTGCAGCAGCTGTGGCTTGGACTGGGTCGTTTTGAGAAGCCATGATGTGAACTCATGGGAAGCAAGTATGAAACGAGAGTCGATTGTATGCTTCAACTAGTATGCATATAGTGAATATGATCAACAAACAGTGATTGCAATTATCTTATCGGAGTGAGAGGCAAGAATGAAAGTGACTCAAGGGAGTCGAAGACTCTACCGTGGACATGTTGTGTCGTATCTTGCAGCATTAGTGTTGATCTTATCCGCGGCCTGAAGCATGTTGCCGTCATTGCCTCGTCCACAGAGAAGCTTTTCCGTGAAGAATTGTAACAGTTGCCGAAAAGCGGAGTAGCGTGGCAAGGGTATCGGAGTAACACTGCCAGTTCCGATTCGGGATTGGAACCAGCGGCTGAAAATATACCGATGACTGGCAAAAATCAACCAATGAAAGGAAAACGACCACGTCTTTTACATACTGTTAGTGACTTCGTAGAGTGCGTCAATTTACGGAAAACAAGACTGAATCGGCTATTCGGCTCTTGGCAACTCTCACGTGCAGGCGCATCTTGAAGCAACAACTGTACGATGGTGTCAGAGACATGAAATATGAGAGCAGTGAAGCTCACGAAAGCGTGTATATATTGGTGTCGTTAGGTCATAGGCATCAGTCCTATATCCTGATATGTGGTATTCCGTTCTAAACGCCTAATGTGAGATCTCGCAAGTGCTGAGAAGTCCCGAAAATGCCGCAAACGCCGGATTATGCAAGTATGTGAACATGAGTCGTCGTCTGCTTTATATACTGAGCTTGTCCAGACTCAACCGATCTGCGCTGCGGTGACGCTTCACCATGCCGAGCTTGTAGAACTTCTCCTCGCCGGTCGCTGTTCGACCGCCGATGTACCACTTCTCAGCGCCCATGATCTCGTTGAAGCCGTCTGAAGAGCTATCAGACCCTCTCCTACTTCGTTGAGATGCGCCTGGGATTGGGAATGCTTTTGCGTGGACCGGTGATGTGGATCGATGGTATGGCGTTGCATGTTGCCTGGTGGGCTGGAACTGGCCTGTGGTATGGACCACCGTTGTTGTCGCCCCAGGCGAGGGTGATCGTGTCTTGGTGGTAATCGTTCGTGTGGTGCTCGAAGCGTCGTAGCCTTGTGTCTGGGACGGTGCAGTGTTATGTGAGTAAGAGGCAGCGGATGCGGCTTGCGATGCGCCAGCTTTCTGCACTGTAGGCTGAGCACGGAAGGCGGCCAGGAAGCCGCCGAAGAAGGGTCTATTGGTTGTCATGGTGTTCTCAGCGGCCTCCCGCCCTGCAAGTGAGTACTGGCGGTCGTCGTGCATCAACGTTTGATCGTCTCCGAGTGCGCGCTTTTATGCCTGGATGGCTACTGGAGCCCTTCACCCAAGGTCACGCCAAACGGATTGTTCGAGTGTGTTTTCAAAGTACGGCAGGTTCCTTCTCGTGATGACTCGAGGTGCTCGTTCGTCTTATGCGGGTACAGGCGGGCAGTGTGCGTGTGACGTAACGGAACGCAGCTCTGCAGCGGTATCGAGCGAGTAGCAGGCGATGTTGTCTACAGCGTAGATGAGGATGACGGGTATGACAGGTCTTTTATAGGCGACCGCGGGGACGTGGAGAGTGGGCACCAAGATTGTGTTGTTGGAGTGTGGTGTGCCGGATCCGTGAAGGCAGAGGAAGAAATCGGAAAGCAGCTGATCGTGATTCGGTGCCGCACATTCACTGTCCGACAGTTGACCGAGGTGAGAGCATGAACACAACTACAACTTGAATAACACAACACTTGCGGCGGCCTGTCTATAAGTGACCCTTCGGAGGCTTTCAACGCTTCTTTGCGAGCTTTCTCCCTATTCGATGTGTTCTTGCGTGGATGTGCGCCGCATGCACGATTTGCTCATGATCCTGGGCTTCATGCACCGTCGTCTCCCCCACCTCCGCAACCTTACGATTCCCTGGATCCTGTATGGTCGCACCACCGCCAGCCGTTCGGCGGCGTCTACATGCACACGGGACTGGTTCGCATATTATCAAGATTAATACCTGCCGCTTGCCCCAAAAAAGGCACCCACAGCACATGGTCAGAGTTACACCGAATGTTGAACCGCGATCTGCCGCTCACGATCGCGATGAGGTCCTTGCGATGAGGTCCTTCGTTTCACTCTCTGTCTGAAGAAGCTCAAGCACGAAGCATTGTGACCGTAGTGCCTTTGCAAGTCCAAACGTAGACGGCCGCATGCACTGCATTTGGGTGTTTGGGGGGACTAAATCTGGCGCCGTATGAAGGCCCAGCTACAGCACACTACCAAGACCATGGCTGGTGGCCTGAGCCATCTCTGGACCCTGCGATCCCTATAGACATTATTGGAGGCTGTGGACCATGTGGTTAGATCGCGGCTAACTTGCATTGCACCAGCACTGAGCGCCTCCCAGAGCTTCAACGGGTGTGGAGTTGTAGTTGACCCCTCCTCTTGGAGAGGCCAGTCGGCTAACGGAGAGCTGCTCATGGCGCCTCGCCAAAGCAAATCTAGTTAGCTTTACATATCCCAAGTGCACATTCTTCCTCAAGCACCTAGCAAGCCAGGTGGGTTGATGAAAAATAAAGGCCTGTCAGATTGCCATCAACGCCCTGCCGTCCAGGTCGACCGAAGTACGAGCCCAGTTGGCTGAAGATCATCGCCACACTCGCCGAAGCAAATGCAATAAGGCCTCACTCCGGGGCATCGAGGCTGAAAGTCATCAACCAGGTTGGAGAATCTGTGGCTTCTGTAGGAAGCTCAGAAGAGGACGTGTACTATAGAAATGATTCTATGAAGTATCCTGTCGCGGAATTAGTATTGTAAAACAATGTGCTTGTGGCTGAACCTACGTCGAACTAAGGAAGAAGAAAGAGGGACGGAGATTGTCGAGTATATATACACGCTGCGCTGGGTCCGTGCTCAGCTTCCTCACCACAAATTTTCACCACGCACGGCCTTTTCACCCAACGACCCACTCCCAGCCACCAGACGGGCAAAACGGGCACCAAGATTGTCTGAGCACCGGTACCTACTAGGGCAAATCTCTTCTGCAAGCGGAGCCTGAGTTGGGAATTGGTTAAAAGTGAAAGAATTGGAGCAGTGCACCTCAATTTCATTGGCTCACGCTGAAGTGGATCCTGGAACCACTCCCAGAACATCATCAACAGGAGCAACAACCCTGGCAACACCGCACATTTCGCCGCCTTCACTGCCCAAACGATGGACTTCGCGGACAAGATCGGCTTCTGTACTCCCACGTGAATTCGACTCGCTCGCACAGACTGCTATCGTGTCTGAACAGCTCAAGCCTTTCGCCAGCCATGGTTACAACGGATGTGGCAAGACCTCGAACAAAAGCATACAAGCCTAAGACTAGGACAGGATGCAAGACGTGCAAGTGAGTGCTGATTTGGTCACGCTCTTGCACGAATCCATATGCCTTTGTTCAGAGTCTGCCGAGTATGCTTCTCATGTTGCAGAAACCCAGTGATTGCCAGACTTAGCCGTGGAAACATGGCTGAAGGTCTTCAGTACTCCGGTAGCTGAATCTCGTCGACAAGAGACTGCAGTCTTTTGCCTACGGAGCAGCTTGCCCAATCTGCTATGTTCTCATCCCAGAACTTTGGAGCTGCGTATTTGCATCCAGTCTGCTTTGCGGCATGAGAGGACACTCCTGATGGGTCCATTGATCACTGCTGCATATAACACAACGAGACTGATATCCATCTGACAGGATACGAAGAATAAAATGTGACGAAACCAAGCCACATTGTAAACGGTGCACTACCACAGGCCGTACGTGTGATGGCTACGACTTTCACTTCGCTCCTACACGGACATCTCCGCCAACGCGGACACCTTCTAAATCTCCACCTCTGTGGAGTGCTGGTCAAGACATTGTCGACATTACGACAGAGGCTCGCTCCTCTAGCGTACCAGCTTTTCTGGTGCCATCGCTTCGCCTTGAAAACGACAATGAGCGTATCAGCCTTCAATTCTACGTAACACATGCTGGCCCTGCTCTGGCACGGTCTTCGAACTCAGCATTCTGGCAACGTCAAGTCCTGCAAGCTGCTCACCAACATGCTCCCGTTCAGCACTGTGTCATTGCTCTTGGTGCTATGTATAGGCGGTTCTTCGAGTGTGCCCCTTCACACATGGACAAGGATGTCTCGAATCAACATTTTCGGTTTGCATTAAGCCAGTCAAATAAGGCTATACAGCAATTAGTCAAGCAGCAGACTGAGAATATGCGAAATGGTGTGGTAGACAAAGTGACAGCCATGACTTGCTGTGTTTTGTTTGGCAGCATGGCCAACCTCCAAGGTCAGCAGCAAGCCGCACTTGACCATCTACGGAGCGGGATACGCATGTTGAAAGAGACAAAACTACAGAGCTATGACGACAGAAACAGTCACCCCGTCAACATCAATTCACTAAGATCGATCTTCACTGGACTGGACATTCAAGCACGGAGCAGCTTAAGTTGGTCAGACATCCAGAACTGGGAGCCCGTCGTTCCATCAATGCGAGCGTCAGAACCAGCAGATGTAGACATCACCTCACCATGGGCACTCTCCGAGCTACACTGCCGCCTCGAAACTCTCCTCAACGACACCCTTGCCTTCAACCGCGGCTGCGTCGCCCGCTCCCCTAGCGACCGAGAAGAAATACAGCATGAACACTGCTCCCTCGCCACACGCTTCCAACGCATCTCCCACACCTTGGACATGTTCCGCCCCGCCATCAACACCCCCGACCAGAGCTCCTCCAAAACAATCCTCCTCCACGCTCAAACACACCACTGGCTACGCTCCTCCATCCTCCCTCTCCAACACCACTTCAACATCATCAGCCCGCTCTCCCAGATCTCCTATGATGCCACGGAGCACTTCACAAGCATGATGCCGCACATCACCTTCCTGCTTGCCCAGACTTCATCAGCGATCCCAGTCTACTCAGCAGCCCCAGGCCCGCTCTCCGCCCTCTGGCTTATCGGAACCAGCGCACCCTCGTCATGCGTGGCGCTACGCAAGAGCGCGCTGGAGCTTATGCTTCAGCATCCGCGACGGGAGGGGCTGTTTGACGGGCGGCTGGCCAGCAGGGTGGGGGTTGTGGCGTGGAAGCTAGAGCAGGTTGCTGCGCGGAAGGACATGGGGCTGCATTTGTACTTGGGGGAGGAGCAGGATGTGGTTGTACCTGAGCATTTGCGGATAGTGTTTATGGATGTTGAGTATGCCACTGACGACGAGAACAAAGCTATGGTTAAGCTTGCGAATGCGGTGGAGATGCGGAGTGGGGGCGGGACGAGCATCACGATTGAATGGTGAGGAAGCGGTGGTAGTGGTTGTTGTTCTTGGTTTTACATTGATGTTGAGACATAGAAATAGTACCTTGGACTGCTTACTTACCCACAGTCCCTGGAGCGCGTGGCCCTCATGATGATGTCCTGACTGCCAGCAGTCGACTGCCGTTCCTCATAGCCATCATAATGCAACATGGTGTCCAATATCGTTTCCAAGCGTCATGATACAATCCGTCTTCGTTTCGTATCAGTTGTGACTCCAAACGCACTGCTCGGTTCTCTAGACCTCAGTCAGGAATCGGTCTAGGTCACTTATCCGCACCTCCCTGCCTCTCCCCGTCATCCTCCTCCCATTCACTCCCACAGGCGCCGGCTCAACTACCCTCCAGTTCTCCCAACTCGTGCTCATGATCCTCTTATCTGGCTGCGAAGCCACGCCCACAGACACTCCACACCCTAAGCTTCCGCGCTTGACCTGCATGTCGATCTTGCCGCCGCATATGCCGCGCAGAAGATGGCTGACGGGGCTCGATTCGTCGCTCCATACACTGGAGTACGAGTCGGCGCCAGGATAGAGAAGGCGGGCGTGGAGGGAGATGAGGTGGGGTGGTGCAGAAGGAGCGGAAGTAGTGGAAGTAGAGGTGGAAGGGAACAAGACGCGGAGCGTGTCTGTGAGGGCCGCGAGCGCGGTGGATGAGGTGGACTTGTCGAAGGCGGGGAACGCGGTTGATGATTTCGCAGCCGGTGCGTGTCGCTGCAGTGGAGGATCGAGACGGAGACGTGTTCGACTGGAGCGTAGACGCGGTGTGGGATTCGCTGTTGCGCGGTACATGGAGCGTACGGGCGTTGCTGCGAAGGATGTTTGTGGTGTGAGGCTCAGGTCTGCGTTGGAGTCCAGTGAGGCATTGAGAGGCAGGTCCGGCTCTTTCTCGCTCGTGTAATGCCCCGAGATGTAGACACGACGCGCCTGCTTGAGAAGCGATGGGTAGAGGTGGTTCAGTACCAGGACGCCGTGGGGATAGGATACATAGAGAGACAGTCCCTCGGTATCGTCGACGGCGGTAGGTGTGGCCTTTGATCGCGCGGCCTTGCGCGCTTTCCTACCGCGCATGTAGTCCTTCAGCTCATCGTTCACCAAGCGACACGTCCGTAGCAGGGCCAGCGGGCCTGGCAATTGCAATTGTGGCTTGCCGCCAGTCCACGCGTCTTCCTTGTCGAGCGCGACTTCAGGCGGTGTAGCTACGGAGAGCAGAGCTGCATCGTGATTGCTGCGCACAAGAGGCGCGAGGTCGAGTGGGAGGCCTGGCACGTCGACTTTACGCGCCTTGTTGCGTATGCGGTGCCCGAAGACTGTGGTGTAACCTGCAGATATAGTGATCGCGTGCGGCTCGGCGAGGAGATAGTCGTAGATGTGACACCGCAGTTCTGTGGGGAGGGAAAGGAAGCCACAGTAGGTGTCGAACGCCGGGGAGCATGCGGGCGCCCGTGGGGCATCCTTGACGCGCATCTCGCGCATCTTGAAGCAGTTTGTTGATATAGGTCTGGTGGGCTGATCCAGAAGTTATATCGGATACCAAGACACCACGAACGTAAAATTGATCCAGGACCGTTCTTCAGGCACAGGAATTGGTGGATAGCTGAACTGCAGTCTGGAACTGGCTTTGTTTATCGTTCGTGGGGTAACGCGAGAAGTCCGTGTCGAATTGATGGCGGAGCAACCGTGAGGCGACCCGGTGAACGAGTCATGCTTGCCCAATTTTCGCGGCCCCCGAGAGCCAATCAAGACCAGCACTCAACAACATCTCGTTTCAACACTTCTGCAGAAAACGGGTTCTAGTGGGCGATCCAGTTCGCTGGCAGTGGATCTTCAGACGCTTTTTGCAGTCTCGCGAACAGGTTTGCGTTTCAAGAAGTTCCATCTTGACCGGAGAAAATCTCAGGGTCCAGTGCATTAGTGTCTAGTCTTCATCGCTATCTTCTTGTCTCTGCTGCTCAGCCAGCCTCTGTGCCTCCTGCCATTGCATTGCAAATTCACGCATCATGCCTTCTCCGCCGCTGCCTGCATCCACCACATCTTTCGGCAGTTTGTGTGCGCTGTACTGTGGCGTTGTGAACCCATACGCCTCGGGGTCATCCCTTCGTATCAGCCTGAACTCTGGCTGCCAGATCTCCTCGACATCGCCTTCGTCTGAACCATCTGAATCGCTCGCACTTTCAATATCGTCTAGCGATATGTATGTAGTGCCACCAGCTGGGGCAATAGGTATGCGAACCACCTCTTCTTTCTCACTTCCATTTTTGACCTCGGGCACATCCATCGTCAACAGCTCCATCCATGAGAAGAGGAGAGGATCTGTTCGCAGTGCCCACGGGTTGAAGTCTACGACCCATACTTTATCGTGCGGTGGCGGAATGTACACGTCGAAAGTGAAGTTGGGGTCTGGGAAAGTGTCTCGCAGTTTGGAGTCGAAGAAATCCTGGATGGTTTGTCGCAGCTTGTCTTGCATGTTGAAGAGGAAATCGAAGTGATTCAGATCGCGCTGGCACAGTGCAATGAGCTGTCGATCCCGCACGAAGCACCTGAACTCGACGCTGGGGTTGAGGTTGATCCACTTTCGCAGGACGAGATGGTATGCTATCTCTGGATCTGGTGTAGTCGACTGGTCGGCGGTGTCGTCAAAGGCATGTGCCAGGTCGTGAGTAACAAAATCACTGCTCTTCAGCAGCAGGTAGATGTCGTTCGGCGTCGAGCACTCCATGCTGTTCGTGGCAGCGATCCATGTCGCGTCTTTCGGCGCACTCCAGTTGAGCTTCGGTGCGACCTTGCCACCGAGCTCTTCTATTGTCCTCTCGATCGCTTCATGTGTATCGCGCCAGTGAACGCTGGGGTCTGCATGCTCCTCTTCGCCGCCCTCGTTGTTGTCGGCGCCAGAGAAGATGCCGCTATCGTCGTCTGACCAGGTTGGGTTGTCTGATTCCTCAGGAGGCAAAACAATGCCGTCGGAGCGAAGATAGTCGATAAAGGTGGTGGGTAAGGGTACCAGACGTGCTTTCGGTGTTACTGCGCGGTACTTGGGGTGCCAGCTATGGTAGGAGCAGTTGAGAATGTGCTGTTTGGTCACCGGTGGGAACGGCAGCTCAGTGAGCGGTTCTTGGGTGCTCATGGTGGGCGATTTGATTGCGGGTGCGGTATGCTATGTAACTGGGGATGCACTGAAAGGCGTGCGCCGCGATGTGTGGATCTCATCTTGTGTGAGTCGTCATTTGGTTCACAAGGAAATCTTTGGTGGGGCAATTGCTTGCGGCTGGCGCACGGGCCCCACCTCCGAACCTCCGCATGGTCTTGCTTGAATGCGTGGAATACTAGACCTTCGTGACCGACACTCGCACATCATGGCCGACAACGTTGGACTCACGACACCACGAGGTAGCGGTACCTCCGGCTACGTTCAGAAAAACCGTTCGCTCCTCCGGCCCCGTGATAAGATCGCGCCGTACCAGAAAGATTTCGATCATGCAAGGCATCGACCGCGCCAGCCCGACGCAGAAATCCTCGAACATGAAGCGAAGCGCGACATTGAAGTTAAAGTGTTCGAGCTGAGAGACAAGCTCGAGGATGAGGGGTATGTCCATTCATGTTTACGTTTATGACGTATATGCTGACAGTGTGCAGCGTCGACGAGGACGAAATCGACGACCAATGCGAAGCCCTACGCCGAAAGCTCGACCAGGAACGGAAAGATGGGAAAGACCTCGGTCCCAACGCTAAGCGGTTGAAGTCACATCAGGTCCATGATCTTGCCAAAGCAAAGGCAGAGGAGAGTGACAGAATGAGGAAAGCCTTAGGTATCAGTGAAGATTACGAGGAGGGCAGCCACTGGCGCAAGCAGGAGGAGCGACTACGAGAGTCTCTGGCCAAGCGAGAAGCTGAAGACGACGAGAAGGCTGAGCGAGCTAGAGATGCGCGGCGGTACAAGGAGGATGACTCGGATTGATTGGACCAAATGATGGCATATTGATACCCTTGGGCCGAGTGCGACACTCAAATAAATGTTGAGCCGGAGTAGCTTCGGCTTTGATGATTCCCAGCTACGCTTTCCTGGGCCACCGAATAGCAGCAGGATTCGCCGCAAAGCAATGGTCGACTGCCCTGTTGTAAATTTGCGGGAATGGAACGGCAAAGAGGTCAGCCTTGCTTTCCAAAAAACAGTAGCCTGTAATCAGTTACTGATATGACGTAGACCCCTCAGATTTGAGAGAGTCTGCAACTCCGTAATTCTGTCACTCATCACTTGACCTCAGTCCCAGACAGGTCACAACTGCAACCAAAACATTCTACTGCAGGAACCCATCGAAGGCAGTAGATTAAACAGTCTACCTGCATTGACTTCCATGAGCATGCATTTTGGCCGAGACGACGCGATCGAAGGGTGGGCTTGCCAGGGTTGGGCTGGTGACGATCTGCCTCGTTAAGGGGGACTTGGAACATCTTGCACCAATTCGGTTCAGCCCTGCCAGTAATGATTTCGAGGCATTATTGTTGTTGCGTTGAGATTGATATTCCAGCAGAAGATAGATGGACGAGCCGTCGATCCCAATGATATACCTTATGCCCCCTACTGTCGCTCACACACTCACAGCCTCACCATTGTCCAAACACAGCCTGCAGTGAACTTGCCAGAGAGCCTTCTTCATCTGCAGAGCACAGTCCAGGCTGAGGATGCGTTCCTGCACATTGCTAGACCCTTGTCGAAATGAGTCCGCGGGAGTCGGCTTGGCTACTCCACGTGCTGCATTCTACACCCTGACTGGACAGCGCAGAGCAACCCGCCAAGTTCGCATTTGGACTCGGTCCTCAGTGGCACACCTTGGCCAGGACCACTGCGACGCCTTCTTCAGCTGATACGAAGGACAGACACTTCCACAATGCGCTCTCGTTACTCACGCCGGCGTCGCGGCATTCTTTCTTGGAGGATGTGTGCCAATCTGCACATGTTATAGTCAGTTGTCCCGATTGGCCGGTATTTCGAACATCATACCACGGCTATCGTGGTGTATAAACTACGTCTCCGCATTTCTGGGATCGCTGCTACCGTCTGTAGCACATACACTGATATGGCCAAATTTCGACCCATCGCGGTCATCCGCGAAACATGGAGAATTTACACCCCCATCGAACGGCGAAACATCGCTATCTACATCGCCGGTCTCATGATGTACAAGTTCGGACTCGAGGCATTCAACGGCTCCGTCATCGCTCTTGCAACAAATCGTTACGATGAACTCGAGCACCATAAAGGCACCTCCATCACTTTTCAGCGTGTGGGTATCTTGACCGGGCTCAATCAGGCTTTTCAGTGTATAGGGTCGATATTGATAGCCCCTTTGATCAAGAGATATCCCACCAAAAATGTCCTTGCTTGCGCTATACTGGTCTTTGCGGTGATGAGCAGCATACTTCTCATCTTGGATGCAGCGACTGGTGGTAAATTTATGCCGACCGGACACCCCGCGGACGACTTCAGCTACTATGGAAACTACAACACGGATGGCATGATCCCAATCTGTAAGTAGCTCCGCCAAACCCACGGACCTTCGTAATAATAGCAGAGCGTGTTCCCTATAGTGCAGTCAGCAAGGAACCACATGCTAACACTGTACAGACTGTGTATGCGGCGTTGTTTACGGCATGGTGGAGCTCATCCGAAGAGTTATCCCTCGAGATCTTGTCGGAGGCAATGTCCAGAAGCTGCGGCGTATGGATGCGCTCGTTCACATTTTCTACGAGGTTTCTGGCACGGCAGGCGCTTTCTGCACAGCGCTTGCCCTGATCCCGCACTTCGGCAACAACTTCTCCTTCATCATCACGCCCATCTTCTTTGCTGCGGCATCGTTTCTCTGGTTTTTCATCCTGGAAGCAAGCCCTCAAATCGAAAGCCACCTGGTCCTCGAAGGTCAGCTCCCATACGTCAAGGCTGTAGGAAGTGGCTTCTATCTTTTTTTCGAATCTATCTGGACCGGCGGCAAGATCATCTTCACACACAGAAAGTTTGTATGGCTGCTCCCCGGATACGCAGTCGCACTCTACGGTCACCGATACCTCGAAAACGCCATAGCACCTGCAGTCGCTCGCCGATACCTAGGAAACTCAGCTTGGGCGCAGATCATGGTTGGTGGCTCAAACTTTGGTGAACTGCTGGGTGCATTGTTCGTCTTCATGTTTACGAACCTTGTGCAAACGCCGATGCCATGGCTGCGTATTGACGCGTTGGCTCTTCTGATCGTCTGGTATCTGCCATTCTGGCATCCACCGTCTGGCGATGTGGGGCAGGCATGGATCGTTGCAGCCACTTTCCTCCCCATTAGTTTCGGCTGGGCTGCTGGCGATGTCTCGCTTGCCGCCTACATTCAAGCGTCTCTAGCGCGCATTGAGTCCGACACGAAGAACGTATCGGCGCTCGGCGCAGTCATGGCTTTCCTCTACAGCTCATACATCGTCACCTACGCTATTGCCTCTGTATGCTTGGGCACGTACATCGATCGAGTGTCTGAAGCCAACAACGATCAGATCCAGTCTGCCATCCGGAATGTTGCAGGCATACAGTTTACTATCATTGCGGTACTCGTTATGACGAGCACGTTCGTACCCAAGGGTGCATTCGCTTTTAACCCCAAGATGCTGAGCGAAGAGCCTCTAGATACAGATTTTGAGGATGAAGACTTGGAGTATGTGCCTGGTGGGCACTCCAAGAACAAAGACAGCCACGAAAGCCATGACATGGTGAGTAGGGTAAGCACGATGTAGCGATTATGTTGTACGATTTACTTGATTAGCGACAAGTTTCGATACCCAGATTTGGTACTTTTTGTTTTTTCCACATAGATTCACAATCCAAAGCCATGAGCTCTGATCAGGACAGCTATCGATGCTGTTATAAGCTATGATCAAGCATTATCAGCCTGGTGTCTAGCCCTGACTCTCATCTCACACGTGCTAACTTCCATCGAATCCATTGCTTATCACCCCTCGCCACACATGCCATTGTTAACCCCGTATTCGCTCACCGCCTACACCCGTCGCTCTGCAAAGCAATCTGGGGCTCCGCCCACGGGTTTCGGGAGCTAGGAATGCTACTCCACCCAGGTAACTTCCACTCGATCTCCTGCCGTCCCTTACCTAGTGGCAACCTTCCCACAATCAGACCAGGCTCATCTGGGAACTTTTACGGTGCTCAACTGGGCTGATCAGCAATCCCATGGCGCTCTGACGCCGACCCTGTGCGGCGTTACTGAGGCTTGGCGCTACACGTGGGTCTAGGGGTGAATGTGGTTGGCCGGAATAAGCAAACATCGCGGAGCAACCAACGCCAAGCATAAGCCTCGACACATGCTCCGGGGGGTATGGGAAAGGGAGGCGGGTGCCACCTTTACTCTCAACGTGTCAGCGAGTTAGATAGATAATGGCGGAATCGGTATCTCGCAAGCTGTGGGATACATTCATCCGCATCTTCCATCCTTCACTCAAAACAACACAAGAGCTAGTCTAGGTAATCGGCGAATAGAATCCACCATCAAAGATCTACGCGTCTCTCAACATCGAATTCTTGTCAGGCGAGCTAAACACGTGGGTCGCGTTTTGTCAACTTGAGACCTTGGAAGCCGAACTTGAACAAAGAGCTGGACAACCGCGATCACACTCCGCCAACTTCAACTGGATCGTGACTGCATCCTTCGTTTTGGGATCAGATGACATAACACTATCACCAACATGCAACCCTACCCACCTCAACAATCGGTGGAAACCGACACACACTCACACCGTGGCCCACTAAGCAGAACATGGCCGCAATTATTCAAGAAGAGGAGGCGATACAGCCCTGTACGAGACAGCGCACGAACACAAGGTCAACCTGTGCAACAGGTCCAACATCAACCGCAACCTGCAAATGTCAACACCCAATCACAGTTGCAACCGCAACCGCAACCGCAACCACAGTTCCAGGCATCCGTCCCAATCCGGCCAATCAAACACCCATCAATCTCAACGGCAAGCATCAGAAGCCCAAGCATAGCAGCTGACACCGCGAGTACAATATCAACCATAAGCGAGATATCAACGCAGCCACCACCCCAAACAAAAAGAGTACCCATCGCCCGCCGCGCATCCTCAATAGCAACAACAGATAGCAATGGTACTTCCTCTCACATCCCTTGCTCGTGTCCTTACTAACAAACCAACAGCAGCTGGTGGC
Source organism: Phoma sp. XZ068 (assembly GCA_004835665.1). Lineage (NCBI taxonomy): Eukaryota > Fungi > Ascomycota > Dothideomycetes > Pleosporales > Didymellaceae > Phoma > Phoma sp. XZ068. The sequence continues at coordinate 1,163,087 of RBKR01000001.1, forward strand.
GTGACAACCCCACAAGCTGACCTACTCGCCTCCAAATCAAACTATGAACTCATTTCTTCCGGCCAGCATCTAGAAATGGGACTGCACTTCAGCACCGCCATGGCCACGGGCGTGATGATGAAGCGCGCCACGCACCGCGCAGCCGAGCAGGCGCGGCGCGATCGCATGAAGACCGCCATGGTCGATCTCGCTGAATTCCTGCTCGACGGCGAAGTGACGTTTGGCAGTGGAACGACGTGTTTCGTGGTGATGCGTGGGGATCCGAATGGTACTAAAGAAGTCGATGGGCAGAGTGTGTTTAGCGAGACGAGTGGGATGAGTGGATTGTCGGGGATGAGTGAGGGGAGTGTGAAGGGGAAGCCGGGGGAGAAGAGGACGGTTAATAAGGCGAGGTTGATTGAGATGGCGCTGGAGAAGATGAAGGCCCAGGAGAAGGAGATTGAGCTGTTGAGGAAGGAAGTTGAGGATTTAAGGTGTGGGGATAAGATGGATGAGACGTGAGAGAGGAAGGCCGGCAGTGACGGTGTGGTGAGAGTTTCATGGGACATCTAGCGTGCATTTTCAAGATATCCATTCATGTCAGGCGTTTGAGGAATTGAGGGAGGACATCTAGGGTAGCATTTAAGGTTCTATAAGGGCGGTTAGCCTCCACTCAGATATGGTTCCAAAGGTTCCTACCCCAAGTGCCATCGACTGCAGTGCCAAGTCATAGACTGTGAGACATTGATGCGTCTAGATAAGCTCATCTGACGGCCGCTAACCTCACGATCAGCGCTTTGCAGCTCCAGTGGCTTGAACATATTCCGTTCCTGCATTATGGACATGCCTTGGCAGCGGACGGGAAGATAATCGACACGAAGCTAACAACCACGCCGCTGAATCCATTGTGGCGTCAATGATGGATCATTTGAATATTTTCTATTGGACCGGATCTACTTCCATCACTACAGCGCTGGCGCGTGACGTAACGCACCTTAAGCAAGCAGCGCGAAGAGCAAATACGTCTTCTTCGCGTATTCGGCTGCATTCTTTTTGACCCTCTGAATAGCGGCATCGTTCAAATCTGCAACGTCCATCTTCTTGATGAGGTCGTCCATGGCCTGTTTGGACTTCGTGTCATCGCTGAAAAATCGCTGCATATAGAGTGCATCAAATACCAATTGCTTGAACCGCTGCTCCCTGAGATCGTCTTCCTGAGACTTCCCTGTCACGTCAGCGGCATCGGCCTCGTCGCTCTTTCCTTCAGCATCAGCTTCGGCTGACTCGTCTTGTGGATCAACACTGGTCTCTTGAAGACTTGAAGCTTTGATGGTTTCGATGTGCTTTTCTAAGACGCATACAACATCTCCAGACATCCGGCTTTTGACAACTCTAACGCCAGCAGGGGCCCAGAGATCGCTGCCTAAGCGTGCCATGGCTCGGTTCAGTTCTAGTAGGAACCTGAAAGCATTGGGCGAAGGCTGGCTTGGTAGCGACGGATGTCCCTCCCATAGGACGTGTGTCTGAGATTTCCCCTTTGTCGAGGAAGCAAGGGACGTTCCAAGAGAAGGTAATGTCAACTGAGCTACATGTGCAGCGAGAACTGTGTGGAGTGGTTCCAAGACGTCTGAGGTGAATGGCGTTGGAAATGATGAAGACCTATCCTGCAGACGCAGACGTGGTATCCGATCGCCAAAGTCACGTACAGCCCGGAGGACAAACACAGCCTTCCGTACAGCACCGTTTTCATTGTCGTCGGTCGCTCTCTTCGCAATCTGGGACAAACTTTTACCCAGGTTCTGCAGAGAATGGCCAATGGCTTCTTGAGTGACATCCTCCAGTAACCGTGGGTCGTCCGCGCTGAGTAACGTCTGCTTCGAATCGCCTAGATCGTCATCTGACTCATCCTCGATGTCATCTGCGAGATTGTCGTCCCAGCGTGCTTCTTTCATGCTCTTCACTATGCCCTTGACTTCGAGTACAGAGTCCATCCAGTTGTCGAAAGCGGCGGTCACACTCAAAGTGGCTTGATCCCGTCCCTGTTGTGTGTTCAGTATGGTTGTCTTGAACGCCTGAGCCCCGTTACTGAGATCGTTGCCATCGGTTGTAGTTTTCCAGAGCGATAAGCCCGGTTCGTCGTTATCGGCAGGTAATGCATCCAGACCAGCAGTAAGCTCAGTTACTACACCCTGCAGTGCTTGTGTACGTGCTCGCACAATCGCCTCCAGCTTCTCATTCATCATGTCACGCAAGTCATCTAGCACATTCGCAGACTTGACTCCCGCCATGCGTGGGCCCGACAGCATCCACGTTTCGATCAACTCCTGTCGCAAACTTGCAACCTCTGTCAACCGGTCCTCGTTTTGAAGGGCAGTTTTGACTTCTTTCAGGAAAGCCGCGATTGTATCTTTGGACCATCGGTGCAATATCCTCTCTGCTTCCTGCCGTTGAAGCTCGTCATGGCGCGGCCACGGGGTATAATTCCGCACCTCGTCGCCGATCCAGCGGTCGTGTACGTCCAAATTCAGCTCATATAGGGCACGCACTTCCGGGTCTTGAATCAAAGGATGCGCCTTCAGCTTTGCGAGAGCTTCGGCCAGGCGTCTTGGAAATATGGTTTGGGTGTCTTGGCAAGTCTGAATGCACAATCGAAGGGCGTTGATACCTCGTTTGGAAAGCTCATCCCCGCCCTTCTTAAGTTCATTCACCATCTTTTCTTTACGCACTTTGTGAAAGTGCTTCAGGACATCAGATGGCGTAGAGCTTGTTGACAGAGCGTATGCGCACATGCTTTCCACCAAGCCTGTAGCTTCGCCAGTTGTGCTCGCCAGGCGCCGATCGATCCTTCGTAACAGCTTCCTTCGCGCAGAGAGCAGTTTCTCCCAGAGCTGGTCGACAATTGGTGGCTTGCTCTCTGACTGGCTGAGCGCCTTATGTACGAGGCGGGAAATCACAAGGACTTTGGCGATAAGAAGGTGTTGGTCGTCCTTCCTCATGAGTCGTGTCTTGACCGTAGGTGCGTTTCGTAGGACCGAGAGCTGGGATGCAAATGTATACCGCTCGACATCTGCAGGCCCAAATCAACACTAACGTCCTCCATTTGTGATGTACCAAACACTAACCACTACCTCTTGCATGTATTTCCATATTGCGTGCATTCCCAGAGACCTTGTCCAAGACTCTTGAGTTGCAATTCTGGCCGATGCGACCGAGCTTCGTCTCGACCTGTTCCATCTGGGCCTCCATGTCGATGATCGTCTCAGCAGTGTCGAGGAGGTTACGATAGCTCGTCCTATGCATCTATCAGTTCCAAATTCAATCGGACTGCTATTGAGTTTCTGTACCCTACGAGCGATCGCAGCTTCTCGCGATTGTCATCGGCCGTGGTGCGGAGCTGCTGTTCGAGCTTCCTCACCGTTGGAATTGGATATTGGAAGGCATCCTCCCATGACTGGAAGGTCCGAGGGTCTGGCGCCTCGATTGCCATGGCCGGTACTGCTCGTACGGAGGGTTAATGCGAACGACGTACCGCAACGTGTACATTGAGGTTCACGATGCTCGGCACTAGCGCGGTTTAGTCATCGTGCATCCACGCGTTGTACGTTCAACGTCAAGTCCTTGTTCATTCATCATGGTCTGATGTCCATAATAATGGTAATTTCCGTAATTTCTAGTAAGTACGAGAACCCAAGGGAAAAAGGTTCAGCGACACTTCACATCCACCGAAATAGAAGGTGTTAAATCCCCAAACCTTGAAACCACAACCGATTCCCAAGATAGCCTAAAGGCTCTGGTTCTCTCCGTATAATACATAGTACGCCGTATTTTTAATGCCCCATTGGTATACCCATGTATGCAGAGCACATCGTTCCGTAGATCTATAACGCCAACACATGCATCATTTCCCCATAGACTCTCATAACAAATCTCATCACACAAGATCGATATCCTCATCATCGTCCTCGCCCTCGGCATCAACATCATCACCCCTCAATGGCGCCGGAAGCTTCACCCTAACTTTTTCATATATCTCTTCATACTTCTGCTTCTCTGCAACACTGTTATGATGCTCGAACACCTTGATCATGAGACCGCAAGCCACTGCCATCCACAATGGCCTGTTGCTTTGTTTTGCGTGCTGCCGTACGGCATTCGCAGCTGACGACGACTTGTCCGTGACTGGCTCGATGAAGAAGCGAGCTGTGAAGTAGCAAAGAGCCATAACAACAAACTCGCGATTATGTGTGCGTTTAAACAGATCATGTGATTTTTGTGTGGCATTATTCATCAAAGTCTTCAGGCGGTTGATGGAAGGGTCGAGGGTCGAGAGTGCATTGACAAGTGTGTACGCCATACGGACGTACTGGCTGGGGTGCTCTTCGCAGACTGATCGTAGTTGTGCGAGTAATGTGCCAACATTTTCATGATCTGGGTGAGCTGGATCTCTTGCGATGAGCAAGCGATTGAATGCTGCAAGGATCCCAAGGTCGGTTGTCAGCGTTGGCGCATGGCCCTTATCAGCTAATGCAAATGCATTTGAAGAGTAGGTGGCAAGAGCCGTATCGAAGTGCCCATTAGTCTGATCCATAACTGCCTCCAGATATGACAGTGACTGGGTGTATGGTTGCTGATTGGAGTACGGTGCAATCGCAACTCGGCGTGTTAGCGAGCTCAGAGCATCTTTGGCTATCGAATGTTCTTCTCGATGGGTTGCGATAAGACCAAGAGTGAACGTGGCGTGCCAATCTAACAGCTTGCGCCATTGCGTCTCAGCACACGCGACAGAGATTGGCATGTCGTACGGGGATTGTTTGCGCAATGAGTCCCTGGATCGAGAACGAGCTTCCTGGACCAACTGCAGCGCTTTCTCATGTACACTCTGGTCTAAAGCACAAATGTGGAAACATAATGCCTTGACGTCTTCCCTCGGCAGCCAGGTGAACGTTAGCTCGTCGCGGCCCTCAGCGTTCTTCCTGAAAATTCCGCCAGTGTCAGTGGTCAGGCTGCCACCGGATGTTCGATCGAGCAGAACGGTGAAGGTGCCGTCCTCGGTTCCGAGACTGTTATCGTTTTCATCTGCAGTAGCTTGTATCAGGGCTGTTGACTTCGCGTTGTCGGGTGCGCTTTGGTGCACGCTCACAGCAAGATCAATGACGCTGAAAAGAGTGCCAAACGACCCCTGCCGCTTCGCCGACATCGTTGATTGTAGGCTTCGAGCTTGTGCAATGGCTCGCTGCGCTTCAGTCAGGCGATCTTGAGCACTGGATCGTAGATGGACCATAGCCTCCAATGCATTGCAAGCAAAAGCTACTGCGGTGTCGCTACGCTTTTCTGCGTAAGCTCGAATAGCATGCAGTTGTTGGAGTGCAGGTATTGCTTCAACACGGCCGGGGGTCCGAAGCAATAGCGAGACCTTCAGGAATCGAAATGCATATACCCAGGCGATCTGTTGGAATGTCTCAGCTTCCGAGATGTTTTTATCCAAGGCCTTGAACGCTGCTCGGTAGCTGCTCTGGAACTGATAACGAGCCTGAAGATGCAACATGCTATATCTCAGGTCTTGGAGGCGACAGCGCGCACACAACGAGATTCCCTTTGACAAGATCTCATCGATTTCGGTCGTATTATCCGTTTCTTCGATTAGCAGGCTTGCATACCTGAGCCGCAGCTTCGCCTCGTCCCGCGGTTGCAAGTTGAATTTCCTTAAAACGGCATCCATACATCCCATCGCAGTTGACATGAGCTTGTAGTACTGCTGAACGTCACCGTTTCTCTTCTGACGTGCAATGGAGGATCCCATGCCACGCGCGGCGGCGATGTATTCATCCGCTGCTGATTGTAGCATGACGGACAGATCGGCCGGAAACGTCTCTTGTGATGGATGGGCATGGGCAGCTTTGGTGGGCGAGGCCAGCTGGTGTGACGGAGGTCGAGGAATAACAACTTTCGGGTGAGACCTCGGCTGCGAAGATGTTTGCTGCGAAGACGTCTGTTGCGAAGGCGTCTGCTGAGAAGATGTCTGCTGTGTCGGTGTAACTTGGATTGGTTTCAACGGCGTATACGACTGGGATGGTGTGCGTTGGGGTGTGACTTGTTCCTGCGGTGTAGGGCGCGGCGGCTGCTGCTGCTGCTCAACCTTGACCTGAACCTGGCTATTGGTAGGTATCTGCGGCGGCTGCTGCTGTTGCTGCTGTCGCTGCTGCGGTTGTTGCTGCTGCTGCTGCTGCTGCGGTTGTTGCCAAGCTTGACTTTGAACTGGTGTGCGAGGAGGTATCTGCTGTGGAGGCATCTGTTGTGAATTTATCTGCTGCGGGGTCATATGCCGTGGAGGCATCTGTTGTGGTCGGTGCATACTCTCCGAGTGAGATGCTGTTCGCTGTACTGGCTTCGACAAGGGGGGTGTTGGAGCCTGTTGCGCACTTTGCCTGCGATACATTTCCTGTGTACCATCCATCTGCGAGATGCCAGCATTGCTTGCGCGTTGTACCGGCACCTGCACTTGTCTTATGTTCGGGCTTGATCTGTGCGGGCTTGACATTTGAGGATATGACATGGAGCTCGGCGCTCGCTGAGGAATCATAACCTGTGGTTGTTGGCGAGGTTGCGGTTGTGCAGCTTGTCGGTATTGCGGTTGCTGTTGCGATGACTGCTGGTACTGTTGTTGCTGCTGTGGCGCATGCTGGTACTGTGGTTGGTGCTGCGGATGGTGCTGTGGGTGTTGCTGGTACTGTGGCTGTTGTCGCGGCGACTGTTGGTACTGCGGCTGCTGATACGCTCGTTGTTGGTAGTGTTGCTGCGGGGAGTATGTCTGCTGATGCTGCGGCATTGGCACATACTGCTGGCTCTGCGGTCGTGGGATGACTACCTGAGGCTGCCTCTGCTGTTGCTGCTGCTGCTGTTGCTGCTGCTGTTGCTGTTGCTGCTGTTGCTGTTGCTGCAGGTACCCAGGATGCATCTGCATTTGCGCTGGAGCGTACTGCTGCTGGTATTGCTGCGGGTATTGCGGGGGTTGGCCATATTGCTGGTAGCCATCCGGTGGACGCGGAGGAGGGTAAGGGTTGTTTGAGCCATTCGGATAGCCGTACTGTTGGTTGTACCGTGGATCCATGGTCGCTATATGTGATTTAGTATGGTGAAATCACCGGGCATCGTGCAGTGTCATGTCATCGTGATTGTTTGTGGAGTTGTGAAGGCAATGTCGAAAGTCGCGACGGTCAAACGGGCAGTCGCGACGGGTGCGATATGATGCTGATTGGTCCATGAGGCGCGCGTCTATCCAAATTGACGCCAACTGACATCCCTGCAGGAGCCGAGGCATCTCACTTCCAAGCATTAACTGCAACATTTTCCTTCTCCCATTTCACAGAATTGTGGTCTTTGACTTTTCCAAGCAGCAACACAGGAGTTTCAGGTTTGGAGACAGCAAAATAGAAAAGGCTAGGATTTCACCTACTGACCAGCAATTTCGACATAGATCTGGGAGCAACCTGGAAAAACCGGCAACCCAGGGAACCAACTCGATCGATGGAAAATATTTGAATATACCGAACAGTTTTAGAATCAGTCGACATGTCTTGGCTTTTCGGCCATTCTACAACATCCTACACCCACCACGCCTCGCCCATCCCACTGGTAACAAAATCCGGATCGAAGACGTCACTCCCAGACCTCGCCCAATCCTCGATACCACCATGTCGACTAAACCCTCTCCTGTTCAATGGGCACCTCCAAACAATGTACACGGCGCGGAAAGAGCCTGGGCCGCCCGTTTACTATAAACGCCACGTCTACACATCGGACCATACCGTCTACCCCGGCACTTTCGCCGTTGACTTTGTTGTCTCTAAGGAAGAAGGAGAAGCCGCAACCAATGACGCCGAGCTCCCTGAGCGCACCACCCACTACACTAGCAAGGAATGGGAAAACGTGGGCAGCAACGACAGCAAGCCCATGCTCATCGCCCTGCACGGCCTCACAGGCGGCAGTCATGAAGTGTACCTCCGCGAAACGCTCGCACCCCTCACGGCATCTGGTTGGGAAGCCTGCGTCGTGAACGGCCGCGGCTGCGCACTCTCCAAGATCACGACTTCGCAACTGTTCAACGCACGGGCTACATGGGATGTCCGACAGGCCATTAACGAACTGCGCGTCCTGTTCCCGAACAGATCGTTGTACGCAGTCGGATACTCCATGGGCGCCAATATCCTGACCAACTACTGCGGCGAGGAGGGCTCCAACTGTGTTTTAAAAGCGGCAGTTTCGAACTCTAACCCTTGGAATCTGGAACTTTGCAATGTGGAGCTGAACAGGACGTGGTTGGGCGCCGAGGTGTACTCTCGCACCATGGGCAAGAACTTGATGGGGTTGTATGAACGTCATAAGGAGCAGATGTTGCAGAACTCGGGCATCAAGAAGGAGCTGGTGGAGAAGTGCAGGTATTTGTTTGAGTTTGATAGACATGTGCAGTGTCCGTCGTGGGGATATCCGACGGAGGGCGCGTATTATAGGGATGCGCAGAGTGTGGATGCGTTGGTTGCGATACGGATACCGTTCCTGGGGATCAACGCTGAGGACGATCCGGTAAGTTGTGTTGGCATTTCTGGTTGCTTTATTGAATCCTTTGCTAACGCTGTATGTAGATTTCCTCCAAGGCTGCCATTCCGTACGAAGAGTTCAAGCAGAACCCGTACGCGCTCCTTTGCACCACCGACTGGGGAGGCCATTTGGGGTCCTTCCAGCTCGGCGGTGGTAGATGGTTTGCAACAGCCACTGCGTCTTTCCTGACCAAAGTCCACGAGACGATCGACCACGAAGCGTCCAAGATTGAGCGCCAAGAGGAGAAGGTCGACGCGCCGAACAAAGTGTACCCCGTTTTCGACCCTAACCATAGACGACTGATCCTGCCGGATGTGTAGACGGCGATATAGACTTGCATTGCGTGGAATCGGGTATCATAGACTTGTAGACATCGTAGACTCTTTAGACCAGTTCATCACCCCCTCTTCAACCAAAGCTGACCCTCTTCTTGGGCTTAAACTTGCCATCCTTCTTGGTCGATTTCTTCGGTGCCTCGGTGTCAGCGTCCTCTGTGCGTGCAGGCTCGGAGTTCCTCTTCCTCTTCTTCTTGAGGCTCTGTTTCCTGTCCTCCTATGACCAGTTAGCACAACCGAACAGTCACCCTTACAAGCTGTTGAACATACGAAATCTGCCTTCTTATCGTCGGCGCGGCTCTCTGCCTCCTTCCTCTTCGCCTCCCGGATCTCCTCGAGCTGCCTGGCGCGCATAATCTTGCTCTCGATATGCCCCTCCTTCTGCGCATTCACAATGCTCATAATCGCCATCATGCTCGCAGGGTCGTCCACAAATACTTTGCCCTTCTTCTGGCCCTTTGGCTTCGCAATGCCCGCCGGCACAATCGAGTTTAGCTTGGGGATGTCGAGCTCGGCCTCGGTGTAGACGCGCTTCTTCTTCTTGCCATCCTTGGTCTTGTACGATTTTGTCTTTTGCGCGCCGCCGGGTTTTGCGAGCGAGAGCGACTTTTGCTTGCGTTTGGAAATGCCTTCTGGTTCCTTGCCGCGGGGTTTCGCCTTGGATGCACCGGCGCTCTTACCCTTGGGGCCGGACTTGCCCTTGCTGCTGGGTTTTGTGGGCGCCATTGTGTGTTGTGGAGTTGTGGAGGTGTGAGGGCTCGAGGTGGCCGAGTCCTGGAACTTTTTCTGAGATCGGCCCAGGCTTGGGGCCCACTTGCCGACGCAACGTCAAGCGCAAGCGCCAAGCTCGCATGTCCAACCTCGCAGCAGGCGCAACCGCAGCTGCCCCAAAGCAGGCTTCAAGCACACCACGACACCACGCACGCGAGCGCATATACGGACAGAGCACTGAAATGATGGATGAGAACCGCCTTTTCCGCTTCCCCAAGCCTGCGTGGCTGAACAGCGCAAACACGCGCACCTTCGGCGTTTACACAGCAGGAGCTATGGTAGGCAGCACTGTATACATACAAAGCGGACGGAATCTAACGACATGTTGTAGTTTGCGCTTGGCTTCTACTCCCTCATCGACGTCGCTGTCTGGTCCAAGTCGATCAGGAATCCCTCCGACCCACCCGTTCACGTTACCTTTATCGACTGGATACCCGGCATCTGCTCCGCCCTGGGCATGCTCGTCATCAACTCGATCGACAAGTCGCGGTTGTCTGCCGACAGCTTTAGTTACAGCGGTAACGGCGTTGCGTGGAAAGCGAGGCTGGTGCTGTTCCTAGGCTTTGCGCTGCTGGCTGGCGGGCTGGCGGGGAGTGTGGTTGTACTGGTCATGAAGTATCTTGTACCAGGCTACGTTTGGCCAACGATCTGGATGGGTGTTGGGAATGTGGTTGCGAATGCGCTGATTATGCTGAGGTATGTACTGTTGGACAGCGTGTGAGGTGACGCGGCTAACTCAAGACAGCTCTGCGGTGCTTTGGATTGCGCAGAACATGGAGGACGAGTACACGTACAACCTCGCGCTTTGAGAGCAGTGAGCAATTATGGGTTCTCATGGCCTTTGACATGATCTTGTATCCGAGGCTGAGGAAGGCTGAGGAAGTGAGTGTGGACGTTCATGATGGCAGGATTGCAAGTTTGATGTTTTGTTTATCGCTGTATGCATACATTTGGAGCGTTTATGATACTGGTTCCAGGATGTGGTAACATGCCTCACTGGCGATTGCAATTAAGAATAATCCCGGTGTAAGCCGCTCAATAGCATGCGCCCATCCTCACATATCAAACATGACAGTACAAGAACGCTCAAAGTATATAGCAAATCCAAGTAGCAGACCCCTGTGCTCTTGTCACGTACAAACACATGCCGCATGATCATATGCCAAGGCCCTCCGTACCCGGCGCTTCCCAGTCCGTGTCGTATGCTCGTCTTACAGCGTTGCCTCATCGCTCGTTACCGCCGGCTAGTCAGAAGTCTTGGTCTTCGTGGAAGAAGAGCGTGAAGCTGATGATAGTGGAGTAAATCGTGAGTCCGCCGATGACGGACATGGCGGCTGCGCCGCCTGCGATTTGCTCCGAGTGCCAGAGCAGCGTGGGAAGCGCGATGCCCATGACGACAAAGAACCCAGTAAGGAATCTGCCAAAGTCGATGACTCCGTTCCCTGAGCTCTCCATGAAATCATCTTGGTTCGATGCGCGCCCGCAGATCCAGTTGGGCAGTGGTGCGATTACGTAGGTCGCGACAACGAGGAGCGTGAGGTAGTTGTGGAACAGCGCTGCGGAGAGGATGACGAGCAGGAAGCCTATCGCAAGGACCTGAAGACAAGTGTTAGAACCTCCAACGCTTTCCAATATATAGCGCGGCTATGCGCCGGGTGAACGTACGAAGGACAGCCCAATGATCGTCTTGATTCCAGCCATGGTTTCTTCGTTGTGTCGGGTGCAGATTATTGGCAGTTTCAGGGTCGCAGTTTCGAGCAGTCTAGTCCAGGGCAAAGTGCTGGCGTAGACTGGTACGTCGCTGTTGTTGGTGGTGCTGCCTACTTCGATCCGTGGATGAGGTTGGAGTTGGACTTGGCACTCACCACTTAGCGCGGTACTGAAGGTAAGAGCTACCGAGCTGTCGTCAACTGAGTTGCCTGCATCAATAACACCTCCAGCTTCCACCCACCAAGCTTCCTAATTACTACAAAGCCTCCGGCTAATACACCCCACCCGGTCGCTAGGAGATCTCTAAGCATCTGGATACAAGGCCGCACATTCCACCCCACCTAGACTCACTCCAACCCCACAGCGCCCGCCTCCAACATGTTCCGGAACAACTACGACAACGATTCTGTGACCTTCTCACCGCAAGGCCGCATCTTCCAGGTAGAATATGCACAAGAAGCTGTGAAGCAGGGTTCGGTTGTCGTCGGCATCGTCAGCAAGACACATGCTGTACTTGCCGCGATCAAGGTCAGTTCATTGCAGGCTGAGTTGCTTGTACAACCGTCAGTCCGCTAACAACATGTACAGCGCAACGCAGAAGAGCTCTCCTCATACCAGAAGAAGATCATTCCAATCGACTCCCACTATGGCGTCGCCCTTGCCGGTCTTGCCTCGGACGCCCGTGTCCTCTCCAACTTCATGAAGCAGCAATCGCTCGCCTCTCGCTTGACCTACGACCGCGCCATTCCCCTGAATGAGATCGTATCACGCATCGCCGACCGGGCACAGACAAACACACAGCAGTACGGAAAGAGGCCATACGGTGTCGGCCTACTCATTGCAGGTGTCGACGCGAGGGGTCCTCACCTGTTCGAGTTCCAGCCCAGCGGTGTTACACAGGAGATGGTTGCTTGCGGTATTGGCGCCAGGAGTCAGATGGCCAGGACGTACCTGGAGAGGCACCTCGATGAGTTCGACAGTGCTAGCAGGGAGGACCTGATCAAGCACGCGCTGAGGGCCCTGAAGGAGTCACTATCTCAGGACAAGGAGCTCACAGTCGACAACACCAGTGTTGGTATTGGAGGTGTTGGGGAGAACTTCACTCTGTACGAGGGGCAGGACATCGCAGAGTGGCTGTCAACAACGTTCGAGAACGCCGAAGGTAGCAACGAGGAGAGCGGTGAGGCTATGGAAACCGATTTGTAGGATGAGAGCGCATGGGAGGCTTGCATATATGAATTGCAAGCTAGAAGGGTCCTTGACTTCAGTGGTAGCCCGCGCACGCGCGCCGGGTCCGTATAGACGCGGCTTTTGAGCTCTCAGCTGCCATGGTAGAAACAGTCTAGTTACGAAATACGATGAACACGACACCCACGTACTGTGTAACTCAGGAACCATTGTGAAAAGAAATGAAACTACGGTGGCACCGTGTACTTGCCAATTCTAACGTTACCACAACTCCCTGCCACAGTAGCCCCCATCACCGTAAATCGTAGAATGGCAACTTCACTGTTAAAGTACTGTCGACCGTAGTATGCAGGCCTTGTATTCTCCCATTGTGGCTTGTACCTGTGAACTCCAGTCTCGAGCTAGTCACGTGCAGGCCGAGCTCCGAGCGGCCATCCGCAACTTTCGATTCAACACCTCCAACCCCATCCGCAACCCGCAAACCCACCCACCACCCCGTCAACCCGCATCCAACCATCACAATGGCAGCCGCCTGGAAAGCCGCCGGTCTCTCGTATGCTCTGCTCCGCTGCAATCGCCCCGGGGCCATCGCAATTAACAATTCCTGACAGCTACAACCGCTACATCGCGGTCGCATCGCGCGTCGTTCGCCGATCCCTCAAGGAAGACCAGCGCATCATTGCTGAGCGCAGGGGCGTGAGCGAGCTCAGGTTCGCCAAGTGGGAGGTGAGTGCACAACGGATGAGAGTGTTGGATTCTGGGTGGAGGCTAATTCATGGGCAGAACGGCAAGCAGGGCGAGGTCAAGGAGCTGAACGACGCAGCTCTTGCCGCTCAGGCTGCAGCCAAGGCTGAGGCTTCTGCTTAAATGCATTGCGCATAGTCTGGGAGAAGAGGGCAGAGGTGTGAATGTATAGATGTACTATCAATGCCGACGGAAGCTTTCTGGAGGACGGGCAAAAGCCAATGCATAACCTGATTTGCGCTTACTGCACGCATTCATACATCTGTTGCAACCGTGATGTGACTCTAATGTGCAGGTGCTGATGATAGCGGAGAGTGACGTTCAGGTACCAGCTGGAGGTGATGAAGCCATGCAGGGTGCATCTTTCCCGCCAGCCGCATCGGCGCGGGACTGCTCCTCCACGACCATGGCAGACAGCTCTCACCGCCACAGCACCGCCCCGCCCAAGGATGCTGATGCTGTCTCGAGTCATGATGGAGCTGGTAAATACACTGCTTCGTGTCGAATATGATTGATGTTAATCTGAGCAGGCCCCTCCCACGTGAATAATACCATTGCCACCCCGCAAACCAATCTACCTTTGAGGCAGGCTTTCAGACAACCCATTTGCGCGCCGGAACCCAGGATTCATGATATCACCGAGAAGTTCTTAAAAGCTAGCAATGGTATGATTTCCCCTTATTTGAGCAAAGATACAAGTGCACTGCAAGAGAAGGATTGCGGGGTTGGTGCTGTCACATGGCTGCCATGTCGTGCCTTCCTCAACTATTGGGCATGCATGATTGTGCAACTGAGGATTGAACACAAATACTGACTGATTATAGCTTTGGAGGTCGGGCAACTTGTTAAAGATGACTACTTCACTCTTTTCGAGTCCATCGGGGCCATTGAGGTAGGCATGACACCGCCGCAAAAGAGTGCAGCAACACTGACGTGCTCAGATTATGGACCCCAAGATGGATAGCGGCTTCCTGGAGCCTGGAGAGACGCTCGAGGACGACTATGACACGGCGGGTCCGCTACTTCCAGAGGAGATAATCGGCATCATGGACCAATTGCTCTGCTATGAGATGGCGTGGCACACAGGTTACCCACTCTCCCAAACACTCTTCACATCAGTCTATATTGATAAGCTGTTGTGGCCGGAGCCCAAAACTCTCGAGCAGTCTCAGTTCTTTCCGAACGGTGAAAGTGCACATGGACCGTCAGCGCAAGCACTACTGCAAGTACTGAGAGCATACTGTCTAGCACTCATCAAAGGCTGCGACTACGTGATAGCAAAGATAACTAGTCGAGACTACTTCGAAGAAGAAGATTTCTGTACACAGACTTACAACAGGGTGTTGTTTGTCAGCACGCCGATAGACGTCTTCTTGAGAGAGCTTGACGCTGCGGTAGAGGTCATGGAAGAGTAAGTACGCTTCTGTCTACAAGCTTGTCATTATGCTCACAAATGGTAGCACCGACCTCGAAATCAATGACGCATTCCGGTCGGCCATCACATCCAGACTGCACTTCAGACAAGACTACCTGCGAGCGTTGGATCTAGACCATCCGCTCGAGCACATGTCATCGTCGTGGGCACCAGTGCTTGCAGGTATGACCACAATCAAGGCTACGCACCAGCTTGGGCAATCTGTACCTGGAGCTTTCAGCACGAAGATGCAGCGGAGACTTGCATCGACGGTGCCACCCCGCCCTATCGTTGAATTCGACTTCAAAGACGCACTTGACTTGCTTGAACACCTTTGCGTCGATTGCGAAGAAGCAACTCGGTTCATCAACCTCCCACAAGACCCTCTGGAGTACCAGTCGTTCCTCTGGACATTTGCATCAAGATCCCCGGCGCCATTGGCCTACGCAAGATCGTATCTGTCAACACTACTATTCCATCCAGAAATCCTGAACACAGCAGTATCGTTACCACTGACAGACGTGAAGTCACTCGTCTTTCCAGCATCACCGATATTAGACCCCATAAACTGGACACAATCTCCACCCCGAAACGCGCTTCTCCCGAAGCCACCTCGCCTACAAATGGCCATGCTTATCGATGAATTCGTAGACCGCTCCGGACAACCATACCTCGACCTCTGGGTTGCACTCGGACAGAACCGTTGCCGTCTCCGCCGCATGCTCACCCACGTAATCATCGCCTGGGACCTGCTGCAAGCCGATGCCAGCTTCGTCGACACTGACCTCGCTTCGGCCGCCTCAGAACTATCTATCACTGACCAGGTCCTCGAATTCTCCCTCTCAACATGGGTCTACCACAGAAAGCTCTGGATGATTGAGAAGGTCATCCTCCTCGGCTTCGAGCAGGACATCTATCTCCCCGACGAGTTCGCAGGGATGTATCTCTTCCTCTCCCTCATCGTCACCCGCCGCCGCGAACTCCTCACCCGCATCCAAACACACCACCACGCGCGGCACACGCTGCTCCTGCGCGAGCGGAAACTCCGCCTTGCAAACGAAGTCGCAGAAGCAGCGCCGTACCTCGACAGCCTGGCCGCCGAAGCCAACGGCACTGCAGCGCTGAGTCTCGCTTTGGCGCGCTTTTACATGATAGCAACGTACTGCGGCCTCCTCCCGCTCCCCAAGCGGCCGTTCAGCACAGAGAATTTGCGCTACGAATTGCGCATGAAACCATTCCTCGCCGTGCAACCGCCTGAAGTCCCACCCTTTGAGGACTTCAAAGCACATACGCAGCCCTACGGCCCTTACGCCTCGCCCGACCCCGGATTTGCGGCTGATTTGCGAAACGAGAGGAGTGAGCTGTGGGCGGAAGTTGATGGGAACGTGAAGGCAGCGAAGGATGCATTTACTGAGCTTAAGAGGCTTGGTGCGGGTGCAGCGAAGAGTGAGGGCGTGGAAAAGGCATGGGGCAGGGAAGTACAGAGCTTGTTGGCGAGCTGTATTGCACTTGGCGTTGCATCGGCCGGGACCAAAGACGCTGTACGGAAAGCAGGGGAAGCTGGGGACGTGAAAGCGCTGGGCATCAAGGCCGAGATACCAGAAAGCGGGGCGAAGAAGCGATACGCGGAGGGATGGGTAGTAGTCAAGATCGCGAAGAACGAATGACCTCGCTTTGATCGAGGAAGTGTAAATAGAGATATACGCCTCTGTGCGTGCGTGGGATGCAACTCCCCCGTTGCATTACCTCGCCTCGCAGAAGGCCGTTACATAGAACGCTGTACTACACACCCTGGGTATCATAAACCTCCATGCCAAAACGCCGGAACCAAAACACCTGCGTGCCCTTCACACACATTGTATCCTTACACCACCCCTCACCCCACACTCACTCCTTCCATCCAGACAGTTCAGTAACAGTCTGAACTACCCCTTACACCTCCTCAAACACCCCTCCCTCACCCTCCGAATACTCTTCGCGCTAATCCCTCGCTCGCCAGATTGTTTCGCTTTAATCGACGCTTCTTTCATGAGCTCCTGCATGAAGAGGATATAGTTGAGGTAGATCTGGGTGGTGTTAGTCGACCATCGGGAGACATTCGAGCAACGCGAGAGCAAGCTTGACGTTGAGAGCAACAGGCGCTGGGGAGCAAGCTTGACGCCTGCGTAAACAAAACATACCAGAATATCCACGTTCTTGCTCAGCGGGCGGTTCGCATGGGCTTTGACGATCTTCTTGAGGGTGCCGCGAGGGTAGAGCGTCTGCGGCATGGTGTGTAATTGGGATTTACGATTGCGATTGCGATTGCGATTCGAGAGTATACAGTGGTGAGGTGATTTGCGCCTGCGCGGGGAGGCGGAGCGGTGTTGTGGCGTGGTTGTGGTTGTGGGTGTTTGGTGTAGACGTCGGTGGGACGTGCGCGTGAGATGGAAGGGCGGGCGCGTTGGCACGTGAGAACGGCTGTTTGAGAGGGTTGTACAACTTGGTAATGAACATTGAATTGCTCGAGCTCAGTACGTCATTTTCTTAGATAGTAATGGTCAATTACTGCCTGGCTACATCCAAAAAGAACAGCAATTGCTTGCTGGGAAGTGCAATGAACAAATGAGAATCGATATAATACTCTATCTGGAAATTGGGACTATCACAAGATAATGTTACACAAGCCCCGAGCCAAACGAGATTTTGCATCTAACGCGCTCTCCAACCTCGCTGTATTTACACCTTAAGGCCCAGCTCCTCAGCGTACGGCAGAACGAAGAGGTCACCGACCGCAGAGACGGAAGCCCTGCTCTCGAGTAATGTCTTGGCAACCTGGAGGGATATGTCAGCATGCTGTTAAATAATACGTAGATATTCTGAGAACTCACCGACTTGACGGCCTCCTCTGATACACCGTCAATGGCCTTGGCAACCTCGTCGATCTGGTAGGCCTTGGAGTTGTTCACGAGGCCGTTTCCAGAGAGCTGGAGGCCGGCGCGGATGTCCTGGCCGTTCTCGAGCTCCTTGAACTTGGCGGCGGCCTTTGCCTTGGCGATCTGCTCGCTGGAGATCTCACCAGCGGCAATCTTCTTGATGGCCTCGACGGCAGCCTTGGCGGTCTCAGCGACGGCCTGGGCAGAGCCGGTGATGGAGGTGAACAGGAGACCGGCGTCGGAGTAGATGGCGCTGGTGGTGTTGACCTGGGTGCTGGGGGTGGCCTTGGCCTGGCCGAGGACGGTGAAACCGGGCGACCACTTGACGGCAGACTGGCCACCGAGGAGGGAGCTGAGGACAGCAATCTCGGGCTTGTAGAACTGGCCGGTGAAGGAGCTGGAGCCGGGGAAGGCAATGACGTAGGCGTTGCCGCCGTCGTGGGCAAGGCGCTCCTCACCACCGTGGTACTTGGACTGCTCGGTGCCCTGGCTGAGGGGCTGGAGGGGCGAGGCAGGGACGTCGTCGAAGAACTGGCCAACCCACTTGGAGAACTCGCCGTGGTCAGCGCCGTTGGCGACAACGGCGAAGTTGGACTTGGCGTAGGCGCTCTTGGAGAAGTGCTCGATGGTCTCGGCGTCGAGGTACTTGGTGTAGGGTGTGGACGAGGCGGAGGCGGTCGAGTTGCCGAGGCCGCGGTGGAAGGCGAGGCTGTGGGCCGAGTTGACGGCCATCTCGACGGGGCTGCTGATGAAACGCTTGTGGGCGAAGTGGATCAAAGGCAGGACCTCCTCGTTGTAGACGTGGGCTGCTTGCGTCAGTAGGGGCGCACGGCTGATGGAGCAGGCATTGGCGTACGCTGGTACTTGGTCTGGCTGGCGACCTCGCCGAAGAGCTCGACAAAGTAGGGCAGGTCATCGCGCAGGAACTTGGCCTCGAGCACGAGGTTCTCGCGCGAGTGGTGGGCGGTCAGGGTAGCTCCGAGCAGCTCGGATTCGCGGACAATGCGCAGGGTCGACCTTCGCTCGGTGGCCTGTGATGCAATTGGGCGTCAGTAGAGCTCCTGTGTGCGGTGGCATGCGCCGTGCGGTGCTGCGAGACGGGGAGGCATACCCGGAAAGCGAAGTTGGCGAGGCCCTCGGTCAGGCCGGGCAGCGGCTGGTATCGCGTACCGGCCTTTGCAACGAGGGCCAGTGTCGTCGTGGGGCCAGCAAAGTCTCTGCTGGCGAACTTGACGCCCTTGGCCTCGCCGGCCTGGTACTGGAAGGATCCTGAGGCCGGGGCTGCGAGCCCGCGCTTCTGTGTCGTCGACAGCTGGCGGGCAGCTCGTTGCGCGCCCCGGCAGGCGGTTGTGCGGGACAGCATCGTGGAGAGAGCACCGATCGGGGGGCGGTGGAGCTGGGGTTGGTGGGCAATGGATGGAGGACGTGATGGATACGCAGTCCTGCAAAGATGTTCGTGAGATTGGCGCGGGTGGCCCGTGGCCCGTGCGTCCGTCATCGAATGTGCTGCGCTTATGGTTGGCCAGTGTGCGCCTGCCAGCCCCCGCCGCCCGGCGACCTTAGAAATTCTGCCCTTACAAGCACCACGCGCCCGAGCCTGCTCTCTCCCAGCAACCCGCCCAATGTCTCTCCGGTAGCCCCGTGGACACCTAGATATCTGGCAAATATCTAGGCAATATCATGTCGTATAACCAGCGCGAGACTCCGGTAAGCCGTCGCGCTATTACTGTGCAGCCTGCACCGCGCCTTGAAGCATAGCTAACACTGCTCCAGATCCTTGCGGAGCTCTGCACCTTCCTCGTCGAGGATGTCTACGGCGAGCTTGCAGCGGTATGTGCAGCGACCCAGCATCACGTGCGCTTCCACGAAATCATGGATGCGCATGGAGATTCATGTGTGGTACTTCTAGCTTGCGCCCAGGTCTAACACCCCCCAGCGCGTCTACTCGGTGCTTGCACGCCATGGACGGCAGACTCTCGCAGCGGTCGCCCGCGCTTCCTACCTGAACGGCCGGCAGATCAAGTATGGCCTCGTCATTCTCCTCCAGCAGCACCTCGTCTTCCACTCCGGCAACGACTCGCAACCTACCTTCTACGAGATCGACTGGCAGAATTCGTACGCTCTCGTCCGCCTAGGCAAGGTCACCAAACTGGTCGAGGATCGATATGGCAGAAAGGCCGCCAATGTCATGACCAACCTGTTACGACTTGGACATACGCGCATCGCAGACCTCAAAGAAGCATACTTCCCTACCGAAACCGAGAGCGACGATGACTCAGACGATGGGATTGTGAACGGCGCTGGCATGAAGAGGAAAAGAGGGAGTGGTGAGACCAACGGAAAGACGAACGGTGTCAACGGTATCCCCTCGGAGCTAAACGGTGCGAAACCTATGGTCAACGGCGATCATGCGGACAACGCTGCGACGAATGGCGGGCCTGTGCAGCCCGAAATGGAGGACGCAGAGGAAGATGACGGCGAAATTGCGTCGGCGGATGAGCTTTACGAGATCATCGAGAAACTCATTCAGCGCGGCTGGGTGCGGACCATGACTGAGTCCCAATATCTATCCCCTGGAGATATGCACGATATGCTCCAGCAAGAAACAATCGACCAGGATCTCGCTGGCCAGCATCCGACCGGTACAAAAGACAAAGCCATATGCCACAGGAACACGCTTGAGCGAAAACGCAACATGCGCGACAAGTGGCTAGAAGTGCCCAGGTTCTCACGACGACGTCAGCCTGACCAGGACTACAGCAACCCGACCAAGCGCGTGAAGATCAATGGGGCGAATGGCTACTCGAATGCCAGCGCTGCGACTCCAGAGGACAAGCTTGTCATTCGGGTGAATCCCGAGAAGATTGCCGTCGCCATGCGCACAGAACAGCTAGTGCAGTTGGTCGAGCAGCGCTTAGGTCACGTCACTGCCCACATCTACCAGACCATGCTGCGTATGCTGGAGGCAAACACCCCACGCTGCTACGAAGAATACCCTGAGCCGCCAACAGCTGGCGACGAAGGTGGAGACAACCAGATCGACCCAAAGAACCTCGTCACAGCGCGAGATGTCGCGAAGAAGATACGTGATCTCGATATCTGCGAGGGCTTAGATCCCAACGCCGTTGTCCAAATTACCAGGAAAGGCCACGTGCGCAGCACCAACATACTCTCCCAGCCTACTGATCCGTCCACACTCAGCGTGGATGAGAAGACGAGGATCATCGACAAGCATATCCAACTACTTTCCGAGGATCCTACACATTTCGTCACATGGCATTCACGTGCCGGCTTCTCACAATGGCACATCGAGTTTGAAGAGATTGCAAAGCAGCTCATCCAGACCGAAATCGAGAACACCATCTCCGCAAGGAAGGGCACATTAGGCGTCAAGCTGATCCGTGCCCTGAGGAAGAAGGGCAAGCTCGATGAGCGCGCCACATGCAACGCCATGATGATGTCCGCCAACGACATCCGCGGCATAGTCAACGACCTGACTGTACAAGGCCTTGTCCAGACCCAAGAAATCCCCAAGGTCGAAAGACGAGAAGCAAAACACTCCCTCCACCTCATATGGTACGACCGGCAACGCGCCCGAGAAAAGCTCCTCCACGACACATACAAAGGCATGGTGCGCATCCTCCAACGCATCCAATTCGAGCGCGAAAAAGTGCAGCCCCTCCTCTCCAAAGCCGAGCGCTCCGATGTCGTCGGCAACGAAGAAAAATGGCTCAGCAAAGGCGAACTCGACGCCCTCCGCAAATGGAAAGAAGTCCAAGAGAAACTCTCACTCCAGCTCTTCAGAGAGGATGATCTGGTCGCCACCCTGCGCGACTTCCACGGCCCGTTGGTCTCAGTGTAAGATAGCATGGTTGGCTTGGGTTGGCCTGGATTGGCCTGAGTTGGCTTAGGTTGTCAGCTTGCTTGGGCTTCGGCCCCCCTTTTGGCGTTTCGAAAAGGCGAAGGCGGTACGATGTCTTGCTAACGCAGACGCATCTAAAAAAGCATATGGTATGATTGATACCCCGAGCATTTGGGACGGAGTTGGATTTTTCACAAGTAGCATTGTTAGACAAGCACTGTATGTGTATCATCTATCTAGTAAATGTCTGTGTTATTGTTGCGTCTTGTGTATGCTTTTTGGCTATGTTTTTGCTGGGTTAGCTTGTAATATCGAAGAGCTGCTTCGACGCTTCTATGGTTCCGCGTATGGTGCCTGCACTTTCGCTCAGAAACTGTAAGAGGGAATGTTGCTAAGAGCATCGTTGTGCTGACTGCCATGCTCATGAAGTTGGTACCACACCTCGCCTCGTCTCAGCACATGTAGACACCAAGCAGTTCTGCTTCACTCGAACAATGCTGGATTGCCGACAAAATTCGAAGCTGCCGCAACTTGTGCCGCTTTTGTGCCATACCGAAAGTTTACCATTCCACGATCTACGTACCTAATCTGCCGTTACCATTACAGCAGCGCAAGATCCGGGCAAAAGTGGCTCCGCGCAAGCTTGTTCGAGTAAAGGTGAAGGTGAAGGTGAGAGAGTAGCTGCAATTCGCTCCTGCCTACTTTAAAACAACCCACGCTCACCAACACTCTCGCTTCTAGATTCCTCCACGCACTTCTATCGCCGTTTGAGCTGAGCTACAACAACAACCTGCCACGATGGAAAACCGCGATGTCTCTGCCAGTCTACCGCCAGAGTTGCAGTTTATGGTCTTCGAGCTCGTGAGTTTTTTCTGGACGACGAGGCGTTTACAGCTACTGATTGTAGTTTAGCTACCCACGGAGGCGCTTAAGGAGGCGAGTCTGGTCAATAAAACGTGGAATCCGCAAGCAGCAAAGGTCCTCTGGTCGCACACACGTATCGATCTCTCCACGACTGCCACGAGCGCGTTGAGCGACGTCCTGGCTACACCGTCCAACGGAATACTCGACAACGTCAGTAAGCTGTCGATAACCACCTTGTCGGAATTTCTGGAACCCAGGGAAGAACAAGAGGCCACCGCAAGTCTACTCAAATTGCTTGGAGCTCTCCCTCGGGATCGCTTGACTGCATTCCGGAGTGAGTGGTTCGACATCAGCAGAGAAAATCTAGGTATCCTGTTGAGAACTCAATCACAGCTGACTGAGCTGGCGGTATTCCTCAATCTCGGGAGAGATGGCCGAAACGAACTTCTCGGCATTAAAGGTGTTCGCGACAATCTTACAAAGTTACAACGTCTTCGTCTCCGCCTGGCAGGAGACCTAATTCAGAATCGTCTAGGAATTGCCGACTGGTTACGAAATGTGCCTGTGTTAGAGGATTTGGAGATTGAGAGGTGCTTCGACTCTCGAAATTCATTCTCTGGTTGGGTTTTGCCTGCTCAAGCTCCTTTGCTCAACCTTCAGCGCCTCCGGCTGCTCGGATTGACTCTATCAGATCAAGCAGCTGGTATTGCCACCACTCTCCGTATACCTCGGCTGCAAATACTGGAGATCGAAAACTGCGTCAACACAAGGCCGCTACTACACTCGTTCGCTGGTGAGTTCAAGAAAACCAGCCACTGCTCGCTAAAGTCATTCATATATAAAAACTGGCGTTTTGAAGACCACTGTGAAGCAATTACAGAGTTGCTTGAGTCCACTGAAAAGCTCACAGTGGTTATCCTTGTCACGGGAAGGAGCCCCCTTCCGGAGCTGAGAAGTCTTGGTCGTCACGCCGAGTATTTACGAACGCTACGATTGGTAGGCAGTGGCATCAATGGCCTAGCCCGCTCTGTCAGCGATGTAGAGTATCTTGCTGCAAATTTTAAGAGCCTTGAGAGACTTGTTATCCGTCTCGGTGATCTGCGCCAAGTAGTCGATGACATGTCTATTCTGGAACCTTTCGACCTATCAAAATTCGAGGCCTATTCCAGATCGCTTGTAAGCTCTACTCCTGTAACGTACAAGCTGTAGCTCAACTAACTTTGTCTCTAGACAATCCTCGCCCAGATCCCTACCCTGAAACGACTTTCTCTTATGGAGGAGATGCTAACAGATCAGGAGAAGCATAGTACTCTAGAACGTCAGAGGCGATATGCTGAAGTCGCCGATCAAATCATGGACTGCCTTGCAAAGCACGGTTCAGATGTTCAGATTCTTGACATTGGACCGCTACGCAATGCTACGACGGAGGCCGACGCGAACGGACATAGATGGCCCCAATATTCCTATAGAAAGGGCAGTTCGATGATGGATAGCTGTGGACGACAGCAGTTTGTCAAGGCGGTGGCCATCCCAGTTCCAGTCCCTACTGGTACTACATATCTCTAAAACCCCGCCTGGTTTTCGACGGTTGAAAGTTGAGATAGCTTGTATAACATCAATTGGAGGTTCTGAATGATCTATATAACACCAAAAACCACCTACCATGTATCCATTAATAGCCCCCGCCGTTTACGCCTCTCGGCCCTTTATTCTCACTCTCAAGAACACCCACCATACTCCTCACAGCTCCCCACACTCTCCGTCACCTCCTGCACAACCTCGACTTCACCCTGCAACTGTCCCGCACACACACCCGCGTCCCCACAACTCCCCTGATAATTATCCCCCGCCTTGAACGCCGCCTCGCCCTCAAACTGGCGATAGAAATAATTCCTCCCTAGGATCGTTACCTCACGCCTCTCCGTGACCTTAAGCCCAAAATCCAACACCGTCTCCCCTCCACTACCAGGTACGAGCGTGACGCTGAAATTGCCGTACGTAGACCCAGCATCAGCGCCTGTCGGTGTGCACAGCACTTCCTGGCCGAAAGGCGGTTCAGCATCGGGAAACGCCCAAGAGATGGTGCAGTCAGCCGTCAGAGGTGACAAGACGCCGAAGCCGAAGCGAGATGCACGCATGAGGTAGATGGTGTTTGGATCGGAGATGCGGACGGAGATGCGGGAGTTTTTATCCGGGCCCGGCTGAGAGGATGGTTTGTAGGAGAAGAGGCTTGTTATTTTCCATGGGGAGAGGGGGGCGCCGATTTGGCGGGGAGACAGGGGTGATGCGGCGGTTGCGCCTGTCAGAGCGAGGGTGCTGAGGATGGTGGTGAAGAGCATGATTATCGGTAGTACTGTCGGTGGTTTGGCAAACGAATGTTTCAAGCGGGTGATCTGCTGCGCTGATGTTTTGCAACAATTTGCTGGGTGTTTATATAGCATCTCCCCTTGTAATTAGCTCACTATTGCTGTTCATCGGCGCAATCATCCGTTTGCTTGTTGGGAAACATTCAAGCAGTGTTGCAACAGTGCATTCTATCAACATCCATATCTGGCTAGATTTTGTTTGTACGAAGGTCATCGCAGCTATTCTGGGCACTGCTGTAGGTAGTGCGGATGGCGATATCCATGATGTTGCACAAGGTTGCTGACGCAGCACATCAACCCTTGTCAACACGAAGCGACGCCCCAGTTTTTGTTGCCGTCGATACTGTCTGTAAGCAGGTACGAGGTTTGTGGCTTTCGGTGAGGCGGACCGCAGCGCGTGGCGTGACCATGTAGGATCGGACCGTCGTCTACTTATGTAGCGTTGTGTGTACGTACTTGGCAGAAAAGGTAAGCGGAAACCCTGAACAGGCACAATGAGATCTCTGTATCTTTTCTGGGCATCGAACCGTTGATTTTCAGGTTGATCTTGTTGGCAAGTGCAGCGTGTGCGATTCGTCGACTTCATCAACATCGATGTTCGTTAAAATCTCCACAAGATCAAATCCCCAAGCCGTTCAGTCTGGATATGCCCCTGGAAGAACGCGTTCAGTGCTCTTTTAAGTGAGTCAGTCTGCTTGGTTGCTATTCAGGCATGGTAACTTTGGTTCAGAGGTAGGGAGTTTGCATCTAGTGTCGGGCGAGTCCAAAAGTTGAAGGCGCTCCTTCCGGACATCGTGTACATGTCAAGTTTTTGCCTTTCGCCCACTCCTGTGAATATGCACGTGATGAGATGTGATATACACACGCAGTAGCTTTCGTTTTTTAGTTGCTGTTGCCCTCCGAGGTTTCTCAGAGTGGGCAAGGATGCACGCCAAGTGCTTGCATTGCGACTTTTTTAGATCTTCTCGCCACTGTTTTTTACTCAGCATAGCCACACTCACGATGCTAGTTTGCCCCGGGAAGTATGTTTGCCGTAGTTTCGAGGCGTGTGGGCGTGCCGAACCCCAGTCATAACCTCAGATCTTATGCACAGAATGTTTGAGTTCGTCAAAATCGGGGTAGGGTGTTTGCTGAAACACTAGGGCGACAGGCCTGCAACACCACAACACCTCCACCTACCAAAACGAAAGGGTAAGCTAGCCCGATTTTCTGGAACGCTGAATTCGGAAACCTGAGTTTTGCTTGATTTGGTGTAGGGGGTGTCTTAGGAGGTGCTGGGTGGTGGGGAAGCAGGACCTTGGCTGTTTTGCTTGTCTAAACTTGGCTGCGATGGATCTGACAGCTTGATGTAGAGTTTGAGTGATGGCTGTGTGGCGCTGTCGTTTGTGGTCTGTTCGCAGTGAAGATACAAGAGAAAAGGGCTGTAAATGGGAGCAGTAGTGCCCGATACTGTCCTCATTTATCTCTCGAAAGACTGTGCTTAGTGAAGATTGCAGAGAGACCTGAGCAATTCGATATTTTGATGGTCCTGTAGTGCGATACCGAGGGAATGCTTCTGTGTTTCGCCAGCGAGCATTGATCTGGCATGCCTTGGCGCCTTCAGATTTGTTCACCAGGCACGCAATGAAACCTTGTATCGGACTTCGGCACCTGTCAAAAGCAAGAAATCCCATCAACTATCCTAGCCAAGCGACTAGGGAAACGCTTTCTCGTAGCCAAGCACGTTTGACGCTGTGGGCATACAATCGAAAATGCGTTTCTGAGGCATGTCCTGCTTTGCGGCTATGGTGATCTTGATGTGCGGCAGTGAAAGACAGGGAAGACTGAGGTTGCCTTGTCCTTGTCAAGTGGACTTGTGGATCATCAGTTGGCGGATGTAGGCGAAGCGGGTTCTTGGTAGAGTGTGGCAAGGCTCTGAGGCAGGTATAAGAGTATGTGGGCATGGCTGCTATCTGTTGATCATCAGCCAGCTACTTTCCTCCTTGTCTCCTCCAGCCTGGTGCTTTCTCCTATTCAAATTCTTCATCCTATATTAATTCATATTCACGCGAGTTGATCTCGACCGTATAATCATCAATCATGTATATCTCACAATTCGCACTCGTCGCCGCTTTGGCAGCATCGGTTTCGGCCCACGGTGTCGTCACCGAGATTCAGGGAGCCAATGGCGTTAACATGCCCGGACTTACAGTCGCTGACGGTACACCTCGCGACTGCTCTTCCAAGTATGTGGCTCTTCCTTGATATGTATGAGGATACTAACTATTCGTAGTGGCTGCGGTTCTCAGGCAGACACTGCAATCATTCGCGACCGCGAGATTGCAAGCGGAAAGGCAACTCCACTCGGTCGTACACAGGGTAACGGTCCTGTCGATGCCTCTGTCATGGTCGCGGCCTTCATGGGAGCTGGTGGAGCACCACCCACCAACCAAGGAGCATCAGGCAGTGTAGGCGTTGAGGACAACATCCCTCAGAACGCTCAGGGTCGCGCTGGTGCTGGTGCCCGCAGACGTCAGCTGTTAGGCGGACTCTTCGGCGGAGGTGCCGGCGGCGGTGGTGGTGCTGCCGGCGCTACTGGTATCGCAGGACTGCTCGGTGGAGGTGGTACGAAGGCCGTTGGCCCACCAGAGGCTCGCGTTGCCGCTGCTCAGGGAGCAGGTTCTACCAGCGGTCTTCCTACTTGTGCAGATGATGGCACAGTCACCATGACCCTCCGTCAGATCAACCAGGATGGTGCTGGTCCATTCACCGCCGATGTTGATGGCACAAGTGGAGGTGTAAGTTCTTCTCGTTCGCCCCTCGTCGTTCAGTGCTAACACAAATTAGACCGATGAGGCAGCCATGCAGCCCGCAACTGTTACTCAGGACGTTCCGGGTCTTGGTGTCCAAGGTATTTCTCTTGCTACCAGCACCGAATTTGCGATGAAGGTTCAGATGCCTGCTGGTATGACTTGCGATGCGACTGTGGCCGGAACCCCTAATGTCTGTGTCATGCGCGTTCGCAACGGAGCCGCAGCTGGTCCTTTCGGTGGCAGTGTTGCTTTTACTCAAGGTGCTGCTGCCAGGAAACGTGCCGTCGCTTACAGGCTGAAGAAGCGTATGGAAATTGCCCGCAAGCTCTAAGCGGCTCAAAATGGGCTCCAAAGAAGCTTTGATGCGGCGCTGGCTGGTTCAGCCTCGATTTAATTCTGGTAGCTGGAGACTACCAGATCCTTGTACCCATTACCATAGATATATGTTAAGATGAATACTTTTTCTCCCTACTCTTGAGGGCAGTTGCCGAGGTGATGTTGCTGGGGTCCAATCAAGGTGGTCGTACATTTGAGCGTATGATGAAAAGGATTTCAACTTGAATTTTGTCCTGCAAACGGATTGAAACTCAATCGGCGGAAACGCTTGTTACGTGCTTGTTCGTGGGGGTGCCATGGTGTTTCTGTAAGCATGAGGTTGGACGACGCTAGGAGAAGACTAGTCTGTTTTCGGCCTTTTGTTCTATCACCCCCGCGCAGCATTAGCAGACCACCATTACTCACAACAACTATGACTTGCTCCTCTTCAAGTATTTTAGGGTACGAGCCGTCATGCCCAGAGATTTAAGGAGTCGCGTGGTCGTTCTATACACGCCTTTCGTCGCTACAAGACATGGCGAAATCAGGCGGCTGAATCGCGTCATCGGTTACCTCGCTATTCCTATGGTCAACCGTACGTTCGCGGAGTCGCTATCACTGGGCTAGAACGCCGAGCACGTTGGATCTGCATCTGCCAAGGTGATAACACTCGAAGCCATATAATCACGATGGATCCTTCCGAAATTCGATGTCTGCCTCTATCGAAAATTCGCAAACCTCAACATGGCGCTCTTCCACTCGCCAAAGCAACCTGGGGATCATGCGTCACCCACCGCAAGCTACGGACGCGACGATGATTTTGAGCGCATTGATCCTGAGATGGGTGTCAAGCGCGGCTTGAAGACTCGACATCTCTCAATGATGGCACTGGCTGGGATCATCGGTCCTGGCATCCTCGTCGGTACTGGAGGAGCGCTCTCTAACGGTGGACCTGCTTCCTTGATAATTGGCTTTGGTATCATCGGTATCATTGCGTGGAGTATAACGCAGTCCTTGGGTGAAATGACGACTCTATACCCTACCGGTGGCGCGTTTATCACACTTTCAGAACGATTTGTCGACAAAGCATTCGGAGTTGCGATGGGCTGGAACTACTGGCTGGTCTGGGGCTGCGTACTTGCCAACGAGTACAATGTCATCTCCTCCCTTTTGGTGTTCTGGAGCGACAAGGTGCCGTTATGGGGGTACTTCCTCATCTTCTGGTTTGCGTTCCTCGGCTTTCAGATGCTTGGGGTCGAGTCCTTTGGCGAAGCTGAGTTCTGGCTTGCTTTGGTCAAACTTTTCGGTCTGTGCGCATACTTTATCTTCTCCATCATCTACGCTTCCGGTGGTTTGATCGGACAAGAGGAGGCTCTTGGCTTTCGATACTGGCGAGACCCGGGAGCGTTCACCAACGGGTTTCGAGGAGTTGCGCAAGTCTTCGTGTTTGCTTCGACCTTTTACGTTGGAGTGGAAGCCGTCGCAGTTGCGGCCACTGAAACGAGAAACCCAAGCGTGGCAGTCCCCCTGGCTATCAGACAAGTCATTTGGCGCATCCTGTTCGTATACATGGGTGTTGCATTCTTCTTCGGCCTCACCTGTCCTGCAAATGCCGATGGTCTGATTAATGGGGAGAGTCGAGCACTAAAAAGTCCGATGACGATCGCCATTCAGAATGCTGGCTGGGAGGGTGGAGTCCACCTTATCAATGCCTTTATCTTCATCACTGTTGTGTCAGCGGCCAACAGCTCCATCTACATTGGATCTCGTACAATCCTGTTCATGGCGAAAGAGGGCGGCGCGCCACGGTTCTTGGGCTGGACAAATAGCCGTGGAGTGCCCGTTTATGCGATCATTCTCACCAACCTGTTTGGTGTTCTGTCAATGATGAATATCTCAACTGGTGGAGGTAAAGCGTACTCATACATCATCAACCTGAGCGGTGTCTCGACTTTCTTGGTCTGGGCAGGTATCTCGTTCACACACATTCGATTTCGTCAAGCATGGAAGGCTCAGGGTCGTTCGCCTAACGAGCTTCCTTTCAAATCCGCTCTTCACCCATGGAATGCTTATTTCGGTCTGTTTGCAAACGTTTTCCTTGCGTTCGTTCAAGGCTGGACCACTCTATCGCCCTTCGATGCGGGAACGTTTGTAGATGCGTACATTTTACTGCCGTTGTTTGCCATCATTTTCTTTGTATACAAGTTTTGGAAGAAGACAAGATGGTGGAGGAGTTACGAGGTCGATCTCAATTCTGGCATGAGGAAGGACTTGGATGCGAAGGACGAGTCGGTCGTACCTATCGAACAGAGGAGTTTCTTGAAGCGTGTTTGGGCTAGTTTCTAGGCCTGATCTCGCTATCGTTAACCTAATGTGAACTTACCGTGTTCGCAGCTCGTTTTCATGGTTTATCTGTGATTGGATAAATTCCATGAATACACACGAGCAAGGGACAAAAAGTAGGCCGTATTGCGTGCGCTAGCTATCATAATACAGTAGAGCATCGCCAGCAAAATCTCCAGTAATACACGATGTGGGGTTTGAAAGAACACTGCCGCGAGCGAGGTCGAATTTTCAATGACAGGCCATCAGTCCTGCGAGAATATTCGAACAGTCCACCACGGACTCCCAAGACATTGCTGCACACGCATGGAACACCTGGTGCCCACAATACCGAGAGCTATTTTCCGTTGCCTGCTACCTCGGTGATGGCTGGTGACACCACAGAAAGTACGAAGATAAGTTCCGCCATTACGCTACATTCGCCTTCGCCTAAGGTAGAAAACAGTGACAACTTCGCATCTGATATTTGCATTGTCGAGTCTGACGTTGTGGACCTTTGGCTCGCCTTTGAAAAGGCCGCTCAGAGCGATAGTGACAGCCCCATTTCGAACCCAGGGGAGCCAGTCTCACCTTCCGAGAATGCAGTGACAACTACTGCTAATAATACCTCTGCCAACACTGCCGGTCTTATCATGCCAGAGGTACCGTATCACATCTTTAACGAGCCTTTCATTCGCAATGCCACAACCATAACCGCAACCGCCACCGTTAGACCGCCAGGGCCTGTGTACACCAAAGGAGCAGCAGCAGCAGCAGTACCACTATCACCAAACCAGACATCATCAATCAGTTCAGATTCAAAACAATCGATGTACCACAATGTAAGGCATACTGGTATGCAATTTCTCCAAAGCCTTCTGGAAAGTCCGAAACTGGACATCATGGACGAGGTAACTGGTGAAGTGTACGTGCAGAGCGTTTCTTTGCGCATGCTCGAGTACTTTTGTGGCCAGAAGAATATCTACCGTCTTATGCGAAGAACCAATCTTCTTGTTCCACCGACACATGCGTCAAAGGATGGTTTCATTCGAGTGATCCGCTACATGCGTCGCTGGTGTCAGAACCCAAGTGTCCAACCAACCGGCGAGCTCGGGACTCCGCCTAGCATCAAAGAAGGTATTGCCACTTCGCGGGCATGTCGATTCTTCTGCCTGGACACAGACGCGAAGCACATTGAGTCTCTCGTAGTGCAAGGTTTCATGGATAGTTCACGAGTCTTCATCACTGATGAGGATATTGAGCTCATCTGGTGTGGCTATAAAGGGACGCTAAGTGATACGCCATTTGGCGATGCTGTGGTTTGGTTCATACTCGAGCATGTAATGGGTGGTACTCATGCACTTGCGGATGAGGTGAGGTGGATGTTAGAGCAGGAAGAATACGAGGAGCTCAAGGCAAGGATCAGATATGAATTGAAGAGTGTGGAGTGGAGGAGGTTAGGAAGGAAAGCCTTTCTACAACGGTGTGTGAAGGTCAGAGATGAATCGTCGGTCACTGGAGACAGCAGGGACACCGGTTCCACACGAGGATGCAGCGAATGGCCTGGAGAAATAAGCACTGAAAAGCACAAGCCTTTACCCCGCTTGCCGACGAGTTTGTAAGGATGAGCGTTGAATGCACTCATGGCTAGGCTAGGGACGGGAACCTCAGGTGATGGATTCCTGTGAGCGACTGTGAACACGTGGGCTGTGGATGGACGATCAGCAAAGCGCTAATTCTGCTCTCTTTGATATGGATGATGTTGAAAACTCTATCAGCGTAACATTCATAATTTGTTGATGGTAAAGTAATAGCGGAGTAGAGCAGTGAATGGACCAACGAAGCGAATGGGCGGGCGTCCCCGCAGAGGCGTGCCCCTAGCTCAGGAACATGACGCACTCGTCTAAAACCTCTCCATATTAATACGCTGCAACTGCGCCACTGATCCTCCGGACAAAGACGATGCTGAACTCATCGCTCTCACCAGTGTTGGACGCTACAGAGATGATGGCTCCGAGGACAGCTATGGACCCACTTTTGCCTGCGTGAGCGAATCAGCCGCGGAGTGTAACCGCTCGTCGCGAATGATACCTAGACCCACCCCGCTTACAAGCGTTACGCGCAGCAAACATGTCCCCTTCCCACATACGAGGCAGTGACTGTGCCTCGTATACAGCTATCGTAGGCTGCTTCTGCCACTCTGATCGGTCTTTACCCCAGAAAACCCACTATCATGGCTTCGGAGAGTGGCACTGATGCAGGTGGAGGTATGCATGGCAAACGGGCCGATGATCAAGCGCCTCCTAACCATTCATAGTACCTGCAGCGTTTCCTGATACGACTAGCCCAACAAAGGCGAAGCTAAAACAACGAAGAGCGAGGCGTGACGGGCCACCACAGCTTCAATTCCTCATTGCGACCGGTCCTTCGCAGTTTAGAGATGAAGATACGAAGAGGAGTGTACGCTCCCAAGCGATGATACACTGGAGACATGAAGAGAATAAGAAGAAAAGAAAAGGCAGCTCGAAGGCCGACTCCGCTTCAGCTCCACCTCAAAAGGATACCGCCCTCAATACATCTGCCACATCTGAAACTACCTCGTCACTTCCCACGCATGTCCGCCGCCCCGAGCCCACACAGCCTTGGCCAACTTTGCCAGAACTTCAACATGAACAGCAGCAAAACGCTTCTTCGGGGAGAGGGTCAAAGTTATTGGGGATAAGTCCAAAATCTAGTTTCTTTGATGATACCAGTAGCTCGAGTTGGCAACTCTCTGCAACCCAAGCTCCGAGCTACATTCCACATGATCAACACAACACACAAACCATCGCACAAAAGGCTGTCACTACTTACGAAGAAAGTGAGAGACATGAGGAACGCCAGCTTCGGACGATGGTTATTGGCTTAGCTACTTTCTATAACGTTGGCGGGATCCACGACCCATTCGACGTATTGCCACAATTCCGCAACCCGCGTCTAGATTCGTTATACTTGTCGCGCAGCTGTGGGTTTCATCCTACCAACTTACGAACACCTCCTGACGTGCCCAGGTATGCGTGCGTTTGCTTCTGATTCAACTATGAAGAAATGGCTGCCACTGATGTTGTCTCACCCACATATCATCTTGAGTTCCAACGTACTGGCATCAACATGGCTTGACATGCACAACAACTGCTCTGGTGATAGCACAATGACGGCCATGGTCAAAGCTGAGACCATCGGCATGATCAACGAGCGCTTGGTAGATCCTACCCTGCAGCTAGATGACGCTACGCTGATAGTCATTCTGCACTTATTTGCAGGCGAGATGTGGGTGTGCAATGAAAAGGCGCTGCGGATTCACGAGAATGGTGTTGCAACGTTCATTGCTCGACGGGGAGGCGTCCTCTCTTTTGTCCATAACAGAGCTTTGCCTGAAGTCGCTATCGCGTATGTGCCATATGCTAATTATGGGAGTATGCCAAGTAACTGACATTAACCAGCTGCTGCCATCACTGTGATATCTTTTGCGAAGCCAAGATATTACCACCGTTTCGAGTCGGTTTACCCGCAAGTCATAGTCCAATCGATAGCGAGACAGCATTGCCAGAATCACCGCTGTACTGTCCGAGACAAACATATCTTACAATATCCGGCGATGCACAATGTTCTCAAGCTACCTTGGAGCTTCTGACCGACATGAGAGATCTTACCAATATCTTTGTTGCGCACAACACAACCTTAAATACAATACACGATATCGATACAGGAGACATCGTACGCTTGACCCCACTAAACAACGATTACGAAGCCGAAATCCTTGCCATCCGGACGAGATTGGCTCTATTACCTTCAGCCTACATGCCGGATTCGATGGTTTCGGGAGATTGGGTTTACGAAGCATGTCGCATAGCAGCTCTCATCTACACGACTGCAATTGTAATGGGTGTACCCTTCTCAGTTGCCGCTGATCCAAATACAGTCGACGTTTTCGCATCATCAACGTTTTCTAGCGGTTGGAACAGTGGCGAGCATGCTCACAAGCCGCATCTCACCGAAACCCTGTACGAGACACTCTGGCGAACAAACACCGGCGACGTGTGGAAGAACATGTCTGGTGTTCTCTACTGGGTAAGCGCTGTGGGCTCAGCAGCTGCTCGCATACCCAGCACGATGAACATGGCACAGCAAATTAGGCTTGAACACGACGCTTACTCAGTGTGGGTTCGACGATGCCTAATCATGACCGCGACTCGTACAATGATTGTCCTGGTGTTCGAGCATCCCACGGCGATCATCACGGCACAAAAAACGTTGCTGAACGTACAAGAGCTGATTAGATCACATGCATCCAGACGCCTTGAGATTGAGTAAGACCATGTGTGCCCTCGTCCGAGCCTTGCCTTCGTTCGGCGGCCTGCGGAGCTCCGCGAATTCCGCTCGCCGTACCTTCAACGATAGTCTACAGTAAAGAGCACGTTTGTCGTTGCAAGACGACCTGGTGATGGCCACGTTGACCAAAGTAACACAGACTTGTCTCGTGGTCCTCCCTTCTGACTCTCCGTAAGCTGTTGTTCTGGGTCGTGGTCGCTTATTGATACGACTGCATGCTTGACTGAATCGTTATCACTCGACATATTGATTCAACTTATCGGCACATTTGAAAGATCATCACGCAAACCTGCTGTTGTTTCTCTTGTTCCGGATATAAGGTTTACTAGATTTTCGGTATTTTTTTTATACTTGATGGTCCGCTAGATCCGAGCATGTTCATGTCACGCTGTCTCACGGCGTCCGGTTATGTCCGTCGAACTACTACGTAGCATGTCACGATTTCTCACCAATTGAAAAGCAGGACAAAATTTTGGTTGTCGTGTAGCAGATTTTTGGAATGAAGGGTGGAGACTGCGGGAAGATCTTGATAAGCGGGGCGTCAAAACATCAAAATATCACGTCGCTGGCCGAGTATCGTATACTCAATTCGCGTAGTTTATCAATGTAGCATTGCAAACAAAGGATTCACGTGTGCGAGAGACAACTTGAAATGATGCCATTGGAGGTAAGCTGCATTTTGGGCTGCCTGACCTCGGTTGCCTGATGTGCACATTCTCCAAGTTTCACTGCACAGTGCTTTCCTGACAAATGTCGGCCATTTTTGAAAGAACGTGATTGATTCGTGCTGACCGATGACTCTGCGCGCCAACGGAAGCGCGAGATTTCCGTTAGAAGCGGTAACCCAGCTTGTCCGAAGGCGCGGGTCCAGGTGACAGGCAGGGACAACGCTGCTTTCCGATTGGCTCGTGCTGAGCATTTCCTGATCTGCTCTGGACCCACCCAAACAATGACAGCTCTCATAAAAGGTTCAAAACCCACGTTGAGCAAGATGCATACACGAGCAATTATTGCATTGAGCCTCGGACTTGGTATCCCCTTTCTCATCGCCATGGCTCTCGTTACACGATTGTTTGTGCACCTACACCCCAAAAACAGCAAGCAGGACATCTACACCGTCGACGGCGACAGTAAAGAATCACATCAGCTACCTCGCAGATCCAGCTCTTGGAAACAACTCTTTACACCAAAGCAGAAGGATGGGAATTCAAAGTGGGTACCGATGTTGTCAGGAATCGTAAAAGCCGGGGATGAGGGTTTGTGGTCCTCCGCACTGTTCACCAACCCGCATGGTCATCCTGGGGAAGTTTCATTTGAGACAATCTGCGAAATGTTCGCCAACGAACTTCGCCAACGATCGATGACGGAACGATCTGCATACTCTGGGGAGGTTGGTAAATTTGTTAACACGACGAAGCGGAGCCCAACCGGCCCAAGGAGGGTGCAGTCGATGTCATACAGGAGGTCAAGCTTTGGGCGAGGAGAAGTAGCCCCGTCATCACAAAGAAAGAGCCTGGATATATCTGCAGTGGAAAGAGGCCTAGGAAGGAGTCTGTCCGTCAAACGGCCGGCGCCAGCTCTGGTCTCTGTAAGCAACGGCCTGCTCAAACAAGATAGCACAAGCGCTGCCCGACGTGCATGGATGAAGGATGGAAGGCCAGCAGAGTACTACGATGATCGAATGAGCGTAAGGCTCACAGGTGCAGAGCTTGCAGCGCTGTCTGTTCTGCTCGGTAGCTCGATTACCATTCCTGGAGCCGCGGAAGCCAACACTGTGCCCACCGACAAAGGCGCCTTTAGCATATCGATCTGGTCCACTCGTACCAACGATGGCAGACCCAAAATCTCACTTAGACAACACAAGCGCAGCATTTCGCAGATGCCCGCCAGTGGGTCTGGTCACTCGCCACTTTTTGCAAAGCACCTCGCTTGTGGCTCTCTGCCTTATTCGCAGGATGGGAAATCGATAAACAGCATTCTCATCACAGAGGACACTTTCGAGGCCGTTCAATCAGGTGCACTACTCACAATGCGCAAGCGATCGCAACAGTCTGCACAAGCCAAGTATCTTGCCATGCTACCAAGCTCCCGCGAACTGACCTTCCACGCCATCGAGGCATCCACAAAGTCGGGCCCATCAACTCCGCTCATCGATGCCATTGCAGCCCTACCGTTCGTTGGCGGGTTGACACCCCTCGCGTCAGCACCACTCATTGAGACAGTCAACTTCGTGGCCTCAGGTGGACTGCACTCGGGACGGCTTCTCCAACGCCTAGAGGGTCTCGTCGACAAGGTACAAAGACACTCCCCACACCTCAACATCTTCGGCCCCCTCCACGAGCCTCAAAACGCAGGAATCCTCTTCCGTGAG